>JANRMT010062854.1:84300347-84447212 GCA_026402145.1 Polypterus bichir lapradei
ACAGGGGCTGAGGTCGCCGAGGTAGTTAAAAAGCTCCGAGGTGGCGGGGCCCGTGGAGTGGACGAGGTTCACCCTGGGTTCCTCAAGGCTCTGGATGTTGTGAGGCTGTCCTGGTTGACACGTCTCTGCAACATCGCATGGACATCAGGGGCAGTGCCTCTGGATTGGCAAACCGGGGTGGTGGTTCCCCTTTTTAAGAAGGGTGACCGGAGGATGTGCTCCAACTATAGGGGTGCTGGAGAAGAGAATTCGGTCAATGGTCAAATCTCGGATTCAAGAGGAACAATGCGGATTCCGTCCCGGCCGTGGAACACTGGACCAGCTCTACACCCTGGCCAGGATCCTGGAGGGGGCATGGGAGTTTGCCCAACCAGTCCACGTGTGTTTTGTGGATTTGGAGAAGGCATTCGACCGTATCCCTCGAAGCATCCTATGGGGTGTGCTCCAAGAGTACGGGGTACAAGGCTCGTTATTACGAGCCATCCAGTCCCTGTACAGGAGAAGCAGGAGCTTGGTCTGCATTAATAAGTCGGACTCATTTCCTGTTGAGGTTGGACTCCGCCAGGGCTGCCCTTTGTCACCGATTCTGTTATATGGACATAATTTCTAGGCGCAGTCAAGGAGGGGAGGGGGTCTTGTTCGGTGACCTTAGAATCTCGTCTCTGCTATTTGCGGATGACGTGGTTCTGTTGGCTTCATAGGACAGTGACCTCCAGCTCTCACTGGAGCGGTTCGCAGCCGAGTGCGAAGCAGCGGGGATGAGAGTCAGCACCTCTACATCCGAGGCCATGGTTCTCAGCCTGAAAAGGGTGGAATGCTCTCTCCAGGTTGGGAGCACAGTACTGCCTCAAGTGGAGGAGTTCAAGTATCTCGGGGTCTTGTTCACGAGTGAGGGAAGAATGGAGCGGGAGGGCATCCGCAGTAATGTGGGCTCTGCAACGGTCCATCATGGTGAAGAGAAAGCTGAGCCAAAAGGTGAGGCTGTCGATTTACCAGTCGATCTACGTTCCTACCCTCGCCTATGGCCATGAACTTTGGGTAGTGACCAAAAGAGCAAGATCGCAGATACAAGTGGCTGAAATGAGTTTTCTCCGCAGGGTGGCTGGACTTTCCCTTAGAGTTAGAATGAGGAGTTCAGTTATCCGGGAGAGACTCGGAGTAGAGTCGCTGCTCCTCCGCATTGAGAGGAGTCAGTTGAAGTGGTTTGGGCATCTGATTAGGATGCCCCCTGGACGCCTCCCTGGGGGGTGTTCCGGGCATGCCCCACTTGGAGAAGGCCACAGGGCAGACCCAGGACATGCTGGAGGGATTATATCTCCCGGCTGGCCCTGGAATGCCTTGGGGTCCTCCCAGAGAAGCTGGAGGAGGTGGCCGGGAAGAGGGATGTCTGGAATTCCCTGCTTAGGCTGCTGCCCCCATGACCCGACCTCAGATACGTGGTGGATAATGGATGGATGGATGGATGGATATACAGAAATACTTTACATGTGCAAAGTACATAAATGCCCACCTCTCCATCTATTCCTAAATATCTAACACAATTAATGGTTGCCAAATGTCAAAGCCTAGCTAACCAGCACAGAGTGTAAACCAGAAACCAAAGGTGGATGGGACAAGTGCACAGCACATTCACTCACACAATCACCCCTAACATGCACATCGTCAGAAAGAAAAGCGTAATGCCTGAAGCAAACTCCACACCATGTTCAGTCCAGGATTTGATCTCAGCTATGAGGCAGAAATGTAAACTGTGCCACCAGATAATATAGTATGTACATGGTATAACATGGTATGCAGTGACTAAGACAGGTATTATTGCAGATTAGCTTGTTGGTAGATTTGTTTCTTGTTGTTTTCAATTATCTGTGATTCCTTTAGTGCATTATCTGTTTATCCTCACTTTTTTCACCTTTGACATTATAAGTCTGTACCCTTGCTTAGCATTTTTACTTAAGTTAACCCACAAGCGCTTCATATAGTAGTACAGTTACTTGTCAGTCTCCTTAGCAACCATTTTTGCCATTGATCTCTGATACTGTCATCATTTATTGAGGTGTACCTGTTATCACTGTTCACTCTTCTTACCCAAGAGGGCTAAGTCAGAACCAATTGGAAAATCAAGAGCAGGTATGTCAAACTCACTACCATTGGTGGGCCGCTTTGACTGCCATATGTGCGTCAGCGGGCTGCACTGTAACAAATACTATTATACTATTATACAAAGTTACTGTAGCTTTCTTTCCAATACTGAAACTTTAAAAAATGTAACACTTAAAGTTTAAAGAAAAGCAATTTATTTCCATACACTCGCCGTACAACAGCGTACAATTAGAGTCTTAGCCTCTTAGCTAGGTCCTTATATTATTATATTATATTCATTGCTTATATAGGAGTCTTACAGTGTGAGATCTATTTCTTTTGTCCCGACACTTGGTATCTCTTGTTAGTAACCAGTTCGTCAATATCAGGCTTGAAATCTTGTGCAGCTGCAACTTTTATGAGGGATGAAAGGTGCTCAACAGTAAATCTTGAGCAATGTGGGGTTTTGGTAGCTTCCATTAACGAAAACAATTGCTCACAAAGGTAAGTGCTTCCGAACATAGACAGTACTCTCGATGCCAACCTACGGATCTGCACATACGATGGTGGCAGGTAAGCATACAAGCCTGGCACACCAACTTCGCTGTATTTTGCCTTCAGAATAGAATCTGACTGCAGTTCAATCAATTCCATTTGGATATTCTCAGGCGTATTCTCAACATTGTAAAAGAACAGCGCAAATTCCTTTTCGTGTGAACTAAAATCACGAAAACGCTCACTGAATTCATTGCTCAGTAATTCCAGTTGGAAAACAAATCCTCCAAAAATCAGATTTTACTTTACTAAGTTTACTTCAAAGTTTATATTGTAAAATAAGCCGATATGCAAAAAGCCACCTGACCTACACTAATTTTACAAACTCAAAATCACAAAAATATGTTAATAAACAACTCACCAACTTCTCGCATCCACTTTAGATCTTCAGCTGCAGTCTGCACTAACTGTTCGTTACAATACTAGCACAAAATTATATAAAACTAGAGCAATAAAACGTGAAAATATGCAAGCTATTACTACTCGTGATGGTCAGTTCTGCCCAGTGGCCAGTCTCAGCAGCCCGGCCAGTAGTGTAACCTAGCAGGGGCGGCTCTAGGCTCGTGGTGGCCCTGGGCAGAGAAAGAATCGGTGGCCCCTTCGCCCACCAATGTCAATATGGTATCTTATGCACGGCGGATGATTACGTCCGTTACGGACACTGCATAGCCGCCTCGTGCTCATGACATGCTTCTATATGCGTGTGTCCGTAACTTGAAAACCAAGTGGCGGCCCATGATATTCTCATTACGGCAGAACGTTATAATACTACATATAGCTTACTGCTCCGACTCTAGCGACATTAGTAAATACAGCGTACTAATTAACAAGAAACACAATGTTTTTCGGCCACATTGCCGTCAGCTGTGTCGTTATTTTCTCTTTCTGTTTTATTTTCAATATATTTTGGCGTGGCGGCCCTGTGCAGGCTCACAGTTTGTACATGCCTAAGGCCGCCCCAGCTGCCCGCTGCTGCAGCCTAGCACTTCAGTTGTGACATTGCGGCTCATTAACTTTGGTCAAGGCTTGTGGCTATACTAGCAGATGACGTTTCCAGTACCGGAATGCCATGGGAAAACGCGCTTTTGTCAGAAGGCAGAAGTAATAAAAGTCAATAAGTAATGCCGAAGATGCAGAATGATTCAATCACAAGTCATAGTAATCATTTTGTACAAGTTCAGTGCTAACTAGGATCTGTCATGTGGGCCGCACAGATTTGTGTTGCGGGCCGCTTGTTTGACGTGCCTGATCAAGAGGAAAAAGCCCAGGACCTTTCAGTACCTCAGACTAAATTCCAGTCCTTTCCTTTAGAGGCCTGGAAGTGTCCAAATAGCAAACTCTAGATGTAAGCTAAGTTACAGGTGGTCTGCCAATCCCACAGACATCAAGACCAAGAATTAGAGTACTGCTCCTTTTCAGTCACATGACCAGGAGTCAGTATAAAGAAAGGACAAGAACAGAGATAACCCTGGTTGTTCAGGATATAAGGATTTAATACGTACGAGGGCATAGACTGGGCAGGTTTAAAAGCAACAAACCGACACAGTCATTATAAATCAGTAAGGCTGCCTACTCATCCTTAGCTATGGTTCTTTGTCACCTCTGTGTGCACTGTACAGAGAACTCTTGCAGTGTTGTCTGCGAGACACGCATTGCTAAGGAGAGTAACAACAGTATTGAATTTCTTTCAATTGTGCACTGCCTGCTGAACTGTATACTGATCGAGGCCCAGGTCATTAGAAGTGCTTTGGCAATTTTACACTGTTTTATAGTTTTGTTTAACAAAGCCAGGGCGGGCACCTCAAATCCAGACTTGAATCCCACCTTACTGATTGACTGAAACACCAAACTCTATATACCATAATTCCATCACAGACTTCTTCTATCCTTGACCATGAATATTAAAACAATATGTTTAATAAAGTTATTTACAATATTGTTTATTTGTTTCCTCATCCTTTGTTTATTGATTATCATGGCTTAAAAGAAGATCAACTTACAATTTTGAAGAGATTATTGCAGGAATCTAGAAAATGTCCAAATGGTTCGGAAGCTTTTTCCTTACAATTCCAAGCTTGCAGTACATAATAAGAAACACTGAATCCAGGAACTAAATTAAGAAGGTTCTGTATGTTTACACTGTAATTAGTGAAATTTTTAATAATTTTACTGATCTGAATTGGTAAAGCTTCCATTTATGCCTAATATTCACTTCTGCTTAAATTAAAAAACAAGCTTAAACTGCCAAGAGTTACAAAACAAATCTTAAAAAAAAAAACAAGACAAATCAGTTAGATAACCTCAACTACTAATTTCATATAGAACCTTTTATATGTAAATAGCCGCCATCGTAATACAATACGAGAGTCCATTCTGGACTAAAAACTACTGAAGGTGTAAAGGAGGAGAAGGAAATTCCACAAAATGTAGAAACTTAGAAACTGGGGGGAACATGAGAAAAACTGTCAGTTACAACAAACAGCTGTTTGATAAGTGAGTGGGAGCAGAAGGTGAATCTCTGTGCCCCTGCCAAATTCATTTCATAAAAACTAATCCCTGTCATAAAACTCCACTTTAAAACCGTTCTCACACATTCATATTTGAACATACGCACATACAAATAACATAATTTTCACTTTGATGAAGGCCTACTTCTATTGTAAAGGAAAGGTGTAAATATTGAAATTTTATGAAAAGAGTGAATGTAAAGATGCAAAAAAATATATACTAAGTTTAAATGCACAAGAAAAAGGGGAAGCAGGCTAATGGCATGTTGTTAAACTATGCCAGAAAATAACTTGGCTTTGTTCCAGTAAATGAATAATGGACCATGATCCACTCTGCCATCCTTGATGTATTTAAAATGAGCATAAAAAATAAAATGAGCATATCACAAAAAATAAAGGTCAGCACACCTCTGATCATTTAAGCAATGACTATATTCCTGAGCCCTCCTGAGGGTTCCTGTCTTACACTTAAATGAAAAGAAAGTACATTTGTTGTTATTTAGTTTTGGGATTGCAGAAGAGGAATCTAGGAATGTTTGGGCCAGAATGACCTTTGTTTGCTTTACTTATTCGTATTTTATCACGTGTAGAACTGCAAGCCCCATTTTATATCTCAACAAAACAGCTGATTAAAGTCAGTAGAAAGAAAAGCAATTTTACAAAAAATACAGTAAATTAAATATTATCAAACTTTTCTTTGTATGAACTATTATACAGTACATATTACAGGTGAGAACAGATGAGAATTAATCAAACAGTGCACTGCAAAGCTAATCACGGCTCAATCAATCATGAAAACAAACCCAGGTTAACAGCTAAAGATGCTTGAATGACCATCTCGCCCAGAGCCAAAGCTCCTATTTAAGCCGGCAGCAAAGGCAGCAGGAGGCTGAATGTCTGTTCACAAGCCCCAGCATGGCTGAAACATTACCGCATTAGTACTTGGAGACAAAATGCCAGTAGGCTTCAATGCTCAAGCAAAGAAGGAGTGAAGCATGACATCATGCACCGGAGGGGGAAATTGAGGATGGTCACAGATGTAAGAGATCAAGCTTTACTTCTTAACTCTTCCACCTGCTCTCTTTGGATTGTAATCAGTATAACAAACTGAAAAGAGAATTTGCACTGGATTTGCTATGATTCCATTAGAAATGAAATGCTACTCAAACATTTGACATGGCATGGCAAAAAAAAGTTCCCATGAGTCTCAAACTGCTGCATAGGTAAATGGGGTCTGATAAATCATAAGCTGCAGGTTACCTCTTAGTTACACACTGACAGTCTAATAGCACTCCCATGATCTGGAGCCACCATTCCAATCCAGACAAAAAATAATAATAAACAACTAAAAAACGCACAATAGTTTCACAGCCTGGACCAAAAGCAAAACTGAAACAAACTGCCATATACTGTATTTAAAAAGTCAACTCTAAACCAAAAAGATACAGTATTTCTTTTTGTTTATAATGACACCCCATGACAATCAGCATCAGCTATACCAGACTTTCCTGATAAAAAATGGACCCCTCCCAACTTAGGGTGGGGTCTCAAATATATGTGGACATCACCCTCCCTTCAGGGTTTTCATGTACTGCATTCTCAGCAAGATTCACTGTAATGATTAACTGCAAGCTGTGACTGGCTGATGTCCAAACGTTATGACTCAAGGGAGAAACCAATAATTACAGCTGTCACTGTGCTCATTAATGTTAATTTGACACAAAGAAAAAAAAAAGAAAGAAAAAACATGCAAGATAATTAGAAAGTAACTATTTTTAACCAGTTATGATAAAGTCATCTGTATTTTTTATGGAACAGTGGATGGATTTTACATTATTTTGTAAGCGACACTAAATAATCAAAATCTTTAGTTTACACGTTCCTGTGGAAATTCAACTTGGTGCCAAGCTAACAAGAAGATACAAAGTGGACCAATTGCTAAGCCAAAGAGGGTGCTTTGCTATGTTAGCCTATCTGAAGTATCAGTCAAAAGATGTTTAATGACTCACTCATCACCACTTTTTTGTAAGCATCCTAAAAGTAGCATAGTCATGTTAAAGTTAGTTCAGATTTAATAAGCATGAGTTAATCTGTCCAATTTAGCCTGGCTTATACTCAATTTAATATACTGCATATTCCAAATAAAGTTCAACCTTATTTGGGATATGAACTTTTAATGAAAATTTGAAAAAAAAATGCAAAATTTACTAAATGGGAAATATTTCACAGATTTATTGCTGCCATTTTGCAAGACCAATGAGCTTCTGGATTTATTTTCACTGCTGCTGCTAAGTTTGATCTTGTCAAGGGTAGATTTCATATGAATAATTATTTCAACAAAAAGTAAAAGAGTGCAATATTTTTTAACATTTTCAGATTATAAAAAGTGAGTGAAAATGGCTGTATGAAGTTTGCATGTTCTCCCTGTGTCTGCGTGGGTTTCCTCCCACAGTCCAAAGACATGCAGGTTAGGTGGATTGGCGATTCTAAAAATTGTGCTTGGTGTGTGTCCTGTGGTGGGTTGGCGCCCTGCCCGGGATTGGTTCCTGCCTTGCACCCTGTGTTCGCTGGGATTGGCTCCAGCAGACCCCTGCGACCCTGTGTTCGGATTCAACGGGTTGGAAAATGGATGGATGGATGTTACATAATTTCTTACATAAATATTTGATTATAAGTACTATTTAAAAATAGTATTCTAAAAATTTACAGAAATAAAAATAAACAGTGAGATAACAACATGGTAATACTTTGTGCAAATGCATCATTATCTGGAGGTGTTTTTTTCCCTTCAAATAAAATAAAAAAAATACAACAAGGACATCTGTAAACTACAGTATAGTACTTTTACAAAGGCTTATTTTCTCTGTTATTTCATATAAACACATAACACAGTAAGAGGTGGAGATAAAATGTTATTTTATGAAAAGCCTTCCTTCCGTCTGTACAACAGATATGTAAATGCACTTTAATTTTGAACAGCACCTTTTAAAATAACTAATACTAGCTTAATGAGTATATTCCATCTTTCCAGACTTATTATATATATTGTTTAAACAACTTTAACTGAGATCAGTGAAGGGATGTTTAGATGTATGAAAAGCAGACAACAAAACAATAAATTCAAAAATAAACACTAGACAAAAATGAAGAGATCTAACCATCATTCTACAATGAAAGAAGAGGTGGCTCATAAACAGTTTAAGAGAAAAAAGACTGGTGAGTGTAATCCCTGAACAATTATATTAAAAGAAATAAAAAAGAAAGGTGCTCAAACACAAGCATTGAAAAAATAATTATAATTATACAAAACTCAAGAAATGGAATACTTCAGACTTGTCTTTAGTAAGAACACTAAAGAAGATGCAGACAGTTAACACTGTTCAATAAACACAAGGTGGAAACACTCTGCAATTTTTATAGTGCTTTTCACAGTCATCGTAAATACAAATGCTTTATGGATTTATTGTATTAGTTATACTTAGTGAATTCTACAGCATTTCACTAGATAGACTTAATTATCAAAGACGTTACTTATTAATTAATAAATTATTTGAATAGAACAAAACCAGTCGAAGGATTACACGAAAACAGCACACAGGTTGAGTGTTCAAAAACTTGCACACTTTTCAACCTGTCATTGAATTTCTGCCAAGTAGTATAAATTACAAAGAATTTCCTATAATCTTTTCATGGTTTTTACATTTATCAAAGGACTGGTGCAAAACAGAGTTGGCAACCTCTTTCAACTTAAAACTACCCAGGGCTGCAGTGAATCTGTCCACTCAACCTAGGATGTCTAAAATCCAGATCTCTTCTGGAGCTGGATGCAGACATCTTCCAGTTCAATGCAGAATGTTATATTTAACACAGAGAATGCATTCCTCCCACCAATGGGGTTAACATTTAAAACATTCATTGGCAAAAATCTCCTCTCATACAATTACCCTGCACACCTAACCAGTCTTACTTGTTACAAAAGAGAGATCCTGTAGACATAAATAGGTAAGAAATGTATGACAAGTACATATTATTCTCTTTTGAACACACCCTTGACATTTTCAAAGAGAAATCTATTAAAGACTATGTTTGACTTTTGCCATGACATGGCTTCTTCTAGTAAGACATTAAAATATGTTTTTAAACACATCTAATTGTAGCAATAAATAATGCATTACATGTTCAACTTCTGTATCCTATGTATTTGTTGTAAACCAATCACTTCAATCATAATACTGTGGGCTACATAAATGTCATGCAGCCTATCAAGTACTTTCATTCTATATCTGAATTTATCTTGTGTAGTGTTTAATGTATTGTTTAACTTTGTTCTTTATATTACTGAAAACAATTTGGTTTTAAACCATACACTGTATATTATAAATCATTTTTCACTAACATACTTTTTATAGTACTGGAGTAAAATATTTTAAATTTAAGTACTAATAAAGTCCCTGTGATCAAGTGCATTTATTCAGTATCAAACATGGTCAAAATAACAACAATTTGCATGATGTTCTTTGAAAAATTGTTAGAATATATCAAAACAATCACTATTTTAAAAATAGTTTTAAAGAAGGAAAGACAACTACTCTTAGAATGTGATGAGCAATATCAGAAAATGGCATCTTTAAGGAACAGTAGACTAATGAGCAGAATCAAAGAGTTGACAAATCTTGTAATTGTGACAAGAAAACAAGCGTTAATAAGACCTTAAGTGACACCTTGCTTAATTTCATTCGAAAATCTTGTTTTCAGAAGTACTGAAATAAGGTTCCCTCACCATTTTATACTTTTTACATACTAGTAGTGATTGATGCATGTGTACATCCTTATATAACTTGCACCTCTCAGCACACTTTAATATTCTAGTGATTACAACTGCTGTTTGGTAATGCATTATGTTCTTTCTTGTTCACTAGGCATTTCAGATTTATCCAGAACTGAAATGCATGCCAATATAACCTTTATTAAGGCTTTGTTAATGCTGTAACTTTGAAATGCAACCGCCTAAATAGACATTTACAGCATTTGTACATTGTAAATAGCACTTAACATCTTGTGTGCATTTTGTTTCGCCATATATTATTGCAAAAGAAATTACAATATTACACACCTACTGTATATTAGGTATACCTTCTTGTTATTGTCAGCTATGAACATGAAGATAAGGCTAAAGTGGACATCTGACCAACAAACGTTGACAACTGAAAATAATAAATGTGTTGCCTGGTATGACAAACCTCAATTTCTGCTGTGACATGAATGCAGTAGAGTTACAATTTATTCATAAACAGCATGAATCCTTAGATATATCCTGCTGTGTGTAAAGGTGTAGGGAATATTTTCTTTGGCACTCTTTACGCCTTTTAATAAACAGCTTGAGTGGGGTTTCAGTACTACTGCATAGATAAGCACGGTTGCTGACTATGTGCATCTCTTATGGCCACAGTTTGCCATTTTTTAAATAGATATTTCCTCAATCTGACATGGAAGGCAGAACGGAGCACAAGTCTCCATCTTTAAAACTGGGGAAAGGGTAATGTGTTCCAGTTTCCAAAGGCTCATAGACTGCTGACCCCCAGTGAAAACCAACATGGCATACTTGAATAGAGACTCCATTCCGGATCTGAACCTACAACTTAGAAAAGTAATGAAGATTCCATTCTGGATAGGGAAGAGTGCACAATTGAGTTACAATTGCACAGATATTTGAAGCTTCATGGGAATTTTTCAATCCCATCCATATGTGCTTTGTGGATTTTCAAAAAACTTATGACTGTTTAGCATGTAGTATTTTGTAGAATGTGTTTCCAGGGTGTATGGTTCTTGGGCAGCTGCTACATTACATTTGATCTCTGGATTCACAAAGCAAGAGTGGTGTTCAGATACTTGGTGTTAAGTCAAGTCTGTTCAATGCGGGTCAAAGGGCATCATGCCTTGTCTCCTCAGGCTGTTTGCGGATGATATTTTCCCCTTGACTTCCTCAGACTGTGATCTTTGGCCCACACTAGGAAGACTTGAAGCAGGACGTGTTGGAAGATTGCTGAGATAGGTTGGTGTGGTCGGGGCAGCTCAATATACTGCTAGTGTAGCATTTACCAGTATTAATAGAGTGAACATAATTATAAAAGATAATAATATCCAGCAGGATAATGCATGATGTCACAAAGCATGTATCACCTCAAGGTGGTCCTATGAATTGTGACTCCAGTTTACTCCAGTGGCCTGCACAGTTCCCCAAACATAATTCAAAAGAACACCTTTAGGATGAAGTTGAACAGGAGAGTTGTAGCACATATGTTTGGCTAAAAATCTACAGTAACTCTACAAGTCAGGGAATGTTTCCAGCAACTTTTAAATCTAGGCCTGAAAGAAGTCATGCATTTGGGAGGGTAAATGGGGTCCTATCTGGCACTAGACAGGCGTATTAAACTAGCCACTACGTGTAACTGGAAAACATTTATGCTTTAGGGTTCAAAACACAATTAGCAAGCTAGAAAAAAAACAGCCATGTATCTAAAAACATAATTCCATTATATTGGAGAATACTGGATGAGATACTCAAAAAATGAGTTGTCAGCTAAGTAAATGAGCCAAATGGATCAAATTAAATACAATCACTTATGAAGTGTTTTACATACAGTTTTTCAGTGTATTTGGTATAGCATATATTTTATTCAATGCGTATTTTGCATGGGATTGAGTGACAATTTAAAAATGACTAATTATAGTGAATAAAAATGCTTTATGTATGCATTTTTCTAACATTGCACCTGTCACTGTGAGCTGCTCAATATTCTTCAATTAGCAATTAACAAATGATTGTCACAGGTATACAAATAAATTCTTAAGTTAAAGCGTCTTTAACTATATCTATACACATTGTATTTATCCTGCCATTTATATATCAGAATCTGCCTAATTCTTTTCCAGTAAAAGATAGGGTGAGGTTCTGCCCTGATTCTAGGATTACAGCAAAGCCAATTTCTGAAAAGGGAAAGTGAATTAACAAAAAAACACTTCAGAACTGAAATCTGGCTCCTATTACACAGTTTCTGCTGTCCTTTAAGGTCATGTCTCATTTTATGGTTTGTACCAGTGCACTCTCTTTTCAGCTGAACAATAATGCTATACAGCCAGGGGGAAATGCAACAGAGAAAGAGAGGGTCAGACTGATTTTTTTTTTCTTTGGTGCTTCACAACAGCTATTTGTGATGAGCTCTGAATGAGCAGCTGGAATGTTGCTGACTGTCACAGTGCCAATAAGTTGGGCTCTTGCATATACTAAAGCTCTCAAGACATCTTACAATAAAAATGCACCACTGCACTGACAGTTTCATAATAAACTGAGGCAATTTTATTCAAATCGTAAATATGTTTTCCCCAATTTATTTATCCAACTTTTGTTGGCACCACTACTCACCACTTGGAAATAAAGCCCAGTGTGTGGTACAGTTAGTCTGGTGTTCAATGAAATGATCAGCTACCAGGTTCTACTCATCAAGTCACTTCTACTTAATAAAGAGACAAAAATAACATTGTGTTATATCCTCTTGCAGTAAATAGTCCACCCTACACTATTAGCAAAACATAAGAGTGAGAGAACAGATTTATCAGTTCTACATCCATCTTTTTATTGGCAGATGCTCAATTTCAGACAAGGTTACAGGAATTTCTGATATAAAGGCAATAATAAATGTTGATCAGTAGTTTAAGCTGATCCATTTTACTTTAAGGTGGCAAGATATAACCATAATTCCATAATTTAGGTGCTATATGTTAAAAGCAAAAGACAAAACAACAGTATACCATACTGGTAAGTGCCAGTCTTTCTTCTGCATACTGAGATGCAGCAGTGACACTAACAAAATGCTGGGAAAAGTTTAGACAGCCTAAAATCTTGACTTGGTATTTTGTCAAAATTATTTTAACAGAGATCGATGACTGGACAATATGACTTGTTTACATCTCTTTTTTCCTCATGTCTTCTTATATTACTTCAAGTTTGGATTACAGTAATTTCACAGCATTTTGCCTTTTATTTGGCTTATAGGCCTATGCTACTTGGTGGATATTTCATTTCCTTGGAAATCATAAAAAGATACTTTTTCCTGTATATATCTAGTGGTCTGTAAGACCTGGGATGTAGTGGGTAGAAGCTCAAAAAGTGGATATAGTAGGACACCACAGGTGTGACTGGTAAAATATTTTTATATGCAAGGGAACTGTCAGAGATGACTTGGGGCATGGTTAGATTATTTACTGGACAGATATGAAAAAAATGGGAAGTTTGATATGGCATAACTAAAAATCATCTAGTGCTCACTTATTCCTAAATTTAGATAAATCTAGCCTTGGGTGGCAAACAAAACATAGATCTTTATCTGTCAAATGTAAAAAATAAATTAACAAATAAAAACAAAGCAACATACAAAAGAGGATGTGATACCACTTCATATGAAAATCTTTGGAAGTTTGGTCTGGAGCCTTCAGATACCACTATGCCAAACACAAACAACATCTGCAATAATGTCACAGAAGCTACTGTCACTGCTTATCTGTTTTAAAAGTGTGATATAGCCATGTGCAAACAATCCAAAACACATAATAGTACAGTGAGTTGCATTATTAACAAAAGGAAAACACCAAAGACAGTTGCTAATCTTCCCATGACCATATAGCCCAGCAAATTCTCCAAAAGATGAGAACATATGATGCACAGGGAATTTACAGAGAATGTAAAATCTGTATAAAGGGCTCTGACAATGTAGTAAATACTACAGTATACGACTCAACAGAAGAAAGTAAATAAATAAAAGTTTTATGGAAGACAGCCATTTCTCCTCCAGAACAAACATGGTAAAATAGCTTAATTTTGCAACGTTTAATCCAAATTAACCACAAAACCTCTTGAACAATTTCTTCTCAACCAAGCTGGATTTGTCTATTCACTGGCAAAAAAATATGAAGCATGGGTTATCACCATAAGAACTACATAACAACTATTTTAGCACACTGGTCGAAAGGTATCTGAGTTGGTTTGTAGCCACAGGACCCGTACAGCTCACATGAAAGCAACTTTTTACTAGAATATTCTACAGGAAAATGTGAAGCCACTTGTCTGACATGTACAATTTGGCTGAAGTCAGTTCATGCAGGGTGACAGTTCCACAGCAACTCTACAGCTGAATGACTGTAAAATAATGGGATCAATGTTTTAGAATCAAATGCTGCAGCAGGACCTTTGCCTAAAGAACAGTAAAGTGGCAAAGAGTAGTTGAAAACATCAGCAATAGATATACATGAAAGAAACTTTATATAAACAAACAAAAATTGGTATATTCTGGAAATATAACAGATGCTTTGGAAAATGATTCTCTGGGACACCACTGAGAGACAAAGATTACTAAAAAGAAACCAGCTGGTTTTCCCCACTTTAAAAATTGCAGAAGAGGAATCCAAAAGGACATATATGGGATTCTGATGTTCAATAGAAAAGGTGGGAGCAAAAACCAATAAGATCATCGAATACCAGGTTGTCAACTTCAACACTCTGTCCAAGATACAGGCCATGGTTCATTATTAAAGGCCCCTTATCCCTGCCAGAGCCACATTGAGCTTGTGGAGCCACAGCAAAAGCAGGGGTACAGCAAAGGTTTGACTGACAGGGATATATTGTTGTCACAAAGACAGAGAGAAAGAGAGAAAGAGAAGCACCTTGGAAACTGATTTAATATTAAGGCTGGTAACTAGCAGATGCTGTACACTAGGCACGCAGTGACAAGAATTTGTAAAGCAAAGCCTAATGGGTCAGCAGACAGTGTTGTTCTGTTGTTTGCATAACTCTCATATTTTGTCCTCCCTTTGATCATCACTACTTACATTTTTGGTGGTTTAAATGTATTATTTTTGTTACATCCTGCAGGTTTTTTTTTTTAATTTTTTTGAATCAAGTTAGCATACAAAGGTGCTCCCCCTTCCTTTCTCTCTTGCACATATTTACTGTATATATATATACATATATACAGGTCCTTCTCAAAAAATTAGCATATTGTGATAAAGTTCATTATTTTCTGTAATGTACTGATAAACATTAGACTTTCATATATTTTAGATTCATTACACACAACTGAAGTAGTTCAAGCCTTTTATTGTTTTAATATTGATGATTTTGGCATACAGCTCATGAAAACCTAAAATTCCTATCTCAAAAAATTAGCATATCATGAAAAGGTTCTCTAAACGAGCTATTAACCTAATCATCTGAATCAACTAATTAACTCTAAACACCTGCAAAAGATTCCTGAGGCTTTTAAAAACTCCCAGCCTGGTTCATTACTCAAAACCGCAATCATGGGTAAGACTTCCGACCTGACTGCTGTCCAGAAGGCCATCATTGACACCCTCAAGCAAGAGGGTAAGACACAGAAAGAAATTTCTGAACGAATAGGCTGTTCCCAGAGTGTTGTATCAAGGCACCTCAGTGGGAAGTCTGTGGGAAGGAAAAAGTGTGGCAGAAAACGCTGCACAACGAGAAGAGGTGACCGGACCCTGAGGAAGATTGTGGAGAAGGACCGATTCCAGACCTTGGGGGACCTGCGGAAGCAGTGGACTGAGTCTGGAGTAGAAACATCCAGAGCCACCGTGTACAGGCGTGTGCAGGAAATGGGCTACAGGTGCCGCATTCCCCAGGTCAAGCCACTTTTGAACCAGAAACAGCGGCAGAAGCGCCTGACCTGGGCTACAGAGAATCAGCACTGGACTGTTGCTCAGTGGTCCAAAGTACTTTTTTCGGATGAAAGCACATTTTGCATGTCATTCGGAAATCAAGGTGCCAGAGTCTGGAGGAAGACTGGGGAGAGGGAAATGCCAAAATGCCTGAAGTCCAGTGTCAAGTACCCACAGTCAGTGATGGTCTGGGGTGCCATGTCAGCTGCTGGTGTTGGTCCACTGTGTTTTATCAAGGGCAGAGTCAATGCAGCTAGCTATCAGGAGATTTTGGAGCACTTCATGCTTCCATCTGCTGAAAAGCTTTATGGAGATGAAGATTTCATTTTTCAGCACGACCTGGCACCTAAACACAGTGCCAAAACCACTGGTAAATGGTTTACTGACCATGGTATTACTGTGCTCAATTGGCCTGCCAACTCTCCTGACCTGAACCCCATAGAGAATCTGTGGGATATTGTGAAGAGAAAGTTGAGAGACACAAGACCCAACACTCTGGATGAGCTTAAGGCCGCTATCGAAGCATCCTGGGCCTCCATAACACCTCAGCAGTGCCACAGGCTGATTGCCTCCATGCCACGCCGCATTGAAGCAGTCATTTCTGCAAAAGGATTCCTGACCAAGTATTGAGTGCATAACTGAACATAATTATTTGAAGGTTGACTTTTTTTGTATTAAAAACACTTTTCTTTTATTGGTCGGATGAAATATGCTAATTTTTTGAGATAGGAATTTTGGGTTTTCATGAGCTGTATGCCAAAATCATCAATATTAAAACAATAAAAGGCTTGAACTACTTCAGTTGTGTGTAATGAATCTAAAATATATGAAAGTCTAATGTTTATCAGTACATTACAGAAAATAATGAACTTTATCACAATATGCTAATTTTTTGAGAAGGACCTGTATATACAGTATATATATATACATATACACACACACACCCACACACACACTTAAACACAGCATATACTACAACATATACATAAATATTCACACACCTTCAGTGTTGTACACTTGCACATACTTTACATGCACAAACAGTATGAAAGTGTGCATGAATGTCAATGAAGACCGCACATTTCTGCATCCTTGTACATATTTTAAAAGAAAAAAAGAAAATACAGCAATGTACTCATTCTTTACCCATTAGGTCAGGTCATGTTGGGAAGCATGCACTGGTACAGCACTTTGCCGAACCCACCACACGATGAAACAGCTCTGGATAATGGATGACACGGGGTCCAGTCCCACCCTCCGGAAATGACCATCTATCTGCCGCAGCCAGGTGTTACGTGGCCATCACCTTGACCTGGTCCAGCCACTTGGGTCTTTAGCAATGTGGATACTGCAAGCCAGATCTCCCTCTGGGAGTTGTGCGACATGGGCATAGTGCTGTACCTGACCCTCCCTCACAATGCTGGTAATGTTCCTCATTCGGGACTCCATGAGCAACCTCTTGTTCGACAAAAAGTCAAAGCAGCAGTACCCAAGGATTCTCTGAAAAGACCCAGTACCAAAGGGCTCCAGTCTTCAGCTCACGTCACTGGACAGTGTCCATGTCTCACAATCATATAGCAAGACAGGAAGCACCAGGACTCTAAAGACTTGGACCTTCATCTTTTTGGAGAGATATCAGGAGCGCCACACTCCCCTTTCCAGCGACCTCGTGATTCTCCGTGCTCTCCCAATCTGTCCACTGATTTCATAGGAAGAGTCACCCATACATATCTTTACGCATACGTATGGAAAATGGCATTGTGATTATTTGCAATATCTGTTTATCAGCGGATTATTATGCTTTGCCATGCCATGACACACACAATGCAATCCATTATTTTGGTGCTCAGCTCGCAGTGACCTTGAAATTTGGCTTTGATTCCTCATCTAATGAAGACGCAGCACTGTACATCTCCACATAGGAAATACATTGCTGAATGTAAACAGAATGGGGAAAAATGCCAGGTATGGTATGGCTGAACGATCACATTGCTGGTCTGACATGAACACAACTCATGAAATTAAGTTGTGGGCCACAAATTAAGTCTTCAGCAGAATTTGAAAGGCCACCGGTGCATAACTTGCCACAAAGGCCATGGTTGAATGATCACACTACAGCTCTGACACCAAAACAACCTCGGCAATAGACATGCCCAACAGTGTTGACTTTCATGAGAGGTGCACCACTTAGTTCAACTCCCTTTAAAGCAAAATAACTGACAGGAGAAGAAACACATAGGACAGCTGTTGATGGCTACCTATGTTACACAGGCCAGCTGCTCCTCTTCATCGCTCACCTAAGTCTGACATTTCCACATCCTAACAAAGTTCTTATCACTTTCCGCTCATGAACAAGATGACAGCTACCTCTACAGCACTGTGTTCCTGTACCTCCTGGCATCCACATTCACAAACACTCCCTGTGAAATGCAGTGCACAACTACATCTTTTTGTCTCATGGTGGGTAGTATTTAGCCAAACTGCACTGACAAAAGACACTTTTGCCACCTTAATTTTCATCTGGACCATATTCTGAGAAACGTATGAGCCCAAAAGTGACTTATATAGTGCTGACAACCACTAACAATCATTTAACATCATTTATGCATGGACATTTGGCCCACCACCATGTACAGTTAGGTCCATGAATATTTGGACAGAGAACTTTTTTCTAATTTTGGTTCTGTACATTACCACAATGAATTTCAAATGAAATCACTCAGATGCAGTTGAAGTGCAGACTTTCAGCTTTAATTCAGTGGGTTGAACAAAAAGATTGCATAAAAATGTGAGGCAACTAAAGCATTTTCTTAACAAAATCCCTTTATTTCAGGGGCTCAGAAGTAATTGGACAAATTAAATAACTGGAAATAAAATGTTAATTTCTAATACTTGGTTGAAAACCCTTTGCTGGCAATGACAGGCTGAAGTCTTGAACTCATGGACATCACCAGATGCTGGGTTTCCTCCTTTTTAATGCTCTGACAGGCCTTTACTGCAGCGGTTTTCAGTTGCTGTTTGTTTGAGGGTCTTTCTGTCTGAAGTTTAGTCTTCAACAAGTGAAATGCATGCTCAATTGGGTTAAGATCAGGTGACTGACTTGGCCATTCAAGAGTTTTCCACTTCTTTGCTTTAATAAACTCCTGGGTTGCTTTGGCTGCATGTTTTGGGTCATTGTCCATCTGTATCATGAAATGCCGCCCAATCAATTTGACTGGATTTGAGCAGACAGTATGTCTCTGAACACCTCAGAATTAATTTGGATGCTTCTGTCCTGTGTCACATCATCAATAAACACTAGTATCCCAGTGCCACTGGCAGCCATGCACGCCCAAGCCATCACACTGCCTCCACCGTGTTTTACAGATGATGTGGTATGCTTTGGATAATGAGCTGTTCCATGCCTTCTCCATACTTTTTTCTTGCCATCATTCTGGTAGAGGTTGATCTTGGTTTCATCTGTCCAAATAATGTTTTTCCAGAACTGTGCTGGCTTTTTTAGATGTTCTTTAGCAAAGTCCAATCTAGCCTTTCTATTCTTGAGGCTTATGAGTGGCTTGCACCTTGCAGTGCACCCTCTGTATTTACTTTCATGCTGTCTTCTCTTTATGGTAGACTTAGATATCGATACGCCTACCCCCTGGAGAGTGTTGTTCACTTGGTTGGCTGTTGTGAAGGGGTTTCTCTTCACCATGGAAATGATTCTGCGATCATCCACCACTGTTGTCTTCCGTGGACGTCCAGAGGTCTCATGTATAATGCCGTGCGTAGAATTCGCACTATAACATGACATAAGCACAAAAGCCGAAATGTGCTTATGCACAGAAAATTCCAGATGGAGGAATCTGTGCGTACTCCAACTTTCGCATCTTCTGCTCCATAAATCCCAATCAGTGTGAAAACTAACGCACGTGCACGCGACTTCTGTCCCGCCCCATCTCCTCCCAGAATTACGCCTCTTTGAATATGCAAATCAATATAATTAGACCTTAAGCTCAGCGTTGTGTGAAAAGGCAATGGCAAAAGCAAGAGGGAAAATATAAGAATTTCAGCGAATACCAAGTGGAGGCAAAGAAAAACGTACTATTTGTTGGTTTATACAGTGGTATAATCAACAAAAGGAAGTTGATCGAGTGACATTGTGTGTTGGAGAAACAAGCTCAAGTTCACAAAGTCGCACAGTGCCCGACATAAAAAAGAAGTTGTCACATATCAAAGTCGTCATGAAAAGGCGAGACGTAGCCCACCGTCCAAGTGTCATATGGAAGCTTATTAGGGTACAGTGAGAAAAAAAGGCACAGAGTAGGAAAAAAGCACGAAATGTTAACTTCAATCTCGAAATATCCACTTTAATCACGTAGTTTATTTTGTCATTAAAGTAGAACAGAAACTTCATCTTAAAATCGTTTAATTTACTAGTTTCTCAAATCCCATCGTGACTGAAGTAGCACATTAAATGCTTTGTTTTGTATTTGATCTTCAATGTGCTCTACAGTGGTGTGAAAAACTATTTGCCCCCTTCCTGATTTCTTATTCTTTTGCATGTTTGTCACACAAAATGTTTCTGATCATCAAACACATTTAACCATTAGTCAAATATAACACAAGTAAACACAAAATGCAGTTTTTAAATGATGGTTTTTATTATTTAGGGAGAAAAAAAATCCAAACCTACATGGCCCTGTGTGAAAAAGTAATTGCCCCCTTGTTAAAAAATAACCTAACTGTGGTGTATCACACCTGAGCTCAATTTCCGTAGCCACCCCCAGGCCTGATTACTGCCACACCTGTTTCAATCAAGAAATCACTTAAATAGGAGCTGCCTGACACAGAGAAGTAGACCAAAAGCACCTCAAAAGCTAGACATCATGCCAAGATCCAAAGAAATTCAGGAACAAATGAGAACAGAAGTAATTGAGATCTATCAGTCTGGTAAAGGTTATAAAGCCATTTCTAAAGCTTTGGGACTCCAGCGAACCACAGTGAGAGCCATTATCCACAAATGGCAAAAACATGGAACAGTGGTGAACCTTCCCAGGAGTGGCCGGCCGACCAAAATTACCCCAAGAGCGCAGAGACGACTCATCCGAGAGGTCACAAAAGACCCCAGGACAACATCTAAAGAACTGCAGGCCTCACTTGCCTCAATTAAGGTCAGTGTTCACGACTCCACCATAAGAAAGAGACTGGGCAAAAACGGCCTGCATGGCAGATTTCCAAGACGCAAACCACTGTTAAGCAAAAAGAACATTAGGGCTCGTCTCAATTTTGCTAAGAAACATCTCAATGATTGCCAAGACTTTTGGGAAAATACCTTGTGGACTGATGAGACAAAAGTTGAACTTTTTGGAAGGCAAATGTCCCGTTACATCTGGCGTAAAAGGAACACAGCATTTCAGAAAAAGAACATCATACCAACAGTAAAATATGGTGGTGGTAGTGTGATGGTCTGGGGTTGTTTTGCTGCTTCAGGACCTGGAAGGCTTGCTGTGATAGATGGAACCATGAATTCTACTGTCTACCAAAAAATCCTGAAGGAGAATGTCCGGCCATCTGTTCGTCAACTCAAGCTGAAGCGATCTTGGGTGCTGCAACAGGACAATGACCCAAAACACACCAGCAAATCCACCTCTGAATGGCTGAAGAAAAACAAAATGAAGACTTTGGAGTGGCCTAGTCAAAGTCCTGACCTGAATCCAATTGAGATGCTATGGCATGACCTATAAAGGCGGTTCATGCTAGAAAACCCTCAAATAAAGCTGAATTACAACAATTCTGCAAAGATGAGTGGGCCAAAATTCCTCCAGAGCGCTGTAAAAGACTCATTGCAAGTTATCGCAAACGCTTGATTGCAGTTATTGCTGCTAAGAGTGGCCCAACCAGTTATTAGGTTCAGGGGGCAATTACTTTTTCACACAGGGCCATGTAGGTTCGGATTTTTTTTTCTCCCTAAATAATAAAAACCATCATTTAAAAACTGCATTTTGTATTTACTTGTGTTATATTTGACTAATGGTTACATGTGTTTGATGATCAGAAACATTTTGTGTGACAAACATGCAAAAGAATAAGAAATCAGGAAGGGGGCAAATAGTTTTTCACACCACTGTATGTGTGTGAATCACTACGTGCTTCCGTTCTTTCTCCAACAGGACACAGAATCCATTACATTCGTGATATTACAGCTCTCTGAATAATTAAAATACTGAGATGTATACGTGATATCTTTTTCATGATGATAGGAGTTAAAGCACGTTATTAAACAGGGAAACACGGTGCGTGATTGTGCGCAGCCTTTGACGAAATTACTGTAGCAGTACTGTCTCTTTCAAACGTACTATCCTCCAATTCCTGTCCTTACTTTTCTTTCTCCAAATACCCAATCGCCACACAATCAGCTCTGTAATAGACATTAAGCCATCTGTAAGCTTACAATGACGATTCTTCAAAACTTTTAAGGAACATTGAAATATCTTCATAGTACATGTTTAATTATTCTATCCATCTATCCTTCCATTGTTGCGCCATCCTCAGCAAATATACAGCGAGGCAGGAACAATACGTGAACTTGCTAGCGCTGCGGCACAGTGTCCTCACATGTTTAAATATTAACAATACAGATTATTTAAATGAAGTTAAAGTTGTATCTGTATAATATAATCAACATATTTTGCTGCATTTCATCTTAAAAATGATATCGTCATCATATGTAAATACATGCTTTATGAAGTGGCGCAGGATGTACAATATTATAACTGTAGTGCAAGTTTGCAGTGAGGTAACTGTACTTATAAGTACAAACAGTTCTACAAGGAGCAATTGATTGAGTGTGTTTATAGTTCTTGGGATGAAACTGTTTCTGAACCGCGAGGTCCGTACAGGAAAGTCTTTGAAATGTTTTGCCATGGTTGAGGCAGAGTGGGCTTGGTGCTGTATACCGATAATTCTCTTTCCAATCAGCTGCTGCTGTGATTCCCCACTCAGATACAGTGATATAAATACTCCGAGTGGTGCAGTGAGAGTAATATGGAAAAAGATGATCCATTGTGGCAACCCTTAACGTTAGCAGCTGAAAGAAGGAAAAAAAAGGTGCAGTGAAAGTTACAACGCTAAAGCAGTTATGGTATTTGGAATACTCTGGCTATTCCCTGGGCCATTATATTTTTACAGGTTAATTACAATCAGATGCATTACACTAATAAACAATATGCGGTTAGTTTCAGTGTGTTTATTAGCTGTGTCAGGAATGTGGTTCTAACAAATAAAGGGTAACCACACAGGAACAGTAGCACTGCTTTGACGCTGGGTGCCGCCAGTCTGCAAAACCGAGCGGAGAACTTGCGTACGACGAGGTATGAGGTACCGTGAAAAAGTGTGTGGCTTTACACCAAGTGTAGGTTTTATACATCGCGATTTGAATGTGGAAACGTTCTTATGCAACATTTCTGTGCGTACGCACCATTTATACATGAGGCCCCAGGTCTTTTTGTGTTGCTGAGTTCACCAGTGCTTGCTTTCTTTCTCAGGATGTACCAAACTGTAGATTTTGCCACTCGTAATATTGTAGCAATTTCTTGGATGGATTTTTTCTGTTTTCGCAGCTTAAGGATGGCTTCTTTCACCTGCATGGAGAGCTCCTTTGACTGCATGTTGTCTGTTCACAGCAAAATCTTCCACATGCAAGCACCACACCTCAAATCAACTCCAGGCCTTTTATCTGCTTAATTGAAAATGACATAATGACAGACTTGCCTACACCTGCCCATGAAATAGCCTTTGAGTCAATTGTCCAATTACTTTTGAGCCCCTGAAATGAAGGGATTGTGTTAAAAAAATGCTTTAGTTGCCTCACATTTGTATGCAATCTTTTTGTTCAACCCACTGAATTAAAGCTGAAAGTCTGTACTTCAACTGCGTCTGAGTTGTTTCATTTAAAATTCATTATGGTAATGTACAGAACCAAAATTACAAAAAAGTTGTCTCTGTCCAAATATTTATGGACCTAACTGTACTTGGTTAAGCATGCAGTTCATTTTACTGTGTACACCACATGTGACAATAAATGTGAAATGAACAGCCTTCTGCTTTAGAAAAAGCCTACACTTGCCAATTTGCATATTGGCATTCACTTTGCAGCACAACTCAACAATCAGTGTTAACTGCTTTTTTGAAATATGAAAAACACAAACAAAATTTACAAAGAGATATGATGGAACAGAAATGACCTCAACTTGTTTATTCAAACTCACTGTATAATAAAGTCAGTACTACTTTTAGGCTTTGGTGCCAAGATTTTTACCACTTTTTTGCATTGAATTAACCAACTTTAAATCACCTTTATAATGTTTCTGAACACTGCTATTGTGTATGTCCTATACTACCCTCCTATTGTAGATGTTTTTCTTGGCCTATGTACCCCTCCGTTTACTAATACAACACAAGTTAAACAAGAATACAAACTACAGGTAAAGATAGATGTCATACAGCTTCCACAAGTCAAAAAGTATTTCCTTGACGCTTTTATGCAAGACCAGTTTATAAAATTAATATACATATGCTGAAGCAAACTGTCACCAAAAAGCATGCTCTAAGCACTTCCATGTTATAAGGTAGTATGGCACACCCTTCATGAAAGGCTTATCAAGGGGGTTCATCGTGTTCATAATATCAACATTTATTTTTACAGCTACAAAATTAACCCATTTATTTTTAAAAATAACAACTTAATGTTCTGTGATCTGTGAGGATACCTGGATTGATAACCCACCCTTACTATGAGGAGTTCTAAATTTAAGCCCTTAAACTTATGTATTCTACCCCTCAGGCTTCACTCATTGTTTGCGGTCTGCCCTACGCCTCTCCCAGGTGTTGAACATTTGAATCCCCTAATCAGTCAAAATAAGTCACTAATTGCCAGAATGTTTGTAGCTATTCACATAATGACTAGGGAGACAGAAACATTAAAAAAGAAAGATACTGAATGGTCATGCACCCTGAACTGCTAAACAACACTTTTAAAAGAAAACAAAAATGGGTCACCATTTTTCACAAATAAGAGACTTTATCCAAATTTAAAATTTTTAGTATGGTCATCATAAATTTTACCCTGCGTGGGCAACAAGAACTTGTACTGAAACTCCTACAAAAACTTAGGGTCTACAAAATGTTTACTGAGGATAAAAACTGGCTCCTTCTCTTGAGTTTTTGGATGTCAACAATGAACCATCCTGTGTAATACTATAAACACATTAAATTATATTCACTACAGGAAGCTTTAAAATTGCATAATAAGAAAAAGAGTAAAATGCTTCATTATTAGCCATTTATGACAGGATGTGAGAGTCAGGAAGCTTCTCCCAGGAATTACTTTTTTAAAAAGATGCAGTACAAAAGGACAATTGGCTTGATAGTATAAATTACCATCTGACTTTTTAGCTGACAAATACACTTTATGATAATAAAACTCATACTGAAATTTGAAACGCATCATATAATAAAATGTCTCTCTATCCATGGGATTTTCCACTAAACTCCTCAGCAGTGGGCTTCCTGGCTCCGAGAAAGTGTTTAAAAAAGACTATGCTAAAAAACCTAGATAAAACCCACTCTGAAACTGTATCTTTCCATGCATCATGCATTCTCAATTTCATGTGTCTATTACAGATATAAAAGTCTCTGCCTAAAGCCAACAGAGTTAATGCATACTTTTAAGAGAAGATTTTTCATTGCAAAGGAGAGAGTGGTTCATTTATCAATAGTTAATATATTACATTTGGCAGTTTTTATATGTCTCTTTTTGCTTTAATGCCCAAGGCAAAAATTACACATGTACAAATATCACAGATGTTTTAGACACATAAAAAAGCAGATTTTGACCCACTTACTCTACAAAATACTGCCTTGCTGGTTAACTTATTAGTTACCCTGACGTTCTAACCATTCTTTAACACTAACGTTGTTAAGTGAAGAATAAGAGAATACCAGTTGTTTAATTGTCATTATGAA
The DNA here is from genome assembly GCA_026402145.1 of Polypterus bichir lapradei. Taxonomy (NCBI): domain Eukaryota; kingdom Metazoa; phylum Chordata; class Cladistia; order Polypteriformes; family Polypteridae; genus Polypterus; species Polypterus bichir. The sequence goes on from JANRMT010062854.1 coordinate 84,326,222, forward strand.
TGAGTCCCTATAACATGATAAAAAAAATCTTGAAATAATAAAAGAGATAGTCAACAGAGAAGTATTCACCTTGTTCTGCACAAAGAAAGCCCAACAACTGGTATAAATGGGCCATAACGTATGGAATAGAATGGCAAGAACAAGAAATACACAGGATGGACAAAAAGAGAAACTGGATATATGTTTTGACTACTGCGTCTCACTAAGGTTTCTTGCTGCTGTAAGTGGTTTTCTAAATAACGTACACATGAACAGCATAACTCAAAATAAACAATTTGGTTATTTTTTTTATCTTTAAATTTGAAAGAGATATTTAAAATGAATGCAATTCCCATAGCACATAAAATGTTAACTGCATTAATTTTATTACCACATTTAGGTCAAATAAAGTATCATTAGTAAATATATAAATACAGAGATAACAGTGCCAGTCAAGACACATCCGTTCTCTAATTGTTTCTTACTTGCCAAAAAATGTTAACAACCATCTCAGGAAATTTCAGACTGTTTGCCTTAAGCAACATACCTTTTGCGTCCCTCATGAAGTCTTAAAATGATGGTACATGATACACAAGGTCAATTATACAGATGTTATTCATTCTGGTCACACTGTCAACTTGTTAATTTAAAACAGTGGGTAGTAAAAATGTGCAAAGCACAAACAAAAAATCTATACACCCTTACTAAATATTTCACCTTTTCTTGACGTCAAGACAAAACACGTTAGACCCTTTTCATAGTTTAATGAGATATTATAACCAAGAGTATATAAGAGACAAATTAAAGGATAATTTTAATGGAAAATAATTAAATGTCAAAAAAACAACTTTTGACATTCATTGCATACTCTCTCCCTCTCTTTACACTGGCTTCACAGGCCTATTGTGTTTTCCATAGCTCATCTTTCACCTGGGATTGAACCACAGTGATGAGACAACATCTGAGACAAAGCCAACTTACCATTTAACTATTGGGCACATGCACGCAATGCACTGTGAAAAGCTGACATGTTGTAGAACACTGCATTTTTTGCCTCTTTTTAACTCACTGTCCTTGTTAAAAGCAATTCCCATTGTAAACAGCTTTTTAACTTGAATAAATTTGCCTTTATCGCCTACAGTGGCTTGCCATCCTAGTCTCATGTCACACTCCATTGTAACCAGGGCACACAAGTGACAAAACTGTCCAAATTAAAAAAAATGCCATTCTTTAGTCTAGACAGCTAAAAAAAAAGTGTCCATGTAATCAATGACATTAACACACAACAACAGACTTGCATGCCAAACAACCTTGCAGCATGCATAAATGTGTATATATCACAATATAAACACATGTATACTGCTGTATTTAAAAAACAATCCACTCATGAACTCAAACCTATGACTTTGCTCTGACCAGATGATTTGTTAAATCTAAAGAACACCAACTGCAAACACAAAAACCCCTATGTAATACTTAATCACTGTTCACTTATGACATCAGTGTTAACAGGTTCATTCTACGCCCTAATTCAAAACTTTGAATTATTCACTCATTGATATGAGAAGGTATGTAAACCAGCATACTCTGTACCAGTATAAAAAAACAAATACAAATAATGAAAAATAAGGGAAATAAAACTTACTTTTTGCTTGCTTCATAAACATCAGTTATGTTAGAAAAGAGGTGATGATTCTCAGTTTTTGTCATTGTATCACTTAGGTCACTGGAGTTCTTAAACATCCGGATTAATATCTCCAGACTATGCAGGTAGGAGTACTCCGAAGAAATAACTTCAAAAATTGCCTGAAATAAGGGTAAAATGCTTATTCTTAAAAGAAAAAAAGAAAAGAGAAATTCCAACTAAGGTCAATAAGGAATGCAAACTATTTTTTGTTACAAAGCTCTATGCACACAAGGCAATAAAACAACAGCAAATGGCTAGGTCACATCTTTTGATGTTTCCCCACCTTTCAAATTCCTATAATTGATCAACATGCCCTGGACCCTGAGCCCAACTGACACCTCAGGTATCAATTGATTTCCCACAGAATCATGGCTGGGGCTTTTGTCGGACACATATGACAACTTAACAGATCAACTGAAAACTATACTGTCTTTGTATTTTTTTTTTTACACAAAATATAAAAAAAAAAACAGAAATAAAAAACACACTGTCTTTTTAAGAAATGTCAAGTTTCTAAGAACCTTATGGAAATGTTACAATTTAAATTCTAAAGGTAAAATAAGATACTATAGAATATACAGTATTTCTATAAGCTTAAGTGTAATTTCAGCATGTATTTTTAAAGAATTATGTGATTATTATTGACTACCTGATATATTTTAACATGTAACATATGATAACATTCTAAAAACCTACTTAATCCAATTCGGGATTGTTGGTGAGTCAGGGTCCATCATGACACGTTGTGATGCTTGGCAGAAAAACACAAAAGAGCCACATACAAGCTATCAATCCATCACAATGCCCATTAATTTGCATGCCCAAACTCTGAACGGGTCAATTTAAATTCACTTATTAACATGAATTAATTTGGCAACACTGAAAGAAAACCAGAGTATGTGGAGGAAGCCCCTTGTAGATATTAAATGAACATGTAAACTACACATGAACAATTAACCTACGGCACTGGATCCAGGAAAAAAAAGCACTAAGCACTGATGCACTGTATTGTTAATCGTAACATACTGTATGTACATCATAAATTTATTCACCAACATTTTCTGTGTAGTAACTGAAAAATAATCAAATGCCAGTATTTTTGTCAATATATCAGTCCCACATTAAATTGCAGATATTTTAAATAAGCAATGATATGTTTGTTATGGCTTAAACCTGGAGGCCCATCTCAAATTAGCTATAGAACAAGACTGCAATAATGAAGTTATAATTGAAGGCTACGTTCCAGTAGATTCCATACCATACAAATATGTGCATTGTGCATGCTTTTAATAAGCATGTCATATTTTTTAATTGTTGTAGTAATGGCCATTCATTGACTTCAGAATCCCTAAGAAGAACCATAAAGTTACTGTTTAAAAAAATAATTTTTACCAATGAAGTGCATTATGAAGTACATCATTTTGGCAGCGCTTCTAACAGCATCTCCTGTGGTTCATATTAGATATTGCATTGTTACAACAGTTACAAGCAGTATTGTGGCACGAGACACATGAATGTCTGGCAAATGTAGAAACTTTAAAATACTAACTGCTAAATTTTATTTTGAAATAAACATATTGAACAGTTAGTTTCATCACCATTATAGACTAGTTTCAGAAGCAGAGAGATCGACTTGTCTCCATTTTCACCTACCTCAACGGTAGCATGTTTGGAGTTTCTCTTGACATCTGTGTGGACTTTCCTTACATTTCCGAAAGACATTCAAGTTTGATTAATTGATGACTCTGAACTGTTCCTGTTTGAGTAAGTGTGTGTGAATGTGCCCTGTAATGGGCTAGTGTCTGGCATCTAGCATTATGATCAGTACTACAATAATAGGCATCAGTTCCCCATAACCCTGAAGTATATAGCAGGGTTACAAAATGGATATAAGAACAGACAGACAGTTGAAATGACATTCAGAAGCTGAGTACAAAAACTTTTAATACATAGGGAGAAAAATCTCTTACTCAACAAAGAGACACCTTAAGTTAAAATGGTTGTAACTCATAGCAGACTGGTTACATCAGTGTACTCTAAAAGCATGCATATATCATGTATTTTATTTTCTGAATGGGACAACATAATGTAATGCATGGACATCTTTTATTTTGTCTTGATTTTCAGTGTTGTCTTTAAAGAGAAGTAGGATTTCCATTGCTTTCTTAAGTTAAATAATGCAGGATTTTTAAATAAAATATATCACTCCTACAATCCCATCCTGAAGTTTAAGCTCTAGAATACAAAGTTAACTTGTCTAGTATAAATTTACAGAATTCCACTAATTAAAGAGATAGAAGGATGTCAATATTGTCTACCTCTTGTCTTTTTCTTTCTTCCTGGCTTAATTTCTCAGCGATGCCACTCTTCTTCACCTAAAAAAGCAAAACCAAAATCAATCACTGTTTTTTGCTTAACAGTTAAGAAATAAATGCTCATATAAACTACAAATAACAGAATATCTGCAAAACATTGTTAAAGTGTCATTTTAGGAATAATAAACCGAGGTGTCTTCACATTTCCAAAAATATTTTAATATTCTTTGTTTATCAAACAGACTGTATTTTACATTGCAGTTTTCATAGACTGAAACGTCAAAAAGAGTTTCACGGACAAGAATACATAATACAAACCATCACCACACTGAAATGTTTTATGACAGTTTGAACAAAGAAAAATGACATGAAAATATTATGAGTAACAGTCTTCCCATATTCTCACACAAAATTACACACACACACATGCACACACACAAACACTAGTAACATAAATGAAGCAGATTAACTGTAAATCTCCATAGACAGCACGGTAGAATCAGCAAAACCGCAGTATTTAGTAATTTATGAAGTAAAATACACAGAATGCAGGTGTAAAATACAGTAAATAAAAAGAATTTTATAGATGCAGGTTGTAACCTAACACAGCAACATACATAGACCGAAGAAGAAAGTCACACAGTGTTTGAGTCAGACATGAACTGCCTTTTGACAGGAGCTGCAAAGCAGGACTTTAAACTTACTAAGAGGCTGATTTCAGAATAATGTCAAGGACTTCACAGGTTTAAACATTGTAAGCATTCTGTGTGACTATCAGAAAAATAAGACAAAGTCAAGAAAACAGACAAGTGATGAGATTTTTAATTTAATTTGAACTATTTTTAACCTGTCATATTCTCATTAAACTTCTTTAAGGCAAAAAACAAAACAATTCGACCAAATGGCGTCAGAGGAGAGGCATAGTATTTCTCTATCAAAGACACAGAAGTCTGATTGCACAGTGACAATAATTATTTGGCAAATGGCAATATTAGCTTTCTTTGCAGCAGAAATATGAAATGAACTCATTTTGCATTTTACATGCTGCAGAGGACTTTGTTCTCTTAATTTTAAGCAGTTATTTCATGTTGACATTGTTAAATAAAATGTATAGGTTGAACACATATACAGTATGTCAGGGTGTATTTTGTGGACAACTAGGAGAACACCAGAACCTATTAAAATCATGAAATTAAGGAAAAATGTGAGAAGTTTAAGAGCAATCAAATTTAAACAGGTTTGAATAAAAATGCAAAATGACAAAAATGCAATTTGCCTTTATTACTTTTAATTTAATTATGAGTTGACAAGGTTAAAAAACATACCCACCACCCGCTTAAATCTGCTGCTGTACATCTTCACAATGGAGAAATATGAACCAATATAGAAACAAAGTATTTGATACTGGATATTGACATAATTAAAGCTCAACTGAGGCACTGCAACTAAATGACAGAAGGTTTACTATTATGCTTAGTCTGTGTTCGACATCAAAAAATCAGCAACATGTTATTAGAGACTCTGTATAATTACACAATTATTTTGCACGCATTTATGGATCATTTTTACATGTCAATGTCTTATTAATTAAAAATAATAGCATTAATAAAATATGCCTGGGAAAGGTAACAACACAACAAAAATCTGTTATATAATGTCACATAACATTCTCATAATCCAGTTCGTGGTCATGGGGGCCACAGCCTCTCTCAACGGTACTGGGCACAAGGTAGGTAACACACCCTGAACAGGACGTTCATCCATGCACACATTCATTTAGAGTAGACAATCAACCTAACATGCATGTTTTTTGGGATGTGGTAGAAAAATCCTAAGAAACACATGAAGAAAATGCAAAGTTCACAAAGAAAACAACTGGGTGTAGGATTTGAACCAGCCCAGGAGAGTGAATCTGGGTGGTACCAATGCAAATGTACATATCACTGTGTTGCCCAGCTCAGTCATACATTAGATAAAATTTCATGTCCTTTTCAGCACTAGGAAACTATTTAACAAAATATTAAAGAATACTATAAAGATATATTGTTCATTTATGCATTACATCCATTAATTTTCACCAAGGCACAATCAAGAATACCTGTAAGTTTGGTTAATTGGGCATTATGTATATGGGATAAAACCAGAGCACTGTGAGAAAACAAATAAACACAATACGCACAGCATTCGAACCCTGGTGCTGGAGCTATAAGGCAAATTGTGCCACCCAGTAATTCCTAGATTTCATTCAGTAACTAAAAATCAAGCCATCTTAATATATAAGTTAATCTTGATCAACTGATTTTGAGTTAAAAGTCAAAAATATTTACTTAATAAGCACATTTTAGTGCTGAAACATGTGAAATAGTCTGTAAGGAAACTACCAAATAAATAAGTACAAAATGAATGTATAAAAGCAATCAGTCCTCTAAAATATTTCCAGAAACTCTGCTGGAATCCACTCACTGGCAGTACTAAGCAAGCGCTACATGTACGTGTTATATCTCACTACTTCTTTTGCTTTTCTTAAGCTGTTATGTTCACAACAGCTGGTCCCTCTCTTCTTCACTCAGGCTGTGCTCTGTCTAAATAAATGAAATTCCTCTAAGGGATAAAGGACAGCAACATAAGTCGTGACAGCAAAGAGAAGAACACAAACTCCCACAAGTAAAGAAAAGAAACATATAAAATATGATTATATTAATGAAAACAATTCAACAAAGTAGGACTAGTCTGTGAAGGTTTTTATAGCTCTATTGTAACTGCAAAATGCATTAGGATACATATTCAATTAAAAATTATATTATACTATAATGATAAAAAAAATTCCTAGCAGAAACTTTAAATGTGTGTCCATTCTAGTATAAAACACCAGTACTAGTTGACCAGAAAAATGAAGTCCCCAGATTAAAGCTATTCATAACAGATTAATTGATGAAGGAGAAATAAAAAAAAGTGCATTGAATAAGAACATTGCAAAAGATTCATTTCTTTGGGCACATAGTGCACAGTACTAGTGTTTGATATGTCTTTGGGTTTTACTGTGTTACACTGCAGTATACAGCAAGGCATTTCGTAGAAACAAGCTAGTTAACACCAGTATTGAGGGACTCAGCTTTACCTTTCAGATATATTTAATAACTTCAATAGCAAGAGAAATGATATTAACCAATGTGTGTTTTTAAAGGATTCCAATTTTAATTTGCAAAACAAGTGCAAACAGATTTGACAGGTTCTGAATGTCTATTTATTCATCTTTATCATTATTGTCACTGTGCAATCTGAAAGCTTTAGTGGGAGAGGAGGAGGAGGAGGTGGTGGTTGGGAACATGCGCTGATTACAGCATGTTGCCTCACACACCACACAACGAACCACCCGGATCGGGACCCAAGTACAGCCATACAACAGAAGAGACACACAAAATGATTTGGAGACCTCATTCATGACAAAATACTGTTTTAAATTGACAATTTATTCTAAAACCAAAGAAGAAAGGTTCCTTACCAGCTCACCATAATGCAATACTTCACACATCAGCACTGGCCACTAACCATCCAATGCATTCAGTATTTGCTTCACTAGTCGACTGGCTGACTGACTTCTTCTCGAAATGAGAGGAAACCAGAAAGAATTTCATCATTTGCTGAACCCCACCCTAATCTCAGCCTTTCACCCACACAATGGAAAACTGGATGAGTGTGTGGGTGATCAGCAACAGCGTCAGAAGAATTGTTCTCATAAACGAGAATAATACACTCAATAGGTTTACATAGAATAATTGCAAAAATACAAAGGAGAAGCAACTTTTTATTTAAGATAAGCAGGAGAATGTTATTTAGAGCAAGTGTGAAAATCTTTGTCCAGTATTCAAAAAAAAAATAAATAAATAAGACTTTTCTATGGAACCATCTCTATGAAACATCATCTCCTACATGCAATGCAGGACTGCAAACAATTATGCAAAGTGTGTACAGCTTTGTGAGCTGACATCATTGGCCTGCATGTTGAAGAGGCATTCCACAAATACCAAATTCTTGTCTAAACAGGCCCACATGTGCAACAGAAGAAGTACAAAAATGCACTGACTCAATGAAGTATGTAAAAAATGATTTAAACCATATTAGAACACCATATCATCCAATATTATGGTCACATGCTGGATTCACATAAACTTTCATATTACATAATATCTCTCACATATAAACATATGCCCAAATTATATCTAAACTTCCTTATTTATTGAATCTATAATTTTTTTAGTATGGTGGCACAAGCACCCACAGTCCAGTTTGGTGGCAATAAGTACAAGGATGGTAGGAAAAGAGAAGATTCAAGTTCCACATAGAAGGCAGCCCAGCTGGAACTAAACTACCAGCAATACACTATTATATATCTTACAAGAATTGTAAGGGGTGTGCAGGCAGGAAATAGTGGCACAGAGTAGGGGCTGTGTTCAACAAATAGAATACGATAGAGACAGAGAGGAAAGCATGCACTCGTAGGGATTATTACCTTATGCTCCTCACTCTCTTTATCCTTTCTTTAATATTAGTTCTCCAGTTATTACTCAATATACAAACTTACTTATCTACACCAGTAAATGTAGCTATACACATATCCACCATAATAAACCAGAACAAAAAAATAACAAAATGCAAAAGCTTACCAAAAAATATTTATACCATGCAGAGAGGTAATGATGGAATAATTAGTTCTTTGTCAACTTTCCACAGTGACAAAAGCACACAACCTAGTAGGGTCCCTCTTTCAATCTCATATAGTCACTGTGGAGTACTTTTGTGAGTAATGGATTAACAAAATGGATTCCCTGCATGCATAAATGCTGTTAGCTTTAAGTTGTATTGCCTTATGATGATATAGTAGCTGCTTTCAAAAAGCTTGTGGATATTTTCCCTCCAGAGTTAATGGCATCCAAACAGGAGATGGTGATTTAACGGTTGATCCAATATACCAGATGTAATTCTTCTTGCAACATTGATTTAGAAAAACAAAATGCTTTAGAGAAATTCTGAAAATTAGTAGGAAACTTGTGAACACATAAAACACGTCTAATCTATGCATGCACAAAGAAATGGGAAATGTGATTTTATTTTGGTGTATTAGTATCTTAAAAGAAATGTGAACCGTAATAAGTGAGACTACCCCTTTAAGAATATTATCCAGAGTGATGTGCAGATGAACCTAACTGGTGAATTTATGCTGGCTCCGAACCCCCATAACTCTGCATTAGATTAAAGTGGGGTTGACAATGTTTAAAGTCAGCAAACTAAAACAAAGAGAAAAGACATAAAAAAGCAGCGCCTTGCCCTGTGTTTACTTGGAGGTGAATACCTGATATTGAGTAGAAGGCCATTAACAAGCATTCTGATGGATAAAGAGGTGTACCTGTGAGCATAATTAATCATTAATAAATGTTTTATTTGTCCTAAAAGTATATAATAATCCTTCTTGAAATGTACTTGTTTATCTCCACTTAAATGGACAATACATTGAAAAAAGATCTTAGCTGAAGGCTCTACTAGTTTTGCCCTAGGCGTTTGATTCTACCCACTTTTCATTCAAGTTGTCCATCAAAAGGATTTTCTAGGCTTGGGACCCAAACCCTCTTTTAGTTTTACCTGGTGTTCTTTTACACCATGTGATATCTAAAGATGCCTAGAGCAGCAGTTCCCAAACTGTGTTCCACTGAACCCATGGGTTCCATAACAGCATCGTAGGGGTTACAGAAAAAAATTTCAAAAATAAAATTTAAAACAGATTTTAAAATAAAACCACATAAAACCAATAAGACCAAGTAATCGATTGTTAGTTGTTGCCCGAGCAGCAAACAAAGAAATGCTTCACATCATTTGGCTCATAGAACTCTAATGCGAAGGTGGTGGGAGCATGGGTTACCTCAAAACACCCACTCGCCAATAGAAGTCGTTTTATTACAGCCCAGCGTCATCTCTTGAGGGAAAGCGCATGGAAGATCAGAGTAAGATCCTCAAATGCATGCTAGACCGCTCTTGGCTTTTCTAGCAACATCCAAAAGGTTGTCTCTTAAATACTTATTTAAATACACCTTGGATAACTGGTTCAAGACAAGTAGGCTTTCAGGTGCCAAAAATATAGCATATGCAACTTCTAGTTCTAGCTCTACTAAGACACTGCTATCTGGACCTGATGAAATACAAGATGATGCTCTTCATTGCAGTTCGGTAAGTAAAAATATAAGGATATTAGAATTAGTTTTTTTTTTCAGTGCACAAATTGAGTCAGCCTGGAGTGTGACCTCTCTGTTTTAATATTTTATTCATTTTAGGGAACAGCTGCAATGAAAGATGACCCTCATACTAATGGTCAAGAACTGAATATACTGACTAGTGACAAGATCGAAAGTGGAGGTTTAAAATCTTCTAAAAAAAGGAAATATGATGAATCTCATCTATCTTTAAGTTTTATTCCTATTAGAGGTGCAGAACACCTGCTAAGCTGAAACGACACCTGTAAACAAACTACCTGCACCTAAAGGGAAAGGATGTTAGTTTTTTTAAAAACCACAAGGAAGTCCAACGTGCTGCTGTGGCTTGCTTATAGAAATATGTAAAGACCAATAATGATAATGCTGGGAAGCCACTTACAATTACAGAAGATTTCATTAAACCATGTGTGAAAGAATAGTCAGTTCCATGTTTGGAGAGAAGGCAGGAAAAAAAGTTTTAGCAGTCCAATGTTCTAACAACACTGTGTTTACTAACTGTATTCATAAAATCTCAGACTATATCGAAGGTGAATTAATTAAGAGACTAAAAATTTGTAAAGCGTTTTCAATGCAACTGAATGAGAGTACAGATGTTGCCGGACTTGTGATATTGCTTGTTTTCTTGACGTATCTATTTGAAGAATCTACTGAAGAAGATTTGTTTCTATGCACATCTTTGGAGACTAATGCAACTAGGGAAAAATTTTTTAAAATCATCAATTATTACATGCATAAATATGATCTTGATTGGGATAAGTGTGTTAATGTATGCAGCGATAGTGGGAAAATTGAAAGGGGCAGTATCAAGAATAAAAAATGTAGTGCCAAATTGTACCCGTAGTCATTGCATCTTGCATCGGCATGCCCTTGTGGTGAAGAACCATTCATCTGACTTAAAGGAAATTCTTAATGAGGCTGTAAAAATTTTCAGTTATGTAAAGTCTCATCCACTCCAGTCAAGACTTTTTGCAAAGGCTTGTGAAGAAATGATAAGTTTACATCAATCACATCTAATTCACACAGAAGGTAGATGGCTTTCAAGAGGCAAAGTCCTGGCCAGGCTTTTTGAGCTGTGCAACAAGCTTCTGTTTTTCTTCATAGGCAAGGACCTTTCAAACACACCAAACTGCTATGCAAAGAGAAATGTCTCATGTGATATGGTTACCTCGCCAACATATTTGAGAAACTTAATGAAGTTACTACATCTTTGCAATGGAAAGATACAACCATGTTCCCTGTGAAAGACAAAATAACAACATTAAAAACCAGACTTAAGTTTTGAATTGAATGTGTAAATGAGAAAAGCTTCGAATGCTTTCCTCTGCTGGCCCAGTTTCTGAGCGAAAACAAATTTGAAATTAAAGCTGATGTGAACAAAAACATTTAAGAGCATTTAATGAACTTCATGAAATCTCTGTCAGAGTACTTTCCAGACACCAAATGGGACACTGAGTGGGTGCAAAACCCATTTGTCAACCAAAATAAACCCCATGTGTTGTCTGTGCCAGAGTATGAAGATCTTATTGCAATTCAATGTACCTCTACTTTAAAAACAATAACTGAATTTTTGCCACTGAACGACTTTTAGGTAGGACTGATAGACTTATATACCCGTGTCCTCCTATCGATGTGAATCAGGATTTTCAGCTTAAGCTTACGCCAAAAAAAAATTTAGAAGAAAGTTGGATGTCACCCGAAATTTATGTATTCAGCTGTCAGACATAGGGACCAATTTGAAAACTATTTTAAGTACAAAAATGAATCGATTTCATTCATCACATTAGATGTAAGTCCAAAATTTCCTTGTACCAAAATAAAGGTTTGTAGTTATATTTAAAATGTTCTCTCTTTATTTCCAAACATGCTATGGCTATGTTATGCAAAACACTCAGGCAACGAGTACATGAAAGAACAAATAACGTTGTTAGTTCGCAATGCTTAGTAAAAATCAGTGATAGAGATAGTGTTCCATGGAAACAAAATATCTTCTGAAGGGTTCCATGACCGAAAAAGTTTGGGAACAGCTGGTCTAGAGCTACACATCATAATATAACCATGGATAAAAGACACCCCCATATGATAATGCCATTTGTTGGTTCCAACCACAATATGTATATATGTATTTAATTACACAGATAAATATGTATGCATTGAGTATCACCAAGTATATATAATTTAAATGCTGTATGTAGGAATGTTTATTGCCAAAAATATTAGATACAAATCAATTATACTTCACTTTATTGTGACTTGCAAAGGACCTCTTAGTTTAACATAAACTGCCAAAACTCACTCAGAGGCTTTTCTGTTTGAGCCTGGTGTCAAGTTTTGGGAGAACTGTGAGTTGGGATGGATGACCATTTAAAAAGAAAAAAAATATTATTCTTCATACCAACTAGAAGCGGATTCTATGTATATTTAATTATAAGAAAAGTTCACACACTAGCCTACAATGACACAAGCTTTGCCTACATATAAAGGCTATCCCTGGAATTTACCAGTATGTCTTCAAGTTCAAAGCATATATTATCAAATCTGAAATAGGAATCCCAGAATGTCAGTTGATTGAGATCTAGGATAATTCTCATAAATCTGTCAGAGTGGCATATGCAGAAATAAAGACAGAAAATTACCAGGTAATTCAAGCAATAAATCATGCCACTATCATGTACAGTATGTACAGTATGCTGATGCTTATGCTACTGATCCAATAACAGAGACTTTGAAGAGGCTTAATAATTTTAAAAGGTTAATGATTTGTAAATTGATAGACTGAGATATGCCCGTTTGAGACTACATGCAATCGTGTGTGGCGAGTATCACAACCACTGCCCTCCATGGCATCAATAAAACAGCAGTAAATTTAAGGACAGCTGGGCCTGTGGCACAAAGCAAAGGTCTCATCTACAGTTAACCAAAAGAGTAATATGAAGCAGCATGTATTTTTGGATCCTTTTTGCTGTGTGTTCTGCTCTGCTGCTTACCAAACACACAACCATTGAAATGTTTATATTTCAAGAGTATTAATATGATTCAAGCATATTGTACAACATACTAATTAAAATACAAAAACACATTGATATATTTTAATTAGATGACAAAAAAATTTGCAACTTTCAGATTACCAACCCCTTTATCCAGGAAGGAAACTGGAAAAGAACTGGTATCGTCAAAGGACAGACCCCTGTAAATTCCTAGATGATTAGCACATGAATTCCCTAGGTTGCATGAGTGAAAGTTTTTCTTTCATCACTCATTCCTTCCCCTGTCTATTAAAATGATGCAGAGGTATACAGATTCTTAAATGCAGCAGGAAGGTTACTGGAGTCTCCTGGACATATATGCCTCAATAGAAATATCTGATTAAGACAATGCAATTATACATGTAAGCAGTAATGTAAGTCTTTTCAGACCACAATTTACTATAGTTGCATTGATTAGACAACTAAATATATGCAGCCTATGCTAAAAAGCCTTGCTGTTCAGTCTAAACACTCAATGTAAAAACAAGTCACCCTTCAACTGACTGTACGCTAAGAGTTTCTGTGGAGAAGTGCCAAAACCTTAGCAAAAAGGATAAAAGGGATGGAAGGTGTTAATTTGTGATCCAAAACACCAAATCAGACCAAGATGCGAAGATGTTGTTCTAATAAACAGCAACACACAAAACTGTGAAGGTGTTAAAACAAGCAACATGGCAGCAAAGTTCCCGCATGCCTATGTGACTATGTGAACTAATGAATTCATAAAAGTTTCACGCACTCTTTAGCATAGATAAATAGCCCCTGATTGATTACCCCGAATGACTCAGTTCACATTCAGAACAAATGGCTTTCAATGCATGCTCTTAAGTAGCCACTGTTTCTGTATTGATATGCAAATGTACTACAGTGGCTTAGCAATGCTTTCAGTAGTTTATACCTTCAAGAGGAGAGCCGTCACCGGGAGTCTTTTCTTATTATACAAATCACTATGCCAAGAGTTCACTCAAATCGATTGTGTGCTGGAAATGTCCAGTAGAAACATGTGGAAGCATGCAAACATAAAACAGAAGACCACAAAATAAGCACTGTAACTATGGCAACCTAATGTAGATAACTGCACAAGGGCTGAACCATGAAATGTGACCAGACAGGGTTCAGCAGCAAGAAGAACTACCCTGACAGAAGGAGGACACAGGCAGGTCACTCACTCACCACACTGAGTTGACTCCAGGTAGAACGCAGAGGCCTATATTGCACTATGATCCTGTCTTCGGACTTGGGCTCTTTCATCTCCAAATCCTCATCGGAGTCGTTCTCCAGCGCTTTTTCCTTGTAGTTTTGGTACAACACTGCATCCTCTGTAACAGATTAAATAATGTATAAATATAAGTATCAATGATGAAAAAAAGAAGAAAACAGTGGTTTACAATGGGTTACATCTAGTTTTGAGCAAATTTGTGCTTGGACAGAAAGACATAAAAAATTTTATTTCTGAGGGAAAAAACACCAATATCTGAACTCCCTTCACTGTTACATCAATTTACTTTCAATTATTTAGCTCACAGTAGTATTAGAATTTAAGCATAATATAAACCTAATGTTAAATGTTAATGTAAGGCAAAAGGGAATTTGCCTTTAAAAAATCAATACACACACAAGCATTCATTTTGCAAATCATTTGTTCCAATATAATCCACTTATTCCAGAGCAATCCACTAACAGGCCTCACTGTGCACGCGCACACACACACACACACACACACAAACATGTCATATTTACATTTCCTAGCCAACCTAACATATACATTCTTATATGGTATGTGGGGGGAAACCTGTGCACTCAGAGGAGACGCACATAATTTTAAATTTGGCCAGGAGAGGAACACAAGTTATCAGAGCTATGAGACAGGTTGCTAACAAGCTAATATTTAATATATGAAAACATCTTGGCATGTTTGTCTTATGGAGTACAAAATCTACAAGTTCTTTAGATTTCATTGCCGCTACTCCCCTTAGGTCATTCTGTGAAGCTATAAACTGTTTTCGCCTGGATTCCAGAATAGCCATTTTTGCCAAACTGATAAAGGGCATTATAACTCTTAATGGCATTACAGAGTCTTACTTTCAATCTACTGTCATGTACTTAAGTTTACTTTCCACTTAGACTCACTTCCTACATTTTACTTCCCTATGATTGTATATGCATTTGATTTATCTATACTAATAAAAGGCAAAGCCCTCACTCACTCACTCACTCATTCACTCACTCACTCACTCACTCACTCACTCATCACTAATTCTCCAACTTCCCGTGTAGGTAGAAGGCTGAAATTTGGCAGGCTTATTCCTTACAGCTTCCTTACAAAAGTTGGGCAGGTTTCATTTCGAAATTCTACGCGTAATGGTCATAACTGGAAGATGTTTTTCTCCATTTACTGTAATGGAGATGAGCTTGAAACCCGTGGGGGCGGAGTTTGACATCATCACGCCTCTCACGTAATCACGCAGTACGTAGAAAACCAGGAAGAGCCCCAAAAAGCGCTGAAGAAAACATGCATTATATAATTGAGAAGGCAGCGAAACAATAAGAAGCGAGCGAGTGATATATACAACCATATTCATGAGTTCTGCTACTTCGGAAACAAAGCACAGTGTAAACCTACACTTTAAATTAAGTTCATAGACAGGCTGCCGCTGGCGTTTGTAATTTAGTGCCTGCCCATATAAGGTCGTCCGTCAGCGGCAATCCAATAGCAAACTGCCACGGGTAAATATTGACGGGTGAAGGACTGTGCTTATGCAGAGGAAGTTACATAGTCAGGGTGGTGTTTGGCACAAACTCAGCGAAACTGCGAGAGAAAGTTTTAAGTACCGGGACTTCGGTAGCATTAGATACAGCCATGGACATAGCACGACATGGCAACAGCACAGCTGGGAAAGTTCGATGCCTATACACCGAGCGGCTCACGTGAACAGACGCAGTGCACAGACAAAAAGCAACAGTTCCGAAGAGCGCTGAACAAAAACCGAATTACACAATTGAAAAGGCAGCAAAAAAATATGAAGCGTCTGATAAATACAAGATAAGTATGTAATAAGTACAGCTACTGCAGAAACAAAGCACACGGTGGAAAAAGTGAATGTCCCGCTAAAGGAAGACAGTGTTAAAAAAAAAAACCCGTGCATGCAGTGTGTCAGGTCTCAGATAAAGAAGACGACGAGCTGTTTATTGATGCAGTAAGAAACGAATCTTTTTCATAGCTTATTTAACACACTACGTCTCCGCTGCGATACGCGGGTATATATATATGTATATGTATATGTACATACTCATACTCGAATAATGAATACTTTATTCGCAATCAATGATTGTTTTGGTAAAACCATACTCAGTGTATTCATTAGATGAACGGTAAAAAACTAAGAGCGAGGGGAGGGTCACTTATTGAGGCATACAGGCAAAACCACATTAGCACGCGGGCTCGATGTACGAAAAAATATATCTTTTCAAGTTCTATTTAGTCCATATGTGTCAAATTCAAGGGCCACGGGCCACATCCGGCCGGCGTGTAATTATATCCGGCCCGCGAGATCATTTTATATACTGTATTATGGTTATTAATGGCCCGGGTATATGAAGCGCTGGTAACACAATAAACTACAGATCCCATAATGCAGCGCTTCACCTGCCTTGTCGAACACTTACCGCGTTAGTCAAGTCTAGCTTGCAAGTTATTGCGAAGCTAGCCCACACGATGCTTAAGAGAAAAGTTGATTCTGAAAATAGAGCCTTTAAAAACCGATGGGAGGCTGAGTATATGTTTACTGACATTGCTGTTAAACCCGTGTGTCTCATTTGTGGAGCTAATGTGGCTGTAATTACAGAATTTAATCTAAGACGGCACTATGAGACAAAACATCACGGTAACCTGAAAGACCTGAATGCAATGCAGAAGAATTAAATAAGAATCTGACACTTCAGCGGACGTTTTTACCCGTGCACAATCACAAAGTGATTTCAAGTGAAGCTGCTTTTATGGGAGACACAAATTCACCAGTGCAACTTGCCCCACTTTCCCTGTTGCCAAGTAATGTTGAACCAAGTCGTCACTACGGTGTTCCCAAATACGCACTTTGCTGATAAACTGAGCGAACGGCGCTTTAGTGACTTTGAAGAACAAAAAAAGTCCGTCTACATGCGGCTCGAACCTTGTGCATGTTTGGTAGCACATATCTGTGTGAGAAGCTCTTCTCAGTGATGAAGACTAACAAAACAGCACACAGGAGTCGCCTCACTCATGAGCACCTGCAGTCCATCCTGAGAATCTCCACAACACAGAACCTCACACCAAACATAAACGAACTTGTTGCCAAAAAAAGATACTAGGCGTCCAGCTCTAAAATGACATATGAGCAAAGACAACTGAATGATTTGATTTGTTATTGCTGAAAGGAACACATTTTATTTATATTTCCAGGTTTTGTTATGCAGCATGTTCATATTTGAATTTGTATAATTTTGACAGGATATATTTTTATGGAGAGCAAAATCTTTTGGGATATTTAAAATCTAAGTTTATTTTTTATATAAAATTACATAAGAGTAAAGAAATTTGAATGTTTGTTCTTTTAACGTTTACTTCATTTCTAACTTGTATAATTTAGACAGGATATATTTTTATGGAGAGCAAAATATTATAAGTTGTTTAAGGTTTGAGTTGATTTATTCAAGAATAATATTCCTGTCTGTTTTTACCATTCCTACCAAAGATATTTCTGTCGACTAAATAAAAATTCCTTCTATTTAAAATTTAAATAGAACTTGAACAAAGACTTGCACGTAAGAGCGGGAGTTATCCGTTTTAACAAGCAGCGTCTTGCACTGATACGAAATAGCTGTGTGTGTATATATGTAGATATGTATGTATATGTATATATATGTTTATATATGTGTGTGTGTATGTATATATATATGTATTTGTGTGTATATATGTGTGTGTATATATGTATTTGTGTGTATATGTGTGTGTATGTATGTATGTGTGTATGTATATGTATGTGTATATATGTAGATATATATATGTATGTATATATGTGTTTGTGTATATATATGTGTATATGTATAGATATGTATATATATATGTTTATGTGTGTGTGTGTAAATATATATATATATATTTATATATATATATATATATATATATATATATATATGACAGCAACACTCATCACTCACAACAGTGACAAAACAATTACATTGACAATCATGTTACGTTATTTTCAAAATGTTTCCTTTTCTTTTTCATTGCTTCTTTAACACACTACTTCTCCGCTGCGAAGCGCGGGTATTTTGCTAGTCCTTATTATTTTGTTATTGCTTTCAACTGTTTCTTTGTGCGACTTGTAAAGCAGACTGTGTTTGACTGAATGCTAAATTAACGTATTATTTGAATAAACATACAAATATTTATGATAAACATAATGCATTCAGAAGTTTATATATTTTGTTACACATGTACAGTATGTTTATATTTTGTAATATACAGGGTGGGCCATTTATATGGATACACCTTAATAAAATGGGAATGGTTGGTGATATTAACTTCCTGTTTGTGGCACATTAGTATATGTGAGGGGGGAAACTTTTCAAGATGGGTGGTGACCATGGTGGCCATTTTGAAGTCGGCCATTTTGGATCCAACTTTTGTTTTTTCAATAGGAAGAGGGTCATGTGACACATCAAACTTATTGGGAATTTCACAAGAAAAACAATGGTGTGCTTGGTTTTAACGTAACTTTATTCTTTCATGAGTTATTTACGAGTTTCTGACCACTTATAAAATGTGTCACCACCCATCTTGAAAAGTTTCCCCCCTCACATATACTAATGTGCCACAAACAGGAAGTTAATATCACCAACCATCCCCATTTTATTAAGGTGTATCCATATAAATGGCCCACCCTGTATATTCATTTTATATATATATAACTGTCCCAACAGTTCTTTGGGCTTAACACTGTAAAAGCGGATTGTTACTATCACCCTAAGAATGACTCAAGTATAACCATAATTACAAAAAATTTCAAACCCAAATCACATTCATGGTTAATGCAAAGGTGGTTAAAATGTGGCACTGACATGCTGGGATATGTTCACTTCAACACATCTCATAGTTGTTGCAAATTACATTGAAGAGCTTGCATCTTTACTTTCCAGTTATGCTTAACTGAATAGGGGTGTGGTGATGAAGAAGACCACTTCATTAAGATGAATTAATAGCCTTTACTGGACCCAGGGCAGGTTTTTCCCTTCCTAGTAAGTTACAGCATTGTCTGGTTAAAAATCTCATTCATGGATGGGTATACTGCTACCATTAAGGTAACAATTTCCAGGTATTCTGGGAATTATAATATTTGTCTACTTATACTAATTAAACTGTCATCACCATCTTGTATAGCAGGCATGTCAAACTCACTACCATTGGTGGGCCGCTTCAACTGTCATAAGTGCGTCAGCGGGCCACACTGTAACAAATACTATTATACTATTATACAAAGTTACTGTAGCTTTCTTTCCAATACTGAAAATTTAAAAAAATGTAACACTTAAAGTTTAAAGAAAAGCAATTTATTTCCATATAAATCTCTGTACAACAGCGTACAATTAGAGTCTTAGCCTCTTAGCTAGGTCCTTATATTATTATATTATATTCATTATATTATATTCATTGCTTATATAGGAGTCTTACATTGTGAGATTTATTTCTTTTGTCCCGACACTTGGCTTCTCTTGTTAGTAACCAGTTTGTCAATATCAGGCTTGAAATCTTGTGCAGCTGCAACTTTTATGAAGGATGAAAAGTGCTCAACAGTAATTCTTGAGCGATGTGGGGTTTTGGTAGCTTTCATTAACGAAAACAGTTGCTCACAAAGGTAAGTGCTTCCAAACATAGACAATACTCTCGATACCAACTTATGGATCTGCACATACGAGGGTGGCAGGTAAGCATACAAGCCTGGCACACCAACTTCATTGTATTTTGCCATCAGAATAGAATCTGACTGCAGTTCAGTCAATTCAATTTGGATATTCTCAGGCGCATTCTCAACGCTCACTGAATTCATTGCTCAGTAATACAAGTTGGAAAGCAAATCCTCCAAAAATCAAATTTTACTTTACTACGTTTACTTCAAAGTTTATATTGTAAAAGAAGCCGATATGCAAAAAGCCCCCTGACCTACACTAATTATACAAACTCAAAATCACAAAAATCTGTTAATAAAAAACTCACCAGCTTCTCGCGTCCACTTCAGATCTTCAGCTGTAGTCAGCACTAACTGTTCGTTACAATACTAGCACAAAATTACATAAAACTAGAGCAAAAAAACGTGAAAATATGCAAGCTATTACTACTCGTGATGGTCAGTTCTGCCCAGTGGCCAGTCTCAGTAGCCCAGCCAGTAGTGTAGCCCAGTGGTCCGCAACCTGTTTGACACCAAGGACCGCTTTACTAGAAGCAAATTTTTCCAGGGACCGGTGGGTTGTTGGAGGTTGGAGTTTATGGGGTGATTATGGGAGGGTTCGTAGGGCAGTTTTATACACAATTTATATTACATTTCTATTATTATTAAGTTATAATTTAGTAATAGAAATTATACAGCTTACCATAATGCAGAATCAGTGAGCTGAGCTTGTTTTCCTGCAACCAGACGATCCCATCTGAGGAGGATGGAAGACAGTGACACGCGAAGTGTGTTGCTTATGTTCAGTCTACTCTGTAATCTCATTTTGGTTGCTGTCACTGCAGAAAACGTGCATCACAAAGATAGGATGTTGGAAATGGAAGCAGCTTCAATAGCTTCTTTCGCGTTATTTTAATCTTCTTCTGTCTACAAGTTATGCTGACGAGAATTTTTCTCAGCATTTCCTTGTGATAATACATTTTTAGGGTGCGAATGATGCCCAAATCCAATGGCTGAAGCACTGCCGTGCAATTAGGTGGGAGGAATTCAACGTGAACATTATCTAAGTGCGGAATCATGTTGTGGTCAGCACAGTTATCAATCAGAAGCCAAATCACCCTTTTCTTCTTCATATTGTGAGGTTTCTGAACTCTTTTGGGATCTGGGATCCCCCCCACCCAACGGGAACGACACGCCAAAGTGCGTCCCGAAACGCTATTGCCGCGTGTGAGATTGTTTGTCTGGGTCCCAAGAGAGTTTAAAAACCTCATATATTCTTTAATGAGTGCCGCATTAATAGGAATGTTTCTTGAACAAGCATCACTGCAACCACATAAAAACGGCTTTTTCTGCGTCTTCAAATGCAGCAGTTCGCATACTTTTGCAACCTGAGATTTTTCTTCCTTTTTGCATATAACAAGTTTGCCGTTTCTATAGAAGGGTGATAATGAGTTAAATTCTAATGGATGTTTTTCAAATGTTGAGAAGCAATAAGGAAAAGGTATCACTTAAAACCACACAAAACAAAAACAGCAAAAAAACAGTACGAGGAAAGTTCGAAGAAAGAACATTTTTTGCAGTGTTTCTGTTTGGGGATCATTGTGCAAATGTCCACAACTGAGCTGTGAACACAGAACTAACTGCTCTGTGGATGATTCATTCAAGCATTTCAAGGTCACTTCGTTGTAATGAAAGTATCTGCTGCTGAATGTAGTTAGTAGTAAAGAGATTTCTGTGGACTCGTGTCATATGGGGAAACTGTCAGAAACATAAAAATACTTCATTGTAATACTCTCTCACCGCGGTCTCTCTCCCTTTTCTGCGCTGCTGCAAAGCCCCGCCCGCCTAGCATTCTGAAAAGTGTCCTCAGTGAAGGGGGCAGCCTTTTTGCTGTAGCCCTTCACTGAGTGAGTCTCAGTTGCTGGCAGTTCTCTCGGGCCGCAGACCACAGACCGCAGCCTAGCACTTCAGTTGCGACTTCGCGGCTGCAACTATACTAGCAGATGACGTTTCCGGTATCATAATGCCATGGGAAAACGTCCTTTTGCCAGAAGGCAGAAGTAAGAAAAGTCAGTAAGATGCAGAATGATTCAATCACAAACGATAGTAATCATTTTGTACAAGTTTAGGGCTAACTAGGATCTGTCATGCGGGCCGCACAGATGTCTGTTGCGGGCCACATGCGGCCCGGGGGCCGCGTATTTGACATGCCTGTTGTATAGTACATAGGACAACAGTCATAATGTAACCATTCTCCCACCACTCATTATGCCATATATCAGACCAGACTTTATTATTTTCTAGAGCCCAATATTTGTGTTCCTCCATTCACTGCCACCACACATTCCTGCTTTCTTTTGTTCTTTTTTTTTTTTTGGTTGTTATGAGTTGTGCATAAAATATTCCTCTTTCTGCATGACAGTTGTACTCAGCTATTAGATGACTGACAGTGGCCTTGCTGCCACTCCATAAAAGCCATGCCAGCCTTTATTTGCCACTTTTATAAATGATTTGTGTACAGAGATCCTTTTGCTGCACATTTTGTGGATGGTGACTCTTGCTCAATACAGTCTATGACAGTTCCAGTTCCTGATATACTGATATTGACATGCCTGGCACCCACTAGCCCATAACTTAAATCTTAAATCTATGTGACAGAACACTGCTTAAAGGACAAGCAAATATAGCTGTACTAAACAACATGCATAAATTTGGGGAACTGTTGTACTTACCATCATCATCAAATGTCCCTTGGGTTGTTAATCCTTTTTTCTGTGAAGTTAAGAAAGAGAAATCAGACAGCTTTAGAAACAAAAAAACAAAAGGTAGACTTACTGTAATAAATAAAGAGTACTATGACATAAAACCCAGGAAAGTTCAATAAGTCCATAAACTAGACAAAGAGCAATCATTCAGATTAATTTGATTGTCTGAACTTTTTTTTACATTTTATTGATTTCATTAAAATCAAATAGCATTCCATACAAATAACTCAACTTTTACAAAAAAAGGTAGAAACAAATCAACCCCCACCCCTGAGAAAGTGAGCTAGGCCAGCAGAGTAAAACTTATAGCTAGTAAATATAAGTAAATAGATAAATTAATAAATGAATAAAGATAAATGGAATAAAAAAGGAGAGAGAACCTGCTTCATCAATTTAAATGCTTATTATAAAATGTTATTAATTAGATTCAGGTTTTGAAAAAGTTTTGTACAGATCCTGTAAGTGCAAATTTGATTTTCTCCCATTTCAAATAATATATAACATCAGTTACCAGTGACTTAGGATAGGAGAGTTAGACTGGAAGAATCCTATGTGCTAATAGCGTAGTAAAGGAAATTACAATTTGTTTGTCCTTCTCCGCTTTAAGACTATCTGGGAGTACCCCAAACATAGCTGTTAGTGGATTAGGAGGGATTATGACACAAAGGCTGTCTGAAAGGCATTTAAAGATTTTGGTCCAGAATGATGTTAATTTGGTGCAGGCCAGAAACATGTGGCACAGTGAGGCTGGAACTTGATTGCAGCATTCGCAGTTTGGATCTTGCCTGGGAACATTTTGGACAATTTTAAACAAGAGAGATGCGCTCGATATATAATTTTGAGTTGAATAATTATATGCTTTGCGCATATGGCGCTTGAGTGAATTCTGTGCTTTGCTACTTTCCACTACTTTTCTGAGATGTTGAGTGAGAGATCTTTTTCCCACTGTACTCTTGGATCTTTGAAAGGGAGGGACTGTAAAATGGTTTTATATATTACAGAAATGCTGTAGTCCTCAAGACTGATCAATATTTTTTCCGGCATACAGGTAGGTGGGAGGTGAGGAAAATTGGACAGGTTTTGTTTAACAAAGTTTCTAATTTGAAGGTAATGAAAGAAATGTGTTGCTGGAAAGTTAAATTTGGAGTGCAATCATTCATAGAATGCAAAGATGTTGTCTATGTACAGATCTCTAAGTGATTTAATCCCGAATGTTTTCCAGACATTAAAAACTGCATATGTTTGAGAGGGTGGAAAAAGGTGGTTCTCGTACAGTGGTGCCACAGATAAAAGCTTCTCCATCTTAAAATACTTCCTACATTGGTACCATATTCTGAGTGAGTGAAGCACAATTGGGTTGTTAGTATATTGGTAATAACTTGTATTTATTGTGGTTCAAAGCAAGATATATAAAGAAGTATTGCAGGATTTTATTTCTATTGCGGACCAAGCCTGTGTATATTCTTCTATTAGTGTCCATGTTCATGTTTTTATAACTTGTATTTTTGCTCCCCATTAATAAAACTGAAAGTTAAGTAGAGCCATGCCGCCTTCCGCCTTAGGTCTTTGTAGGGTCGCCCTTTGGATACACGGATGTTTTGAATTCCAAATAAATGAGGTTATGGTTGAATCTAATTTCTTAAAAAAAGACCTATTGATGTATATTGGAATGTTTTGAAATAAAAAGAGAAGCTTAGAAAGGATATTCGTCTTAACAATGTTAATTCTTCCAGCTAAAGTGAAATGAAGGGTTGACCATCTATGCAAGTGTTGCTTAATTTTTTCCACCCAGACGACAAAATTTTGTTGATAAAGAGCTTTATGTTTACTTGTGATGTTTACCCCTAGGTATTTAAACTGATCTGCGATAATAAAAGGGAGGGTGTCCAATCTAATATTTTAAGTGCTGTTAGGACTGCAGGCACAGTAGTTTGTGGATCTATATACAGTACCATATCATCTGCATATAGAGAAACTTTCTGTTCCAGTTCTTCTGTGATAATCCCTTTATCTCATAAGCATTTTGACAGTGAATTGCCAGTGGCTCAATGGAAATTGCAAAAAGCAGTGGTGACAAGTGGCATCCTTGTCTAGTACCACATTCTAGTCTGCATCCCAGCTATTCTCGAAAGTGGATCTGTATAGAATTCATCACATTTTAGTTGTTTTTATTGTAGCTACCACAACCCAACGAGCGCTACAAACTCCATTTCTGCTGATTTGTTCCAAACAGTGCTGCAGGTAGTTTCATGTGTTTCATCATCCTTACTTAACTCATGTCTATGAAATTCTTTGCTTTGGGTACCATGTTACACACTGAATCATCAGAGCGGCCTGCCTCATATTCAAAGTTTCATCATAATCTGAGCCACATGAATGCCTTACAAATGTGAATGTTTTCAATCCCTGATGCACAACATAATTTTATTAATAAATACAAGGGACAGCTTGTTTATTCTACCACTGTTACAGATTGAACAACTTGGTTTGAAACTTGTCTTGATTTTTAAATGTAAAAACTATAACCATCACTTACTATTTGGAGTTTCCACAGCTGGATCTCATTTTAGTGGGTTTCCCTCCCATATTACCAAGAGATGCAAATTAGTTTGATTGACAACTATAAAATGTCCCCAATATGAGTAAATATGGATATGTGGCATGAATGTGCCCTGCAATGAAGACTGATTTCTGCTGTGCCCTGCAATGGAGGGGCAGCCTTGCCAAAGTTTGGTTCCGTCCTTCATCCAAAGTGCTGCCCAGACAGTTACTCAGCTCCTTATGACCCTCAAATAAATAAGTCATTTTAAAAAAAGAATGAATGAATGGGTGAATGAATGGATTGGCAACTGTAGCCGTCTCCACTACATTCAGAGGATGACTGTGAAGACTCTCTTCCCTTATCTGGGCTATGTGTAGTGTTTAAAAAAAATCAGCATATCATTACTAATTCCCTCATTCACTCCAAGTACAAGGTGAGCTTATGATTCTGCAGCAAGGAGATTGATTCTACATTCAAATGCCAGACACTCCCAGCAGTAGCTGGTCACATAATTGCACCCTTGAACAATGCAATGCAATTTTTCTTTTGCTATTTTTATTGTCTTGAAAGAGCAGTCAGACTTTCACTCTTAAGTTAAAATGTACAGAATTTTTAAATAATAGGTACGATAACTAGGGTTGCTCCAATCAGTTTTTTTAAGGCCGATACCAAGTACCAGTTTCATGTTACTTGATCGGCTGATTCTGATACTGATTCATTTTTTTTCTATCCCTTTAAAAACAGAAAATTTGCTTAGCCACTAAGAACACAAGCAAGGCCAGCACGTCAGCAAAACGAAACCTCAGAAGAAAGACAAAGTCATCCATCCATCCATCCAATATCCAACCTGCTATATCCCAACTACACGGTCAATGGGGTCTGCAGGAGCCAATCCCAGCCAACACAGGGCGCAAGGCAGGAAACAAACCCCGGGCAGGGCGCCAGCCCACCGTAGAAGACAAAGTCACTTAGCTGCTAATATCGGCAAAACAGTATCCCTTTTACTTTTCCTCCTGCTGCCAATACACAAGTGAGGCAAGCACGTCGGCAAAACAAAACCTCTGAAAAAAGGCAATTTTTATTAACCAAATTAAATTGTATACAATTATTGTTCAGTGACCATAAAATACTAAAACAATTCCTTAAAATACATACTTTTACTAAGAAATACGTACAAAAATATTTAATCATAATACAAAGGGCATAAAAGAAAATAAAATGCTTCTCATGATTACAAGCTGTCATACTGTTTATTATTTTCTGTAATGTACCTATTTGAAACAAAGATAAATTAAAAACAGTAGCTTTCACCATTTTTCTAACAACACACACACATATATATATATATATATATATATATATATATATATATATATATATATTAGGCCTGGGAAAGTTAACACATTAATTTTTGCAATTAACATGCTAAAAAATATTGTCGCATCAACGGCCAGCAACAAAGCAAACACCTCTGGCAGTGCTTTGGTCAGGGTGGCATTTTCACTTTTTTTTTTTTTGAACATTTCAATAATACCATATTGTTGGGGTCAAAGGATGTCAGCGTGGCTTTTTAAAAAGGGGCCAGTGACCAAAACCAAAAAAAAAGCTTTTGGAATTTATGTTAAAAGTTCCTGTCTGTCTGCCTTTTGTTGGGTTACCTGTACTTATTCGTTTTGTCCTGGATCGTTTCGTGCGACTGGATTGTCTGCCGTCTGCCTGTGTACATGAGGACTGTAAGTGGATTCATGGCCATCCTACAAAGAAAGGAGCACTCCTGAACCCGTCCACCCATCTTTATCATTTCAGGAACTTTACAATCCCATTCAACATGTGGATCTCTGGACTACCTATTTTCATCATTACATTTCATCTGTTGCTGTTTTTCATGATTTACTGTGTGTGTTTTGTTTGTGCTTTGTTGTATTTAATGTGTAATCACCGTAAGGGGAACAGTGTGGTATCGTTATTTTCATTTATTTAATTTGTTTTCATTACATTCTTTATTTGCTGTTTGATTACCGGTTTGCTTTGTTTTTGTCTCTGTTTGTGAGTGCGTGCGGGTCAGGCTAAGGCTGGGTGTGTCCCTGGAATCCCCACCATAAAAATAAATAAATCACTGTCTTCTCAACGGTGTGAATCTTAGCGGCACCAGACCGCTACAGCGTTATTCATTTTGCCTTGCTGCTGATTGACTGTGATGTATCCCCAGCTGAGTGTTCTTGTGTTTTCCGTTTTGTTCCTCTTAATCCTTAAACCACCACACTCGGCTATATAGTAGTCGTTTCCCAGTGTCATTTGTGAGTGCGCAGGAGCTGATCAGTCAGTGGTGTACATTTGTTGAGCAACCAGCGCATGACCACTGCCAGCCCCTTGT
The DNA here is from genome assembly GCA_026402145.1 of Polypterus bichir lapradei. Classification (NCBI taxonomy): domain Eukaryota; kingdom Metazoa; phylum Chordata; class Cladistia; order Polypteriformes; family Polypteridae; genus Polypterus; species Polypterus bichir. Next base: position 84,354,093 of record JANRMT010062854.1, read on the forward strand.
AAGCAGGGGGGCTAAACGTTCCCCTAGAAGACACGGACGCTCCTCAAAAAATGCTGATAGACCACTTTCACATTGCTCCCTTACTTGCTGGGCTTACTTGCGGCTGCTCTGTCGCATGATATGCTTCTCGTGCGGCGCAACACTACTCATACTTAAGAGCCTGAACAGCACCTGTCCTTTTTGGCTGATTGCTTTGTTTCTCTCTCCTCCCCCAGACATCCTCTGCTCCTGTTGGGAGTCCCACTCCCGTTGTGCTCCCCTATGATGTTTGTGTATTCTTTAATCGAGAACTAACTGCATACTGAGTTCGTTTTACTTCTGAAAGAGACATGCTTGTTTAAAGTATTTAAATAAAGTTCCTGTCTCTACAATCTCCTGTGTTTCTGGCAATTCTGTGACCCAAGTGTGACACCCTGCAGTCTGCACCCTGTCTCTGGGATTGAAACGCTGCTCTAGACTAGCCTGCCAGCATCAGCGCTTACCTCTGTGTGCTTGCGTGCAGCCAGTTCAAGCGCAGTTGGCTCGGTGATTTACATCCATGGTGTCAGTTGCACTTTGTACATATTGTTCCAGTAGTTTTTTAAATAGTTTTTACAGTTCATTAGCAGTGTGTAAAATGATTAGTGTTGCTGTAATTGTGATGCTGTTTGCATGAAAAAAGTGTTCCATTACAATTTCACTTTTCCTTTGTGAATTGTGACGGTTACTTAAAGTGCAGCAAAAAAGTATTTGGTGTCCGGGGATGCATTAATCCCATATATGAAACGCCGAAACACCCTGCACCTTCTAAGGCTTCTGGCAATGAAAACGCGCTTGCATGAATTACAGTACATATAGCGGTAACATCGGTATTTTACATTCTAGCACTGCGGGTGACATATCAGTACTGTAATGTACAGTATGCATATTTACCTTTACATTCTTTTTTAAGGTAATGTATTAAGTTGAGTTTGAAATTAAATTAAAGAGTTTTGGAGCATATTTAGGGTTTAAACTATAAAAATAGGCATTTTCTTAACCACATAAAAAGTTCACGGTTTTTCACAATTCGCGGGTGCTCTAGGAATGTAACCCCCGTGAGCTTTGGTGGTGTACTGTATACCAATTGCGTCCTCTTCACTGATAAAACAAGCTTCCACTTGTTGCTCTTTGTTTACACTGCAGGAAGTTTGCTGTAAATGAAAAAAAGACATGCTGGCTCAACTACCATAATACCTTGCAAAAAGGAGCACTACGACTAATTTACCATAAACCTCAGAAAAGCAGGGGCTGAAAATACCGGCTTTTGTGATCACTGATCAAATCTTTTCTTTAGTGAAAATTATTTGATTTTAATTGCCAGCTGATCGATGAAATTCAAACCCTACTTTCAAAACTGACCTTGGATGGATAACATCAAAGGCTACAAATGCAGTAGTATTCTACTAATCAAACAGTCAAAAAATATTTTAGATAAGGCTCTTTGACTCAACTGTGTCAAACCAGCTAAAACACCAAATGGAAATGATGCTTTGTGTGTCAGTTTCCTTATTTAACAAAGAATACAAACACATCAATGATGTACGCTACTACTGTTTGGTTCCACTGAATAAAACTTCCAGAAAAATGCTAACGCCCATGCATCCAATGTTAACACACCTCAGCACAAATTCTTTTGTTTCTAACTCCCAGCCTTATTTTAACTCAGTATGGTTACTACCTTAAAACAATTTTTCAGAATGTGAGTCACAGGGCATTATATTAGTAATGCATATATGGGGGTAGGTATCTGCTTTTAAACAGAATGTCACATTGTAACACATACTGTATACACTATACATATTACATACTGTACACAAATACTATATACAGTATTCATACTGTATGTATACTGTATAATGTGGTGTATGCATGCATGGAGATTTTTGTCTAACATGAAATATGCTCTGTCAAGAAAAAATAACTGTTTTTTATTAAATACATTTCTTACTGAATACCACAAAAATTACTTCACTTTCATCATTCAAACAGGTCAGTACTTCTCAAAAATGGACAGGATAAACCCTCTGGTTTATGGTTTTCAGTGGAACATGTTAATATCACTGCTCAAGAGAATAGTATTTCATTTGGTAGTTTAGCATACAATTCTTGCTGATCTGTTCCAAACTCCTGTAATGTTTATTATGTTTTAAAAAAAATAGCACATCATAATCATAACAGGGAGATTTTTAATTCAGTACCAGCACACACAGAAGGACGTCTTTGTACCCAGTAAAGCAAAACAAACAAATTATTTTGAATAGGACCTTGATTTACATTTTTAATGTAACATAACATTCTCAAATCTGTGTAATCCAACTCAAAACACATTCTGATTTGTTTGTGCTTATTTCATAGCCCTTCTATGATTGGAACCTGCTAATTGCAATGTCTCATTTCCTGATCTGTCACCCTTCACGGAAGAAAACCATACTGGACCATAGCAGAGATAAAAGAGTTTTTTTTCAATTATATTGTTGTGCTGCTTAGCTGTATGCATCTAAACTGTATATAGTACAGTCTTAATGAAGCACACATGCAGAAAAAGCAAATACTTTACTGGTCGCTAGAGTTTTGTGATAAATCCCATGGCCGGTAGCATTACCATCCCTTCAAGGATTTTTTGACCAATGTGCCCATACCCAATGTTGTCAAACACATATGTCGTATACAGTTTTGGTGGTTTACAGTAAGTGTGGATAGAAATACTTGTGTAAATGATGTAAAATTGATAATGTTGATGGGGAATATTTTTGTTCAAAAACAACATCTTTAAAGAAAATATTGTAGTATGAATGTAGCCAGAGTGAAAATATCTAAACTTCATGCACACAATGTCTGGACATGTATTCAAACCCACAACACTGGATTTGTGAAGTAGTAGTGCTACTAAATAAGTGACACTTCATTTTCTGCATATCCTTTCCTCTTTAATGATTTTTTTATAATGGATGCACAGTAGGGGCGTGCAGTATACCACTACCGGAAATGTACAGAAAAACCCAAATTTTAAAATGTTATGGTAACAGGTTGTTACTTTCAGTACCGGAAGTAAACTTCAGCTTTCCACTTAATTCCCGACCCCGTCCCTTAATACTCACTATTGCAGTTGTGGCAAACCTTCCATTTTCATAGACATCATGAAATGAACTACTCGCTTTAACATAATTGGGACTTCACAACTAGCAACGCAATTTGGATTTTATGGGGGAATTAATGCTTAGACATGATTGGGACTTCATGGATAGCAAGAGGGAAGCAATGCATAGTGTGCCACAATGGCGCAGCACAACATGGAGGGAACTACTTTTGCGACACACCAGGGAGACTGTTGTAAATCAGGGGGCTTTGGAGTTATCCGTTCTTTGCTTCTGGACGGTTTTGGTACCAATACCGAGAGTCTACAAGTTGGTGTTGATATCAACGTCAACATTTTAGCACTGCTCCAACACCAGTATACAGTGTGCAATACTATGAAAAGGTAACAGAAGTTATTTTGCTGTAATTACTATGAAAAGCATTGTCTAACTCTGGTTACTTTGTAAAACACTTTGTCATACCATGTTTTCTTTAAAAAGGTATTTTGTAAAGCACTCAGTAACAGAGTTCACAGTATAAAAGACTGACTGTTAGTTTTATACTGTAAACAGGTTGACCATATATCCTACATTATCTATGACAGTCAAGTGTATCAGCCTTCAATTAGATGTCCCAACTTATTCTTAAAAAAAAAAAAAAACCTTTATCTTTCCCATACTTAAAAAATCCCTATTTTCTAATTGCTGTATCTTTCTCAGACATTGCACTCTACATACTGCACCTAGCTAAACTGAATATCAGGACAGTAAATTAAATCACCAATCACATGACTTCTCTTCAAAACAGAGCTGATCTGACCGATTATTTTCTAGTGACTGTAAAGCTCACACCAATATCAAGGCACTTGTTAGTGTATCTTAACAGCTTACTTTAGTCGTATACACAATCTAGCATTGCTTCAAGTGAACAAGAAGACTACCACCTCCAGCTGCATTGTTGGTTTGATGTGTGTAACACATTTTCTGCAGTATACTAATAATGTAGCCTGTATGATTAGAGTTACTGTGTAGGACCTCTGTGAAATTATCACACTATTATGTGTTCTGTTGACACTGAAGAAAGAAAAAGCATTGTGTGTTCTAGCACCAGCATTAAAGGAGTGAATTTGAAAAAAAAAAAAATAATTACATGTATGACTCATTATAAACCACCAAACTAAGTATGAATTCACCAGACTTTTAGGCACCCCATTCACCACCAAGCCTCTTATACAGATTTCAGAAAAATCTAGTTAACCTATTTATTAAACACTTTGCAATATCATTCATTTGGAAAGACACTACATCGGGACTAACGGCTTGCTTTGTAAGGCACTTTGTGACTGTTCTGTTTAAAAAGTACTATATAGTAAGATTAAATATCCAATTTACAGCATAGTGTACATTAGTTCTTACTAAGAAAAGTCCAATGTAACTTCTAATCACAAGTTTATACAGTACTCATTCCTAACAAGTCTGTAAAACAAAGGATGGCAGAATACTGGTAAGTAAATGAAAAATTAAAATCATTAAAAGCAAATCCCCACAGAAGCTGACCTAGAGCTTCTTGGATACATTAAGAAGTAATGCTGATAATGATCATCACACCATGAGCAAATCTGTCATTTAGTTATTTTCGATTTTAAAAGTATTGTACTTGCTGCCTGTTTCTGCTAAGTACAAATGCTTGGCTTATCTTATTATGGTACCTTGCCTTTTTGCAGATCATTTACTGGGAAAGCTGCCAACTTTCTCCAACACACCTGACAAGAAGAATCGGCTTCTAGTCTCTCATAAATGGACAAAGGTCAGGTTCTACCCACCTTTATATCCTGCTCTGCTGTGTAAAGACACAACTTTTCAGATGGATAATCAGTAAAATGCATGTTATAAAGTCACACTTTTAGCAAATGCCAAGTTCATAAATTCAAAACAGGGAGCAGCCAATTAAACCAGTCAGCATGCATACCAAAATGTCTGTTTCTTTATATAGATTACAACTTGAAAACAACAATACAGAAATGTTTGCTTACTTTGGCCCTTCCCAAACTTGAATATTTCTCCTTGTCTTCTTCAACGATTCTCAACACAGGCTGTGACAATCTGTTGTCCTTCTTTGTCACTGAAGTACTGTCAATCCCACTCACTACCGCCCTCCTATAAGATGTAGACCTCAGACCTCGTTTAAGTGTCCCAGGACTCTCCACCTCTGGGTCTGTGTCTCCATCAGTATCTCCAACAAGCTGAAGATAGTTCCCTGTGGTCTCTACCATACTCCGAGACCGAAGAGCTCTCTGGCCTGGATCAAGAAGGTTCTGGTGGCTTTGGTTGTTTTTGCTAGCTTTAATTTCAGATGCCAGTTCCTTGGGAATTATCTGTTGTGTCCCATTTTTAAAGGCAGCTGTGCTGTTAGTGCTTAAGATAATAGATGGAACTTTATCAGAACTTTGGGAAGCATTGGAAAGTTGTCTTTCAAGAGTCTGCTTTTCGATTGAAGACCCAGACACTGACTCTGAAGCCACAGTGTTTCCTCGGTCTTCTGCAGTCTGAGACAATGGACAAATTAATGCAATGTGATTATTGTTGCACAGTGAACCATCTTTCTTTGTACGTATCATTTCAGGACTAGAAGTAAAAATAATCTGATCTCTTTCTGAAGTCAGTGTTAAAGGGCTAGAAATCCTTCTCTGCAAACTCTTTCTATTGTCAAGTGAAGGACTTGACTCCTTAGTGGCCCGACTGCTATTTGATATCTCCAGATTATCCACTGATCTCTGTGGCTGCATTTTATTCTTCACAAAAGAAAGCTTTCCATTCGATAAATGGCCAATACTTATGCTCCGAACAACCCGCGTTACACGCATAGGTTTATTCATGACATGTTTTAGGAACACTGTGCCCCTTGGGGAAGAAATCTTTTCTGCAGGCTGAGTCAAAGTCATGTTACATTTATCTTCTACTGGGAAATCCGTCATCATAACACCATTGATTTGATAACTAAGAGGCCGCGGCTTTGGATGGTTAGAATCCCGCGATCCACACTGGCTCACTGATCTCTTCTTCCAGAGAGGTGTTATATTATTATTGGATAAATCCACCTCATTGCCGCCTTCCATCATGGCTATCTTTAACAATCCACTTGTAAAGTACCAGAAAAATGAATGATGATGAAGTCATTAAATAGTTCAGTGGATGACTGCAATGGCCTTTGGCAGAAATATTAAATAAAATGTTAGTAAAGAAGGCAATGGGGAGAAAATTCTAAAAACACATTTTAGAGTTATTGGTAGATTTACTTAAAGTTTTTACCAATTACATTTTTTGTCTTAAAAAATATTGAAATAATATCACTCTAAAATGAAGTATTTTAATGGCATGCACATGGACAGATAAAATGTAGTTAATGATTGGAACTTAATAGACTACTTAATGAAAATGTAACTAATAAAAAGATGTATAGTTAATTAGCTTTAAAATGTGATGAAATGGTGTTCCAGAGTTGGCCTTACCCTTTTCTGCCAGTTTAACACACTCCTTTCCACTTACTGTAGCTGTAAAAGAACTTTGTTGACTTACAAATAGAATGACTGCACCTTGCGTTTCATTAATAGAGTAAACGTCAAATCTAGCAGTTCATTAACTACAGAAACTGAAAATATGGAAATGTTAATAAATTAGGGAAAGATCATTAAAAAAGAAAAGAATGTCAAAGAAATTAAGTTTAAAAAGACTGCATATTAGATGCATTAAGTCAAATTGAATAAAATGTCCATTCACATATCCATTTTAAGAATGCTCCGTCTAATAGAAGGTTGCAGAGAACTATAGGCTACCTAGCATCAATGGGCACAAGGCAGGAACCAAACCAATACCAGTCCACTGCATGGTGCTCTCACCCAAACACTTAGAGTTATTCACACAGGACCAAGTTAGAGCTAATAATCAACTCGCAACTTTTACATTTGACTAGAGTACTGGGAGAACCTACAAACTCCATGTTGACAGTAGCCAAGCCGAGAATCAAACTTGATCACCAGAACTTTGACAGAGCTGTCATACTGAAAATGATAATGCGTAAAAATAAATTATGCAGAAGTTAAAATCAAACAAAATTTTTTACCGATGACATAATTGCTATAAGTAACATTAAATTAATGGCTGTAACTAGAACCATTTTAGTGCACATGTCCAGTTCAGGGATGCTGGTGCTTAAACAAACACCACTGGGTGTATAGCAAAAATCAACTCTGGACAGGGTGCCAGTGGAATATCCATCCATCCATCCATTATCCAACCCGCTATATCCTAACTACAGGGTCACGGGGGTCTGCTGAAGCCAATCCCAGCCAACACAGGGCGCAAGGCAGGAAACAAACCCCGGGCAGGGCGCCAGCCCACCGCAGGCCAGTGGAATAGTTAAACTATATTAAAAATCTTAAAAAAAAAAAAAAACAGTTGCGGGTATATAATTGCAATGAGCAGAAGAAATTAAATTCTATCAACAGGCTGGTTTCTTCATCCTAAATTTTATCTCTGGCACTGTTTTCCATATTAATCATCTTTCTTCCCTATTCATACAAGCTTTCATATGGATTTACTGTACTGGTATTCTGCCTGTTTAAGTATCAGTAAGCTCCAAATGGTGTAACATGCTGCTGAAGTCCAAACAATAACCATCTATCACACAATATGCGGTTTCTGTCTCAACTAGCATCCTAAAACTAGCATTTGACATATTTCATCATTGATAGATCCTAGCCAGTTTAAGAAACAGATGCTGCCACAGTCTAGACACACCCCAAACTACTCAGCAGGCTTTACCACCCTGCTTTGCTGTTCAATACAGAATCATTCTGACATGTCTGCATGCATGTGCAAAGTCGCCCTGGGAACACCTATAAGTCTGAAACTATTCCTTGGCATGTTGTTTTGTTTTGCCTCTGAAATACACTCTCCTACAGCTGTTGGTGTATTTCATTGGCCCCTAGCCTCTTTCTTCATACTTCAGCCTTTAGTGTTTCATTAATCAGTGACACTATAGCTGCTTGTCTTATCTCTTCATATTGTCTTTTTCATGTATCTCCCCAGAATTACCTAATCACTGTCAACTATTGTGCGCATGCAATCCGTTGATCATACTTTTTTACGTGGAATTTTAAAATAGTAAAACATACTGTATTACCGTTAAACTAGGTAACTACACGGAAATTAATCGTGATGTACACTTTACTGGCATAAATGAATTCTAATAAAAAAAAAATGTAAGTGAGAGTCGCCAGCATTAAAGTGCCCATAAAGGACACTTCAGATAATTGCTGATAACGCTGCCGTCCAATAATGCACAAACCAATGGGCTTGCACGCTCGTATTATTAATATTCGTCCATCTTCTAGCGAACCCCATTTAATTCTGATTATTGCTCATCAGACTCTAAAATGTGCCCTAAAGAATAGAAAGACCATACACGCTTCGCACGCTACATTGCAGCTTTCCCATACGGGCTGCCGCGACCGAACTTCCAGGACACAGCAAAGGCAACGCGGGAGGGGTGGGGGGTTGGATAGTTTTGGCTGGGGCTGCCGCTCTAGCCAGGAGACAAAAGGGGTGCTGCTTCTTGTAAACTTTTTTTTCTTCTTTGCCAAGAGGAACAATTGGAAACGTCTTTCTTTTTGAATCACACCTCTCCGCTGAGCATCTTCAACTAAATTCTCTGCAGGCAAAACAATATACGCTTCACAGTCTCGGTACTCTAGCGCGTCTTGGAGCAAATGTGAGACCCTCCCAACACACCGCGGATAAAACTTAAGTTACTTAGCGCACACTGCCTCCGTTCTAAGCATAAAGAATAAAATAAAAAAGCACTCACCTTATGTCGTATCACGTCATGCCGTTAAATGTATTGCAGTGTAACGAGACACTGGAAACGAGGTGCTTTACAATCGGGTGCACCAAAAGGATTCGCGTTAGTCTGCTTGTGTCCCTTCTCAAGCGCGTACAGTCCGCCCGTGCAATAGCCCGCTCTCTGTCACCTTGTGAGCTCAGCGGCGAAGAGAAGGAGGAGGAGGAGGAGCGGGAGCAACAAGAGGAGGTGGACCTGGGGACTCCAGCCTGCCAAGTCTAAGTGACGCACTGAGTATTCTCTCTGTGTGTATCTCGGTCTTTCCCTTTCTCTATCTACATAGCAAGGTATGTTGAAATAAAAGTGATTTAAAAAATGAGACACGCAAAGCAGGTTAAACCGCAACTTGCAATAACAGAATAGTGAAAACAAAACTTTTGCCTTAGTTGCCCTTCTAAGTGACTACCTGGCGCCACCAAGTGGTTGTTCATTAACTTCTCACGCTAAGAAGGGTTGAAGTGCTTTAAAACCGAAACAAGTGAAAACTCTCCAGTATTACGTAGTCAGTGTAATGGAGAATACACACACTTTTTGCAAATGAATAAAGACCATTCAGTCCGTCAAGGTTGTTTGTGTTGCATCATTTCCTTAGTACTGTATCTCATTCTCATACTTTTTAAAAAGATGTGAAGGTTGTTTCATGCAGGCTGCAGGTTTTGTGACTGCAACAAATAAGTAAGATGACAAATCAAATCTCATACACTACTTTGTTCGTATGAGAAGCGTCCGTGTATTTTGATCAAAAGGACAGTAAACAGCCCGCTATTATGAGCTTAGTGTAATGGAGAACATACAAACGTTTACATCCATTTCCAAACCCGCTTATCCTGAGCTGGGTTGCAGGAAAGCTGGAGCCCAATCCAGTAATCATTGGGTATGCAGCAGGAGCAATTAGTAGATAAGATGAACATACACACAAACATTCACTAAGGCCAATTTAGCAACACTGCTTCACATAATCTGCATGTCTTTAGACTATGTCATTACCCGAGAACATGCAAACTCCACACAAGGATCATCCGTGACATGTACCACGGTCTCTCCTTATTATGTGGCAGTAGTGCTACCATTGGGCTTACACCATACAAACGTTTTTGCTAATGAAAAGAGACTATTCTTTTCATCAGCGTTATATAAGGAAAAGTTGTCTTAATATCTCATCCTCTTATTTTTAGAGGCCATCAAGGTTTGAGAGCATGTGCATGTGTGCAAGTGCATCCTTTGATGAAATGGCATGATGTCTAGAATTGGCTTCTGTCTTGTGCCCTGTGCACCTGGAATTAGTTTAAACTATTACTCCCAAGAGGAAATTTAGATGCATACAGCAGCAGTAACATACAAAACAAGGATACAGACTTATAGGACAAATAATACAATCAATCAGTTAATAATATATATTGTGCAGAAATTGCAAAATTAACTAAAAAATATCAGTATTAAGTCTGAAGTGTCAGGAGAAAGCATTGAATTGACTGGTAGCAGTGGGCAGAAAAGTCTCCCACAGGCACAACTTAGCACACCATGGTGGAATAAACCTGTGCTCCAAGACAGTGCCTCTCTGCATCCAAGTTTGCCACCATCCTCATTTCATAACAGCTTCCAGTGTGTCCAGAGTTTGCCCTGTGACGGAGCAGGCTTCCCTAATAAGTTTGTTCAGGTATTGTGCATATTTTGAGGTTAAGTTGCTTCCCCAGGAGACTGCAGTGTAGAACAACATCCTGGCTACTACTGACTGATAGAACATTTCCAGCAACTTGCTGCATACATTAAAAGTCCTGAGTCTCCTCTGGCCCTTTTTGTACAGCACCACTGTGTTGTCAGAGTAGTCCAGTTTGCTGTTGATATGAACCCGAAGGTACTTGTAGCAACGGTAGGCACTGGTTCCTCACCACAAAATTGATAGATGGACATGTACGTATGAGTGGATGATAAATACTGTCCATGGTAGCTGGTTCACACTCTATGCCTGGATCTGTCATAAATTTGAATCTAACAGATTATAATCAGCCAACATGTAGCATAAAAAAATGGTTTCTTTATTTTACCAAACTTAAGATACACTTCTGTAGTCTTTGAAGCTACAACCACTTTTCAGCATGTGTGCAAGTGATGTCACTGCAACATTCAGGACATCAGGTTCACTCCTTGCCTCTGTTAAACTCTTCCCTTCTTAATTTTGTAAAGGATTGTCCCATTTTGGCTCAGTCTGTTCTGTTAGGATATTTTACTATACTGCATATCTAAATGTATAAACATTATATTCAATACATATTTTATTGTTCTTTCTAATGGACATTTATACTGTACATATGACACATCTTCTCTTAATACTGGAACCATTTCCAAGCAGGATATTCAATGTTGGGGAGTTTTCTTGAACTCTGAACATGTAACAGGATACAACATCTCAATGTTCTTTATAAAAAAATCATGGCCTAAAACCCCCCTCTACATCCTTAGTGTAAGAAGTTTGTTGTCAGCTTTTTTTTAGGTAAGAATATTATTGATGTGTGGCAAAGTACCACAACAGTCAGTGCTAGCATTATATTCTTCTGGTGCAGTTTTGTGCCTGGTCAATATTTGTGTAGAGTATGCATCTTCTCCTCCTCTCTCCATTGCTTTTCCTCCCACTTCCCAAACAAATGCTGGTGAGTTAACTGGTCAGTCAACTGGGTATGCGAATGAGTGATCCAATGTTACAGACTGGTCAACTGCCTACCTTCCATCTAGTACTTTCGATATGGGCTCTGGACCACATTCCCTCATGACCACTGAAATGGATTAGGAAGGTTTTAGAATGTTATGTTATTCTTTTTTGGTATGGAATGTGGTGAAGAGAGAGCCTTGATGGATGACAAGTATCTGACAGTATCAGCATCTTTCAGAATCTTATCAACTGGCACTATATGCTAATAAGCACACTCTACATTTACATTGAGTCTCCTTCACTGAGATTAACTCCTTGCTTTATTTTCACCAGTCCCTCAGCAACCAAACATGAAAGATCAGAATGTCTCCCACAATGTATCAAGATGTCTTCAAATATCTGTATGGCAACTGAGTTTTCTTACTCAATCTTTGAGTTGTACTGGTTTTCTTACTCAATCCTTAATTTTAATGAAGTATCCACTTCTTACATTTAATTGAACATCTTATATGATCTGTCAGCTTTCTTCTATTTCCATTTAGTAGAAACTAAACATCTGTTTATGTGCTCTCTGTATACACTACAGTATGTCCAATTTAGGGTAAAAGTAGGGTGGAGCCTATCCAAGCAGCATGAGGTACAAGGTACATGTCAATCATTGATGTTGTGAGATTCCAGGACACATTGATGCACACATTTACAGTACTCTCAGACATACTGTGCTAGTTCCCAAATGACTTTGCACAGACACACATACACACAATGTTGATCTGTATGAGAGAATCTGAGTAAAGATGCAAGCAGGCTGGCAAGGAAAATGTGCAGACTCGATGCGGGCAGTACCTGGACCAGCGTTGCAAATACCCCTTTCCATCCATTTTCCTAACCCACTTATCCAGGGTAGGGTCACAAGGAAGTTGGAGCCTATCTCAGGCTCCTTACGCATGAGAAAGGCGCAATATAAATGCAAAGTATTATTATTATTGTTATCATCAGGGGCAAGGCAGGAAACAACACCTGGAGAGAGTGACAGCCCATTGCAGGGTGAACACTCACACACATGGGCTAGTTTAGCATTATCAGTCCACCAAATTTGCATGTGTTTGGTCTGTGGAAAGGCACCTACCCATCTAAGTAACCAATGTTCTAAGTAACCAATGTTGACCTCAGTATTAACGTTTGCAGCACACCATTGATTGGAATGTATTTAATAATTCACAAAGTAATAAAATGCATTGCATTTGTCATTATAACAGACATTGCAAACGTGTAGTAACAAGAAGCATTACTACAAATGTTTGTGATATGTTGCCTGTTGGAATGATGAATGCAATGAAAATGTCCCTGTTATGTGCCATTTGGTAGATGATTTGTTAAAGTGATGTTAATCTTTGTGATGCACCACCTATTGAAATGATAGATACATAGCTACTGGAGGGACACACAGACATTTACACTTTGATTAAGGTGAACAAAAACTCAAAATGAAAGCCACTTTAATAAGAATATGCAATGTATACAAATAAATGTGTATCAACTGGATCTGCTGCATTCTGAAATGAATTACAGTACGGACTGTAACATATGGAGTGGCATCCCAGCCAAAATGGATTCCCTTCCCTTACCTAGCCAGGATGCCAAAATAATGAAATAGGAAGAGTAACAAGACTGGCATTCCAGCAATCATGGATTGGAATCATATGCCCAGCTGAGTTGCCGCTATACAGGAAGGACAAAATGTATGGAACATCCGACCAGAATAAGTAATGGACTCTTTTCTGGTTGAGAGACCACATATATGGCACAATGGAACACTGCCTCCCATATCCAAGTCATTTCCCTCATAGACTAGGGTAGCATGGGAGTTGTGGTCCCATAAGACTGCCCTGTTGGGTTCCATGGGGAACGCCACAGGAACCTTTCAGGAAGTGAAGGCTTATTCCACCAGACCAGGAAGTGCTTTCTGGAGACAAGCAGTTAGCATCTTAAGTACTTCTGGATTGGGGCTTAAAAGGAAGCCCTCCACTCTACACAGGGAGTCGGAGTCAGGAGTGGAGGTGGAACATTCTTGTCTGGGAGAGGTAGAGGAGAAAAGAGTGAGATTTGTATTGCTGTGCTAAGTGTGTGGAAAGGAAATTAGTATTTATTAAAATAAAAAATGCTAATTTTGAACCCAAGACATATGTTTGTGAAGTTGTGTCCAGGGATTGGGGTGCTTCAGCACCCCCTAGTGGCCACAGGACAAACAACAGCAATTAAAACAAAATAGCAAGCATGTCTGAAAATTGATGTATCATTGGAAATAACACATCCACTACAAAGCAGACCAACTGAAAAAAGAGAAATATAAAAGTAATGATTTATTAATAACCTATTAACAAATTTAAAACAATTATTAAAAAAATATCAATCTCAGCTGAAGCACTGACAAGAGTAATCTACTGTATACTAAAATAAGAATATTTTAGCCTCCATTTTAATGCTGACAGGACCATGACCCCCCTAATACTGATTGGTAGATAATTTCATTTATTTGGATGCCCTATGCCTAAAGTGTCTGCCTCCTACATAAGTTTTATTAAAACTTGCTTCTGAAGATTGTATTGTATGCCCTAAATTATAAGAATTGTTTCATGGTGTTAATTAGACTTCCGGCTGAATCAATTACATATTTGTATAAAAGGATAAAAATTTTAAGATCTGGTCAAAATGTAATTGACAGTTAGTCTACCATTTATAGAGGTAGGGTTGCATAGTTATATTTTTAATTCCTTGTTACTGTATTTTGAAGTAATAGGCAAACAATTTGAATTGCCTGGCAAATAATCATCACAATAGTCAATTCTGCTTTATAAATGAACAATGTAGCTCTTTAAGCTCCAGCGAAATAAGAAATCACCTCAATTCTGCAATAGGTGGAGAAAGCAGGTTTTTGAAAGTGATCACCAGGGGTTAAAGTCATGCCAAAGATAACACCTGAATTTCAGGTACATTTAACCAAAATAAAACTCAGGTCATTTCAAATTTTAATGTTGATTTACTAGTTAACCAGCTACCATTCATTTTTTTAATTTAAAGGCATAATTTTCACTCATTCATTGTTTTACCTCCCTTATGTATTAAATGACATAACAGTACAAATATAATTTTAGGTTAATTGATAATTACAGCTAAGTATCATCAGCATCTACATAACACTTAATGTTGTGTTTCAGACATACATCTCCTAATGGCAACATGTAAGGAGAAAAAAAAATCTTCCCAACACCAGACACTGAGAGACACCATTAGTAATGTGGACAGGCATGAGAAAGTAAAATAATCTGATAAATATAAAGCACACTAGATAAGAACAGTTTTTAACAGTCCGACTGAATTCTGACTTGTATGCAGCAGAAGTTTCAGGTCAACAGCACCAAGAGCCGTGGTGAAATTTCAAAGCATAATAATGGTAGCATTTTCTCCACTGTAGAACGTTAAAGTGTCATTTATAATACAATAAATGCTCTTTCGGTGTTATGACCTGAGCAAAAATCAGGGAGACATTTCTTGCAAAGATTGTGTTTTTAAAATAATGTGTTATGAATGAACAATTGTATCAGAAAAATGAAAGAAGAGGTACATTTTTAAATTGATTTATAATTTGGATTAAAATATAATCTCTAATAAATTTCTAAATTAATTCTTTAAAGAAATCAAGAAAATTGCTTTTTAAAGGGCCATTTATTATTTCCAGTATTGGCTGTGCAGGTGCTACAAGTGAGTTATTCAAGAATCTGGTTGGAATTGGCTCTGTTGGACAGGTAGTGGTTGTCATCTTAAAAAAATAAATCCCATTCTGTCATAATTTAAATTTACTAATGTGTTTCGTAAAGAAGACGTATGTTGTTATCCAATGTTAAATGATTTGTAAACTTATTGTTCAGATTGCAAATTCTTAGCTTTATTTTCTTAAGCAAATTTTCCCTAATTTTTAACCATATAGATAGATAGATAGATAGATAGATAGATAGATAGATAGATAGATAGATAGATAGACAGATAGATCTGCATCTTGATTTTTACCAGCCACTGAAGTTAAACTTGAAATGGCCTATGTGTAATCCTTTAATTTTATGGAAAAGAAGCCAATAGAACAATGCTGCTCGTTCAAAGAAGCACAGAATCCTGCTGCAGAATGAACATGAATATACTGTATTTAGAAATTAATTTTTTCAAGTTTTTGCTGACTTCATGCTGACCAGTATACACTGGGCTGCATAGTACTGTAGTTAGCTCTGTTACCACATGTGTAGTGTGCACTTGAAGTTGCCCAGTGTGTGTATCCGCATATTCTTCCCTGTTATTGTGTCTTGCCTTTTGCCAACTTGAAGCTATTTTGATACTGACTAGAATTTACTGTTTAATATTTTCAGTCCATGAAAACTGATGTTTGCAATTACAGTATGTGAAGTCAGTCCATTAAATGTACACTCTCCTACATATCCATGTTTACGTATACAGGACCAATTTTGAGTCACCAACCTAAAATGCACATCTTTCTGGTATAAAATGACACCAGTGGAAAGTGACTTGAACATCAATGTACTCAGATTGGTGTTTGAGCACAAGATTCTAGAGCTGTGAGTAAGTAGAGATAACCACTGTGCTATCCAATGTGTTACCAAACAAAAACGAGAGAAGTGTAGCACTGTCATTTTTAATATATAAAAAATCAAAATCTTTTGCCTGGTTATATTCTAATGTGTAACAGCAAATCAGTGAAGTGCAGCCTTCCAAATGGTTATATCGGCAATATGTTTTCTACATGTTATTCTTCTGGTAACAGAATTTTATGATCTGTGCTAAAACATTTCTTGTGACAGTAAAGACAGTGGCAACAGTTATTCAAATTACAGTTAATGAGCTGAGAGGAATATATTTTTCCAAGTGACTGAAGAGGTTATAGCAAGGAGTGGAATGTCTGGTCATATTCAAGGAAACAGTTTATCAGACAATGAAAA
This sequence comes from Polypterus bichir lapradei, assembly GCA_026402145.1. NCBI lineage: Eukaryota > Metazoa > Chordata > Cladistia > Polypteriformes > Polypteridae > Polypterus > Polypterus bichir. The sequence goes on from JANRMT010062854.1 coordinate 84,370,737, forward strand.
ATAAAAAGGACAGACATTTTGTAGATGATTTTTGGCAATTGCTTGCTCTCTGGATCTCTCCCCCAATGTCTGTCAACCTTCTAGACAGATGCAGCCAAAAGAAGGGTGTTATTGTTTTGTTGAAAAAGGACCTGTTTGGTATATCAAATTATACCTGACAGTGGTTCTCAGCCATGATACTGTGGAAACCACAGTGGTTAGTAGTTTCCCTTTATTGTGTGGAGGGAGAGTACTTTATTCATTTTTCTTTTGTCATAGATCATTTCTAAAGATATGAGTTGGGCTCTAGTGTTGAACTGGGCCATTTTAACCACCCTTTGCAGGGTCTTGCAGTGTGATAAAGTTTTCATACCAGATTGTGATGCATTTAGTTGACATCAGTGGCTAATTCATGTTTGTAAATGAACTTCTTTATTAATTGGCTCCTGCATTTAGTCATTTCTATTCTGAGTACATGATGGTGTGAAATTTCCCTTTTAAAGTGTATTACCACCCATCTATTTTGTTTTGTAAAATTTTAAATGACCTCGTTGTAGTCAGGCTCTTGATTTTGAAGATGCTAACTTCTATCTTACAAAAATCTGTAGTCCTCCTGTACTGAGGTTTCTGGTACCTGTTTAGTGAGCAAGAATATTCTGAAAATCAAAACCAACAAACACAAGGAAGCACCAGAAACAGAGCTGGGAAATGCTGCCTAATGGTAGGTGGTCTGCATTCCATAAGCTTTCATTTCCTATGCAGCTGTAACCTGTGGAAAAGAACATTGTGGTGTTTGCCCTACTTGTGGCTTTGAGAAGCATTGCGAGCTCAGTGGCATGATTTTTCTAGTGCTTTCCAAAGGGAGACTTTCATGTTATAGCACTCCTGTTCTGCCAGGGATTGATGGAAAGAATGCAACCCATCTATCTATCCCAGTGGGAATCCATTTTTAGTACTACCTTCAGTTTCTGACCTGCTGGGGCTCTTTAGTAGCACCGGTAAATATTAATTAAATCATTGTGTGTGGTCCAACATAAAACATATGGTAGAATCTCAAAGGTTCTTATTAATAACATTTGAGGTAACTACCGTATCAACAATATACAGTAAGCTATTGGGATTTTGACCATGGTCCCATACGAATACCTGCATGTAAAGTAGCTCCCATCTATTTATTTAAGGTAACTCTTATACTGAACTTAACTAACTTAATAACTGAGCTTGCCTTCTGATTGTAGATCATCTACAAAATATCTATCACATTATAAAGGTCCATTTATAAATTAGCAGTCAACAGAGCAAAATTAGGGTAATATCTTTAATGAATTTTCTTTAACCACCTATTAATATTTATCTATAGGGTGGTCCAGATCTAATTATGCAATTTTCATTACGCTATAATTTATTAAGTTTATTACATAGAAAATCACCCGAAAAATCCCGGACCATCGAGAAGTGTGCGAACTGATGACATGAAGAATCGTCTTTGCACCGAACTGGAATTGTCCCCGCATAAATCGAAGTCATCCAGACAATCTGGATCTGCATAATTAGATCTGGACCACCCTGTATTAAACACCTAGAGGTAGGGATTTTGGATTTCGTGGTTCTAATTATCCATTTGGCACATTCTGGTTTCAATCACAATCGGATTCAGAGGATAGAGGTTATCAAACAATTAGGATCTAGTGATTATGATACATTTAACAATGTTTTGGAAATATGTACACATTCACTAAAAATGTTTAATTTAAGGAAAGTTGATTTTGAGCAAATGAAACAAAGCCTTTAAGGGCTAAGGGCCATATTCTGGATCTTGTATGTTCCACTGCTCTGCAGAATGTCTTTACATCTGGTAATGTTATTGGTATCTCCAATCACAAGCCGATTGAATTTAGCTTCACTTAACCCCTCCCTAAAATAAGTCTAAAATCTAAAATAACCTATCATAATATCAAGAATATTCTATATGTCTGTTGTTGCTTCCTGTCTCCATGATGTTTCTGGGTTGTCTTGCCCTATGCAGATTTTATCTCTATATAATTCCACATTGTCACAAATTTTGGATCATTATGCACCTATTAAATCCTTGGTTGTTCCTACTACCCGGACATCTCCATGATTTACAGCAGAATTGCATACCATTAAACAAATTGGTCGCCGCTTTGAAAGGCTCTGGAAGAAGACTGATCTGGCTGTTCACACCCTGGCTTACACCGAACACCTGAAGAAATACAGAAACACCTTATCGGGTGCACGTTCAAAGTACTATTCCACCCTTGTTGACTTTGGTACTTGACACCCTAGATCTCTTTTTAATATAGTTAACAGACTTTGTCAACCTGCTGTTAAAAATCCTTATTTCTCTGTTGAGCACTGTAATCTATTTTTGGACTATTTTCAGTCCAAAATTATGACCATATATGAAAGTTTCTCTACTAATCATTCCTCATCTCTGTCGACTGATTATACTTCTAAATCTACAGTTTTTTTATCTACTGTAAATTTAACCCCACTACACCAACTTATATTGCTGAAGTAATATCTAAATTAAATCAATCTACCTGCCACCTAGATCCTGCCCCTACTTTACTGATTAAGGCTTGCACTGACAAACTTCCTGCCCCCATTTCTCACTTTATCAAATATAGTTTCCGCACCTGTGTTGTTCCAAGTGATTTAAAAACTGCTGCTGTAATCCGTTACAGCTAAAATTTTATTGCCCAATTTCTAATCTTCCATTTATGACTAAGATCTTAGAAAAGGTTGTTGCTGCTCAACTCAATAGTTATTTAAATTTGCATAACCTGCTTGAGCCTTTTCAATCGGGATTCAGAGCCCTACATAGCACTGAAACTGCTTTACTTAAGGTAGCCAATGACTTACTTATAACCGCAGATTCTGGGATGGCCACTATTCTAGTTCTTCTTGACTTAAGCACAGCATTTGATACAGTTAACCATACAGTTTACTGTCCCAACTTTTTGGTATCTCTGGTGCTGCTCTTTCTTGGATTCACGTCATACCTCAGTGATCGCCAGTACTACGTCTTCATTAGGGAATACAAATCTTCCACTACTTCACTCACACAAGGTATCCCTCAAGGGCAAGTTCTAAGTCCAATCCTCTTTAACATCTGTATGTTCTCATTAGGTGAGATTATTCGTCGGTATGGTTTAAGCTTCCACTGCTATGCCAATGACGCACAACTTTATGTAAGTGTTAATGCAACTGCAACATCTTCACCTGTTGCACTGACTGACTGCATTTGGGAAATCAATCATTGAATGAAAGATAATTTTTTACAACTCAATCCTGATAAAATAGAAATCTTATTAGTTGGTACGAAATCTGTCCTCTCTACCCTTTGTGGGATAAAAATTGACATTGATTGGATCCTTGTTGAACCCTCAGCATCAGTCTGTAATTTGAGTGTCATCTTCGATCAACTTCTCACTTTTCAATCACACTAGCTCAGTAGTACAGACAGCCTTTTTTCATCTTCACAACATTGCTCATCTGCATTCTTTCCTGGGTGTGAAAGAAACTCATTCATACTTTCATCACTACCCGTCTGGACTATTGCAATGCTTTGTTTTATGGCCTCCTGACTAAATATATCAATAGATTACAGTATGTTCAGAATTCTGCTGCTCGTTTACTTACACTAAAAAATCTGCTCACATTACTCCTCTCCTCTATGATTTACATTGGTTACCAGTTTCTTCAAGAATCAAATTTAAAATTCTTCTCACCTTTAAAGCCCTTCATGGGTTAGCCCCTCATTATCTGTCTGAGCTGCTGCTTCCTTACACTCCTGCCCGTGCATTACGATCATCAGACGCTAACTTACTCACTGTACTTAAACACAGGTTAGTAACTATGGGGGGCAGAGGTTTCAGTGCGATAGCCCCTAAAATTTGGAATTCTCTTCCTCACCGCTTCCCCAGGAAAAATCTATAATTAATTTCAAACTTCTGTTAAAAACACATTTTTTCAATGAGTACTATTCTTTTTCTTGTATGTAATTTCTACTGTCTTGTTAATGTCTTTATTGACTTGTAAAGTGTCCTTGAGTGTATGAAAGGCACTACATAAATAAAAATTATTATTATCATTATTATTATTATTATTATTAAGGGAAAAACTGGGGTAAACCTTTAAGTGCAGCTGGTTTAAAAGCAGTTTAGATGCAATGTAGGACAAGTTAATCCTAAAATTGAAAAGCATTAAGAAATTAGAGTGGACTCCACACTGGGTAAATAAGAAGCTAAAAAGGCATCCTCTGAAATGAATTCTTCATCAAGTACACATGGACACAGGTTAAAGCTAGTTAAGATTTTCACACAGAGAATTGTAGACACACGGAATAATTTGCCTAATAATATGGTACACAGTAGTACTTTGGGGATGTTCAAAAATCAACATGATTTTTTTTTTCCAGGAGTTAGGTGAAAAGAGGCAGACAAGGTACAATGGAATGAGTAGGAGGTGCTCACTGTAATTGTACTAATGTTCTATTTTTTTCATGTTGAATTGCAGCTGTACGGCAGCTTGTTATATTGTTCTGTAAGTATATTTATATAATTTAATATGGCATAATACAACATTGAAAATTAAAAAAAAGGTGCAGAACTATTTAAAAAAATTTTTTTTTCTGTTTAAAGGGATGTTCAACAATAATAGCTTTTTCATCCACTTTGCAGCTGGACACAGGAGTGGATTTAGTGCGAAGGGAGAGCAGTGGGCCAGCTGCTATAACAGCTTAGGAGCAGCCCATTTAATCTAACTGAGTTCAGAAACCCAGTGCAAGTAAGTGACAAAAAATGATCAAGTAGTCGTGCGGGTACTGACATTTTCAGGATTAACATTGATGTGGGTATAAATTGATAGGCATCCCTTAGAACTTGCTAATATGTCTACAGATTATAAATATGTTATTCGCAGAATGGGTTAAACTTTTATGACTTTTATTGCTATACTTTTTGATTTTGTTTTTTTGTAATATGTATTAGTTGACAGTTTAATTTAGCCTGGGGTGCTGGTTCCAAGCCCAGATAAATAGAAAGAGTTAGTATCAGGGAGGGCATCCAGATGTAAAACTTTACCCAAAACCTAATGATGAAATCAATCCAATCCATCAACCAAACAAAAAAAGTGGAAAGAGATGAAGAGGAAGAAAAAGTAGTGTTTAGTTGACAGTTTATAGATCTGCGTTAGCCAGTAACACATATAACTATTCATAATAGTTTATATTACCTGGCTTCCCAAGGAGGAGAAAAGGAGAATCCCTACTGAATGGGGAAGGCGGAATGAAAAGACAATAGTGGACTGGCATCCCGTCCAAGATGGATATGGGATATGCTCGGCCAGGAGGACAAAACAAAGGAGCAGCGGAAGAGTCCTATTTTGGAAAATGTTTATTCCCCCATCCACTAGATGGCAGCATCCCAGGACCTCGTCAACCTTGTGGACACTTGCAGGGAATGATAGGAGTTGTACTGCTGTGAGTCAGCCCTACTGGGTCCCATGGATGCCGCCGGGGAGTGCTATGGGGATTCATGATCCCTGTTTTTCAGGGCTTCCATCGGATATGCACTGGCACCGAAAGTACTCCTGGGTCCAACATAAAAGGAAGCCTCCAGCCTCCTCCAGGGGAGTCAGAGTCAGGATGAAGGAAGGCAAGACTCACTGGAGGGATGTAATCATGCTTGTGCAACCTTGGAGAAATCTTTATGAGGTTTTTTATAATAAAAAACCTCAATTTTGAACCCATGACTGAGCTTGTATTGGTTGTATCCAGAGTTTGGTGCTCAGTTACACCCCCTACCTTTCACAATACTTATTATAAGATGCTGTAATATTTAAGTTTTTTTTATTTCTAACAAATTTGCAAAAAAATCTAAAATCCCATTTTTTGCTTTGTCATTCTGGGATATTGAATGTTGCTTGATGAAGAAAAAATAAATTTAAATGACTTTATCATAATTCTGCAACATAAAAAATGTACAAGAAGTGAAGAGGTGTTCTATATAACATCCCACTATTGCCATAGGGCTGCCTCCATGGACTTATTTGTTTCTGTAATGCTGATCTAAGAACCAGTTTAGTCTTTCTCACTTGTAATCCTCCTATCATCTGCTCCATCTTGCACCTTCCCCAAGGTGATGATATTAGAGGTAGAAGTACACACACCTGGACCTAAAAATATGCCTAATTGCTCCTTAATTTCCCCTGTGCTTCTTCGTTTATCCATAAATTTCAACATCTAATTAAATAAAATAGACACACACTGAAGCAGGGAATAGCAGATAGCATCCTCCACAGTCCCTTGTGACATTCTGTATGTATTATCTATTTTTAATAGTATGCTTTAGATAGTTTAATACTTTTTCATAGTTCTCACTGTCATTGTGCATTGATGCTACAATTTACTTTTTAAATAACTGACAACACATTATAGTACATTATACAAAATAATAAGATATTTCTTTCACTGCATAACAATATATTGGCTATTCACCTGATTCCCAGGTTAAGAGAAGATACTGTCTTATGACTGAATTTCTCTATAGTTCTCTTCATATTTTTGTAAAAATAACTAAAATGTTTTTAATGCTTGTGTATCTTACTCACTTATTATATGAATGGGTGGCTATTAATTGAATATGCTTCTTTCATAACTTACAGCATATTCTGGAAGCATTGGCCACAAGGCCATTTCATTAAAGGTCACTCTTACAGACACTCCTAGACATATTTCCATGGGTTGCAGGTATAAACCAGAGAACTTACAGGAACTCCATTCAAATAAATTGTTAAGAATATAAAAATTCAAAAATGTGACCAGATAAATACAGTTGTGCTTGAAAGTTTGTTAACCCTTTAGAATTTTCTATATTTCTGCATAAATATGACCTAAAACATCAGCAGATTTTCACTCAAGTCCTAAAAGTAGAGAAAAAGAAACCAGTTAAACAAATGAGACAAAAATATTATACTTTTTAATTTATTTATTAAGGAAAATGATTGAATATTACATATTTGTGAGTGGCAAAAGTATGCGAACCTCTGGGATTAGCAGTTAGTTTGAAGGTGAAATCAATGGGATGACAATCAGATGTGAGTGGGCACCATGTGTTATTTAAAGAACAGGGATCTATCAAAGTCTGCTCTTCACAATACATGTTTGTGGATGTGTATCATGGCACAAACAAAGGAGATTTCTGAGGACCTCAGAAAAAGAGTTGTTGATGCTCATCAGGCTGGAAAAGGTTACAAAACCATCTCTAAAGATTTTGGACTCCACCAATCCACAGTCAGACAGATTGTGTACAAATGGAGGAAATTCAAGACCATTGTTACCCTCCCCAGGAGTGGTCGACCAACAAAGATCACTCCAAGAGCAAAGCATGTAATAGTCGGCGAGGTCACAAAGGACCCCAGGGTAACTTCTAAGCAACTGAAGGCTTCTCTCACATTGGCTAATGTTCATGTTCATGAGTCCACCATCAGGAGAACACTGAACAACAATGATGGTGTGCATGGCAGGGTTGCAAGGAGAAAGCCACTGCTCTCCAAAAAAACATTGCTGCTCGTCTGCAGTTTGCTAAAGATCACATGGACAAACCAGAAGGCTATTGGAAGAATGTTTTGTGGAAGGATGAGACCAAAATATAACTTTTTGGTTTAAATGAAAAGTGATATGTTTGGAGAAAGGAAAACACTGCATTCCAGCATAAGAACCTTATCCCATCCGTGAAACATGGTGGTGGTAGTATCATGGTTTGGGCCTGTTTTGCTGCATCTGGGTCAGGACGGCTTGCCTTCATTGATGGAACAATGAATTCTGAATTATATCAGAGAATTCTAAAGGAACATGTCAGGACATCTGTCCATGAACTGAATCTCAAGAGAAGGTGGGTCATGCAGCAAGACAACAACCCTAAGCACACAAGTCGTTCTACCAAAGAATAGTCAAAGAAGAATAAAGTTAATGTTTTGGAATGGCCAAGTCAAGTCCTGACCTTAATCCAATCGAAATGTTGTGGAAGGACCTGAAGCAAGCAGTTAATGTGAGGAAACCCACCAACATCCCAGAGTTGTTCTGTATAGAGGAATGGGCTAAAATTCCTCCAAGCCGGTTTGCAGGAATGATCAAAAGTTACTGGAAACGTTTAGTTGCAGTTATTGCTACAAAGGGGGGTCACACCAGATACTAAAAACAAAGGTTCACGTACTTTTGCCACTCACAAATATGTAATATTCGATCATTTTCCTTAATAAATGACCAAGTATAATATTTTTGTCTCATTTCTTTAACTGGTTTCTCTTTATCTACTTTTAGGACTTGAGTGAAAATCTGATGATGTTTTAGGTCATATTTATGCAGAAATATAGAAAATTCTAAAGGGTTCACAAACTTTCAAGCACAACTGTATGTAACCATTTTTTAAATACACTTATCCAGAGCAGGGTCATGGGAAAGCTGAAGCCCATCAGATCAAGCACCAGGAAAGAACAATCCCAGTCCTTGGACAAGGCACCAGCCCATCACAGGATGATCACAAAAACACAGGGCCAGTTTAGCGTCACCTGCATGACTCTGGACTGTGGGAGGAAACCCACATTAACACAGGGAGGAGATGCAAACTCCTCACAGGGAGCCCCCAGGACCAATCTCCTTGTCGTAAGGTAGCAACACTAACTCTGTGTCACCTATCCCAGATACATAATCAGACCTAAATACATATAATAGTGAAGCAGTTAAATTAATCATGGTGCAAATCTAATAACTTTAAATAACAACAACAACATTTATTTATATAGCACATTTTCATACAAATAATGTAGCTCAAAGTGCTTTACATGATGAAGAAGGAGAAAAAAGACAAAATAAATAAATAAGAAAAATAAGACAAAACTCATTAACTTAGAATAAAAGTAAGGTCCGATTGCCAGGGAGGACAGAAAAAAACAAAAAAAAAAATACTCCAGACGGCTGGAGAAACAATAAAATCTGCAGGGGTTCCAGACATGAGACCGCCCAGCCCCCTCTGGGCATTCTCCCTAACATAAATGATCAGTCTTCATTGTATTTAGGGTTCTCATGGAAGGACTTGATGATGATGGTCATGTGGATTTCTGACCTTTAATCCATCAATGTAGGAACATCATGGTGCTTTGATTAGGTGGTGGTGGTGCAGGTCACCACCACAGAAAACCGGGAAAAGAACAGAAGAGAGAGTAGGGGTTAGTATGGATTTTGGAGCCACCATGAATAGTAATGATAATTAAATGAATATACAGAGCATTAGGATTAAACTAAAATGAAGTTATGAGAAAGCCATGTTAAAGTAATGTGTTTTTAGCAGTTTTTTTAAAGTGCTCCACTGTATTAGCCTGGCGAATTTCTATTGGCAGGCTATTCCAGATTTTGGGTGCATAACAGCAGAAGGCTGCCTCACCACTTCTTTTAAGTTTAGCTCTTGGAATTCTAAGCAGACACTCATCTGAAGATCTAAGGTTATGATTTGGAATATAAGATTTCAGATATTCCGATATATATAAGATGGAGCGAGATTATTTAAGGCTTTGTAAACCATAAGCAGTATTTTAAAGTCAATTCTGAATGACACGGGTAGCCAGTGTAGTGACATCAAAACTGGAGAAATGTGCTCGGATTTTCTTTTCCTATAGGATTCTAGCAGCTGCATTCTGCACTAGTTTCAAACAATGTATGTTTTTTTGGGTAGTCCTGAGAGGAGTGCATTACAGTAATCTAGTCAACTGAAAACAAAAGCGTGAACTAATTTCTCAGCATCTTTCAATGATATAAGAGGTCTAACTTTTGCTATATATCTTAAGTGAAAAAATGCTGTCCTAGTGATCTGATTAATATGCGATTTAAAATTCAGGTCACAGTCAACAGTTACCCCTAAATTCTTTACCTCCGTCTTGACTTTTAATCCTAATGCATCAAGCTTATTTCTAATAATCTCATTAGATCCATTATTGCCAATCACTAAAATTTCTGTTTTCTCTTTATTTAGCTTGAGAAAATTACTGCTAATCCATTTAGAAACACAAGTAAGACATTGTGTTAGTGAAACAACAGAGTCGGGGTCATCAGGGGCTATTGACAAATACAGCTGTGTGTCATCAGCATAGCTGTGGTAGCTCACGTTGTGCCCCGAGATAATCTGACCTAACGGAAGCATGTAAATTGAAAAGAGCAGTGGACCCAGGATAGAGCCTTGCGGAACAGCATATAGAATATCATGTGTCTTTGAGTTGTGATTACCACAACTAACAAAGAATTTTCTACCTGCCAGGTAGGATTCAAACCAATTTAAGACACTACCAGAGAGGCCCACCCATTGACTAAGGTGATTTCTAAGCATATTGTGATCAATGGTATCAAATGCGGCACTCAGATCTAAGAAGATGAGAACAAATAAATGGGCTGTATCTGCATTTACCCACAAGTCATTTACTACTTTAACGAGTGCAGTTTCTGTGCTGTGATTTGTTCTGAAACCCAACTGAAACTTATCAAGAATAGCATGTTTATTGAGGTGGTCATTTAGCTGCATAATGACTGCCTTCTCTAGAATTTTACTTAAGAAAGGCAGGTTAGAAATGAGTCTAAAATTTTCAAAAGCAGAGGGGTCAAGATTATTTTTCTTGAGTAAATAAAGCTAAGAATGCTAAAATTTATATTAATATTTAATTAATTTATGCATAGTTTAAGCAACTACACCATCAAACTTAATTAGCTTAAAGATAGAAGGGAAAGGAAAATGTTATATTGAAAGGAAGGAGGCTGGCCCTAGACTGGAGGCAATAGAGAAGAGTAAGTGTTTTGAAAGACTGTATGAGAGAGGAAAGAATTGGAAATATAAAGAAATGGCAGACACACTGCCCCCTCAGAGTGGAAGAGGTCCTACTCCTGCATAGCTCATACATGGCTATAAGGTATTCTTGTTATTTATTGCATATCTGCTTTGGTCCTCCAGAGGGTGAGGTACCAGAATTTACAGCATAACTTCTGGCTAGATTATTTTTTTATAACACTCTATTCTTCATTCACACAGTTTTTATAGTTGTCTTAGAATCAAGTATATATTGTTTATGGCTACCCTGATGATTGCCAGTTACGTGACTGCAGACTGTAATACATGACATCATCCCACTATGCCTGTTTAAGATGGGGACAAAGAGCGGCTTTTATCCTAGCTTCAGAAGAAAATCTCTACAACTATTTTGTGATATTAGGTCATTTACTGAAATTAACTTGAGACTAGAGACAAACCTTTCAATTGAACTTCTGCCTTTGAATTTTGTTTTCCGTTTTAAACTTTGACTAGGAGTTTATTGAAGTTTCTCAATGGTTCTGACATCTGCCTGGGTACTCTCTTGTCCTGCCCTATAAGAAACCACTTTGTTACTCCAGTCCATACTAATTAAAAAGCCTTGCTGTTTGTTGTCACCATAATTGCCATAACAACATTCTTTAACTAACAGCAAACATCAAACTGTCCAAATCCTGACTATAGGTGCATTGGAAGGCTGATTTATTCTAAATTTAGAATTCATAAACTGCTGCACAAGTGTTGCCCAACAATTTTGCAAGACAGGAAATGTCTGACACTTATGCTGTCGTTAATTTGAAATTTCTTGCTTACCTTAGGTCAGGGATCCTCAATTTCATCCTGGAAGTTTTGCAAATTTTTGCTTTAACCAATCTCTTAATTACAATACGCAATACAATAAAGCTTATTTTTTGTATAGCGCTCTTCACTGAGTGTAGGTGCAAAACGCTGTGAACAATTCTCAGTTAAAATACAAGTATAGACTACGCTAATTACTAAATACAGAACTGGTACACATATAAATACAGATTTCTTAAAACACACAAAGAAAAAGATGGTAACTGATTAAGCATAAATGGAAAACAACAATATCTGTCCATTTATTAACTGATGAATTATGGCCAGTTGACAATGGTGGAGATTAAAACTGTAAAAGAGAAAGTCAAATATAAAGTCGCAGTCCTGGAGACTTGGACCAACTGGGTTTTCTATAGTGGAGTCTGCAATGGCCATCCTGATGCGAGAAATATTCCATTTGATGATACCAATGCTCCTTTATCTGAGATGACTTTTCCGTACATAGGAAAGCAGCCTGGTAGTAGAGCAGTGGCACATCCAGGTATGTAGAAGAGAAACAGAATAGAAGAGGGTTAGTAACGGTTAAAAAATATTGTGATACTGATATCTCTGTAGAAATGACTAACAAACAGAAATGCAGTATGTACAGTTAATCAGTAGTTTTAGTCAGGGAATGCTAAACTGAAGTGCTGAGTCTTCAGCATAGATTTAAAAGCTGAGACTGAAGGTCACCTCTTATATTAGCAGGCAGATCTTTCCCCAGTTTCGGGGACCTGTAACTAAAAGCTTGACCTCCCACTTTATTTTATTTATTCTTGGAATCATAAGTAAGCATATTGAGATCTTAAAGTGTGTTTAGGTATGTAAGTAATGATAAGTTGAGATAAGTAAGCAGAGCCTTAACCATTTAAAGCTTTATAAATTAAAAGGAGAATTTTGAAACCAGCCCTAAGCTTAACTGGGAGCCATTGTAAGGACTTGAGAACTGGAGTTATATGTTCATTTTTTCTATTCTGTGTAATAATTCTTCCAGCAGCATTTTGAATTAACTGAAAGCTGCATAAATAACAATTTGAACAGTCAATGAATAATGCATTGCAGTAGTCAGGCTTACTAGAAATAAATGCTTGAATTAATTTACCACTATCCTGCTGAGAGGAGTAGTCTGTGGTTCAGGGAGTCATTTTAAATAAATAATTGTGTGCCGGGTAGCATGCATACTCAGAAATGGGTGGTTAATTGGAATACTTGGCTAATGTGCAGAAGCGGGTGGATCGGTAGGGCACCTCAGTTGTGCTTCGGGTGGAGCGGCATGTTGCAGCTGCACTCAATTAAACAGACAGATAAAGAGGATCCTACATGGCAGGAGAGAGTTCAAAAAAGTAAAACAAAGGAAAGATCGGCAGAAGAGAAATAATGCAGGAGCGAGAGATAGCTGGTACAAGACAGGAGGAAGCAGGCACACAGAAACGTGAGCACCGGGAAAGGAGTGTGTGGCCGGCGCTCGAGGGGCCTGAGGGTTGCTCCTGCTGAGCTCAGGAGCAGGAGCAATGAGATTGCTCTGGAGGGACTTCCCCCTAAAGCCAGGGAATGGAAACAGGAGTCTGAAGTAGTGGAGGCTCGGCAGCACCCAATGAAACGCCATGGGATAGGCGGCAGGAAAACGAGCAAGAACTAAGGGTTGTCTGTGAATTTACCCTTGGGATTAATAAAGTATCTATCTATCTATCTATCTATCTTTTTATGGATGTATTTATTTGGGACTTTTAACCTCCACAGCTCGCTTTTTATGGAATATTTATTTAATGAACTTTTGCACTGCACTGTTTGAACACTGTTTATTTGGTATGGATTTTAAATAAAAGCACTAATCATTTTATGCATCTACCCTTTGGCTGGATGTTTGTGTCCTCATCTGTCCCGCTCATCTCAGTTATGGTATCAATGGGTGCCAGGTTCAAGAGGCTCCCAAAATAGATAGTTTAGTAACATGTGTTTTAAATGACCAGCTAAGAGTCAAAAATAACACCAGTATTTAGTAAAACTAATGGTGATTCCAACTGAGCTAAAGTGTGACAGAATGTTATTGTGGTCAGCGTCATTCCTTCTAATAACTCCAATTAAAACTTATTTACTCGTTACTAAAGTAATGTTGTTTACATTTAGTTTAGTTAAAACATTTGTTATGATTCAGACCCCTTAATTCCCTATTTTAGTTTTAAAAAGCTGCAATAAGATTTTCATTGTTACCTGTTTTCTTTAACCAACCAATCAGCTAATAATAAGGTGCAAATGATAAAGGAACCACCAGTTATCCAGCTACCATGCTTCCATTAAAACCAGTATATATGCACCATGAAGTATTTGTGTTAATAAAATGCTTTGAATTAAATGAGAGAGCAGGCCCAAGAGGTACAAATCTGCTCTAGACCACAAGGCATAGGGTTAATATTCTCAGAGAATGAAAGATCTACAATGTGATAAAGATTTGTCTTGGAAAACTGAAAGCACTAACAAGCCATATATTTAAATACCACATTTCACTATCTGCTAGGCCTGGCTTTTAATTTGCGAAACTGGTTTAAATGAAAACCTGCAAACTCGAAAGCCCTCCAGAACTGTAATTGAGAATTCCTGTATTAGGTTATTGAAAAGCATGTGTGCGCTGGGTTCCAGAAAGTTCAGTCATTGATCATGAATTTGCTCTTCTGTCTGAGGGTCAAGCCTTTTGTCACAAATCATTATTGGAGATGCAAGATAGATCCAAAACTTGGAACCAAGACCAAATGTCAGTCAATAGACTTTCCTCATTTAGCATCTTAATGAAGTTGAAGGTTACTTCTTCATGTCATTACCCTGATTTTTGGGAATGTAAAGGGGGTGATTTTGGTAGACTATATGCCCCATAGTGAAATTATTAAACAATACATTCAATCCCCCAAAATAATTGCATAACAGAAATTTTGGCTCAAATGTTTTAATCCTTCTCCTCTAACAACAATGTATGACCACACAAAAAGGTTAGAAACACAGTGCAATCACAAAACCATCCACCTTAAACATGAAATCTTTCTTCTGCGGACTTCTGCTTCTTTGGATCTCTCAAAGATGGCTTCAAAGAGAGAACACTTATAGTTATTCAAGAAGTGAAGAAATGGCTGGGAACCCAGAATTCAGAATGGCTGAAGAAAAGGATATGTATTATTGTTTCTCACTGGATCCTGATGAGTCAAAGTTTATATTTATGTAAGCTGCAATGAGCCTTTGTGAGTAAAAGAAAAGGGTGCTAATGTTTGAAAAAAGCAAAAACAATGCTACAACTCACAAGATGTTTTGGCCCATATCTAGTTAGCTAACATGGACCTTTAATCCATTCAATAGTTGAAAAACCAATACAATTTAACACGTTTTGCTTGTATATGAAATTTGTACTCTAAACAAAAGGGGTGAAAATGAGTATGCTTATGTTTGCTTTAATAACCATATTGTACACAGAACCCCAGTTTTAAAAATGCCTGGTAAATCCTTATTCTGGTAAAAGAAATGGGGTTAACACACACATATTTCTTATGAGTAGCCTAGTTAGTTATTTGCCCATGCAAACCCTTAATCAGGTTACACTTAAGGATTTCTTAGTCTATGCATGTCTGTTGCATGTTGTAGTCTGTGTATGTGATAGCCTCGCTCATTTGTCCAGCAGCCAAGGGTAGAAATACTCACAAAGCACCCACAAAGGTTAATATTCTGAGGCAAATGCTTGGGGCAACTACATTATTTCTTCTCCTGTTTGAAGTAATCTGTGTCAATATTTCAGAAATCGCTAAATTTATGTTGATGAGATGAAAATGCAATCCAAAACTCAGCAACAAAATCTTACGTTATGAAAGTAATGTGTGTTACGCAGTCTGATTACTTTTTAAGGCACCAAGTAGCCTGACGCAATACTTATTCTATTTAATTAAAGATATCAGCAATATTTTTTATTATCCCTGGATGTAAGGCAAAAAGCACACAAACCATTATGCTGCTCCTTTCCAGGGCCCAATAGCACAGCCAGGCAGAAAAGAGTATGCTGCATGCAATCAGGTACAAGAAACATGAAAAAACCGTCAGTTCAGTTTTCATCCAGCTATTTTTTATATACAGTGTACAGTATGTTGAAGCAGTATTGCAGCAGTCAATGTTCATACCACAAATCTTCAGGAGCTCAGGTTGAGGATGCAAAAAAGGAATGGATGTTATTTACTTCAAAGCATGTTGAATGTGTTTATACAATATAATAAGTTAATTATCACGTTTGGTTGTGTTTCTGGTCAGTTTCATGAAGATTCATATATTGTCTTAGGATTTAATAACAATTGATGGCCAGTCAATTTGGCAGTTTTTCATAAAAAAGTAAATGCATAACATTTAGTTACTTTTTTCGTAAGCAGTGACTAATGTAAGTAAGTTACTTCCAAATGTAACATTCCACACACTGCATTGAGAGACACTGACTTCCTTCTTGTTTTTTGGATTCATGCTGGCTGTTGATAATGTTTAATCTTTTTTTTTAGCAAATTTCTATGGCACCTGAGTGTTTTGCCGAAGGAGAATTCCATAAGTGAACTTGCTCACGTAAAAGTTTTTTTTTAAGAAACCAGATTTCTGTCCTAATTGGATTACTCACCTTATTCCGATTTTATATGTGTATGTAAACCTAGTCATTGACACACCCAGTGTTAAATTTAGATGTTGTATCGATGTTCATGTCATGTCAAGATACCCAAAATCAATTTCTATAATTTAAAAAAATAATTGTAAATTGAATCAAAGGATATTCTTATGACGTGTAATTGGCTGACACATTTTTGCAATTAAAGGATATGGTTTTGAGTTTAATTTTGTTCTAGCAAAATTCACTGCAATATATTGCAGAATTGAATTACAATACTTAATTTAAAACATAAAGAATTAAAATGCCTAAGTATTGAGATAGCAGTGGATAATACATTCCCTGTTAATCCCCACTCCTACTATCTATTCATTGTTTTGATTTATTTCCCAAAAATGGAAATCCAAACTGAACAAACATCTAGCCCACACAATACTTTATTTAAATTATTAAATTAAATCAAGAATCCAATAAATATTTTCTAAAGAAATCCAGGATAAAAACAATATAAAAGCTACAACAAAAATTCAGAACTAAAAAAATTCAAAATGTCAAAAAATTTGCTTAATATTCAAGAAAAAAATAATAATAAAAGGATCAATTAACTAAAGCCAGATAATTATTTAACAAAAGGTAAATTATTATCAAATCAAAAGTCCACTAATAAAAACATGAGAATCCTTAAAATGAAAGCAAAGTCTGAATCAGAAGGACACAAGGCATATCAAAATGATCTAAAGACCACAAACCTTGAAAGTTAGGAGCAAGGTGTGGTTTTAAAAAAAATGTGTGATGCTACACATTTTCTGGGCGTATGGGAGTGGCATTTTAAAATTAATGTGGCTTTGTAAAAATGTACAAATGGTGTTTTTTCAGGAGAAACCACTCAGCACAGGAAGTCTAGTCGTCACCATTCTCTAACACTCATCATTTCCCATAGATCAGACTTAACACGTCCAAGTCCAATACTGTGTTCTCTGTGTCTGTGTTGTCTTCTGAGTCCAGACCTCAATTCCTTTGCTTGAATGAGTATGTTAATTAACCTTCATATACAAACCATAAAAAAATAATTTCCATGTTCAATATATGTGCACATTCTCTGATAATGAAATGTTATAATTTTGTGTCACTGATAGGTGTCACACCACTGTTCTTGTAGGGATATCTGTGACTGTACTGCTGAGCAGCCTCCAGTGGAGTCATATATGAGGAATCAAAACTAAAGCTCTAAAACTAAAACCGGAATTTTCATAACAGAACCCTAACACTACAACATACTTCACATTGCTCAACAATATGTCTTCTTGTGGCAGAGAACTTAGGGAACTTACTAATAACACAAATTGCATGAAAAAAAGAATTAAATAGCAAATTTAAAATGTCTAAACTTGTTTGTGTTCATGTGGGTTAATAAATGTATGCGAATGTACAAAAAAGATGGAGACAAACAATATATGTACAGCATACCAATAATGAAGCTGTAAGGAGGGGGCAGTGGTTAGCTCTGAAGCCTCCTCATGTCTACTGATGGTTGATATATCAGAGTTTAATTTTGCAGATAGTTTTGCAAAATTTCCCTAAAACTCATTTAATGAATCATAAAACTCAATAAAATTGGATTTATTGGGGGGTGCAAAGCAGGGAATATTCCTTCCTAAAGGCTCTTTCCACAGCCAAAACTATGGTCTCTTTCCTTGGCTGCCCTCCAGTGCTCCGTGTGCTCTCATGCACTGCCAGCTATTGACATTCATGCTGCCAGTTCCACCTCGCACCGCTCATTTTGGGTGAGATGTAACCCCATCTGCATTCATTTTCCCAAACTGGATCCCTCTGGAGACTCACAGGCAACCACACACCCAGGCCAATTGATGTTAGTAGAGAAGAAGCTCCCCAGACATGTGTGTAGATATGTGCTCTCTACAGTATCTCTGGCCCCTTTCCACCCTCTGCACCAGAATACATTTCTTCAAGTTTCTACACATGGATAAAAAGGTTTCACGTGAAATGAAAATATACAGTATGTGCTAATGACAAGGATTTCACAGGTTACAAAACACCACTTATTTCACATATTGTTTGTGAAGCAAAGAATTAGTTTCATGCAAATTGTATTACTCATCTCTATTCATCAGTACAGGTATTATACCAGGGACTCCATTTTTCCAGTTTGTAGGCCTCCGTGATTCAGGAGCTCTGCTGGAAAGCCACCTGGATTGCACATTTTTGTCTCTTGGTCTACTTGATTTGAATCAGATAACTCCTTCTACAACACTAATCTTAACCATAGTGTAAATGGGCCTATTGTGTAGCATCACTGATTTATAATGCAAAGCAACAACCTCCTCAATGGGACAGAGTGCTGGAGATCTGCAGCTTGAGTAACAGTACATTGATAACCTGGACCACTATTATTATTACTATTATTATTATTATTAATATTATTATTATTATTAGTAGTAGTAGTAGTAGTAATAGTAATTAGGCTTTCGTTTACAAAGGAAAAAAAGCAGTTGGTATATCATTGCCATTAAATACCATTAAAGTCTAAATCTATGGGTTGCCCTCCAGATTGCAGCAACCCTTCCAGTTACCAGTCTTTCAAAACTTTAGCTCACCACAACATTCCTGAGGTCATTCATGGCACAAGAACGTATAAGCAGCGTGGCTATCATCAGCATCATTTAGACCTTGCATAGAATCTGTTGTGTGATAACCTCAAGTACAAGTAGACGTGTACTTTTGTGATATACAATAAAGAGTCTGATGAACCCCCTAAACATTCACTTTCAAGTTTTGATTATTTAAAAAAAAGTATTAGTATTGACATTAAAAGTTATAGTTATGTTTGTGATGTGTCTTTCTTTGTTTATTTATTATCAATTTATATATTTATTGTTCCAATTAAAGCTGTTATAATGTAGTAGATTTAGGGTGTGGTGTTGTGGATGGTGTTGGAGGGGGGACCCCAAGAAGATTTTGCTTAGGGCATTCCATTTTAGGCAAAATTTGTGAAACTAGACGCCATTGAAGTTAATCCAGAAGAAAGTGATTATTAGACCTATATTATTTATTTGTACGAGTGGCAGAGATTGACATTTCAATACACTATGCAATCTCATAATCAGCTAGCCTGCCTGCTTTCTAAGTCAAAAGAACTCTTAACTGATCCCCCAAATAAAAAAGGGGAAAGTCAAAAGTGTAACTGTATTTCTTTTTTTTAAACCTGCTAAGTTTTGCCTTAAGCTATTGTCACAAACTCCACTCTGAGTCATAGCAAGGTTTGAAGCAGCCACCCATATATTTGGTAACCTGGCTGCAAAGTTGCGAAAATGTAAACAGCACTGATGTGCTCAAACCCGAGTCCAAAACAGAACTGAGGGAATAGGGAAAAGGTGGAGGCTTTTAAAGGGGGAGACAGGAAGTGAGGTCAAAGGGGTCTGGGTCATAAGGGTCTTCAACCATAGGTTTGAGCCTGGATGTGACATCACAGGGGCCGGAGCCAGCAAGGTCTTCTTCCATTGGCTCGGACCTGGAAGTGATGTCAAGAGGGTCAGGTGGAATCTCCCGTGAATGGTCTGCAGAAAAGGGAGAAAAAGAGTCAGTGCACTCTGCCAAATCCCGGTCTGATTCAGAATTGCCCTTACTCAAGCCCTTTAGCTGCCTCCCATGTGCACATGTGTGACACTATACAAAGTTCAGATTAGATATGAAAGAAGGCAGCATAATGTACAACATATCAATGATGCCTTTTTGAATGGTGTTATCATGGAACAATGATTCCAATTTGAAATTTGAAACTCAGAAAATATAGAAATGATCAAAAGAAATACAAGTGATGGGAGAAATGACACTCAGACTCTATTAGATGCTGACAGAGGGCTGTTCCTCTTGAACTTCCCATTAAGTTAGTATTTCAATGAGGCACTTTTGATTGTTACATAAGAAAAATATCTAATTGGATATAAAATGTGACATTCCAGAAATATGACTAGAACTCATTAAGTGCTGTGAAAAATGGCAGAGTATAATTTGCAAAGTTTTAGTTAAAAATAGAAGTAAAGTTATGAAATTGTGAAATTTTTGGGTTGTTCCTGATGCTCACCGAACCACCCACTACCAATCCTTAGTTAAACTAATTTAAATAGAATTTTCCTCCTGCCCACCTGTTTAAAATAACTTCATCTGCACCTATGATACCGTCATTGACCACACAGACCACTCAGTCAGTTACAGTGTCTATAATAAGTATTTAAAATTTGAAGTTTTCACAGTTTATTGTTACATAACATATCACAGTGGATTTAATTTGGCTTTTATGATACTGATCAGCAGAAAAAGAAACTCTTTAACATCTAAGTGCAAATTTCTGTAACATGGTCTACATTAATCTATACTAATAAACGGCAAAGCCCTCACTCACTCACTGACTGACTGACTGACTGACTCATCACTAATTCTCCAACTTCCCGTGTAGGTAGAAGGCTGAAATTTGGCAGGCTTATTCCTTACAGCTTCCTTACAAAAGTTGGGCAGGTTTCATTTCGAAATTCTACGCGTGATGGTCATAACTGGAAGCTGTTTTTCTCCATTTACTGTAATGGAGATGAGCTTGAAACCCGTGGGGGGCGGAGTTTCGTGTGACATCATCACGCCTTCCACGTAATCACGCAGTACGTAGAAAACCAGGAAGAGGCCCAAAAAGCGCTGAAGAAAACATGCATTATATAATTGAGAAGGCAGCGAAACAATAAGAAGCGAGCGAGTGACATATACAACCATATTCATGAGTTCTGCTACTTCGGAAACAAAGCACGATGTAAACCTAAACTTTAAATTAAGTTCATAGACAGGCTGCCGCTGGCGTTTGTAATTTAGTGCCTGCCCATATAAGGCCGTCCGTCAGCGGCAATCCAATAGCAAACTGCCACGGGTAAATATTCACGGGTGAAGGACTGTGCTTATGCAGAGGAAGATGACATGGTCAGGGTGGTGTTTGGCACAAACTCAGCGAAACTGCGAGAGAAAGTTTTAAGTGCCGGTTCTTCGAGCCATGGACATAGCACGACATGGCACCAGCACAGCTGGGAAACTTCGATGCATGTACACCAAGCGGCTCATGTGAACTGACGCAGTGCACAGACAAAAAACAACAGTTCCAAAGAGCGCTGAACAAAAAACGAATTACACAATTGAAAAGGCAGCAAAAAAATATGAAGCGTCTGATACATACAAGCATATTCATAAATGCAGCTACTGTGGAAACAAAGCACACGGTGGAAAAAGTCAATGTCCCGCTAAAGGAAGACAGTGTAAAAAAAAAAACCCGTGCATGCAGTGTGTCAGGTCTCAGATAAAGAAGAAGACGAGCTGTTTATTGATGCAGTAAGAAACAAATCGATGAATGAAACCTGTCATCTTTACAACGATTGACAAACACGGAATGTAACTTGAACACAACACATCCTACAAATACGAACCTGATTGAAAGAAATAATGATAATCAAATCCTTGATGACAGCAACACTCAGTAAAACTCACAAAACAATTACTGTATATTGACAGTCATGTTACGTTATTTTTAAAATGTTCCCTTTTCTTTTTCATAGCTTCTTTAACACACTACGTCTCCGCTGCGATACGCGGGTATATATATATGTATATATATACCCCGATCTACATACTCGAATTAATGGATAATTTATTCGCCATCAATGATTGTTTTGGTTAAGCCATACTCAGTGTATTCATTAGATGAACGGTAAAAAAGTAAGAGCGAAGGGAGGATGACTTATTGAGGCATGCAGGCAAAACCACAATAGCACGCGGGCTCGATGTACGAAAAAATATATCTTTTCAAGTTCTATTTAGTCCATATGTGTCAAACTCAAGGCCCGCAGGCCACATCCGGCCCGGCGTGTAATTATATCCGGCCCGCGAGATCATTTTATATACTGTATTATTGTTATTAATGGCCCGGGGATATGAAGCGCTGGTAACACAATAAACTACAGATTCCATAATGCAGCGCTTCAGCTGCCTTGCCGAACACTTACCGCGTCCCCGCTGGTCTCTTCAGTCGTTTCCTTACTTTGCGAAGGAAGCAGCTTTCTCACAGCTTCTGCACTGTTTTATAAACGAACGATATATAAGAAAGTCCTTTTTCCTTGCTTCGCCAACGAAGCAGCCTTTTTATTTAATCCACGGGTTCTCCACTGTTTCATTGTTCATTTATTACGATTTTTATAGTTATTGTGTAGGTTTTATTTAATCCACGGTTTCTCTTCTGTGTTCACTGCGGTGTCTTCTTTTGTTTACGAGCTTCGCCAAGGAAGCAGCTTTCTCACAGCTTCTGCACTGTTTTAAAAACGAACGACATATAAGAAAGTCCTTTTTCCTTGCTTCACCAATGAAGCAACCGTTTTATTTAATTCACGGGTTCTCTTCTATTTTACTGTTCATTTGTTACGATTGTTACAGTTATTGTGTAGCTATTTTAGACTTACTTTACTGTTCAAATACCCATTTCCTTTATTTAATCCGCGGACTCTCCGCTATTTTTGTGTTCCTTTATTACGATTAGAGTTATTTATTGCTTCCCTTCTTTCGCTGACTGCCTGCCCATATAAGCCGCTCCGCTGTTTTTTTGTCAAGCAGCCTTTACATAGCTTCTCTGCTATTTTATAAACAAACGCCATATAAGGCCGTCGTTTTTCTTTGCTTCGCCAACTTAGCAGCATTTTTATTTAATCCACGGGTTCTCCGCAGTTTTATTGTTCGTTTATTACGATTGTTATACTTATTGTATAGGTATTTTATACTTTGTTTACTGATCAAGTAATCATTCCCTTTATTCTTCCAACTATACCCCTATTAAAATGTCGATCGACGTGATTACCATCAATGAAAGAACTATCACTTACCGAGTGGTGTCTATGCCCGGAGATGGCGCCTGCCTTTTCCATTCTCTGTGTTACATATTGCACGGACATATCAGGCTCACTTTTGATATCCGCAAGGACATTGTGTCTTATGTATTAAATGACTGGGAGAGGTTCAAAGTGTGGACTGATGATGGTACAGGAGATAATTATAGTACACAGGAGCACTATAAGAATGAAATGCTTAAGCCCTTCACCTATGGTTCTGCGTGTGAGTACCGAAATGGGCAGATATTTTACACCTTTGGAGAACCGTCAATGCCTCTTAAACATCTTAGATTCACAGGTGACAATTTGAGTAGTGGACACTTTGATGTTTATGAATATTTCAACTCTCAAAAGCTGGATGCGAAGTTATTGATGAAGCCGGTTGTATGCTTACATCGATTGACATATGCTCAATGTCACTTCAACACAAATCCAGCTGATTATTACAGCGGCAATCCAAGCTATGAGAACACAGTAAAAAGGAGGCGTATCAGACGTCGTGGTAGATTTTCTGATACAGCTAGACGAAATCAACTTCGTGCAGCTACCGCCAAATACTCGCAGAAAAATCCACAAATTCATAGGGACGCTGTCGCTAAATACTCGCAAGCACATCCACAAGTTCATACGGACGCTGTCGCTAAATACTCGCAAGCACATCCAGAAGTTCATAGGGACGCAGTCGCTAAATACTCGCAAGCACATCCAGAAGTTCATAGGGACGCAGTCGCTAAATACTCGCAAGCACATCCAGAAGTTCATAGGGGCGCAGTCGCTAAATACTCGCAAGCACATCCACAAGTTAATAGGGACGCTGTCGCTAAATACTCGCAAGCACATCCACAAGTTAATAGAGCTTCTGTTTCTAGATACGATCCCAATAATGAAAAGCGGCTCATACGAAAACAACAAGTTTGGCTCAAAAAAGCCAATTGTGGATTTGCGTACGACCCAAACATACATTATGAGTCTGATAAAACAGTACACATTGGATCTATGGATGTTCACTGTGACTATTGTCAAGCAAAGAAGTGGAAATGCGAGTCTCCTGGTTTGTGCTGTAACGGTGGTAAAGTCTCTCTCACTCCTTTATGTAAGCTTCCTCACCTTCTTGAGGGCCTGTTAAATGGCGAACATCAACATCCTCAAAGTGAGCATTTCTTGAACAACATTCGAAAGTACAACAGCGCATTTCAAATGACATCATTTGGTGCTAACCAAATCGTTGAGGGAAATTTTATGCCTTCATTTAAAGTTCAAGGACAAGTGTATCACTTGATTGGCAGTCTTTTACCTATGCCAAGTGAGGAACACAAATTTTTGCAAATTTATTTCGTTGGGGATGATGAAAAGGAAGCACAAATACGCTGCGCTAATTTTTCTGGACTTAACATGCCCCTGGTCAAACAATTACAAAAAATGCTCCATGACTGTAACACTTACATCCAGGACTTCCACTCCACAATGGACAGTATTTCAGATGATGACAAAGACTTCAAAGTTGTCATTCACGCAGACAAAAAACCATTACATGCACACAAAGGCAGATTTAATAAACCCACAGTTCATCAAGTTGGTGTTGTCATCGTTGGGCAAACGTTCAACAATAGAGATATTGTCTTGAAAACCAGAGACAATAAACTGCAACGCATTAAAGAAACCCACAGATCCTATGATGCACTTCAATATCCTCTCATGTTCTGCTATGGTGAAGACGGCTATTCTGTGTCTATACCTCAAGTTCATGCTACCAGTAAGTTACCTATGAACAAAACCATCTCTGCAGCAAACTTCTATTTATACCGGCTTATGATCAGACAACATCATGCTAATAATATCCTTTTCTTCTGAACTTTATTAAATCAGTTTTTAGTAGATATGTACGCAAAAATTGAATCCGAAAGACTAAATTATATCAGACTAAATCAAAAAAAACTTCGGGCTGAAAATTACGTTCACTTAAAAGATGCTATTGACAAAAACGACACTGATTTAACAGAACTTGGTCAAGCTGTGATATTACCATCTTCCTTCACTGGAGGACCTCGCTATATGCACGAGCGTACACAAGACGCAATGACATATGTTCGTCGTTATGGCCGCCCTGACTTATTCATCACATTTACTTGCAATCCTAAATGGCCTGAGATCACTGAAACTCTCCTTCCACGTCAAAAACCTCACGATCGCCATGACCTTATCAGTCGTGTATTTCATCTCAAGATTCGCAAAATGATAGACTTGCTCACAAAGAGTAACATTTTCGGCTGTACAAATTGCTACATGTACACCATAGAGTGGCAAAAGCGAGGTATTCCCCATGCACACATTCTATTGTGGCTAAAGGATACGATTAAACCAGCTCTCATCGATCAACTCATCCGTGCAGAAATTCCTGATCCACAGACTGACCCTGCCCTACACAAAATAGTAAAATCCAACATGATTCACGGCCCATGTGGACCTCATAATATCAACTCGCCCTGCATGATCAACAGAATATGCACTAAGAAGTACCCACGTCCGTTCATCTCGCAAACTCAAACCGGAGAAGATGGTTACCCTCAGTACCGCCAGCGCGCACCTGCTGATGGAGGTCATACAATTAACATCAAAGGAGTAGATATCGACAACAGATGGGTGGTCCCTTATAGTCCTGTGCTGTCCCGCTTCTTTAATGCTCACATCAATGTCGAATTTTGCAATTCAGTAAAATCAATCAAATACATCTGCAAGTATGTTAACAAAGGAAGTGACCAGGCAGTTTTTACAATACAAAATCAAAATGACGAAGTATCTCGATACGAAGCTGGTCGTTACATTAGTAGCTCTGAAGCAGCCTGGCGCATTTTCTGTTTTCCCATTCACGAACGATTCCTTCCGGTCGTTCATCTTGCTGTGCATCTTGAGAACGGACAAAGAATTTATTTCACAGAAGGCAATGTTGCCGATAAAGTACACAATCCACCACAAACGACCCTTTTAGCATTCTTTGACCTTTGCAAACATGATGATTTTGCTAAACAACTTCATTATAATGAAATTCCATCATATTATGTGTGGGCAAACAACATGTTTCGTCGAAGGAAACAGGGCAACCCTGTACCAGGATATTCGGGAATAAAAAAGGATAATGTACTGGGACGGGTCTACACTGTACACCCGAATAACTGTGAATGCTACCATCTTCGACTACTCCTCAACAAAATCACAGGTCCCACATCTTTCAAATGTCTCAGAACAGTTAATGGTATCCTACATCCGACCTATAAGTCAGCCTGCAGGGCACTCGGTTTATTACATGACGATATCAACTGGGACGAGACACTGCAGGAAGCTGCTCTATCTCGCTCACCTCAAAAGATCCATGAACTATTTGCTGTCATGTTGGTGTTCTGCCAAATGGAAAACCCCTTAAACCTATGGGAAAAACATAAAGACAGCATGGCAGAAGATGTTAGGAGACAGACTGAAAGAGATCATATACGAACAGAAGTCCACCAGTGGTTAAATTTGATCTATAACAAGTGTCTACAGTTGCTTCAAAACTACGTCATTGCTATTGGAGGTCAATCTCTTCATCATTACGGTTTGCCTTCACCTTTAACAGAACTTGCACAACTTGCATCAAATCCCGAATACTTGAAAGAGACATCTTACAACACCTCGCAATTGGCCAATATAGTCAGAAATAACGAGCGGTTGCTAAATAGTGACCAAAAGTCAGTTTATGAGCAAATCATGAGCAGCGTTGCGTCAGCCACTGGCACAGTGTTTTTCCTTGATGCTCCAGGTGGAACTGGTAAGACATTCCTAATAAACCTTCTCCTTGCAAAAATCCGAGCAAAACGTAACATTGCCATAGCTGTGGCTTCTTCTGGCATTGCTGCAACTCTTCTACAGGGTGGCAGAACTGCTCATTCAGCTTTCAAACTGCCTCTAAACCTCAGCCATACTGAATCCCCCATGTGTAACATATTAAAGCAGAGCAACATGGCTGAAGTGCTGCGACATTGTCACCTTATTGTCTGGGATGAATGCACTATGGCACACAAAGCAGGTATTGAGGCTTTAGACAGGACCCTCCAAGACATCCGAAACACCAACAAACTTATGGGAGGCTTGACAGTGTTGCTGGCTGGAGACTTCCGCCAAACCCTTCCAGTCGTGCCCAGAGGAACACGCGCTGATGAAGTTAAAGCATCTCTGAAATCTTCATACCTATGGCCACAAATCCATGTTGTTACTTTAAAAATAAACATGAGAGTTCATTTGAAAGGCGACAAGAAAGCAGAGGAATTCTCTACTCTTCTGATGAGTATAGGTGATGGTACCTTCATACAAGAAAACTGTAAAATAAATATTCCTACAAATCTATGTCTCATCGTCAATACCTTACAAAGCCTTCTTCAAAATGTTTACCCCGATCTACGAAATCTACACCAACATGACGTCTCATGGTTAAGAGAGAGAGCTATCCTGACACCAAAAAATGACATGACTACAACTATAAACCACATTTTACTTCAAGAACTACCTTCACAAACAAAAACATATCAATCTGTTGATTCAGTTGTAGAAGTAGAAGACGCAGTTCATTATCCAGTAGAGTTTCTCAACACTCTAAATCCTCCAGGCACTCCTGAGCATAATCTCATCTTGAAGGTTGGGGCACCAATAATTTTACTGAGAAACTTACAACCACCGAAACTTTGTAACGGCACAAGACTTCAGGTCACATCTCTACAAAACAACCTAATTGAAGCAACTATTTTTACTGGCAGTGCCTCAGGTGACACAGTTTTTATTCCTCGCATCCCCGTTATACCATCTAATCTCCCATTTCAATTCAAACGCGTTCAATTTCCAGTAAGGCTCTGCTTCGCAATGACAATTAATAAGTCTCAGGGACAAACATTACAAAAGGTTGGCATTGTTTTGAGGCAGGATTGCTTTTCACATGGCCAACTGTATGTTGCATGCTCAGGAGTGAGCTCAGCACACAGCTTAGTCATATTACAACCAGAGGGCCGAACTGACAACGTGGTATACAGAGAGATCCTTAACAATTAATTTTTTACATATTTTCCTTCACTCTAAAAATGTTTACTTTTTTATTAATAAAAATATTCAGACAGTATTTCACCGCTGCGAAGCGCGGGTATTTTGCTAGTCTATACTAATAAAAAGCAAAGCCCTCACTGACTCACTCATCACTAATTCCCCAACTTCCTATGTAGGTAGAAGGCTGAAATTTGGCAGGCTCATTCCTTACGGGTTACTTACAAAAGGTAAGCATGTTTCATTTCGAAATTCTATGCGTAACGGTCATAACTGAATCCTACTTACGTACATATATACTTCTATAGCCTGCAGCCCGGTCGCTGTGTGAGGCGGCGTTGCGTCCCACATCCCCACGCCTCCCACGTAATTGGCTGCCTGCCCATATAAGGCTGCCTGTCGCTCCGGTGTCTTCATTCTGTTCCTTGCTTCACCACTGTATTCATGTCACCCTGCTGATAACTGCAGCCTTTTTATTTAATCCACAGCTTCTCCACTGTTTTATTGTTCGTTTATTACGATTATAGTTATTGTGTAGGTATTTTAGACTTACTTTACTGTTCAGGTACCAATTTCCTTTACCGTTCCAACCGTACCCCCATTAACATGTCTATCGAGGTGATCACCATCGATCAAAGAACTGTAACTTACCGAGGGGTTTCCATGCCCGGAGATGCCGTCTGCCTTTTCCATTCTCTGTGTTACATATTGCACGGCCATATCAGGCTCACTCTTGATATCCGGAGGAACATTGTGTCTTATGTATTGAATGACTGGGACAGGTTCAAGGTGTGGACTGATGACGGTACAGGAGATAATTATACTACACGGGAGCACTATAAGAGTGAAATGCTTAAGCCCTTCACCTATGGTTCTGCATGTGGGTTGATGGCTGCCGCTGAATTGTTCGGTTGTTGCTTTCAAGTGTACCGAAATGGACAAAAATTTTACACCTTTGGAGAACCGCCAATGCCTCTTAAACATCTTAGATTCACAGGTGACGATTTGAGTAGTGGACACTTTGATGTTTATGAATGTTTAAACTCTCAAAAGCTGGATGTGAAGTTATCGATGAAACCGGTTGTATGCTTAAAACGCTTGACAGATGCCGAATGTCACTTCAACACAACAAGTCCTGTAAATACTAACGTAATTAAAACAAACCATGAAACTCAAACCGATTATGATAGCAGCAATCCAAGCTGTGAGAAAACAGTAAAAAGGAGGCATGTCAGGCGTCGTGGTACATTTTCTGATGCAGCTAGACGGAAACAACTTCATGATGCTGCCGCCAAACACTCACAGAAAAATCCACAAGTTAATAGACACGCTGTCGCTAAATACTCGCAGGCAAATCCACAAGTTCATATAGATGCTGCCGCTAAATATTCGCAGGCAAATCCATAAGTTCACAGACACGCTGCCGCTAAATATTCGCAGGCAAATCTACAAGTTAATACCGGGAATGCCTGTTAAACATCTTAAATTCACGAGTACCAATTTGGGTAGTAAACACTTCGATGAATGAAACCTGTTATCGTTACAATGGTTTACAAACATGGAATGTAACTTGAACACAACACGTCCTCCAAATACGAAATTGATTGAAACAAATAATGATAATCAAATCCTTGATGACAGCAACACATAACAGTGACAAAAAAATTACATTGACAATCATGTTACGTTATTTTTAAAATGTTTCCTTTTCTTTTTCATAACTTCTTTAACACACTACTTCTCCGCTGTGAAGCACGGGTATTTTGCTAGTTACAAATATAAAACACAAAATAACTGATCCCTTAAGTATCCACCCCCTATAATAAGACACACCTAAATCATCAGTGGTCCACTCTGTTGGTTTTAGAAGTCACATGTAGATCACCTGTCTGTAGTCAGGGGGAATCCATTGATTGAAGAAAAAAATGCATCTTATCTGGAAGGACCAGCGCGTGGTGACTCAGTACTGTGACTTAATCTACGCAATGAAAATAAATGAACACTCCAAACTACTGGTTGAAAAGCACAAGTCACGAAATGGATACAAGAAAATATCCAAGTCACTCTTTATCCCTTGGAGTACAGTTAAACCAATCATTAGAAAAAGGAAAGTCATTAGACAGCAGTAAATCTGCCAAGAACAGGCCATTCCCATCTAAAACTGAGTGATGGTTCAAGAAGAAGACTAGTGAGGAAGTCCACCAAGAGACTTCTGATAACTCTGAAGGAGTTTGAAGCTACAGTAGCTGAGATTAGAGAGACTGTGCAGACAACAACTGTTGCCTAAGTGCTTCACAAGTCACAGCCAAAAAAAGAAAGCCACTGCTAAAAAAAAAAAAAGAAAAAAGAAAGTCTCAGCTGGAATTGGCCAGAAGGCACATGTGAAACTCTGAAATCAGCAGGATAAAGGTTCTGTGGTGTGATGAGACCATAATTCAGTTTTTTGGCCAAGGCTACACAGCAATGGCTTTAAGAAGGCCATGTTAATGTGGCCAAGCCAGAGTCTAGATCTCAGTTCAATTGAGAAGTGACCCAATATGCATAACTGATAGAGATTTGTGCACACAGACACAAGTATGTCATGACTGGCAAAGGGGCACCTACTTATTACTGACGTGAAAGGAGTAAATACTTAAACGATCAATTATTTTGTGTTATGAACTTGTAATTAATTTGCAGAGATCTAAAACATTTTTCTGTTAATCAGTGTCAAAAAAGCAAAATTAAATCCACTGTGGTTGAATGTTTTATAACAATAAAGTAAAATCTTCCAAAAACATTGGTCTCGTCCGTTATGGGAGATGGACATCTGAAGCGGAGCTCCGTTTGCAGCAGCTTTATTTTTTTACTTATTTCTTATTATTTTGAGGTATCCTGTATTTACTCGACCCGAGAAGTTTCCACTACAGTATATAAACATGAGTAACAAGAAAGGGGGGAAGAAAAAACCAGAAAGGAAACTTAAAGCTACATCCAAGTCTAGACAGACATCAAGCCCAAGTGCGAGATATGGCCTTTCAGAGACTGACCTGGAACAGGCAGGCAAATGCACAGACTTCCCAGGACCCCGCTCCACTGCATCATCTCCAGTCAAGAGCAAAAATGGGAGCGAAGGTGCTAGTGATGCAGGTCACGATAGCTCACTGATTCCAGATGCAGAATGAATGCAGAAAAAATAATATTAGAATCGACAGTCTACCTGAGAATCGTGAAAGTCCAAACCCAGTGAAATTCGCAGTTGAACTTTTCTCAAAAATAATCGGAGAGGACTTTAAATCAGATACCAAGATAGCAGCAGCAGCTTATCGCATACGCGGATCAAATACCTTTAAACCTAGGTCTTTTATTGTCTTCTTCGAGAGATTACTATGTAAACTGGATGTGATGGCATTTCTCAGACACAAGCAAGAGATTATATTTGAAAATAACCACATTCATATTTGCCCTGATTTCTCACCATCAACAGCTGCTAAACGTGCAGCCTTTTACAACATTAAACAGCGGTTACAGAAAGCCGATATCAAATACAGCCTCCTGTATCCTGCCAAACTGAAAGTGGATGTTCAAGGCCAATACTACGTCTTCTCAGCAAGGAGGAAGCAGAAAAGTAATTAAGAAAGCTGATCCTGACACTTTTTTGAAACACAATAGTGAGTCATTTCCTGTCATGGCATGGCAAGAAGATATCACCAGCTGTCTGATCCACTTGTAATGATGCGGGTATTATAATTATACATTCTTTTCTCTACTCAGATGCTTTTTGTTTATGTTTTAATTATAGTTATAGACGTGTGTGTGGAAGAAATTTAAGTAGGATTTTTTTTTTTGTTTTTTTTTTACTACCGTAAAGGAGACTGTTTAACATCATACCCTTGGTTTATTGTTATTGTTATTATTGCATTAGGATTTACTATGCTTATCCTAGACCACTTTTTAACACCATTCCCTGGGTTTATCATCTTAATACTTTAAGATTGCTGAAGATTATATTTTATGCTTATAGTCTGTTAATAATTATATTTTAGGCATATAGTATTTAGACTTTATCGGCAATAGATATCTCTACTTTTTAATCCTCAAACACCGCTGTGGTGGGGGGGGGGCTTATTTTGTTTTGGACGTGCTCTGTCTCTAAGTATGTCAGAGGACTGGGACATTGTGAAGTGGGGTCCAGCCTCACGTGGGGAGGCAAAATGGGGGAGTGGGGGGATAAGGCGGGGAGAGAAGGAGAGCAAGCTATATATAATCTATCCTTTTAATCCTAATAATTATAACTACCAACGTAGCAATAGGCTGCACGGCAATAACTTGTGGGGAAATTGAAATTAAGGTTAAAGCCGTCTCACTTCCAGTTAAGACTATAAAATGACATCAAAAATTCAAAACCAATGTCTCCATGATGGGACAGTTAACTTTGTGAGCTGGAATGTTAAAGGCCTGAATCATGAATTAAAAAGAAAGAAAGTATTCTCTCACCTCTCAACAGGTTTAAATGCTAAAATAGTATTTTTACAGGAGACCCACTTACTTAAGCAAG
Source organism: Polypterus bichir lapradei (assembly GCA_026402145.1). Lineage (NCBI taxonomy): Eukaryota > Metazoa > Chordata > Cladistia > Polypteriformes > Polypteridae > Polypterus > Polypterus bichir. Next base: position 84,403,566 of record JANRMT010062854.1, read on the forward strand.
GATCAGTTCCAGCTGCAAAAAGACTGGACTGGCCAAATGTTCCATTCTAGCTTTACAAAGAAAACTAGAGGTGTGGGAATTCTCATACATAGAACAGTCTCATTTGTAGCATCAGATGTAGTATCTGATCCTGAAGGGAGATATGTGATTGACTGTAAAATGATTTTGATAAATGTTTACGCACCCAATGTCGATGATAAGGAATTCATGCAAAATGTATTTGCTTCCATTCCCAAAGAGAACACTCATAAAATTATAATGGCTGGGGACGTTAATTGTGTTTTAAATCCACTCTTAGATAGGACTCCTGTCACAGGGTAGATGACATCTAACACTGCAAAGACAATTACACAGTTTGTAACTGACCACAACTTATCAGACCCCTGGAGGTTTCTAAACCCAAACTCAAGAACATATTCATTCTACTCACCAGTGCATCATTGCTACTCAAGAATTGATTATTTCTTTATAGATAATAATTTCTTGCCTACGGTTAAATCATGCAAGTACGATGCTATTGTTAATTCTGACCATGACCCTCTGATCTTAGAGCTAAAATCATTATGCCCCACACACTCACCTCGCAGATGGTGTCTTAACCCACTTCTATTAGCAGACGAGAACTGTACAGAATTTATATCCAAACAAATCAGTTTCTTCCTAGAGACAAATACATCCTCAGAGGTTTCTGCAGGTATACTCTGGGAAACTCTAAAGGCCTTATTAAGAGGACAGATTATTTCATATCTTTCTCATAGGAATAAATTAGAAACCAGGAAAGTATCAGAGCTAAGAAGCGAAATTACTAGAATAGATGAAGAACATGCTCTGCATTCAGAACTCAACCTCTTGCAAACTAAAGAAACAGAACAACTTATTTATAAATCAAGACATCATTACTATGAACACGGAGAGAAAGCTAATAAGCTTTTAGAACAACAAATCCACAAGCAAGAAGTTCGCAATGCAATCCCAGTAATCACCAAAACAAATGGAAAGGAAATCATTGACCATAAAAATATAATGCACACATTTAGAGACTACTATAAATCCTTATATTCTACTGAGTTTAAAGAAGACAACACACAATCTAATGCATTTCTGGATACATTACAGATACCACAAATAGATAATTTTAGTGCTGAGGAACTGGATAAACCTCTGGCGCTATCAGAATTACTAGATGCTATAAAGTCACTTCAAGGTGGGAAAGGGGCAGGCTCTGATGGCTATCCTGTAGAATTTTATAAGAAATTTTCCACTCAGCTAGCTCCCCTCTTATTAGCAACATTTACAGAAGCTAGAGACAATCAAATTCTACCTCAAACTTTTCGTCAAGCATTGATCACCGTCTTTCCTAAACAAAATAAGGACTTGTTACAATGTGCATCATACAGACCAATTTCGCTTCTGAATAATGATGTTAAGATACTTTCAAAAATCTTAGCTAGAAGGATGGTTAAAGTGCTGCATTTGGTAATATCACAAGATCAAACTGGACTTATTAAAGGCCGACACTTATCTTCCAATCTTCAACGCCTGTTTATTGTAATATATTCACAAGCAAAGTCAAACACCCCAGAGATATTATTATTATTGGATGCAGAAAAAGCATTTGACATGATTGAATGGAACTATCTTTTCACTTCATTGGAGAAACGTGGGTTTGGCCTGAACATTTGTGTATGGATCAAACTACTGTATACCAATCCAGCAGCTTCAGTTTGTATTAACAACATTTGTTCAGACTACTTTAAATTAGTACATGGTACCAGAGAAGGATGTCCCTTGCCACCACTGCTATTTGCAATCGCCATTGAACCACTAGCAGTTCACTGTCGAAATGCTTATCAGATAAAGGGGATTATCAGAGAAAGACTGGAACAGAAAATTTCTCTATATGCAGATGATATGGTATTGTATATATCAGACCCAGAAAATACTGTGCCTGCAGTCTTAACAGCACTTACAGAATTTCAAAAGATCTCTGGTCTTAAAATTAATTTGAAGAAAATTGTACTCTTTCCAGTGAATTCTCAAGCATATAATATTAGATTGGGCACCTTCCCTTTTATCATCACAGATCAGTTTAAATACCTAGGGGTAAATATCACAAGTAAACATAAAGCTCTTTATCAACAGAATTTCGCCATCTGTTTTCAATCCTATTTTTTGTAAAAATTGATCTATTTGTATGGAATGATTACAATAAAATTAATAAAATGTATAAAAAAAAAAAAAAAGAAAAGTAAAATCTTCCAAGAAGGTGAATAGTTTTTATAACCACGGTATATACACGAAGGGTGGACTTTGCATCAAATACTGCCATTAGGAGCATGTACAAGGCTTTTTGCTGAATAAAGAAGATCACAGCACAGTATCAATATACAAGTTAACTTATGCAGCAAATAAACAACAAAGGATGCCTCACTGACTGACACCAGGGAGATCTTGGAAGAATGCCTGTCAAACTTAAATACCAATTACCATCAACAGAAAATTGTCAAATCAAATACACTGTACAAAACTAAAATGGAGAGCACATATCATACAAGTTACTACTGTAAAGATAATCAAATACAAAATATTAAACGATACATAGCAATTCAACCATTACATCTATAAGCGTACATCTGTTTAAGTTCATTCAAATAGTGAAATCCATCAACTTTTGGTAATGATCTGGAACCTACGCCATCAAGCTGCCTTTACCCTTCCTGGCATCCTACGAACATTATAAAGAAAATGCTGAGATCCATAACTGTAGTACAACTTGATGATCTGATGTTGTGCCTATCACTGGTGATACTAAAGTTTACCAAACATTTCATCCCATATCCTGAGGAAGTCAAAGCAACATTAGTACCCACCATCACAGCAGGATACCATAAAATAATGAGAAAGGGTCAGCTGTTAATGATTCATTGCTACTATTTTATTTAGGAAAAATAACAGACATTTTTGTAGTATGAACAGCCTAATTAGCAGCTTTAATAAGGGAACACTTTGCAGAGCTAATGAGTTTTAAATGTAGAGGTATGTGGGGAATCCCTTACACTTACAGGCAAATCATTTTACAACTTGAGGGCTTTGTAGCTGAACACTCAACCACCTAGAGTACTTTAATTTATCCTTAGAATTTATAGATAACCTATGTTATGTAAGCTTAAAGAACACCGTGGAATGTTTTCAATTATTTCACTGTATTCTGTATATGTGACAATTCTGATCCTAAAAACCCGTTTACAAGTTGTGTCATCAGCCACAACACTAGGTAAAGTCAGGACTACCTCTGTTTTGTCATGGACTCACACTTACCACAAGCCATCTCAGTTTGCAGATTTGGACTATGGTAACTGCTGGTGGCCATCCACAAACCCACAAAGTCTGCATTACAAAGGATCTCAGAAGCAGTTCCTTTTCAACCTGAACTAAAGGAGGCTCATGCTGGCAAGATACTGCTTCTGATGGCTGTTGCATTTCAGATGTTGTGGATTCATGGCTGGCCACCAATACTGAGTTGACTCATAGTGTGTCTAAGTTGACAGCAAAACAACATCATTAACCTACTCCAATGTAAATAATCGCATAAAAGCTACCTGATATATTAATAGTCCTCTCTCAGACTCAAACCTTTGCTTCCGAAACCAGTTTTACGTAGCAGCTCTACACCTGGGTACATATGTGAGGCTCGGCAAGCTAAACAGGCAATAGGCGCAGTTGTTCACGTGATGAAGTGTATATATGACAGTGTTACTGTGAGGAATATTCTATAACATTCTTTAACCCAATTAATCCAATTCAAGATCATGAGTAATTAAAGTCTATCCCAGCAGCATCCGGTTCAAGAAAGAAACAAACCCTGGATGGTGCACCATTCCACTACAGGGCCAATTCACCCACAGACAGCATCAATTTATAGTCACCAATAAACCTAACTCACCCATCTTTTGGAGTGAGGGTGCAATTCCAATGAAAAGCCAGGGAGAAAGTGAAAGCTCTGCATTGGTAATAACTAGAATCAGGTTTCAAATCTATGATGCTTGATGAATAAGGCAGCAATTATTAATTTCATTGCTAGTTGTGGATTATCCTTGCTCACACACAAGATTTTTCATTTTACTCAAGCCTGGAGCACTTTGAGATAAAGTGTTGAATCCATAAAGACTATAGCATTGTGAAGGACTGCTCCCTCCCCTCCCATGGTCTCTTTGTCACACTTCCATGTGGCAGAAGGGATTGTAGCATCTGGACCAGTTTTGCCAGGTTCTGTAATAGCTTCTACCCTTTGGCTTTTCAGACTCTGAACTCTGTGCTGTCCCTTTGCCCTCAGATCTGCTCCTAGTAGCCTATTTATTTGCTTCTTTTCTATTAGTTCTTGTTATTATTTAATTATTTCTATCTATTTTTTACTATTACTATTCACTTATCTATTTATAGTATAGCATAGTTTTTGACCTGTCTTGCACTTTTCATTTGTTTATGTACAAGTTGCACCATAGTCCTGGGGAACATTATTTCGTGTCAATATATGGAATAATACAGTGTATGGATGGCAGGACAATAAAGCTGCTTAACTTGACTTATTTCAGCAGGTTTTTGGCTTTGTATTCTGAATACCCTGCTAAAGATATTACTTTAAGTCCTCCCAAACCCAGAAAACCAAAGGAATATTCTATTTGGGCTAGAAATGAAGAAAATGGTGGTCTAAAAGACAAGTTGAAAAAACCTAAACACTAAATTGCAGGAATATTGTACTGTATGTATAACTGTGTAAGCTCATTTGAGAATGGGCACCACTGTGTTTAAGAAGGACAAGTACTCTGAATCATTTATAGGTGAATAGATACAAAGAACAGTCAGTCAACTTAGAACTGTATTGAGCCATATTGTAATCAAAAGGCCCAAACTCCTAATGTATGGGCTGTGAGTGTTTTCTAGTTTAATTTGGCCTGTATTGTGTGGCAACTCTTGTAACCATCATTGCTCTACAGCAGGAATGTCCAACTCCAGCTGCAGGTTTTCATTCTAACCATCTTCTTAATTAGTGAGCTGTTTTTGAAGCTGATTAACTTGTTTGGCCTTAGTTTTAATTGCCATGACTCAGACCCCTTAGTTGTTTCTTTTTCCTAATGAGCAGCCAAGCAATAATGAGACACAAAATAAGCCGCCACATGACCAGCTAACCTGAAAATAAAGAAAGGTGAAGGTCTTGGTCATGTTGGTCTGCTGAAGTCACCAAAACATCTTGATGATGGTCTTTAAAATAACAGAAAATCAACATTTTGCTGTGGCAGAATGAGAGCAGCAACAAGTCACGATATTCAACAATGGCTTTAATTAACAGCAAGAATTGGCTTCTCATTAAGAAACTGGTTGGAGTGAAATTGGCTGGGGTTTGACATTCCAATTTAGCTGGTCATCTGTTGGCTCGTTTCACATCTCATTTCTGTTTGGCTGTCATTTAATGACAGAAACAAATCAATTCAGAGGACTGAATCCTTAAAAACAGGGCTATTAAAATGAATGGAAAAGGAGTTAATTAGCAGCAAAACAGCTCGCTGATTAGGAAAAAAGTTAGAATGAAAGTCTGCAGCCACTGTGGCTCTCTAGGATCGACATTGCCTACCCCTGCTCTAGAGCACGGGTGAACAACGTTCGTCCTGGAGGGCTGCGGTTGCTGTAGGTTTTAGTTCCAACTTGATTTCTTAATGAGCGGTCAATTATTGCTGATGCAGCACTGAATGCTCAAACATTTTAATGCTTCATTTTAGTTGTCTCGCTTGTTAACATTTCCAACCCTTTATTGCTTATTTTAGTCTTAAAAAGCTGCATTCAATGTTTTTAATTGTTACTTATCTATACTAATAAAAGGCAAAACCCTCACTGACTGACTGATTGACTCACTCACTCACTCATCACTAATTCTAAAACTTCCCGTGTAGGTAGAAGGCTGTAATTTGGCAGGCTCATTCCTTACAGCGTACTTACAAAAGTTAAACAGGTTTCATTTTGAAATTCTATGCGTAACGGTCATAACTGGAACCTACTTACGTACATATATACGGCTATAGCCTGCAGCTCGGTTGCCGTGTGAGGCGGAGTTGCGTCCCCCATCATCACTCCTCCCATGTAATTGAGTGCCTGCCCATATAAGGCCGTCCGTCAGCAGCAATCCAATAGACACGCTGCCACTAAATATTCGCGGGTGAAGGACTGTGCTTATGCAAACGAAGATGAGATGGTCAGGAAAAGACTAGTGTTTGGCACAAACTCAGCGAAAGTGCGAGCGAAACTTTTAAGTGCCAGGTCTTAGCTAACATTAAATAAAGCTGTGGACATCGCAAGATCGCACGAGATAGCACAAGCACAGCTGAGAACCTTCGATGCATGTACTCCGAGCGGCTCACGTGAACTGACTGTGAACGCAGTATGCAGAGAACAAGCAAGAGCTCCAAAGAGCACTGAACAAAAAACGCATTACACAATTGAGAAGGCAGCAAAAGAATATGAAGTGAGTGATGCATACAAGCATATTCATAAGTGCAGCTACTGCAGAAACAAAGCACGGTGTAAACCTTAAGTTTAAATTAAGTTCATAGACACGCTGCCGCTGGCGTTTGTCATGCCTATGACGAATACGATATTCGCGAGATGCAAGTTTAATGAGAAGACGCAGGGTATAAACAAGACTTTTGATCACTATGTAACGGAGATAAAATTGCTGTAATGGAGTTAAAATTGCTGGTAAAGGACAGTGCTTATGCAAACAAATAGGAAAGCAAGGTGTAAAGCTTAACATTAAATTAAATTCATAGACACGCTGCTGCTGGCGTTTGTCATGCCTAAAACGAATACGATATTTGCGAGATACAAGTTTACTGAGAGGATGCAGGGTATAAACGAGACTTTTGATCACCTTGTAACAGAGTTAAAATTGCTGGTGAAGAACTGTGCTTATGCAAACGAAGATGAGATGGTCAAGGATAGAATAGTGTTTGGCACAAATTCAGCAAAAGTGCGAGAGAAACTTTTTTACGTTCATAGACACGCTGCTGCTAAATATTCGCAGGCAAATCCACAACTTAATACCTGTTGATGCCTGTTGAACATCTTAGATTCACGAGTACCGATCTGGGTAGTGATCACTTCGATGAATGAAACCTGTTATCTTTACAACGGTTGACAAACACGGAATGTAACTTGAACACAACACATCCTCCAAATACGAACCTGATTGAAACAAATAGATAGATAGATAGATACTTTATTAATCCCAAGGGGAAATTCACATAATCCAGCAGCAGTATACTGATACAAAGAAACAATATTAAATTAAATAGTAATAAAAATGAAAATGAAAAAAAAAAAATAATGATAATCAAATCCTTGATGACAGCAACACTCATAACAGTCACAAAACAATTACATTGACAATCATATTACGTTATTTTTAAAATGTTTCCTTTTCTTTTTCATAACTTTTTTAACACACTACTTCTCCGCTGCGAAACGTGGGTATTTTGCTAGTTATCAATAAAATGCAAATGACAAAGGAACCAGCAGTTTTCCATCTAACCTGTTAGCACTTACATCTGTATATATTCATAATAAACAATCTCATTTAATAAAATATGTGTAAGTAAACTGAAGGGAAAAAAGTGAAGGTCTGAGATTTCTAATCTGTTTAAGTCTCCAAATCATTTGGATGATATGCTTGGAAAGGTAAAAAAATGTATGATATAAGAACAACTTGACATGACAGAGTTAAAGCTCTAACCAGCCATGAAATTAAATAAGATTTGTTGTTATTGACAATGATTGGCTTCTAATTAAGCAACTGGAATGGAACAAAAACCTGCAGCCACTAAGGCTCTCCAGGACCGATGTTGCTCATCTCTGCTGTAGAGTAATTAAGAGTTGCCACACATGACAGACCAGATTAAATGGGAAAACTCTCACAGCCCATGCATTACAGCTGTTACAGCTGGTATGTTCATAAATCCTGAGTTCACCTTGACCATATTTAGCCAGTAAGTCCAAGCTTTTGCACAAACTTTTCCACCAAAAGAATGGTGTTTTATATTCCTGTCACTTGGTGTAATCATTTTTTGGACTTGTCTCACACATGTCCATCACCTGAAGGACATCACATCTAGGATTGCCAGATTCATAAGTAGCTAAAAAAGGACACAGAAAGCAAGATGGGCCCAGGTACACACCTCCATAGCTCTGCAATTCAGTAACTCTGCTGGACAGCCAGTTGGATTGCAGGTTTTTGTCTCTTGGTTTACTTGACTTGAGTCAGATAACCCGCAACCCAACCCTAATCTTAATCATAGTGCAACCAGGTGCTATCACTTATGTATAATATAAAATGACAACCTTCTCAATGGAGTGGAGCACTGGAGGTCCACAGCAAGAGTCTATTGCAGAAGGCAGGAAAGGAGAACAAAGGAGGATGCATTGAAAATTTCATTCAGGGGGTCCTAATATCACAGAGCTTGGGCTGATTCCCCCCTTGAAGTTGCAATCATGGTAATGTGCCCACATTGAATCAAAGAACACATTGGAGTTCAAGACCGTCGTGTTGGGACACAACCAATTAATGCCGGTATGCAAGCCCCTTTGACAGACATGTCCTCCTTTTGCCAAACATCAGGCAACCTTAACTAACCATTACCCTTTACTTCACAAGTATCCTGCTCCCATGGTGTCTTCATGCAGGTTTTTCAAGCCCTGCTATGTGCTAGTTGCTTGCTGATAAACAAAAGCAATGACCTGGCTCTGTGAATGAGCCTTGGCATCCATAAGCTGAATGGGGATTTCTTGTTTTGTGCCTGAACTATCACAGGAATCAATTTCAGTTTGGTCTCTTTGGTCCAGGAGCAGAAGTGTCCTGCCAAAATATCTCTAAAGGTTTATTGGGCCATGTACTTTCATAATGTCAAGATCATTATTCCAGGAGACGGCATGGAGGGAAATTAAGTATGGATAATACTGACCGTTAGCAGTTCTTACAACATGGACTGTGAATCTGGTAAATTCTGTAGTGGAAAAAAGAAACAATGCAGACCCCTCACTAATAAAGGCCTAACTTAAAAGATATGCCATTTATGCACAGATTTCCATCAAAGTTAGACATCTGCATGTGATTGACAAAACAAAGCCTTCACTTGCTGTGTACACACGATTCTCAAGTCTTAATGTTTTCTTGTCAATAGAATGTTTTCTTGTCAATAGATTCTTCTATTCATATTTGCAGTGTTATTGTGAGCCCGCACACGTAATTTAAATATTTTGAATAATCTATTTAGTGATATGTTTACTAAATAAGAATGTGTAAAGCAAGCTGTTTTTTTCAATTAAAAATACTGTGTTGGGTTTACTAATATACTAATTAATACTGGGGTGTAGCTGTGCCAGCTTTCCATTGAATGAAAGTGCGTTTTGTTCTTCTTTTGTTCTTTGGAGCCTCACTCCCCCTCACCATAAAACCAAACCACCCCACTGGCTGTGAAAGGAGAGGACAGGGTGTGAGATGGATGGATTGTTAATTGGGACTGAAGAAAGTATGCAGCTTAGGGCTTTGAGTCTCAGACTCAAAGGCTGCCTCCATCCTTTTGCTCACAATCTAATAATCGGTACATTCAGTCTGATGACATAATAAATGCCCTACAATACTGCTTCAGTATTCTTTATAAAAAACTACTACTGTACCAGAGTTCCTGTGGTCATTCTGGGTGAAACAGCAGTCTTTGTACGTTATACTTTCAGCTGCATAATTCTTGTAAAGAGAAAAAAAAACTTCAAATGTTTTGAATGTGCCAGTTTTCTGTAATCTGTTAACAATGTTCAATAGAGATGTTTAATTGCCTTTATCTTTGTATTTCTGCTGGAAGAAATTTAAATGACATTTTTTTGTTTTACTTTCTGCCTGATAAGGCATGACATATGGATATATTTATATAAGGTTCATTTTCCAGTTATCGTCCATTCGTTCATTTTTTTTATCCACTTAATTTAAACCAGGGTTGCAATCTTCCTCACTGAAGCTCCTGCAAAAAGTGACCCATAGACCTGTTTTCTTCAAACTCATCTCTGTCTCATCTTAATTTTGATGAAGTTCAGTGCTGCCCAATATCAAAAATCTTAGTATGCTCAAATATTAATTTTTCATTAATTCAGGAACAACGCTTTAATTGGCTTCCTGTATTTTTTGCGAAATGGAGTCACTTTTTGACCACGGCTGTGCTAGTTACAGGATAAATTAGCATTTTTTTCACACATATTGATTTGCCCCAGTAACTTTTGTTCTTAAGAGAAATATTAATTATAAATAATAAAAAAAAAAACAAACTTACAATGGCAGTCTATGGGCCACGTTAACTGAAAAATGAAACTATAAAATTAGCCACAAGGTGTCTCTGTTGACAAAAAAATTCCTTGATCAGAAAACTAATTTTTGGGTGTCCTTTTTCAGAATGTGAAATAATAAAGAGCTACATAAATAACACCATTGCTTTTTATTAACTGTGTCTTTAAAAATTTGGAATATTTGAATGATGTTTTATGTGACATTGCTATGCTGTAGTCAAAAATACACACACAACCACAAATGTCCACATACTGTCACATGTATTTTTTAAATGTCATATAGTAAACAATTAAAGAAATATGCATTTTGAGGCTTCCAAAATGCTCCATAAATGTACTTCTTTTTATTATGTTTTTCCAGCTAAGATAAGACTTGACCTTTGTGTGAATTCTCTTCAAGAGGATAATTGCTCTGCAACTTTATATGTTTAAATTCATATTAGAGTGTCACTCAGTGGCTAAACAATTAGACTTGTTGTCATAAGCCTGTGGTGAACAAACTCATCATGTCTGGTCCAGCAATGCCCCCTTACTCCACAACCTTCAATTTGAGTTAGACTTTGTCTCTTTATGAAATGGCATGAGGTTCATGCATTTCTCTTTGAGTACAGTATGTACTGTGAAAGGTATAGGAAGTGATTGTGAAGACTTCAGAAGACTGAAGGATATGGAAACTCTGCTTTTATTTCTGTCCATTTCTCTGTCATCTATAAAGGAGATTTTTCATTCTTCATCCTAATACTTTTCATATCTATTCAATGACAATTAGGAAAATGACATTTTGTCGTCAGCACAACATCTGAGATCCAATAACTTTGGGCTTGTGTTAGATGTGCAACAGTAGTGGGCACATCCCAAACCCAGATTCATACAAATGAAACAAATAAGTATAAAACTGGTGCTGAAGTTAAGAATACAAAGCACACGACAAAGTGAGAACAAGAAAAGTATGAGATAGACAGAAATCAACCCCTGTCTGGGGCTGCCCCCAGTGTCTTCAATCTTGGTGTAAGGTGGTTAGTCCATTTGCTGTCATCTCAAGTACTGCACCAAAAAGCTATGGTCTGAAACCACCACCTATTTTCCATCTCTCCCGTCTCCTCCCCACTTCATTATAGGCCTATATTTTTTCCACCAATGAGCACCTGCCCAACCTCTTCTAATCCCTTTAGCCTCAGTGGACTGCTTGTCACAGGTTGACATGAATTCCCTTCCAGGAATTTCCAAGAACAGGAGTGAGTCTATATATTCTTGAGACCTTGTTGTGGTGGTCCTGTGAGAAAAGGTAGTAGCTGAATGAGAGAGAACTCAGCTGACATCACAAGGAAGCTGTCCTGACAAGAGACGGCGAGGTGATTTATTTACCAAGCTAAACTGGGAGTCAAGGGTCCCCTTGAACCCTCAGAACAGATGCCAGACACCAGATAAAAGTCCAATAAATTATTTTATTTGAACAATAAAGTGCACAAAGCACCTCCACCTCCACTATACTCAATAAACAATCCTCAATAATAATAATCAATAACAATAATCAAATCCTCCACTCCCAGATGCGTTGTCACCCTTCCTTCCAACTCAGCTCAACTTGCTGGGGATTCCCAGAGTCCTTTAAAAGTCCTTGACCCAGAAGTGCTTCTGCCCCTCAGTCCATGTGCCGTCCTAGCACTTCCGGGTCAGATCAAAACTCTTCTTTCTCTTCAGCCCGGAAGTATGTCATTCCTTCCATCCCCGTGACTAGGAAGTACTTCCGGGCTATATGGAAAATATACGTCCCTGAGCCTCCCTGCAGTGTCCCCTGGCAGCCCACAGGGTATACAGCAGGGCTGTGAAGTAAAACTCCAATGTCCATGATGCCCTGCTGAAATTCGGGCATCTCCATGTCGCAGGGAGGGCTCCATCTGGCGGCTTGGAGGTATTGGCCAGGATGAACAGCCGGCCATATACCACACAAGCAATTACTGTGCCCACAAGTGTAGGAGAACTCCTATTGATGTAGGAAATTGCTTCCAAGGACCTTTGTAATCCAGACATCACAGGTTAGCAGTTACCACACTGTGCTAAAGTTCAGGATTTTTATGAATTTTTAATAAAGCTTATTTTGCATGCTTTTATTCCTTTTTCACTGGTATCATTTGTTGGATTAGTTTTACGGATGTTAAGTCTTCATGCCTTTTCCAACTCCATTTTCTTTTCATTAAGGAAACCCCATGGTCTCCATGCGAACCAGCCTGAGAAACACAATTGTTATGATATTCAAGAGTCCCAAAGTATGTAGTCCAAAACAGTTCCAAAAATGCTCACTAGAGGGGGGTATACAATAAAATACTGGCTAGATATATGGGCAAACCCATCCTCTTTAAAAAATTAAAAAGATGTATTCATTAAAAATGCTCTGTAACAAAAGAAAGCTCCTTAGAGCACGCAAGGCAAAAGGAGTTGCCTATAACAAGGGCAATATAAAAGCACACAAATTCCCAATACAGTAATCCAATGGTGTAGTCAAAAAAACAAGAGCAGAAGGTCAAAATCCATTAATCACAATAAGAACAAGAAAAGACACAATAAACACTCATTGGCTGCCTAGCACATTCAAATGAACCACCAGGAACTGTGGGAAACTCTCTGCCCATATATGGCTGAGGGCAATCCCTGGCCATCATGGACAGGTGATCCCTCTGCTGGGGAACCACCCACAAAACAAAAGGCACATAACAAAGGCTTACAGACAAATTCAAAAACAAAGAATAATGCAAATAATTAACAAAAGTAACAATAACATACATAACACAATCAAAAATGAAAAAACAGACATCAAACAAGAATTTAAACTACATCTAGATTGGAATCCTGGTAGAAATATAACAGCAATGTGTAATGACAGGATAAGGGTCAATACCTATGGTTTCTGGGTTATTCGTAATTACATAGCAAACAATTTACTGTTCATTTGGTGCATGAGTCAATTAGATTTCTCATTTTAGAAAATCTGTTTTTGTTTCTTAATAATAGTTTTTGGGGTAACAGTTTACAATTTTTGGTTTGATTAAGGATAGGGTGTATTTTTGGTGATTGTTTCATCTTCTGATCCCAAATTTCAGTAAACTGTAGGTGGAAGACAGTGCAAATGTCTGAACTGGGATGGATCATGATGTAATTCAAGGACAAAATACTTGGTATAGTCAGCAGGATTTGCACTGTGAATGGCTGGAGTGTATCGGGGGGGACCGAGTTGAAGAGAGTTCAGTTGATGTTACTAGGAAGTACTATGCTTGCAACGCTTACTAGCAGTCCCTGCACATATGAGTATATGAGAACTCCTATTGCTCACAGCATAAGAAAGGCAGTTCCGTCTGCAGTGAGTAGTGATGGGCATTTTGACTCAATTTACTGAATTAATTATTTTTATTTCGAATTACCAGTTTAAGTGAATAAACATTTTATTCATTTGATTGATTTTTGATTCATTATTCAATTGTAGTAATTCCAGGGGGTTTGAGGGGGTTGGGGGGGTGTTCCCCTCTGATCGCATCACAAACATACAATGTAATGATTTACAGATTAATTTCAGATTTTGGTATGTTGCTTGTTATTAATTATGTATAAATATAATTTATTATATTTTTAACATGATAATGCATATGCCATTGCCCTGTTTCTATACACAAAGCATGATAACACATTTACGATAATTAAAATATGACGTTACATTACAGAATCACATGCAAATGAAAATTGTGCAATTGCAATTATTTGTCCATGAAATGAACGAGAATCATTAGACTGAAATTTGGGTACTGACTCATTCACAAATCAAATAAACGAGAATTGTTAGACTCATTGATGAGTCAAATGAATGCAAACCATTAGATTGATTCTTGGGTAGTGACTTGTTAACGAATGAGACAGGCGGTTCTTGCGCACATCCATCAGTGGGTAGCAACAACAAAATGGAAGATGATGACAGTGTCATGCAGAACAGGTATGCACTTCTTTTGTGATAATGAATCAATTCATATGATTTACTGAAAAGAGTCATTCAAAAAGAACAAATTGTTCACAATTTGCCCACCACTACTTATAAGGGCCTTTGTAACCAGATGTCTTGGGTTCACGGCTGGCCACCAGTAGTTACCACAGTGCAAATGCCCTAACTGGAATGGATTGTGATATGATTCCACAACAATATAGGCCATCAAAGCATAGCCATCTCTGATGACAGAGCTTTTGAGATGCTTTTCTTGAAAGGGCCACATGATAGAACTCCTTTCATTTGGGGACCGTGTGCTGCTGCCTAATGAGCTGGATTACAATGATTAGATTTCTGCCAGACTGCCTTTAAAAACTAGCATGGCCCCAGTATTATGTTAGGATTATATGCTTCCCTCTTTTTGGCCAGTAAACGATTTGAACTCCATGTTCTGTGCCACCTTTTTCTGTCTGGTAACCAGTTGCCCACTGAACAACTCATCACAGATATCTCAGTCTTCTTCCATTCAATATAAAGTGCTATGCATTAGTCTTCCAGTATCCCTGTCTGATTTTCTGTAATTACCCTTTATGCACTTTTCAATTTATATGCTTGGTGTTGTTTTGACTGTTTTGTAATATACTTTGTATTTATGTAAATGTCACTATAGATGCAATAAATATTGATCATCTAGCAATGAAGGCGACTGGTTTAAAAAAGCAACATAAGACTGAATGATTTATGTGGGCAAAATTATGAAACAGGTGGTGGAATGACACCTAGTAATTAAATGAAGAGTGTTTTGAAAAATAATAAAGCACATTTGTTAACCTTGTCAAGGTATATGAAATAATGGTTCTGTTTCTTATATTCATTATAAAAATGAGGGAAAAAAACAAGCTTCAAATATCTTTCCTATTTAAAACATGAATATGTAAATTATATATCTCTTGCTCTTATGTGCAGTTTGAGAAGGTTTGCCGCCCCCTAGTGTCCCAATCTTCCAACACTGACATACAGAGCTGCTCTTTCATTGCCAGTAGGTGTTTTCTTTCTGTCTCCTTTGGAGAGTTGCTGTGTGGCTGCCCTGCCCCTGTTAAACTCTTTAATGTCTGTTGTTTCTAAATGACAACTAATTATTTTATTCTTTTGCACATTAAATACAGGACAAGACTATGGGCATAATGTATCTGTTTAGGTGTGTATCACTGTTATAGGAACCTTAACTACTGCTTGGAAGTTTACAAACCTAGGATGTTGGCTTTAAATGGTTCATAAGTAGAACAAAATTATTACTTTTTTAAGATCATGTTTTCTGGAGAGAAGATGCAGAGAATACTCATACTGAAGTGTTAACTTGTGATAGCAGTGTTGGTGCAACATAGAACTGAAGATTTCATTGTGCAATAAAATGCAAGTAGCCTTAAAAGATTTGATCCAAACATTGAGGTTGTTGTGGTATTTTGTATGTGGCATTTGATCTGACATGCACTGTTTTCTTAAACATTCAGTTATTTATATTGCAGCAGGTACAAAAACATTGTGTCATACCATATTGTTTTACGTATTTATTGATGATAGGATTCACTTTGCAGGCTGCTGAATGAAATAAAAATTCATTGGCTTACATCTATAAGCCAAAATCGACTTTACAATTTAGTTATTCAATTTAAATCTACATCTTTAAGTAGGCCAGTGGGGTATGTCTCCTTATCTGTTTGATTGCACCCTGCAATGGATTAACACACAGTCCAGGATTGTTTTCTGACTTTTGTCCTTTGCTGTCCAGATTTTCCAAGTTTGAAAATGATTTGACGGATGAATCTTTTAGTCTGACATTGGAAGTAGTTTAATCATTTTTTGATGTATTTGACAATTGTTTTTAAATAATACAACAAAATATTTTATGAAAATGACTTAATAATCTACTCATCCATAGATGTATCATTTGAGCTCCCTTATTCTGGGTTTTGGAGATTCACAACATATTCTGGAAGCAACAGGCACAAGGCAGGAATGAACACTGGATGAGATCTCAAAACACACATACACTCATTTACACTCACACTTACTCATGTAGAGTCGATTCATGATGGCCAATGAACATGTGCTGGATGTGGGAGTATGCACAGTGACCAAGCAAGTAACTGAACTAATGTTCCTGTTACTGTGAAGCAGCACTGATCACTGCAACACTGTGTCTTCCCTTGTAATAAAATATTCTAAAACTATTATATTTACATGAAAACCTGTAATGGCTGTTAAGGGTGATGCTTAAACCTTTTAATAAGTTGGTTCATTTCAAAAATATGCAGTTCCATTGACTATGCTATGGAAACAAGAGCATCCATTTGCATTCTTAGTCTAAAGCCATATCCCATTCTGACAGGTTAAGAGAACTGACCGTCTTCAGTGTCTGTGTCTGTTTTCTACCAGGTTTTTCTTCCATATCCCAAAGAAGTTTATGTTAAGTTAGTTGGCCATCCTAAATTGGCCTGGTGTGAGTGAGTGTGGGTATACCTGTTAGTATCTGGTGGATTGAGAACCTAACCAGGATTCTTTCCTGCCTTATGCACAATGCTGTCAGGACAGGCACTGACTTTCCACAACCCTGAACTGAATTTAAAGTATTTGAAAAGAGATTGATTAATGTTATGGATATAGATGTATGAAAGTATCCACCACACATTAATTTTTACAACAGCACAGTAAAAGTCACATGCACATCATTTTTCCAAGTTGGTTCAATGCTTCAAATGTTGTTGTAAGTCTTCCAAGCAGAGTTAATCTCTGTAAGTCATACTGTTCTATTCATACCATGCATGTCTGTCAGATGATTTCCTACATGTTCCAGTTAGGAGACTGCCATTTTCTTTCTTTTTTTTTTTTTTTGAAATTTTATTAATTTTATTGCAATCATTCCATACAAATCAATCAATTTTTACAAAAAGTAAAATTAAGTTAAGAACAAGTTGACCCCCACCCCTGAGAGAGAGAGCAAGGCAAACGGCGTAAAATGTAAGGCTTGTAAACATACCTAAATCAATAAGTTTGATAAGCCAATAGAGATAAATACAGAAGACAAAGAAATACAGAAATAATTGCTTCCTCTGTGCTTTAAGAGCTTATTTTAAAATATTACTGATTAGATCCTGCCATGTTTTGAAAAAAGTCTGTACAGATCCTTTAACTGAGTATTTGATTTTTTCTAATTTCAAATAGAATAAAACATTGGTTTGCCACTGATTTAAAAGAGGAGAGTTTGGGTTCTTCCAGTTTAGCAGAATAAGTCTGCGAGCCAAAAGTGTAGTGAATGCAATCACAATTTGTTTGTCCTTCTCCACTTTAAACCCATCTGGAAGAACCCCAAACACAGCTGTTAATGGGTTAGGATGGAATGTGAGACTAAGGCTGTCTGAAAGGTAATTAAAAATTTTGGTCCAGAATGGTGTTAATTTGGAGCAGGCCCAAAACATGTGACCCAGTGAAGCTGGGACTTGATTGCTGCATTCGCAGGTTGGATCATGCCCTGGAAACATTTTGGAGAGTTTTAGACGAGACAGATCTGCTCGATGTATAATTTTGAGTTGTATAATTGTATGCTTTGCGCATATGGAGCTCGAGTGAATTCTCTGCATTGCTACTTTCCACTCCTTTTCTGATATATTAATTGAGAGATCTTTTTCCCAGTGTCCTCTTGGATCTTTGAAAGGGAGGGACTGTAAAATGATTTTATATAATGTAGAAATGGTGTCTGAGTCCTTGAGATTGAGCAATATTTTTTCCAGCATGGATGAGGGTGCAAGATGAGGAAAATCGGGAAGGTTCTGTTTAACAAAGTTCCTAATTTGAAGATAGTGAAAGAAATGTGTAGCTGGAATGTTAAATTTGGAATGTAATTGTACATAGGATGCAACGATGTTGTCTATATAAAGATCTCTAAGCAAGTTAATCCCAAATTTTTTCCAGATATTAAAAACTGCATATGTTCGCGAAGGTTGAAAGAGATGGTTCTCTTGCAGAGGTGCCACAGATAAAAGCTTCTCCGTCTTAAAATGCTTTCTACATTGGTTCCATATTCTAAGTGAGTGAAGCACGATTGGGTTATTAGTATATTGCTGATAACTTGCGTTTATTGGGGCACAGAGCAGGGAATATAAAGAAGTACTGCAGGATTTTGCTTCTATTGCGGACCAAGCCTGTGTATATTCTTCTATTTGTGTCCAGGTTTTTATCGTTTGTATATTTGCTGCCCAGTAATAAAACTGGAAGTTAGGTAGAGCCATGCTGCCTTCTGCCTTTTGTCTTTGTAGGGTCGCTCTTTGGATACGTGGATGTTTTGAGTTCCAAATAAATGAGGTTATTGTTGAATCTAATTGATTAAAAAAATGATTTATTGATGTATATTGGGATGTTTTGAAATAAAAAAAAGATCTTAGGAAGAATGTTCATCTTAACAGTGTTAATTCTTCCAGCTAGAGTGAGATGAAGGGTTGACCATCTATGCAATTTTTTTCCATGCAGAAGGCTAAATTTTGTTGATAAAGAGCTTTATGTTTACTAGTGATGTTTACCCCTAGGTATTTAAACTGTTCTGCAATGATAAAAGGTAGGGTATCTAATCTAATATTATATGCTTGAGAATTCACTGGAAAGAGTACACTTTTATTCAGATTAATTCTGAGACCAGAGATCTTTTGAAATTCTGTGAGTGCTGTTAAGACTGCAGGCACAAAATTTTGTGGGTCTGATATATACAGTACCATATCATCTGCATATAGTGAAATTTTCTGTTCCAGACCTTCTCTGATAATCCCCTTTATCTGATCAGTATTTCGACAGTGTATTGCCAGTGGTTCAATGGCGATTGCAAACAGTAGCGGTGACAAGGGGCACCCTTGTCTAGTACCATGTTCTAGTTTAAAGTAGTCTGAACAAATGTTGTTGATACAAACTGAAACTTCTGGATTGGTATACGTAATTTGATCCATGCACAAATGTTCGGGCCAAACCCAAATTTCTGCATCCAATGATAATAATATTTCTGGGGTGTTTGATTTAGTTGGTGAGTATATTACATTAAACAGGCGTCAAAGATTTGAAGATAAGTGATGGCCCTGATAAATCCAGTTTGATCTTGTGATATTACCGAGGGGAGCACTTTCTCCATTCTTCTAGCTAAGATTTTTGAAAGTATTTTAACGTCATTATTCAGAAGTGAAATTGGTCTCTATGATGCACATTGTAATAAGTCCTTATTTTGTTTTGAAAAAACGGTGATTAGTGCTTGGCGAAAAGTTTGAGGAAGAGTTTGGTTGTCTCTAGCTTCTGTAAATGTTACTAATAGGAGGGGAGCAAGCTGAGCAGAGAATTTCTTATAAAATTCTGCAGGGTAGCCATCAGGGCCTGCTGCTTTCCCGCCTTGAAGTGACTTTATAGCATCTAGTAATTCTGATAACGCCAGAGGTTTATCAAGTTCCTCAGCACTAAAAGTGTCTATTTGTGGCATCTGTAATGTATCCAGAAATGCATTAGATTGTGTATTGTCTTCTTTAAACTCAGTAGTATATAAGGATTTATAGTAGTCTCTGAATGTGTGCATTATATTTTTGTGGTCGATGATTTTGTCTCCGTTCGTGTTGGTAATTACTGGGATTGCGTTGCGCACTAATTGCTTGTGAATTTAATGAGCTAAAAGCTTATTAGCTTTCTCTCCATGTTCATAGTAATGATGTCTGGATTTATAAATTAGTTGTTCAGTTTCTTTAGTTGTCAAGAGGTTTAGTTCTGAATGCAGAGCCTGCCTTTTCCTATGTAGAACCTCGCTTGGTAGTCTGGCATGTTCTTCATCTATTCTAGTAATTTCACTTTTTATCTCTGATACTTTCTTTGTTTCTAATGTATTTCTGTGGGAAAGATATGAGATAATCTGTCCTCTTAAGAAGGCCTTAAGAGTTTCCCAGAGTGTTCCTGCAGAAATCTCTGAGAATGTATTTGTCTCTAAGAAGAAACTGATTTGTTTGGATATAAATTCTGTACAATTCTTGTCTGCTAATAGAAGCGGGTTGAGACGCCATCTGCAAGGTGAGTGTGTGGGGCATAGTAAGTTTAGCTCCAAGATCAGAGGTGCATGGTCAGAAATAACAATAGCATCATATATGCAAGATTTAATCATAGGCAGGAAGTTATTATCTATAAAGAAATAATCAATTCTTGAGTAGCAATGATGTACTGGTGAGTAGAAAGAATATGTTCTTGAGTTTGGGTTTAAAAACCACCAGGGGTCTGATAAGTTGTGATCAGTTATAAACTTTGTAATTATCTTTGCAGTGTTAGATAGGACTTCTACCACAGGGGGAACGGCATCTAAGAGTGGATTTAAAACACAATTAAAGTCCTCAGCCATTATAATTTTATGAGTGTTCAGATTGGGAATGGATGCAAATAAATTTTGTATAAATTCCTTATCATCAACATTAGGTGCATAAGCATTTATCAAAATCATTTTACAGTTAGATAAGTCTCCCATGACCATCACATATCTCCCTTCAGGATCCAATACTACATCTGATGCTACAAATGAGACTGTTCTATGTATGAGAATTCCCACACCTCTAGTTTTCTTTGTAAAACTAGAATGGAACATTTGGCCAGTCTAGTCTTTTTGCAGCCGGAACTGATCCTTACTTAGTAAGTGGGTCTCCTGTAAAAATACTATTTTAGCATTTAGACCTGCTAGGTGAGACAGTACTTTCTTTCTCTTTAATTCGTGATTCAGGCCTTTAACATTCCGGCTCACGAAGTTAACTGTCCCATCATGGAGACATTGATTCTGAGTTTTTGATGTCATTTTATAGTCTTAACTGGAAGTGAGACAGCTTTGGCCTTAATTTCCTATTTGCCCAAGAGTTATTGCCATGCAGCCTATTATTACGTTGGTAGTTATAATTATAAAGATTAAAAGGATAGATAAGGTATAGATCTAGCCTGCTCTCTTTCCCTCCCCCCCTTAACCCCCCAACCTCCCTTTTTGCCTCCCCACGTGAGGCTAGAACTCACTTCACACAGTCCCGGTCCTCTGACTTACCCAGAGACAGAGCACGTCCAAAGCAAAACAAGCCCCCACGCAGCGGCGTTTTAGGGTTAAACAATAGAGATATCTATTACCAATATAGCCTAAATACTATATGCATAAAATTTAATCATTAACAAACTGTGCACTTAGAATATATATAATCTTCAGCAATCTTAGTGTATTAAGATAATACACCCGGATAATAAACCCAGGTAATGGTGTTAGAGAGTGGTCCAGAATAAGCATAATAAGTCTTAATGTAATAATAGCAATAACAATAAACCAAGGGTATGATGTTGAACAGCCTCGTTTAGGGTAGAGAAAAAATAATTAGATAAAGAAAGAAAGAAAAAAAATTAATTAAGCACAAACGTCTATAACTGTAATTAAAACATAAACAGATAGCGCCCGAGTAATAATGAGTAATAATGAGGATATATAATGATAAAAACCCATATTTTAAACAAATAGATCTGACAGTAGGTTATTAATCCTTGCCATATCATTAACGGCCATGACTCACTATTATGTATCAGAATAGTCCCAGGATCAGCTTTATTAATTCCTTTTCTGCTCCTTCCTTGCTAGCGAAGACATAGAATTGACCCTGCAATTCCACTTTCAGTTTGGCAGAATACAAGAGGCTGTATTTGATATTGGCTTGCTGTAACCGCTGTTTAATGTTGTAGAAGGCTGCGTGTTTAGTAGCTGTTGCTGGAGAGAAATCAGGGAAGATACGAATATGGTTATTTTCATATATAATCTCTTGCTTGTGTCTGAGGAGTGCCATCACCTCTAGCTTAAATGATAATCTTTCAAAGTGAATAATAAAAGATCTAGGTCTAACGGTATTTGTTCCGTGTACACGATAAGCCACTGCTATCTCAGAATCTGCTTTAAAGTCCTCTCCAATTTTTTTAGAAAAAAGTTCAGCTGCGAATTTCACAGGGTTTGGACTTTCTCGATTCTCAGGCAGACCTTCAATTCTAACATTATTCCTTATTCCTTCTGCTTCCATCTTCCAAAGCAGCCAGTCTGTCTCTGAGTTTTTTGCATTCGGAGCTGACAGTTGTTGCTTTTTCTTCAGCACTGGCAGCCAGATTTTCGGCTGTTTCAATCCGAGTCGTGAATGTCTCCTTGACCTCCTCCAGCTGATCAGCAAGCATGCTCAGTTTAACCGAGGTTTCCTGAATGTGCTCTTCAATTTTACCCAGCATATCTTTAAAGACTTTATTATCCTGCTGCCACATCTGTCGGAGCTCCTGTTGCAGCTCCTGTCGTAGCTTCTCATTTGCCTTCTCACTTTTCTTTATGTCCTGTTGCAGCTCCTGTCGCAGCTTCTCATTTGCCTTTTCCCTTGCCTTCTCATTTGCCTTCTTGCTTTTTTTTATTTCTTGCATGAGCTCAGCAAACATCACCTTCAGTTCAGACAGATCAATTCTGCGTCTTGCACCATAGGTGAAGCGGCAGGCTCTATTGTAGCCGGTGTCCCCGATGTTCCCAGCTCGCGTGGAGTAATTGAAACCGTGGACTGCAAGGCCTTTTCCAGTTTCCGGTGATTTTCTCCAATCAGCGAGCTATCGAGACCTGCTTTACTCACGCACGTACATTCGCTCCCCATTTCACTCTCAGCCAGCGACGATGTAGCGGACCGTGGTCCCGAGGAGTCTGGGCTTTCGCCCATCTGATCCAGGTCAGTCTCTGAAAGGCCGTATCTTGAACTAGGGCTTGCCGACCTTAGCTTGGGTGTACCTTTAGTTTTCGGTTCTTTCGGACCCCCTTTCTTGTTGGCCATGTTTATATATGCTTGCATATACTGTAGCAGTGCCTCTCAGGTTGCATAAATACAGGATATCTCAGGATAATAAGCAGATAATATGAAAAATAACACAGCTGCTAGCGGAGCTCTGCTTCAGACGTTCATCTCTCGCAACGGAGGAGACTGCCATTTTCTTACAAAACTCAGCTGATGGAAGAAGTGGAAGGATAGTTTGCTACTTGGTTAGAAATTATTTTTTCAATTTGCACACAATCTTTCATAGGGTAGAAAAATGCTGTTTCTATTAAGTCCTGTATTTCTGCTGTTCTATTATAGGGACTTTTTAAAAATGTATTTTTATACTGTCTATACTGTAGCATGTAACTGTGTAAAACTTGTATTTCAAGCACTATAAAACTACTGGATTCTTACATGAAGAACTGCTTACATTTTCCCAGGAAGTCTCTTTTTTGTGTGTGTCTCTGAGTAAAGAGCACAAATTCATACTCAAACAATCATTTGAAATCCGAGTGGTGAAAGCTAATCATTTCTGCCAGTTCTACCTGTGCTGACAGCAGAACAGCAGCATTCAATTCATCCTCCTCCACACCCTGCAAATTGGTGCCCTGCAGAGCATCTACCAAATGTTACA
Organism: Polypterus bichir lapradei; assembly: GCA_026402145.1. NCBI lineage: Eukaryota > Metazoa > Chordata > Cladistia > Polypteriformes > Polypteridae > Polypterus > Polypterus bichir. The sequence continues at coordinate 84,427,396 of JANRMT010062854.1, forward strand.
TCACTGACGACTAAAAAGGAAACACAAAATCTCAGGGGGCACTGATTTGATTTTCTCAGGCAATCTGCATTATGATTATCATCACCTTTTTAAACATATCTGCACTTCTGCACAACCTAAGCTAATAATAGCTACCTTTTGTGACATGAAGAGAACATAATGTCTGAAAAGTGTCAAGGGAATCATTGGATTCTGAATATATGACTAGTGGTAAAGGCTGAAAATTCCCAGTAGACCTGCACAGTTTGAACATTTGTCCTAAAGCAGAATAAGCGTGAAGAACCTTAGGTTTTGATTTAAAATTTCTCAAGATCACATTGTACACTATTGAACTGTGAAATGTATCCAGTTATTAATATTATTCTTTGGTATCTCACATTTGTGTTTTGAAAGGTAGCAACAGGAGTCAATAATAGGAATCAAATAATTGGTGCAATAGGCTTCAATAAAAAACACCTTCTTTTCTGTCCTGAATGAGATCAGATGGTTGGGCACATATGCAATTCTTTGACATGGGAGGATGAAGCAGGTGTTTCCTGGAGGGGACAGATTGAACTGTTTAATTGTGATTGCGTGTTGTATACTGGGACTCAGCTGAGTTCTTGCAGTAATAAGACTTAAGCTTCTACATCCCAAAGAAGCTTTAGTCTTGTGACCAAGCAATAAATTACATTTTAGTTTTATCCATTTTAAAAATAAGGGGCATCGTAGTTCTACATAATGTTGTGTAATAAGCCTTTATCATCAGTATATAGTAATGTAGCACTAGTAGTATTGTTGTAAGTGGCATTTTTGGAATAAAAGTTATAGTGTAGACTTACAGAACTGGAAAAGACAGTGGCACTGTCAGAAGGGGTAGAGCCATCATGAAAAGCTGTGCAGAGGATGTGTGTGTCTATGTGTATGTTTGTGTATGAATGGTAAAGACAGAGAGAGATGGTAAAGCCCTTAAAGTAAAGCCCTTACACCTGAAGACCAGTTCCTCCACTTAAATCCATTGGCCTTACTATGTGGCTGCAGTTGAGCATTGGGAAGGATCTAGGCTTCCTTTGGCTCGCAAAGCTGGGGCAAATAAGTGCAGATGGTGTTTCCTCTGACCTCAAGTGAGTGGTGTGAGGTGGAACAGGTGATGTGAAGGTGCAGACAGTTGACGAGGCAGATAAAGGAGTTGTGGAAAATTGAGCAGTGGCTGCTTGCATTCAAGGGAGGCAGCCTCCGGTAAGTCTTGCATGAGGGATAGAGGGACAGAAAAAAAAAACTGTTTCACGATGTACTAAGCTACCAACATGAGTAATCATAAAAAGTCAGATGAATAATGGCATAACAAAGTCACACTAAATGTTGATCTATTAACATATTATTTTGTCAGACACTAAAAAACAGTTAAAGGATAACATCAACCACAAATGCTCCACACTAAAAACAGATACACAAATAGTAATTTATTTCCAATTTTTTTATACATAATTAATCGATGTGATTCATAAAATTGATGACAATTACTCCAGAATAGTGAGATATGCTTTTAAACATTTATCCTTCATGCCCCAAAGTAAAACTGAAAAATTCAGGCTGCACATGAGCACATATGAGCAAAGGTACACTGGGTTGAATAACCCACTCAAGCAACCCAGACTGCAAGAAATACATATGTAAAAACTAGACAAAAAACTATAAATGGGAGTTGTTTTGCTTTTGTTTAGCAAAAAAAAAAATCCACCAATGGGGCAAACAATATTTACTTTCTTAAAGTAAGCTAAACAATCATAAACACATTTTTTTTGATTAGTCAATAATTCTTTCAATAAGGAAAACAAGATTTAATGTAATGATATAAATACTTTTTACTTGCTTAGATTTCATTTTTTGCTAGTGCTGAAATAAACTAGCCACAGCAGCCACACAGAAAAATCCACATACTCCAAAAATAAATATTTTTCTGGATGAGAAATTGCATTCAGCATATCCTGGAAAATCGTACAAATTTGATTTTGACAACTAAGTTGAGTTTACTATAAACATTTTTACGAAACGTCATAACATTGACAAAAGCAAATTACTTATTTCATTTTTTGCAAAACAGCACCATCTGCTTGGGGAAAGGTAGCACAATGGCCTACCTGTCCTAAATATTTAGATGCCACTGTTATATGTATTGACCCTACAAAGAGCAGTGAAACTCTTACTTGATTGTTCAACCAACATGCAACACATCATTGTTCTCTAAACCATGATAAAGAAGAATGTATTAAAAAAACATAATTTCATTTTGTGATTTAAAAGCACAAGCAGCTTACCTTATATGCCCCTTAGCACTGTTTTCATACTACTTGTGCAGTTGCACTCTGTTTTTGAAGCCCAGTGGAAAAAGCTCTGAAAAAACTCCAATATATTTAATTAGTCATCAAAGTCAAACATAATCTACTTTACAAAATGCTGTTAAAGTGACTTAATTTAGTATCACGTACAAAAAGAAAGTATGGATTGTATTTGAGTGGGATTGGTGATGGACTAGGACCCTTTGTCAGGCGGTTCCATTATTACAGCAAAATATACAGAATGTTTTTTTTTTTTAAATTCTGTTTTATACTGTTTAAATGATGCCAACAAACAGAAATAATTGTAGTGGGGCTCCTTCAGGCACTCCAAGTAGGCTGTGGGGTCAACAGGGCCATCAAGTCATATGCCTCTGTGCCTGTGATGCTCCTGGTCTATGGCATTGTTGTTTAAAGAACCAGACACCCTCTGTTATCTCCTGGCTTTCTGTGTTATTTCCAGTAGTGTCTCCACAAACTTCTAAGTGCCCTCAGTGTATTTGTCTATCAATTAATCAACCAATCAATCCACCCAAAATATAAGCAATAAGCAGAAAAATAACTTTTTCAGTATGGAGTTGTTGTCCTTTCGAATCAATTTTCATTGAAACGCTCAGAGTTATGACATACTGTATGTAAAAAAGAATTATTCATATTCCTATATACTGTGGTGTTCCCTGTGGCTTCCCTTTGTGGCTGTCAAACTCACTTATCTCAAATATAAATGCAGAAAAAAAATCAATATGACTATTTTCTAAAAGTTTTGATCTACTGCTGATCTTCAGAGCGAATGGTGCCTACAAATCATTCACTGGCCTTTTTGGCCTGGACTAATGAATTTCGCCACTTCTAACTAATAACTGGATTGAAAAGAATTGGCAAGTGAAAAGCCGTGTGCAATTCTGGCAATAATCCTTTTTCCCCAATTTTTATAACAAAATTATGGATCATATAAAAGTTTGTTAGATCTAATATATAGAAGCAAGCTATGAAAGACATTATTTCCAAAGTAAATACAAACATGCAATTTGAAAGTAACTAAGGTCCTTCTCGTCATCCATCATGTAATTAGAGGATAAATTTCATCAACATGATATTATCATCTTTTTGCATTTTGATATTTATAAAATGTTATTGTGACCAAGAGTAGAACTCAGAAAAATGGCTTCCAGTCTTTTTATTACTACTCAGTATAAATATTGACTTGAATCTTGACTATCTTTCCTTCAGATCTTTAATGAGAGAGAGACATACACAGTAGTTCCCAGTATCGTTTTCAATGCACAGTAAAGCTATTATCACATAGGTTTGAAAAACTATTTGCCCCCTTACTGATTTCTTATTCTTTTGCATGTTTGTCACACAAAATGTTTCTGATCATCAAACACATGTAACCATTAGTCAAATATAACACAAGTAAACACAAAATGCAGTTTTTAAATGATGGTTTTTATTATTTAGGGAGAAAACAAATCCAAACCTACATGGCCCTGTGTGAAAAAGTAATTGCCCCCTTGTTAAAAAATAACCTAACTGTGGTGTATCACACCTGAGTTCAATTTCCGTAGCCACCCCTAGGCCTGATTACTGCCACTCCTGTTTCAATCAAGAAATCACTTAAATAGGAGCTGCCTGACACAGAGAAGTAGACCAAAAGCACCTCAAAAGCTAGACATCATGCCAAGATCCAAAGAAATTCAGGAACAAATGAGAACAGAAGTAATTGAGATCTATCAGTCTGGTAAAGGTTATAAAGCCATTTCTAAAGCTTTGGGACTCCAGCGAACCACAGTGAGAGCCATTATCCACAAATGGCAAAAACATGGAACAGTGGTGAACCTTCCCAGGAGTGGCCGGCCGACCAAAATTACCCCAAGAGCGCAGAGACGACTCATCCGAGAGGTCACAAAAGACCCCAGGACAACGTCTAAAGAACTGCAGGCCTCACTTGCCTCAATTAAGGTCAGTGTTCACGACTCTACCATAAGAAAGAGACTGGGCAAAAACGGCCTGCATGGCAGATTTCCAAGACGCAAACCACTGTTAAGCAAAAAGAACATTAGAGCTCGTCTCAATTTTGCTAAGAAACATCTCAATGATTGCCAAGACTTTTGGGAAAATACCTTGTGGACTGATGAGACAAAAGTTGAACTTTTTGGAAGGCAAATGTCCCGTTACATCTGGCGTAAAAGGAACACAGCATTTCAGAAAAAGAACATCATACCAACAGTAAAATATGGTGGTGGTAGTGTGATGGTCTGGGGTTGTTTTGCTGCTTCAGGGCCTGGAAAGCTTGCTGTGATAGATGGAACCATGAATTCTACTGTCTACCAAAAAATCCTGAAGGAGAATGTCCGGCCATCTGTTCGTCAACTCAAGCTGAAGCGATCTTGGGTGCTGCAACAGGACAATGACCCAAAACACACCAGCAAATCCACCTCTGAATGGCTGAAGAAAAACAAAATGAAGACTTTGGTGTGGCCTAGTCAAAGTCCTGACCTGAATCCAATTGAGATGCTATGGCATGACCTTAAAAAGGTGGTTCATGCTAGAAAACCCTCAAATAAAGCTGAATTACAACAATTCTGCAAAGATGAGTGGGCCAAAATTCCTCCAGAGCGCTGTAAAAGACTCATTGCAAGTTATCGCAAACGCTTGATTGCAGTTATTGCTGCTAAGGGTGGCCCAACCAGTTATTAGGTTCAGGGGGCAATTACTTTTTCACACAGGGCCATGTAGGTTTGGATTTTTTTTTCTCCCTAAATAATAAAAACCATCATTTAAAAACTGTATTTTGTGTTTACTTGTGTTATATTTGACTAATGGTTAAATGTGTTTGATGATCAGAAACATTTTGTGTGACAAACATGCAAAAGAATAAGAAATCAGTAAGGGGGCAAATAGTTTTTCACACCACTGTATGGTGTTTTTAGTCAAAATGGACATGTGTGTGATCACCTATGCTACTGGTCAACACTGTGTTCCAATCAGCATAACACACCTTATGCAACCTTAAGCTTAAGCTATCAGCCCTATTGGTCACTTCTCCATCTTCAACTTCTTCCACAAAAGTGCCTTAGGGAAACACCTTTATCAGCCATGTCACAGGCAGCCATCAAGAATTTACTGGTAAATTTCTGACTTGAGTGCATGCATGTATAAATCTAATTCAATAAGCCAAAGAAAGTCAATCTGCAGTTTCTCAGGTACAGACCTAATGTAATTAGGTTGATGTGTTTTAAATATGAACAATAATGTAACATTAGTTTGAAATACTGCTTTGTAGTTTGTATGATTGTATTGTATTTCTGAGGTGGCCATTTAGCTCTTCAAAGAGGATTACTTGTGTCTTACTTTTGTGCATTGTGTTTACCCTATATTTGACACCCATTGCATGCCCAACCCACCTGGAATAGGGTCCCTCTCTGAATTGCCTTTCCCAAGATTTCTCCCAATTTTTTTCCCCTACAGGTTTTTTTGGGAGTTTTTTGTAGTCTTCATAGGGAGTCAAGGCCTTTAAAGAGCATTGAGGCAATCCCTGTGTGATTCTGGGCTATACAGGAAATACATTGTATTGCAGATAGTGTAAGTTCATGATAGCAAATGTGCACTAGCATAAATCTTTGTATTGTTGTGTCTTTGTATATTTGCTACTGTGTATTTGGCTCTGGTGACTTTCATTTGTCAATCCACAGTGTTGCCATTGTGTCTTAAATACATCTTTGTGCATCACTGCTCACCAATCTATTTTACAGGCAAACAAAAAAACTGCTGCCTTCGGTTACAGACCTTTGCTAACCTTTCTGGATCCCCCAACTCTGAACATCTTAGAAGCTTCCATGTGTGAGTATCATTGACCCCTGTTGTGTGTGAAAGAGCAAATTCCAATCAATTTCCAGGTTGGCCTTCGAAAATTGGTAGAGGAGAAGATTCCAAGATCAGTTATGCAGGTTGGAAGCCAGAATGTTCAAAAGTCAGAGGATTTTTACAATGCAAATGATATTTTAGAATGAAACTTGTATAATAACAACTTAAATAGACAGTACATGTCATTACAGCTTGACTTTTTACAGACAATTGCACAGACACAGTAATGGCTAATAATCAAAAAGCAGACTAGTTTTTGACATCCCAGTTTTTGCCACTGTTTCCCTAGAGTTTTGGTGCCCAGTTTCACTGCACCTAAACTATGGTATTGAGAAACACTGTAGACTTCTTGAAAGACCAGAAGCCTTAGCAACCTGGGCATAGCACAGCTTATCCTTATAAACTACAATATAACATGACACACCTAAAGTAGAGTCCATCTTTCACCTGGGAAGGAGAGAAGTAGTTGCATCTGAATTTTACAACAGAAAAAGAGAGTGAGAACATGAAAGGCCAAAAACCTTAGAAACACTTGTGTATGTTAACAACATTACTGTGGCTTTAAACAATCCCTATAGATATTTGCCATGACTAAACATATTGAAAGTCTCTGATTTTCTTATTCTAAATGTACCCATGGTTAATACTATGGCACAACAAATATCTCTACTATCCACTTTTCTCTTTTTTTACTGATGCAGATGTTTTACTGCACTTCCCCAACACTTCATCCTTGGTAAACCTGTTTAGATATTGTATAACAAATTTGAAGCAATATTCAAACACCATTATTCTAAATGAAAGCTTACATTGAGTCGTCAACTGAGAATAAACCAAGTCCACATGAAATGTTAGGGTGCCAACCAGGTTGACCCATTTATTAAAATAGTAAGTTCAAGCAAAATATCAGGCACATGGTGGCACAAAACAGAACAAAAAACACACTCTGCTGCTGGCTACAATGATAAGGCTCTGAAAAGCAGTCAGGTTTCAGGATGGAGCTCCGTCTGGTGGGTAATGTGTACCCAAATGAGATGCTGCCTTCCTGGAGTGTGCTGCTGTTATAATCCTTGGACCGGTAGGAGTGGATTCAGCTGCCCTCATTGTGTGACTTCTCAGTGCTGTTGGTGGAAAAAGAGACAAGTTAGTCAGCAACAGTGCCCCCTCGTGTCCTGTGGTAATTGTAATTACCTCTGACGAGGTAAGAAGACACCCTGATGTACAAGTGTAACGTGATAAAAAAATTTAATAGCCATTGTACAATTAGTTCATTCCCTTCTATTGCAGAAATATTTGGCATAGGTGCAGAAAAACCTATCAATTTTATATTTCTAGTAAGTTATATGCATGTGTATATTACCTCCATTCATTAATATTCACAATAAGACACTGACATACTGTATGTTTCTCAACCCCCTTTCACACTCGTAACCAGGCCAAGTTACAAAAAAAAAAAAAACTAACATGCAAATCCTTAAGATGTTGGAAAAATATGGAGAAAACCTACAACAAATCAAGATTTTTTTTAAAAATCAGTAGGTTTCATATCAAGAACTATGAGAGGAAAAAAACTTATAGAGTAAAATCATTTTAACAATAACCCCCAGCATTGACCAGTTAATGACGACTGTTCTAAATACTGACAAAAATACTATAATACTTTAATGAAATATATTTTAAATAAAAATTGAAAGTTACACCAACAATACAGTGATGAATTTGAAAGGAAAGGCAAAAATAAAAAAAATCAGAGGGAATTTAGTGAACGTCACACCAGTCAACCAATAAAGTCAGACATACAGTCAATTTACTCAGCCTCCTCATAGATTCAGAAAACCTTCACTGTGGAGTGAATGCCTCATAGGCAGTAATTAAACAGTTTAGCTATGAGGTGGCCGATTTTAGTATCATAGTGAAGCATATGCACATTGCTGTCACTCCCTCTAAATCCATTTTAATGAGCAGTTTCAGTATGCTCTCGGAAAAAGCAACTCCTGCTGTTACAGACAGGGCAAGATTTTAATCAATAGCTTGTCCTGGGCCAAAAGAGCACACCTCTCAGCGGAGCAATGTCAAAACGTGCTGGCAATTCCATAATAACACACCTAGCAATTATTTCTAAAATTAACCCCTGAAATGGAAACGGAAATCTGAAACCCACAATGTATTTTAAGGACTGTAAACCAAGAGTGATAAGGCTGGGATTATGTGGTATAAGGCAGAGGAGAAAGCAACTCCCAATGCTTATAAACCATTGATTCCTACTTTAGAGGAAAGGATTTAAAAAAAATGCTATATGCTTTTCATGTTTTTGGTAGCGCAATGTACATAACTGGATAGTAAAAAAGAGCAAAAATATAGCTATAAAGGTTGTGTAGGAACCATCCTAACAATATAAAGATTCCCTATCCCAATTTTTAGGTTTGGTCAACAACCCAAATTATATTCTTTAAGGAGACATTAAAATAATTTGACTGAAATTGAAGACAAAAAATGTTACTGAGACTTAAATTCAATTGTGATTTTGACATTAGAGGTTTAAAGATTCCTTTTACTCCAAAAACATGTTCAAGTCTAAGTTTATTGTCATGTGTACCTAGCGCAATAAAATTTTTACTTACATGCCTCATCAGAATAGTGACAGAAATATAATACCAGCAGACCTCAAAAGAGACGTATACTGTATATACAGTAGGATGCAATATAGAATATATATTCACTCACAGGCCACTTTATTAGGTACACCTTCCTAGTAACCGGTTGGACCTCCTTTTGCCTTCAGAACTGCCATAATTCTTCATGGCGTAGATTCAACAAGGTGCTGAAAACATTCCTCAGGCATTTTGGTCCTTATTTACATGATAGCTTCACACATCTACTGCAGATTTGTTGGCTGCACATCCATGATGCGAATCTCCCATTCCACAACATTGACATCTGGTGACTGTGGAGGCCATTTGTGTACAGTGAACTCATTTTCATGTACAAGAAACCAGTTTGAGATCATTTGAGCTTTGTGACATGGCATGTTATCCTACTGGACATAGTCATCAGAAGATGGCTACACTGCAGTCACAAAGGGATGGACATGGTCAGCAACAATACTCAGATATGCTATGGCATTTAAACAATGCTCAGTTGGTACTAAGGGGCACAAAGTGTGCCAAGACAATATCCCCCACACCATTACACCACCATAACCTTCCTGAACTGTTGGTAAAAGACAGGATGGATCCATGGTTTCATGTTGTTGACATTAGTACTAGGGAGTTGTACCATGTTAGCCATTATGAATGTAGTGAGAAGTCAAGCAAAATGACACCTTTTGTTGGTTAAACTAAAAAGATTATAATATGCAAGTTTTCGAGGGAACTCAGGCCCCTTCTTCAGGCATTACATCTAGCCTGCTGGAAGAACTTCCAGGTCAAATGGAAGTCCCCAAACATAGAGGCTGTGAACCCAGCTCGCCCTGGATGACCCCACGGATCTCAACAGGGCTGCCGTATTAGACTACAGGTCCCAGCATGCCCTGCGGTTGTACGTATGGGAATGCTAAACCAGGGGTGATGTCACCTAGCGTATTGAGGGAAAAAAATATTCACCCATATTCATCTCCTCCAGTCCTTCCATTGCACTGATCTCCCACCTGGGTAAAGGTGCCTTTTCAGTCCTGGCCAGGATACGAGCCCATGTGTGTAATCCATTAATATATATCTATACTAATAAAAGGCAAAGCCCTCACTGACTGACTGACTGACTGACTCACTCACTCACTCACTCATCACTAATTCTCCAAGTTCCCGTGTAGGTAGAAGGCTGAAATTTGGCAGGCTCATTCCTTACAGCTTACTTACAAAAGTTGGTCAGGTTTCATTTCGAAATTCTACGCGTAATGGTCATAACTGGAAGCTATTTTTCTGCATATACTGTAATGGAGTTGAGCTCGAAAGCCGTGGGGGCGGAGTTTCGTGTGACATCATCACGCCTCCCATGTAATCATGTGAACTGGCTGTCAACGCAGTGTGTAGAAAACCAGGAAGACCTCCAAAAAGCGCTGAAGAAAACATGCATTATATAATTGAGAAGGCAGCGAAACAATAAGAAGCGAGCGACTGACATATACAACCATATTCATGAGTGCTGCCACTTCGGAAACAAAGCACGGTGGAAACCTAAAGTTTAAATTAAGTTCATAGACAGGCTGCCGCTGGTGTTTGTAATTTAGTGCCTGCCCATATAAGGCCGTCCGTCAGCGGCAATCCAATAGAAACACTGCCGCTAAATATTCACGGGTGAAGGACTGTGCTTATGCAGAGGAAGATGAGATGGTCAGGGTGGTGTTTGGCACAAACTCAGCGAAACTGTGAGAGAAACTTTTAAGTGCCAGGTCTTAGCTGACATTACATACAGCCGTGGACATCACACGAGATGGCACCAGCACAACTGGGAACCTTCGATGCAAGAACACCAAGCGGCTCACGTGAACTGACGCAGTGCACAGACAAAAAGCAACAGTTCCAAAGAGTGCTGGACAAAAACCGAATTACACAATTGAGAAGGCAGCAAAAAAATATGAAGCGTCTGATACATACAAGCATATTCATAAGTGCAGCTACTGCGGAAACAAAGCACACGGTGCAAAAAGTGAATGTCCCGCTAAAGGAAGACAGTGTAAAAAAAAAACCCGTGCATGCAGTGTGTGATGTCTCAAATAAAGAGGAAGACGAGCTGTTTATTAATGCAGTAAGAAACGAATCGATGAATGAAACCTCTTATCTTTACAACGATTGACAAACACGGAATGTAACTTGAACACAACACATCGTACAAATACGACCCTGATTGAAACAAATAATGATAATCAAATCCTTGATGACAGCAACACTCAATAACACTCACAAAACAATTACTGTATATTGACAATCATGTTACGTTATTTTTAAAATGTTCCCTTTTCTTTTTCATAACTTCTTTAACACACTACTTCTCCGCTGCGAATATATATACAGGTATATACCCCGATCTACATACTCTCAAACAGACAAGCCACATGCCGTGGCGCAATTGTAGAGGCTTCGCCTCTAGTGCCGACATCCAAAGTTCGATTCCCGAGAGGGGATGTACTGAGTATGTACGTGCGCTTCTCGACTCATTTTAACCTCGCATCTCCTTGGTTTGGGACGTATGAAAAAGTATGCGGTTAACGCAGAATCATGTTACGTTATTTTTAAAATCTTTCCTTTTCTTAGCACAAGCACAGCTGAGAAGCTTCGATGCATGTACTCCATAACAAAAAATAACGCATTTAATCACACTTTCAATTCCAAGCAAAGGGGAACTTTTGTCAATGCATGATTTCCTGGTACATCGATTACACTGATGCACACATCACAGCTACAAAAATGTTAGAGTCGGAATGAAACGCGTTCCTACGCCTGATCGGAGGAAAATTTCATTTCAAAAAACTACCCGAGCGAAGCCTTGATAAAAGCATGGTTTTGTGCACACTGAAAAGCAAGCAAAATTAGATGCATTACAGAAAGCGGACTTTGTGGCTCTTACTGAGGATCATTGGACTTCCGTGACCGTTAGTAATTCTAATTACATCTAATTACAAAATGTTCAATGATCACACTGTTTTAGCCTAATGTACAAAATAATTTTGGCTAAGGTTACTCAGAGTTTGAAAGATTAAGTTGGTCACATTACCTTTTATGTTTCTGACTTATTTTTTTAAGAAGAAAAACTGCACTTTATGTTGAAATTTTGGTTATTATTATTTAAAGACAATACCATTCTGAAAATGTACTTAAAGTACTTAAACTACCACTTTATTTTTAAGTCTGCTCAATTTTAACCAGGGATGATATTTTTGTTTCTGTTTTGAATTCAAATGCAGTTTAAAAGCATTTTTTTTTTCAGAAATTAAAAGAGCTTGAGTTCACAATATTCATGTCCATGTCTATTATTTGATTCTGTCGCCTACTAAAACCCTTTTAAATTAAAAAGAAACATTTGCGATTTGGGGCAAATTTATGTGTGCGATTACATACGATTAATCAAGATTAATTATTACCCAGCCTCTAATTAATTGGATTAATTTTTTTAATCGAGTCCCACCCCTAATATATATATGTAGATATATATATAGATTTGAATATATATGTGTATATACAGTATATGTGTGTATATATATATATATATACTGTATATATATATATATATATGCCAGCAACACTCATGACAATGACAAAACAATTACATTGTCAATCATGTTATCATGTTACGTTATTATTAAAATGTTTCCTTTTCTTTTTACTTCTCCGCTGCCAAACATGGGTATTTTGCTCTCTCTCTCTCTCTCTCTATATATATATATATATATATATTTAGATAGATATGACAACACTCATATCAATGGCAAAACAATTACATTAACAATCATGTTACGTTATTTTTAAAATATTTCCTTTTCTTTTTCATAACTTCTTTAACACACTACTTCTCCGCTGCGAAGCGTGGGTATTCTGCTAGTATATATATATTAGCTTAAATGCAATACCTGTCAAATGTTTTACAACACCCCCACTTTTTCAATTTTAATAGAAATTTACACATTTGAATGCCTCAATGTACTCTGAAATTAAAGCATAGGATAAATAAACAATTAAATATGAAAAAGAAGTCCGGGAATATTTCTGGTTAACTTAATCTAATTATAATTTTATCTAATATTTTAACTCATTATAGTAGCCACTATAATAGCACACTTATGACATTTTATTCTACAATGGAAATCAAATATTGTTCAGGAGGTTCTTTTTAGTTCTGTTTCAGAAGTTCCCTCAAATGTGTTGCTTTGCTTTTACTAATCTGTCCAGCTCATCTCAAACCAGCTTGATGGGGTTTAAGTATGGAGACTGATATTCATTTGAAGCCTACTGGTATTGTTCTTTTCTTTTAAGTTAGTTCTAGCATAGTATAGAGACATGTATGGGGTCATTATATTGCTGTAGTACCACTGATCAAACAGGTATAGACTAAGAGCCAGTCACTTCTGTGCAAGTTGCCGATTGCGGATTCAGCAAAAGAGCACCAGACCATCATGCAGTTAGTGTCATCTACTGAGAAACAATTCTTTCACTTACTTAACAACATACTAAAACCCTGAATGATGAACCAAGGGTCTCAAATTTTGATTAATTGGTCCACAAGACCTTCTTCTAGTCTTGGCCACCCCAGGCCCCAACCAAGCTGTGGAGGACTCCATCTCCCATGGAGCCCTGCGGGCGGTTGGGGAATCACCGTCGGCCAGGGAGGCTGCCACCAAGCGTCCCGGGGGAGGTATTGGACTGCCCATGGAGGCTCCCCCGGAACATAAGCAGCAGGGGCATCCCTGCCGGGCATGGGACCCGGCTGTCCTTCACACTAGAAAGAATAAAGCTGCTTTGTTAACAGTTGCATTTCACTAATTCACAAGTCCTGCGTGAATGCCAAGATGAGACTGACAAACATTTTGTTTCTGTAGGTTAGGTCAATCCGTGATTCATTTATTTCCAGGAAAACTAGCTTTGACAGATGTGATGGTACAGTACGTAATGGCTGGCTTTTGGTAAAGTAACTGACTGAGCTCTCAGATTTTCATATGACCTATACTATTCATTGTATCAGCAATCATGTCATTGCATGTGCCAGACGATAGTGGCTTCCTGCTCAGACGCTGGTGCCTTACATCTTTGCGGGACACTCAGAATGCAGTGGAGAGGTAGTGGAATGCAGTGGAGATCTTGCATGCTCAACTACCGAGCACAGCAAAATACACTTGAATGCAGGTGGCATGGTCTTATTGAACGTCTGTAGCATCATGATTGCATATGTCTGAGATTAGTTAGTATCGAGATGTGTTCATGAACACACATTTACAATTTAATTATGATTCATAAAGGTAAATTGCACAGAAATGTGCATATGCCTGGTTTAATAAGTCTGATTTTTTTTAGCATACACATTTTCCTGTTTTTTGCCGTGTGGATATTTTTATGAGGAAATCCATACAAGTTTTATAAATGAGTCACCAGGACACACAGTCCAATTAAAACTCTTTCTGTGGGAAGTCTAGGCATTCCCTCTGTATGATATAGTGCAGGCATGTTTGTAAATGTGTCCTTTTACTTTTTGGCAGGCAGTCCAGATTTTATACAACTGTGATGAACTCTAGGACCATGCAGCCCTGCACTCATGGCAGAGTAAATGAATATCTTCAAAATATGGGAAGCCTCTAAAACAATTTCACTTTTGTTGGCTATAATTGTGTACTTGAAAATAGATAAAATTAGATTGTTTCCTTAGTGATGTAAAAACGTTTTGAATCAAGCATAAAATGTCAAAGCAGTTCAATATGGTTTACACACTGGAGGAAATGGAGATCTTCACATGGAAGCAATCAATCACATTGCAGATGATAATGACTGAACTTAAAGATGTTATTCATTGGCCAGCAGTCTCACAGACAAGCTCCCAGTTCTGGTACTATAATCAAAAAGGGCAGACATTAGAAAGCTACATGGAGATAAGAGCCAAACTTCATAAGGTGACTTAGGATAAAATACTTCTCCGGTATAGAACCTGATTGGTCAGATTTCAGAGAGAGTAAGACAGAGCAGGAGATAAGCAATGTGTTTGGCATTTATTTCAGACGTTATGTTGTGCAGAGGGGTCTCGTGAAGCAAACAGGGTTACTTTATTTTGAAACTTTATGTTCTTCTTATGCTCTTCCACCTTACACATATTTTTTAATTTAAAACACTTTCATCCATCTATGGTGTTCTTTGTCTAATGAATTGAACAAAAAGAATTGTAAGGTCATTAATGGGGAAAGTGTGATAGTGCAGCTTAAAATGGTGGTGATTGACTAGGAGATCAGAATCAGAATTTTATGTGAGAATAAAACCAGGGCAGCAACACCAAAGATAAAGTGGTGGAGATTTAAAGAAGAATAGCCTAGTAACAGGTTTAGGAAGAAAGTTTTAAAGGAAACGCAATCATTTGAGAGTGTGGAGGAATAGTAGGAGAATAACAGCAAAGTTGTATTAAGAATATGTGGAGGTGTTGGGTAAGACAACAGGAAGGAGCCCACCTGGTACCAAAGAGACATGGTGGTGGAACAGAGGGGTGCAGGATATGATAAAGGTTAAGAATGAGGCAAAAAAGACCATTCAGGGACAGAGGAAGATAGAGATATGTATAGGCAGACAAATAAGGAGGCAAAGAGGGCAGTGGCAAGAGCCAAGACATACATTTTGGAGGATTTGTACAAAAAAAAATGGAGACAAAAGAAGGAGAGAGACTGATTTATAAAATAGCAAAGACCAGGAACAAGGCTGGAAAGGATTTTAGTCAGATAAAGCAGAAAGATGAACAAGGTGTGTTCTTAAATAAGCATGATAGGATGAAGAATAGATGGAAGAGGTACTTTGAAAAGTTGTTGAATGAAGAAAATCCAAGGGTAGGGTTGGATGAAGCCCCAAATGAAGGCCTAAGAACAAGAATAAGGAGGGAGGAAGTAAAGGAGGAACTGAAAAGAATGAAAAATGGAAAGGCAACAGTACATGATGGAATCCCAGAAAAAGTGTGGAAGAGTTTAGGAGAAGAGGGAGTAGCTGTGTTGTGTGATCTAATGCAGAAGATCTATGAACAGGAGAGAATACCAGAGGAGTGGAGGGACAGTGTGATTGTACTCATTTACAGTATATGGTGAAGGGTGATATTTAGGATTGTGGAAACTATAAAGGGATAAAGCTGATGTCACGCACAATGAAAATTAGGAAAAGGGTTATAGAGAAAAAGCTTTTGGGAAAAGACCACCATAGGGGAGGAGCAGTTTGGTTTTATGTCAGGGAGAGGAGCAACTGATGTAGTCTTTGATCTGTGACAGTTCATAGAGAAACATGAAGAAAAATACAAAGTTTTTCATTTGGTGTTTATCGATTTGGAGAAGGCTTATGATAGAATGCCATGTCAAGAGGTCTGGAGGTGCACATGAGAGGTAGGAGCACCAGAGAAGTATGTTAGGATTGTCCAGGATATGAGGAAGCGAGGACTCAGTTTTAAAGCAGTGCTGCGCTAACAGACAAGGTCCCAGCTAGAGTAGGTCTGCATCAGGGGTCTCCTTTAAGTTCTTATCTCTTTGATCTGGTTGTGGATGTGTTGTCTCATGGGATAAAAGACCAGTTCCCCCTGGTGCATGTTTTTTGCAGATTACCTTGTTTTGTAGTACAGAAAAAAGGAAGTTGAGAGGAAGGTGGAAGAATGGAGAAGGACTTTTGAAGATAGGGAACTGAAGATAAATAGGAAGAAGACAGAATATATAAAGTTTAATGCAGATCAAGATTCAGAAGTTAGCATAAAGGTAGAGCTACTGAAAAGAGTACATACGTTTAAATATCTAGGATCAGTGGTAGCCCAAGATGGAAACATAGAGAAACAGAGATAACCCATAGAGTACAGTGTGGATGGAACAATTACAAGAAGGAATTAGGAGTATTGTATGATCAAAGAATTAAAGTGAAGGTTAAAAGTAAGGTTTTTAAGACAATGGTAAGACCAGCAATGATGTGTGGAGCTGAGACATATGCAGTAATGGAGCACAGGAGAAAAAGTTAGATGTTGTAAAAATGAAAATGTTCAGATGGATGTAATAGTGTTACAAAAAGAGGAAGAATGAGAAAAGAAACAAGACAATCAGAGGTACAACAAAAAATGGAAAGATATTTAAGAAAGTACAGGAAAATAGGTTGAAGTGGTATGGATATGTGATGAGGAGAGACAATGAAAATGTGGGCAAAAGAGTGAATGGAAGAACAGGGAAAAGAGAAAGTAATGGAGGCCAAAGCAGAGGTGGATGGATAAAGTGAAAGCAGATATGAAGGAAAAGGGCTTGACTGACAAGGAGGTGCAGGACCAAGCTGTTTGGTGAAGGCTGATCAAGCACATTGACTCCACATAGAAGTAGCAAAAAATGAAGAAGAAGACGAAGAAGAATACATGGTGAGTTTACCAAAGTAACATACAGTATATAATGCATTTTGATATATATGGAGTCAGATCTAATCTGATATATATGTCAGCTTATGAATACACAAAATGTAGTATGAAATATGCTGTGTGATTTTTAACTGTTTAAAGTTAAATCTGATCTAAGGAGTTCCATTCTGAACACAGTTATCTGAATTACAGATGTTAAGTTTCCTACATGCTAGACAAACATTAAGGTCAAATTTATTTTGCTGGGTAAATTTACACTGAGCTGTCTAAAGAATGTGAGAGCCCAGAGTCATGAACTAAAGCACACTAAGGTCAAAGTTACAATACCAAAGCTGATTCTTTATCATACTCACCAAGCACCAAATTTTTTTTTTCACAAAATAAATATCTTTAATAATCCTACAAATGTTTCTAATTTATTTCTTACTTTCTTAATGCTGTTTTCCTTTCTTTTCTAACTTGAATTTTAACCTAATTTAACCTGTATTTATCCTCATATATTTAACAGATTTTTTTTTCTTCTTATTTGATTTTCTAAAAAGTGGCAAAATCTCACACTGTAAGGAAATCAAAGAGACTTCTAACAAAATACATCTGCTCCCCAGTTGTTCATATACAACATAACATACGTCATAAATAAGCACATGGTTAGCTATGATACCTGAAGTGTAATGATGCTACATGTGCCAAAACATGAAGAAAGCATAACATAACATCCTCAAACCTGTTTCATCCAATTCACAGCTGGGGTCTAACCCAGCAACATGGCCCCCAGTGAAGAAACAAACACCAGACAGGGTGCCAGTCAATTGTAGGAGCCATTCATGAACACCCCCAATACTAACACAATCACAAATCAATTTCAGTGTAATCAGCATGTTTTATTTGGGTGATGCAGAAGAAAAATCAGTATAGCTGAAGGAAAGTGAAGACTCGTTGTGAAGAGGGCATGGACAATGACGGGGTGTGGGATCTGAGCCTAAGCTGCTGCATCTCTGAAGCAGCAATGCTAATCACTGTGCTACTGTTCCACCCACAAGTGATATGTATATTATAAATATACTATGTATATATACACACACGGTCTAAGGGAGGACCCAGTGCTAAGAAATGTCCTCTGGTTAAAGATAATAGAAGGCTGGAAATCTAAAAATGTAACTGTTTTCCAAATATAATAAGATAAGTAGCAGATGTGTCTTACAAACTGTAATAATTTTACTGGTTAACCACTCTCCTGATGGGAGACATTCAAAAGATACCAAAAGATATATGTTGCATCCACTGACTGAACAAATGCAAACATACAATTTTCAAACAGGCTTTTGTGCTATGGTTAATTTTAGAAGAGATACTGAAGTTGCTTTATTGTTAATGTGGTTGCATTTACTTACTTTTAACCTACAAATACTGAGCAGAGTATTCACATTACCCTTACCTCACCTGACCTGTGGTTTATCCTGTAACTTATCTTTCACATTTACACACTTAAAGAAAAAGAATATTAAAAGGATGTCATTCTTCTTACATTCTACCTTTTGCCATATGGTGTGTATCCGGAGATTATCTGTAACACACAACCCCGTTGCTCATTGCTATTATTAATAACAGCAGGAGCAGAGATATTGACTTGATCCATCTGGGCACAATAGTGTTGTATCTCTACATACACTAAACTTGGAAAGTGGTTGTTTTCCATATGTTTCTAGGAAAAAAAAAAAATATATATATATATATATATATATATATATTTATGAAAGTCAAGAGTATAGCAATCAATTTTTTTAAACTTTTGCTAAATGTATTTGTATGTTTCTAAATATTAATTGTCCACATGATATGCAGCTGTTTATGAGCTCAACCCAATAATAATAGAGAGATCTGATTCTCTGTTTCAAGTATCAGAATAAACTGCTTGCTGTAAAAACAAATAAATGACTCAGTGAATAGACAAGAGGGATTATTATTTTTAACCAACCTTCTAGTACTGATATTGTTATAGCTACAACTTCTCTAAAATGCTTCATTGTAGCGTACTACAAGGAGAAATGTACTTTTCTTGTTAACTGAGTTTCTTATGACACTTATAATAATAATAATAAAAATACATTTATTTACATATAGTGCGTTTCATCATGCTCAAGGCGCTTATCGTGGTCTGTATTAATTTTTTTAGTTTGTGCTTTTTCATATGTGTTGCTTTTTAAAATGACTGAAACAGTGTCAGCAAACTCATTGATTTCCTTTGGGATCACCACTGTATTAAATCTCAAAATTACATTTTGATTTTTTCAATGTTTGTCATTGAAAATTATGCATTGATGTATTATTAAACCATACAAGCCAAATGTAAACAACTAAAAAATATGACATTGTCAGGTATTCAAACAATTTATGTAAGGACTATTACAGCCGCAGAGAGGAGCTGTGTGTGTTTATTTATAACTAGCAGAATACCCGCGCTTCGCAGCGGAGAAGTAGTGTATAAAAGAAGTTATGAAAAAGAAAAGGAAAAATTTTAAAAATAACGTAAAATGATTGTTAATGTAATTGTTTTGTCATTGACATGAGTGTTGTTGTCATATTTATATATAT
>JANRMT010062854.1:84452212-84486995 GCA_026402145.1 Polypterus bichir lapradei
TGTGATTAAATGCGTTATTTTTTGTTATGGAGTACATGCATCGAAGCTTCTCAGCTGTGCTTGTGCTAAGAATAGGAAAGATTTTAAAAATAACGTAACATGATTCTGCGTTAACTGCATATTTTTTCATACGTCTCAAACCAAGGAAATGCGAGGTTAAAATGAACCTAGAAGCACGCGTACATACTCAGTACATCCCCTCTCGGGAATCAAACCTCGGATGTAGGCGATAGAGGCAAAGCCTCTACAATTACGCCACGGTGTGTGGCTTATTTATTTGAGAGTATGTAGATCGGGATATATATATATATTCGCAGCGGAGACGACGTGTGTTAAAGAAGCTATGGAAAAGAAAAGGGAACATTTTAAAAATAACGTAACATGATTGTCAATATACAGTAATTGCTTTGTGAGTGTTGCTGTGATCAAGGATTCGATTATCATTATTTGTTTCAATCAGGGTCGTATTTGTACGATGTGTTGTGTTCAAGTTACATTCTGTGTTTGTCAGTCGTTGTAAAGATTAAATTCTGTAATTACAGCCACATTAGCTCCACAAATGAGACACACGGGTTTACCGGCAATGTCAGTAAACATATACTCAGCCTCCCATCGGTTTTTAAAGGCTCTATTTTCAGAATCAACTTTTCTCTTCGGCATTGTGTGGGCTAGCTTCGCAATAACTTGCAGCAACGCGGTAAATGTTCGGCAAGGCAGCTGAATCGCTGCATTATGGGATCTGTAGTTTATTGTGTTACCAGCGCTTCATATACCCGGGCCATTAATAACAATAATACAGTATATAAAATGATCTCGCGGGCCGGATATAATTACACGCCGGGCCGGATGTGGCCCGTGGGCTTTGAGTTTGACTCATATGGAGTAAATTGAACTTGAAAAGAAATATTTTTTGGAATGTGATCGCGCAAGTCAGTACATCGAGCCTGCGTGCTATTGTGGTTTTGCTTGTGTGCTTCAGTAAGTTACCGTCCCCTCGCTCTTACTTTTTTACCGTTCATCTAATGAATACACTGAGTATGGCTTTACCAAAACAATCATTGATCGCGAATAAAGTATCCATTATTCATGAAGCTTCAATAGGTGAATAGGTGATCTGTCTTTCTGCGTTAACCACATGCGTTTTCATACGTCTCAAACTAAGGGTATGCGAGGTTAAAATAAATCGAGAAGCGCGCGTACATACTTAGTGCATCCCCTCTCGGGAATCGAACCTCGGACGTGGGCGCTACAGGCGAATGCTTTACCATCGCGCCACTGCGTGTGGTTTATCTATTTGAGCGTAGCAGTGTAATTAGGTTTTTGTTCAGCACTCTTTGGAACTGTTACTTTTTGTCTGCGCACTGCGTCAGTTCACGTGAGCCGCTGAATATGGTTTTATATGTCAGTCGCTCGCTTCTAATTGTTTCGCTGCCTTCTTAATTATATAATGCATGTTTTCTAAAGCGCGTTTTGTAGCTCTTCCTGGCTTTCTACGTAATGCGTGATTACGTGAGAGGCGTGATGATGTCATACGGAACTCCGCCCCTCCAGCTCAACTCCATTACAGTAAATGGAGAAAAGCAACTTCCAGTTATGACCATTACGCGTAGAATTTCGAAATGAAACCTGCCCAACTTTTGTAAGGAAGCTGTAAGGAATGAGCCTGCCAAATTTCAGCCTTCTACCTACACGGGAAGTTGGAGAATTAGTGATGAGTCAGTCAGTCAGTCAGTCAGTGAGTGAGTGAGTGAGTGAGTGAGTGAGGGCTTTGCCGTTTATTAGTATAGATATATATACATACATGTGTACATATATACACACACACATATACTATGGGGTGCGAAACAGGCAAATACATTGATTTTCTGAATATATAAATTCGGCGTCAGAATATATAAAGTCAAAACTTGAATATATAAAGTCATTCCCGAATATATAAAGTCACTGTCGGAATATATAAAGTCAAAACTTGAATACATAAAGTCAGCGTCGGTATATATAAAGTCAAAACTTTTTTCTAAATATATAAAGTCAAAACTTGAATAAATAAAGTCACCGCTGGAATATATAAAGTCAAAACTTGAATATATAAAGTCATCGCTGGAATATATAAATTCAAAACTTGAATATATAAAGTCAGCGTCAGAATATATAAAGTCAGCGCTGGAATATATAAAGTGAAAACCTGAATATATAAAGTCAGCGTCGGAATTTATAAAGTCATTCCTGATTATATATAGTCAACATCAGAGTATATAAACTCATTCCTGAATATATAAACTCAAAGTCAAAATATATTGATTGAAACGACTCTGAACTGAAGTAAGTTAACAAAAACGTATTCAGAAAAATAAATTAAAAAAACACTGTTCGGTTAATGTTTTGAAAATGATGCATTTGCCCTGCCCAGGATTGGTTCCTGCCTTGCACCCAGTGTTGGCTGGGATTGGCTCCAGCAGACCCCCGTGACCCTGTGGTCGGATTCAACGGGTTGGGAAATGGATGGATATTGCAGCACTGACTTTGTATATTCCGACGATGACTTTATATATTGAAGTTTTGACTTTATATATTCCAGCGCTTACTTTATATTGTGAGCTGGAGGGCTTCGCTATTACGTGTGGGGACGAAACTTCACTTTGGTAACTGATCATGTTCCACTTCAATGGTCATACCGACAGAAAGATACAAACTCTCACCTCATGAGATGGTTTCTGGGCTTACAACTTTTACCGTTTCACAGTAAAACATCGACCAGGTTCTGAACACGTCAACGCAGACGTATTATCAAGACTAAATGAACCTGGTACAGAGAGTTGCTTGATTCACGGAAATGTGAATAAAGCTGAGGGGGAGGGTGTGAGCTGGAGGGCTGATCGCACCCCAAGAAGATACAGACGCCTCTGGGAAAACCACAACCCCTGAAACACAGACTACCCTCACATTGCTCCTTACTTTCTCACTTGCGCTATAACGCGTAATGCAAACCTCGCGCAATACTCCGCTAACTTAAAAGCCTTGTGCAGCGCCTGTCAGTTGAAAATTGATTGTTTGCTTGCTTTTATTGCTCTCTCTCTCTGCTCCTAGCGGAACTGTCATCTCTGACTTGTCATGGAGCACGTTTAAGCTCATGTGTTTGCAGTGTTTGAATAAAAATCCTTCTTGTTTCTACGACCTCCTGTGTCTCTGTGCAAATCTGTGACCCAAGCGTGACAATATATTCCGACGCTGACTTTATATATTCAAGATTTGACTTTATATATTCCAGCGCTGAGTTTATATATTCCGACGCTGACTTTATATATTTAAGTTTTGACTTTAGGTGGCAGTGTGACGAAGTTGCTTCGGAAGACGGCGTTAGCCGCGGAGCTCAGCTCAGAGCGAAATGAGGTAAATGGGAGGGGATATGATGACGTGACTCCTCCACCCGCCTTAACTGTCAATCCCCCACAGTCTCTCGGAATTTGCATAAACACACCCCTTCACCTGCAATTTTAACTTAGTTACAAAGTGATCAAAACTCTCGTTTATATCCTGCGTCCTCTCATTAAACTTGTATCCCGCCTTACCCGTGGGCATGAATAATGCCAGCGGCAGCCTGTCTATTAACTTAATTTAAAGTTTAGGTTTATACCTTGCTTTGTTTCCGAAGTAGCTGCACTGATGAATATGGTAGTATATGTCACTCGCTCACTTCTTATTGTTTCGCTGCCTTCTCAATTATATAATGCATGTTTTCTTCAGCGCATTTTGGAGCTCTTCCTGGTTTTCTACATAGTGCGTTGACAGTCAGTTCACGTGATTATGTGGGCGGCGTGATGATGTCACACGAAACTCCGCCCCCACGGCTTTCAAGCTCAACTCCATTACAGTAAATGGAGAAAAATACCTTCCAGTTATGACCATTACGCGTAGAATTTTGAAATGAAACCTGCCCAACTTTTGTAAGGAAGCTGTAAGGAATGAGCCTGCCAAATTTCAGCCTTCTACCTACACGGGAAGTTGGAGAATTAGTGATGAGTCAGTGAGTGAGTCAGTCAGTGAGTGAGTCAGTCAGTCAGTGAGGGCTTTGCCTTTTATTAGTATAGATAAATGTAAGACAGGCTTTGTATGTTGGAGGGGTAGGAGTTGTGCAAGACCCCATGCTTGAATTCTTCTCAGACACTATTGAAGTCTTATGACAGCCAGATCATAACCCAGTAATTTAAAGTAGTTACTGAGTGTAATTAAAAAAAAACTACACTTCATCTTTTGTATTGATATGATTTTTTTAATCTGCAAAATGGACAACAATAAAATAAAGCAGGAATTCTGCACAGCTCCAGTACATCTGTTGAAAAATAAAATGATCAGAGGTTATATATGTAATAGAGTGGCAGTCACTCTCTTTGAAATGTGATCATTTATAATTACCTCTTCTACTGACACCCATGGCAGTCTCCATCTTGCCCAGGGCTGCTGAGGAAACAAGTGCTTCCTACTTTATTGTGGTTATTTGATTGGTGAGTTTTTGAAGAAAATTACTTTTTTTAATCTAAAAATATCTAACATTTGTTTTTTTGACCTTGTAACTCTAGAAACCAAACCAAACAGAAAGAAGCTTACTCCAGTTCTGAACCTTTTGATTGGCCAAAGAGAACAATGACTATCAGCTTTTGCAATAGGCTTCCTTCAGCTGTTCTTGTTTAAGAGTGTAAGCTGGCATTTAATTATATAATCTCTTCACATCATTTTTTTATTTCTCTGATGCTGGTACTGGGGAAAAGATTTTCCTTTCGGAATAATGTACAGTTTTTACACATCATTTCACAGGGAGGACTGGTGCATTTCTTGATATAATGCAATAAAGTTCTACTGTTTTTGTTAGTAATGGATCTGAGTCTTTACAATATGCACTTCATACAAATGAGCACAAGCCATCCTGATAGTATATCAATGAATTATGATAAATGTCATAAGAATATGGGAGGATCATTCAAAGAGGAATCTAAGCTGGGAGCCAGACAGGGGTCCAAATGCTCTTGAGTGACAAAGCTGTCTGCTGAGTTACCTTTTGATCCCAAATAAGAATTTTATCATGTACAAAGACGTGAAGTATTTCATTTAACAAATGATTAGCATGGTGTCACTGTAGATGTTTTTGACTTTTAACTGTGGTTTGACTTGGTTTCATATTCCATATGGATTGTCTTCTGTGTGAAATGTGCATGTTCTGTCCTACATTCTGTCCTACTTGGGCTGTGTGAGTTGTACTCTGCAACTGACTGGCACGGCCATCTAGGCCGTGGTTCCTTACTTTCCCTTTTCCCTCCTGTAATACAAAAATCAACCACAACATTAAAACCACCTGCCTAATATTGTGTAGGTATTCCACATGCTGCCAAAACAGCTGTGTCTTGTTGAGGCATTTACTCCAGAGGACACCTGAATGTTTTGTGGTGTTTCTGGCATCGGGAAATTAGCAGCAGATCCTTTGAGTCCTGTAGGTTGTGGGATGGGGCCTCCATGGATCAGACTTGTTTTTCCAGCACATCCCACAGATTCTCAACCAGATTGAGATCTGGGGAACTGGAGATCAAGTCAACACTTTGAACTCTTTGTCTTGTTCTTCACACCCTTCCTGAACAATGTTTGCAGTGTGACAGGGTGCATTATCCTGCTGAAAAAGGCCACTGCTATCAGGGAATACTGTTGTTATGAATTGTCTACAACATTCTTTAGGTAGGTGGTACATGTCAAAGTAACAGCCACGTGAATGCCAGGACCCCAGGTTTCCCAGCACAACATTGCTCAGAACATCACACTGCCTCTACTGGCTTACCTTATTCCCATAGTGCATCTTGCTATCATCTCTTCCCCAAGTAAATGATCTAAAAGAAAATGTGAGTCATCAGACCAAGCCATGTTTTCCAATTTCTCCATGACCCAGTTACTACACTCACATGTGCATTGAAGGTGCTTTTGGTGGTGGACAGGGGTCGCCATGGGTACTCTGACTGGTTTGCAGCTACACAGCCCCATATACAGCAAGCTGTGATGCACTGTGTGTTCTGACACCTTTCTCTAATGGCCAGCATTAAGTTTTTTAGGCAATTTGTGCTACAGCAGCTCTTTGTGGGATCAGACCAGATGTACTAGTCTTTGTTTCACCCACTCATCAATGAGCTTTGGGTGCCCAGGACCCTGCAGCTTGTCCTTCCTTGGGCCACTTTTAGTAGGTACTAACCACTACATACTGGGAAGACCACATAAGACACACTGTTTTGGACATGCTTTTGCCCAGTCGTCTAGCCATCACAGTTTAGCTTGTGTCAAAGTCTCTCAGATCATTACATTTTGGCCATTTTTCCTGCTTCCAATACATCACCTTCAAGAACTGACTGTTCATTTGCTTCCACCCATGTATAGGTGCCACTGTAACATGATAATCAATGTCATTCATGTTAACTGACAGTAGTTTTAATGTTGTGGCTGATCAGTGTAATGTTTGATGCCATATAATCCTGAAATGGAGAAAAAACCTGATTAACATGATGAATGGATGGATGATCTAATAAGATGCATCTCAGGCTTTATTATAGAAAGTACAAAGTGATCGGAACATGCTGTAGTACCAGACAGATGTATTTGCATGCAGTATCTTTGAGGCGCAATTACTTCTCAAGTACTTCATGTACTTCTTTAAAACATTTTTCATTTTAATAACTTGGTTGCTTATAGATACAGAATCACTTTAACTGTTCCTCTTTGCTGCAGTCTTGTTGTTATGGAAACCAACCAAATGGCTAAGTGATATTCAAAAATGCCTGTTTTGGGATGTTATTATTTCAAGCCTATTGGATGCTATCACTTGACTAAAAGATGGAACAGAGTAATAACATTGCTAAAGTTGTCCTGGTTTATAGAGCAGTCAGTTTGTACCCCAAAGGAGGCTAACTAAAGCACCTGTAGGAGACGTTATCCAATAAATAATAAGGTAGTGTATCAGTGGGATTCCAGGAAGCAGCTGCTTTTAATGATTTTAAATGGAATGCATGTTAAGTGGATGACTCAAATGCTAAAAAAATATAGATATTTTTAATCATGGGGTGACTACCAATCCATTTTTTATCACAATTTAGGAAGCAATGACAGAAAATAGCTGAAACAAACAGTAATGAAGGTAATAAAAACTGGCCAAATCTAAACTGTTTGGAATTTGAGGAAGGCTCCTGAATTATGTGAATCATTAAACTGTACTTAAGGGAGGAATGCAAGTGAAAGAATGTAGAGATGGTTGGATGTTCAGGGGTGCATTAACAAACTATAAATATTTTGAATTTTGAAAATGACATTGTAATGGCAAATCTATGGGCAGCTGCCAAATTAAACAAATATCACCCAAAATGCAATAGTATTGAAAGTATTTTTCAACCTGAAGAAGCCTACAGTCAGAACTATGCATGATTGACAAAGAGATGGATGGTTAGTGTTCCATTAATCTAAAGCTGGACCTCAAAATAAAATATTTATGAGGTCCCAGAATGCTCTGCCACCCATAATTGAAGCTTTCAAATGGAAGAAAGTTATGTTAGGACACATATAATATCATAGCACCCACTTGATACAGTCCAGGGTTGATGTGGACTGGTGCTTATCCTGGCAGTATTAGGTGGGAGCCATTATTGGATGATGTAACAACAACATCATAGGTGTCCACAAACAAATACGCACTCACAGTGAAACACACTAAATACCACACAGACAACAAGTGGGTGAGGAACTAATACTCTTGACACTGGGTCCATGATGCAGCTGTAGTAGCCACTACCCCACTGTGCTGCTCATGATAATAGCAATGAACCTTAAATTGGATAAAGTGATCTGAAATTGGTTGCCATTGTGGTGGTCATTGCCTGAATATTCAGATTTTATTAACAGCATTTCAAGTAATTTGCAAAAAGCCTAAAATAGAAATGATATTAAATGATTCTCCTATAGAGACAAATACACATTCTACCCATTTATTTAAACCTGTTTAATATAATTTTAGGATCTTGTGGAGTCCAAGCCTGTTTTGGTAGCACTGGGCATAACCCAGGAACGAACTATAGAAGAAAGTCCAGTCAATCACATGGTATGCACACTGACATGAACCAGTTCACAGTTACCTTTTAAGTTAAAACTCACTTCTTTGGGATATTTGAGTAAATCCAGTGTAATGAAAAACACAAACAAGCATAAAGAATTGGGGCACCCACAGACAAACCCCATATAATTGAAAACATACATAAAGTATAAACGTGTTAAGAGGGAAAAAAATGTTTTCTTCACTGTCTCAAGACTGACTCCTCCAAGATAGCGACACTTCCACTAAGTACAGGCCAGGCAGGAAAGGGCAGGTCCAGGTGGATGGACGTCAGAGGCGGTAATGCTGTCAATCATCAGGTATGTAGATGAAGGAAGAGGCATTAGAATATAGTGCCCCCCTGCAGATTGGCAAGGATTTACCACTAGCACAGCCTTGAAGCTCTCCCCAAGGAGCATGTGTGTGACACCAGGTAACAAGACTAGACCTCACCCAGAGAAAGACTAAGCTCAGATTCAAACCCATAACTCTGGAGAGGCAGCACCACTAACAACTATGCATCCTCAAAAGTATGCTCAACGCAAAATCCATCTTTTCCTCAAAATACCTATTCCTGTTGTATGCTGCTTTTAACTAATTGAAACTTTCAGACATATTTTTCCTGTAATTGGAAGTATATAAATTTATGTGTTTAACAAAACTGGAAGAAATGTTAAAGCTTGTTATTTAAATAGGCAGTATTGATCATTTATACAGATCATTTTTTTTAGAAAAAAAGTATGCATGGCTGTTTTTATTTTAGTCTTACCTAGTAATTATTTTCAGGTAGGAAGATACATTTTCCAAAGCAAAATGAAGGACAGAGCTCTTGAAAATAAATTGCCCTGCATGGCAGGTATGAGGCATTCAGGTTGCCATAGTAATCAAACATGTTTCCCCTTTTTGATCCTATATGGAGTTGCCTTTCTTAATTGCGCAGTGGTGGCAATAATATGGGGCACGGCAACTTTCATCCCTGAAGGAATTCCAAGGAACAGTCACTTACTAATCATATTTCAACTGAACTGGCCCAAAACAAAAGCTTTCTAACAGCAAACTGTTATCTCTAAACCCCTTCAGTGAATAGTCATTGTGAACTGATTATACATGTTTTAACAAGCATTTTCACAGAGCTTATGCAATTAAAGGCTGTTACATTTTCTATTTCATTGTTTTGCCACAGTTAATATGAGGAAAAACAACCATGCATTACAGGAAAACAGCTCATGGCAGAGAAACCTTTCGTTCAGTTTCTATACATAGGCAGGTTTATGGAAGTAAACAGTTTTTCCAGACAATAATGAATGATGGACAGGGATCAGCCCTAGATAGGATGCCTTTCAATGGCAGGAAATGGCCACTTTTTTATAATGGGACAAATGTAACTACAGTACAGTGGGTTTTTTGGTTATACAGTTTTATTAGAATGTTAAATATATATTCAAATGCACATAAAGTATGTAGTAAGAAAATTAGTTGAATATTGCAATGAAGAGTAACATTAGCAGTCATGCAAAACAGCCCTACCTGTGCCCACCCACCTACCTTTCCTGAGGAGAGACAAATAGAAAGATTACTTCTCAGGTCAGAAGTTAACACAGGAATGAGGAGCTTGAGACACAATAGGAGCTTCTGTCGAATGAAAGGGAAATGAGGACAGAGGTGAAAAGGAAGAAAGATGTCTTATCGATCAATCCACTCCTTGTCCTTAACTAACAGGATTGAATTGGTCCAAATCTGAGTTGTGGAGCAGGATAAGCAATTGAACTGCCCCAACAGAAAATTCTAAATGTAAGAGATTATAGAAGAAAATTTGTAACTGAGAGAAGAGGAAACTTCATGATCTTTCCAGCGTAACATTATAAGCCTCTGCTGGAGAGAAGAGAAAGATAAGATGGAAATATCTGTCAACAGGAATATTTGAGGAAACAATGGGTTACAGGGAGAAGGAATTGAAGAGAGGGAGTCTGCAACAAAGGCTAAAGAGATGCTACAAAGGGACAGTCCCATAAAGAAATGTTACAAAAGACTTGAAGTACCAAAGTGACATAAGGGATTGGAGGCTGGATCCATTGTGGAGTAGAGTATAATCAATGTTTTTAACCTGCATGCATTAGTGGTTATGATTTTTTGAGGTACTAGGGGGCTTTGCCCCCTACTCGCTTCCCTCACCAACCCCCCAGCCTGCTCTACACTCCAGCTGCATTGCGTTTCTGCTGCTTGTGTATGTGGATTTCGCTTTCACCAAACAACAAATCTTTTAATTCTTGCGGACAGGCCTCTTCATTGGGAAGAGACAGTACTTTTCTCCAAACTAGATGATCTACAAGTCTCCGACTTAAAGTTTAAATCCGAACAATATGTTCAATCTCTTTCCGCTGTTCTGTTATTCCTCTGAGTAATAATTTCCATTTGTTTGCGCAAATGCAATGTTTACTATCATTTTTTTGAGGCTTTTGAATTTTAGTACTTTCATTATCTGTAACCTGCTCTGCATGTGTATTGCACCAACGTTTTTGAACCTCTTTACAATGTTCTACTTTGTCATCTACTCTTTGTCTTTTATTTCACAGCCCCGGGCGTGGTTAAATCTCTTGGCACAAAGTCTCATCTTGTGGGACTTGAAAGTATCTCTCTGAAACAGTCACGTCTTGTCCCGGGGTTTTTTTTATATAATAGAGAGATTTTTTATATTTTGGAAAATGAAGGTCCAGCACTATAACTGACTGCTAGGAAAGTCACAAACCCAATTTAAAAATGGCAGGGAGGAATTTAGCCAATATTATGTGAAAGTATGAAAAATATGAAAAGACGTAGTGAATATAAAATAGATACCAGTTTGAATCTAGAAAAAAGGAAAATAGCCTAAAAATAAAAGAAAATAGAAGGTAAATACTGGACTGATCTTAGCTGAGGGAATCAAATACCTAAATTTCAGGGACTGGACCTTTCTGATACCAACATCATCTTGGAGTGTATGAATATCCTTCCACAGCCCTAAGGGTAAAAAAGATGGGAGATTCTCTGATATTAAAAGTAGTGTTGTGAAAGACTAAAGAAATAATGGTACAACCACTGTCATAAGTTTTTTTTTTTTATCTTGAAATGGGAGAGTAGAATTCATTTCTGTTGAAAACCATGATTGAGGATATGTGGGTGAGTTGATTCATTTCTAGACTGGACTGACCATAAATGTCAGCTGGTATAATTCTAAATCTGGAAGAAAGATCCCCCTATTTGATTTTGAGCAAATCAGCTGTTTGTTTGATTCACTGACATTTATTTTTCTATAATAAAGGAATAACAGAGATCTAACCTCAGACTAATATCTTGATAAGGTGAAAAGAAGGGGGATAATGGAACTAACTAATTAAAACAAGAAAGGACAATCATCTTTATAATTTAGAGGAATGTGTGACCAGAAGGAAATGGAATTGTTAACATCTTTCAAGGCACGGTGGTAGTTTTGACTTGCTGTTCCTGGTGAGAGGAGGTGTCTATACGTAGATATTTAAAGAATCCAGTGAGTGAATAGAGGTTAGGATGACAAAGGAATGTTGGAGTGGGTTAAGAGGAAGAAAAGTAGAAACAGACAGAGTTTCAAAACTGTTAAAATGATTAAGGACATGTGACAGGTCAGATGAAGCATTCATTTTTAGTACTGGTCAACATACAAGGACACCTTTTGATGGGATTTATTCATAAAATTGGTGAGATGTTTCTGGAAGAGCACATCACAGCTGCCAAGGGTTCAAGAGAGAGATTGAGGAGTAGTGTGGAGAGGGGGTCGCCCTATCTGGCACCTTTGCTAATATAAAAAAGGAGGAAATAAGAGTGATTGGAAATGAGGAAAATTGTAATAATGTTTGTAAAGGAGGAGTTGAAGTTCATTACCTTCAACACTCTTCAGAGAAATGAACAGTTCGTTATATCCAATATCTTCTTCACATCCAAATAAAGTAGCATTATAGTGTAGCAGTGCAGTCCAGCCGCCACGATACAGAGTGGTCCAGATCTAATTATGCAGATCCAGATCATCTGGATGACTTTGATTTATGTGGGGACAATTCCAGTTCATCGCAAAGACGATTCTTCATGTTGTCAGTTCGCACACTTCTTGATGGTCCAAGAGATTTTGGGTGATTTTCTATGTAAAAAACTTAATAAGTTATAGCGTAATCAAAATTGCATAATTTGATCTGGACCACCCTATAGTATTACACCACTGGGCAGCTTCAGAGCATGCAGGGGTTGCTGCGATGAATAACAATTAAGCGGTCTCTTTTAAAAGTACCCACAGAGTCGCCAAGAAGACGATCATCTGTGTGTATTTGTTTCTATGCTTCTTACCCCATCTCTGGAATAAAATCACCATTGGATTAAGCTTTTCATTTTGGATTTAAGTGCTTGACCTGTACCTACTTGTTTGTGCGATTTTGTCTGTGTTTCTGAACGTTTTCATCCAGGGAGCGCTCTTAACCTCTACATATTTTCACACAATTGGAACACAGTTATCACATTGTGCAGTGTTTGTAAATTATTATCACTGTTGGGGAATTGGGGAGGGCTTCTGTGTACAAGTTATTTGTTTAATTTGTTTTGTTTCATTCTTTGTTTAATAGGTATTTTATTATTTACTCTTTATAAGTGTCCCTGTATGAGAGTGCGTGTGTTCCAAGACAAGGCTCGGTGTGTTCCTACAGTCACTGGAATAAAATAAACAAATCACTATCTTTGGACGGTGTAAATCTTAGCATCCTTGTGACTGCTACAATAGGGTCAGGCAGAGAAGGAACAACATGTATGACATGAAGTAAAAAGTAAAAAAAAAATTCATTCACGTGATAATTTGTAATATTCTGGTCAAAATGTATCGTTTGAATTGCCTGTTTAAAGTCAAGGTGCAGAGACCTTTGACCTTGACACCTGAGTTCATCAGAGATAATAGCTAGTATTTCAAAGATCAGTGCAGTCCATACCTTGTTTAAGCAGAAGAGTTATTAAAGCTGTATTATTTAAGGTGTTGATATTGGAGAAATCATCCACACTCAAAGAATTCTTGGAGCTAATGGAGTTCAGCACCTCTTTACGTTCCCTAATGTCACAGGTGCATCCGAGGTGAAGACCTTCATGAAGTGAAATCATTAAGAAAACTTCTGGTAGAATCACAATTCAGAATAATATTGGTGGAAACCCTTATTAATCCCATAAGGGTAAGAGATTCCTATTTCATTTTAATAGCCATAATAGTAGTGAAAGAGTCACATTTATAAAGCCACATTTATAGAGCTGCAACAATTTGGTTTTCTTGTTGGCAATGTGAGTTACATGATCTTGATCTACATGGACATGAATTCTCTAACGAAATGACTGACTGACAAGCCTGCAACTGACTGACAAGCCTGCCAGACCAAGTCACTCACAAAAGCAACAGAGTTATCATGCAAAAATCTCTTCACAGCATGCCAGGTGAAAGCTGGATCAGTAGTAGATCCACTGTTGAAAGAAACCATATATTTATTAAATGTAGGGCTGTAAAAGAGGGTACTATTAAACCTCAAACATAATATCATGCCTGGGAAGGAATTAAAACACAGATATACTGCAGTAAGACCCATTTTTGGTTCAAGAGGGAGAAAGAAAAAACAAAGAAGGTTAGCTAGCTAATTAGAAAGAAAGAAAGAAAGAAAGAAAGAAAGAAAGTTAATGTTTATTATAGAGGGAACCAGAGAGTGGGAAAACAAGATATAATCAACACATGTCCTGAATTGAGAATAATGAAAGGATTGTTTCCTGGTCGTGGTGTTAATAGAGCTTAAGGAATCCATTAATCTCAAATCATTCACACAATTACTATGTAACAAACCAAGACAGAACAATTATATTCAATTCAGTTTGTTTTTGTATAGCATTATTCACTGAGATACAGGGGCAGAGTGCTATGACAAGTTTTCACGTAAAAAAGCAAGTTTAAATTCAAGTATAAAATTCAAGGATACATTTTACAAATTACTAAATACAGAACTAGTACACATACAGTAAATCCACAGGTTTGTTTAAACATGCAGAAAACAAAGTAGAAACTGATTAACTTTAATGCAAACCAACAATATCTGTCCATTAAACCATGTTGAATTATGGTCAGCTGACAATGGAGGAGATAAAAACAAAAAGTCCACTCAGCAGTATCTCTAGAGAAAATAAGCCTCTGTAAACTGTAAGAGAGAAAGTCAAAGACAAAGTCAGACATAGTTACAGACCTGGAGACCTCTGCTAACTAGCCACCCATCACCTCCTGGACATTCTACAGCAGAGTCTTAGCAGGAAATTCAAATCTTATTACAGAATCGTTCCTCCTGATGGTTCAAGTCTACTAGCATCTGAGATGATGTTTCCTTGGCCAAGTGAATAGATTGGCAGTACAGCAGTGGCACCAAGTGCCGCAACAAGATACAGAGAAGAGAAACAAAATAAAGGTGGGCTAGTGACGGTTTGTAAATATTGTATTAATTATATTTTGTACAAACAACTTACAAACAAAGATTCAGTACGGACAGCTATTTAGCAGCTCTAGTCAGGGGTTGCTAGACTAAAGCAGTGAGTTGTCATCTGAATCTGACGGGGCATCTCTTATAAAACCAGGCAGATCATTCCACAGCTTCAGGGCCCTATAACTAAAAGTTCAACCTTTTATTGTTTTTATTAATCCTTGGGATCTTTAGTAGGCTGGCATCTTTAGATTTTAAGGTGCACTCTGGTTTACAAATAATGATATGTTTAGATAGGTAAGTAGGGCCATTTAGGCTTTATATGTTAATTAATTCAAAGCACTGAGATTTTAATCTCTGTGGAGCAAATATTTTAATGAGTGAAGTGCACTTATTAAATCTCATAGACCTCATACAGCATATCATCAAACTGCATAGTATAGATACCATCTCATTTTATAGGAACAGTTTTCTTTAATTGAATTTTGAGTCTCTCCATATACTGTCTTCACTAGTTTGCTGAAGTTAGCCAACTTAATCGTTACCTCTTTCATATTACTGATGGTGACCCTAAAGTATAATCTGAATAAGCTGAAGAGATAATGCAAACATCGTTGGCACATGGATAGTAGCAGCATTAAAGGCTGGCATGTACAATATTCAAGTAGATGAAGCATTAGGTGGTGGCACATTCAAAATACAAGTTGTGCCAACAAATTTGTATACATAGAAAGGGTAGGTGGAAATGCTAATTAAAAGAAAGATTTTGATGGTTGGCCACACATGATGAGAAGTTTTAAAGTGGAGTTAAACAATTTATTCTTGTAACAGGGGTCAAGTGAAGTGATTTCAAGACGGGAACTCATTGTTAAAGCCCAAACAATTAATTGAGGACACAAGTTCACATCCTAGTCCTGAATGGGAGCGACCTCCAGCTAGGATGCTAGCAATTTGAGACTTTCCCCTATACATATCAAAGCTGTGGGTAGAAACTCTCCCTGACTCTGTTTGCAGGAGTGCCAGAAGGTAGGAGTTTTATTTATACTGTTTGTCTTTCTAAGGCAGAGAGTATTGTATGTCTTGAATAGAGTGTAGCTGTGTGCTAATAACATTTTATGCCACCTTCACTGCCCTCCGCAGAACTTTACAACCTTGAGCTGAGCAGATACCATACTAGGATGTGATGCAGCTAGTGAGGATGGACTCTACTGTATCCTCTGTAAGTGTTCTAACTGGGGTCTCATGTATAAACGGTGCGTACGCACAGAAATGTTGCGTAAGAGCGTTTCCACGTTCAAATCGCGATGTATAAAACCTAAACTTGGTGTAAAGCTACGCACATTTCCACGGTACCTCATACCCTGTCGTACGCAAGTTCTCTGCTTGGTTTTGCAGACTGGCGGCACCCAGCGTCAAAGCAGTACTACTGTTCCTGTGTGGTTTATCTTTCTTTTTCAGATCCACATTACTAACGCAGCTTTATAAATACACTGAAATTAACCGTATATTGCTTATTAGTTTAATGCATCTGATTGTAATTAACCTGTAACAATATAATGGTCCACGGAATGGCCAAACTATTCTAAATACCATAACTGCTTTAACATTGTTACTCTCACTGCACCTTCTTTTTCTTCTTACAGCTCCCGTTAGGGGTTGCCACATCGGATCATCTTTTTCCATATTACTCTCACTGCACCACTCGGAGCAGCTGATCGGAAAGAGAATTATCGGTATACAGCATCAAGCATATGCTGCCTCAGTCATGCTTCCTATTTGAACTGCTTCTCACACAGCAAACGCTCCAAAACCTTTACTGTACGGGCCTCACGGTTCAGAAAGAGTTTCATCCTAAGAGCTCTAAACGCAATCAATCAGTCCATCAACTGCTCCAAATAGTACGTTTTTTTGAAATTATATTTTCCCTCATGCTTTTGCCATTGACTTTTCACAGAACGCTGAGCTTAAGGGTTATTTATATTGATTTGCATATTCAAAGAGGTGTAATTCTGGGAGGAGTTGGGGCGGGACAGCAGGCATGTGCACGAGCGTTATTTTTTACGCTGACCAGGATTTGTGTAGCGGAAGAACGCGGAAGCTGGCGAACGCACAGATTTATACATCTAGATTTTTCTGTGTGTAAGCACATTTCGGCTTTTGTGCTTACGTTATGTTATAGTGCAAATTCTACGCACGGCGTTATGCATGAGGCCCCTGATGAGGAAACGTAAGCTGTCCTCAAGTGTCTTAGTAAGTAAAGGTGACATTGGACCATTCTGATAATAGCCGACTATGCCCAAATAGTCGTGGCCACTTTAGTTTGTCAGTATTGGCTGCTCTAAGAAATTTAAAGCTGCTAGCTCTTTCAGGCTGAAATATGGTCTGCGTTCTGCTTCTTGAAGTCTCCTTCGTTTTATTGACATTAAGAATCAGATTATTGTTCTGGCACTATTAAGTTAGTATGTAAACCTCTTCTTTATAAGCTGACTCGTTGTTGGTGATGAAGCCTGTCATGGTGGTGTAATCAGCAAATTTAATGATGGAATTGGTAAACAAGGAGTATAGAATAGGTCTCACCACACTACCCTGTCAAGTGACTGGTTAGAATGTAGGTTTTGATGATTACAAGGGGCCAGAACTTGTCTTGGTGTATACATACAAAGTGTATATACTGAAATGGTAACCAAACTTGGAAGTGATAGCCTTTCATGTAGATAATGGATGAAGTGACAAACAACTCTCTCTACCAACCAACATTATTTAATTTTGCATTTATACAATATTCTTCTGTTTGCTATCAGAAGAATTGGATTTTACACACATCACCGCCTCTTAACTTTGTGCTTACACTGTAATCAGGTAGCAAACTATCAATCAAACCTTTATGCTTATCTCAGTTAAGTTAAAATCTTTTAGAGTTCCTCATTTTAATTAGTGAATGTGGTGCTGTTACCATTTGTAAAATTATTACTGATATACATTATACTCTAAAATACAATAACGTATAAATTGCATAACAGCAAGTGGGATAGCATTGAGAACCACAAGAGAATATAAATTCTGCATGGACACCATTACCTGGCTGTGACATCAAAATAATAAATCATTGGCTGGGGCTGCACTCTTAAAGTGCTCTAAGACCCCAGGCCTCTAGTTGGCAGCAGCAATGTTCTCTTTCTAATGCTGTGTTCCAGTTGAACTGGGAAGTCAGAATTTCCAAGTTCCAAATAGGAAGTTTCAACTGAAACACCTCCACAAGTTGGATTTCCCACTTGGAAAGTTGGGAGAGCCTCAAAAACCCTGACTTCAAATTTTAAGATGGCTGCACTGAACATCAATAAAAGTGAAAGCTGTAGCATTATACTGGGTATTAGCAATTGTGTCTATTTGTGTCTCAGTAAACCAGTCATAAACGAGTGCTGTCCCACTTCTATCTATGGACATATTGCTATGGTGTTTATATGCGCAAAATACTGTATAATGCGCAATTATCAATTTGCTCAGTAGTTGTCTGTATTTCAACAGTAGAAACTCAACAGGTTTTCCTGGTGGTGTCTCTATTGGTTTCCAAATGTTTAATTGGAACACGGCCAACTTGAGTGTGACATCATTCCCATCTCCAACATCCAATTTCTAAGGTAAATGGAATCTCTTGCAGTGGTTCCTGGGAAAAGTAGTTATTGAAGGAATCTCTAGGAGATGAAATATGACCCAGAACTGCTTACTGTCAAAATCATATGGCACTGGAATCACTGCTAGGCCTAAGATTTTAAGACCCTCTGAGGTGGATGAGCCTGGAACTGGGAGATGAGCATCAGCTAAAGATTGCCAGAGTCAGGGTTGTGGAGGTGAAGGAGAAGGGCATACAGTTTTGTATAAAAGGAAGGTTGTAAGGTAGGAAGGATCTTCTTAATTTGTTACTAACCAGTACAAGTGGCCATGCTACACACAATCAGAAATGTAGACTAGAAGAGAGTAGAGAAGGCCCAGCAGGGTATTACTTTGCTGTTTTTGTCATTGCTGTTGCACTTCTTTGCTATACTCTTTGTATATTTGGAGTTCTCCAATAAATACCTGTCCTAGAATTTATCTGGACTGCCTTTGTTTCTTTCTGGGTGTGTTGTCTGCCACAGAGTGACCCTATCTTGTCTTTACAATTTGAGTTCTCTATGGTTACAATATGCCAAAGTTAAAATAAACTAAATCCATTTAACTTTAAAACTCACAAAAGCAATGTTTTCTGAGAAAGCTGTTTATTTCAGTGTAATAAAATTTACATCATGAATCTGCCAGAGTTATGAAGAATGGGCTTTCACTTTCATAATAGCACAGCAATGCTTGTTTATGCAGTGAGTAAGATGCTATCACCGCATGCAAAGCCTATGCTTTGTTTGATCTGCAAAATTTAATAAGCACTGGCATGAACCAACCGAGCTCCCAAGCAGTTTACATTAACCTCCAGAGCCTTGAAGGACATGTTTGTGTGTGTAACAATTTCATAAATAAGGTGGAATAGCAATTGCTTGCCAATTACAGCATATGGTAATAACCTGACTTTTTTTAATTGCCTTCTGTCCTTTTGTTAATTTTGACTGTATGTTCATTAGCAAATCCTAATAGTTTCATTTTTAATGTATACAAAGGTAATCAGAGCCAATCAGAACAGCAAAGCCTTACTACCTAATGATAAGAATTAATCAGATAAGATTCTCATTTAATGAGCCCTGCCACACATTTTGCAGAAGACCCATGAATTACAGTAACTGTGAGAACTGTGACCTTGTAGAAATCCCGTCAATTATCAAGTGTTCATCGCCTGTGTTATGTAAGAACTGCAAGACGACGAAGTACCAGAAACAGTTCTTTCAGCTTTCAACTTCTATAAATGCTTTGCAGTGATCTTGTCAGGCACGATGTTCTAAATATACAATGTACATTCTGGCCTCCCTGCTGGCATGTACTGTGTTTTTTCTTAAACTTGTGAATTTTTTTGTGCTTTGGGGAAAGAGAGAAACTGTCAGCTGTTACTTCATCAAATGATTGCATGATTTAAATGATGCTTAAGCACATGAAAATGCAAGCTGCATTTCTTTGAGGTTCACGGTTTAATCAATATCTTGCTTTTTGTTTAGAAAATGTAGACAAAGCTAACAATGTACTTCCGAATTCAAAATAATTTTAAACAGCATGT
Organism: Polypterus bichir lapradei; assembly: GCA_026402145.1. NCBI lineage: Eukaryota > Metazoa > Chordata > Cladistia > Polypteriformes > Polypteridae > Polypterus > Polypterus bichir. The sequence goes on from JANRMT010062854.1 coordinate 84,471,999, forward strand.
CCTTACATGAAGAGTATAAGCATCCAAACATCTTCTCAGCTTGCTTAGTTGTGGTGACCTGGGGTCTCATTTATCAATCGTGCGTACGCACGGTTTTATGTGTAAATCATGCGTACGCACAATTCCACTAATAGAATGCGATTCATTAATTTGTACGTGTTCGTGAAAATGTGCGCACATTTAGAAGAACTCCTGACTGTGCGTAAGCAGAATCCCCTAGTGGTAGAGAACTGTAATCACATATAAACCCAGTGCCCTTATACTTCACCACTTAAATGTCAGTGTTGGCAGTGACAGTGATAGTTGACAGTGTTGACAAATTGATTAATTGAGTAATTGAATACAACAGGTGATTCTGAGTTATCTGGAACTGTAAATAATATAAAATTGGTAAGTGTGTAACGATTAGATTACTTCTCAACACCATCTAGTGTACTGTATTTTATGTTAATCTACATCATTGCAGGGGATCGAGGATATGCCCTTAAATCCTGGCTGATGACCCCAGTGGCAAACTCTGTATCCCAAAAGGAGCTGAATTACAACCGAGCACATGAGCGCACAAGAAGCACAGTAAAACGTGCAATAGGCTTGCTGAAGGCTCGATGGCTGTGTCTGTCAGGCAGAGGAGGCATATTGCAATACAAACCCGACAAGGTTTTGAATGTTTAAATATTTAAATTAAGTTTTAATTATATTTTATAACTACAATATTTATCAATTTGCTTTAGTTGTGCTATATAGTTAAAGCATGCAGTGTGCTGCATAATATTGCCATTAAAAACGGTATACCACTGGATGAGATGCCGATACAAGAAGATCGCCACATGGCAGAAGGTTTTGACCCCATGCCAAATGCTATGGCCATGCAACTAAGAGCAGGGATAATCGAACGGTTCTAAATCTGTTTCACAATAAGGAGTAATTGTGATAAAATGGTGAGATCAATTGGAGCTTTTATTGAACTTGCATGATGCATTTAGTGAATCACTAATGTTCCTCAAGTTCACATTGATTTGGTGCAGTTCCTCTTTTATGCTTGCAATGCCTCTCACTAATTCCTCCTGTGTTTTCAGAACCGCATCAGTCAGGACTCGTTCCTCGAAACGCATCGGACGTGCTGAAGTGGCAGGCAGGGCAGGACCTGGCAAAACTGGCAGATCTATAAAATAAATGTTAAATGAACAATCCAAATCATTTGCAATGTGAGTGTTATTTATCTATGAATAATATATCGCAACACAAACATTTGAAAACCTTCTAACCATTTTCGGATGGCTCGGCCTCTCCTGCAGTTGATGGGGTTGCACTTTCAGTGTCACCATCGGGGATTACTCCGCTCATTGACGTTTCACCAATAATTGCCGCTATCTTGTCATTCAATGGTGACACTGAAATAAGACTCTGGCCTCCTCCCGTGGCACCGAGGTCTCTTTTGTGGGCTGCAATTCTTTTTTTAGAGGACACTTTCAAATCAAACCACTTTTTCTTGATTTCTGCAGTAGTTCTACATACAGGTGAGACGGCATTTACCGCATTAGTAACCTGTCCCCACACCAAGTCTTTTTTTTTCTTTGACATTCCGCCTGAAAAAGCAGCAAACAAAACTGTCTTATTACGTTGTTCCTCATTTAAAAGCACTTCCACTTCGTTGTCTGTGAAGTTTTTTTTCTTTCCTCTCTTCACGGGATCCATGATAACGGTTCTATAGTGCCCTGGCGGCACTGGGTTTTTATAAGGAAGGTTGTTTGCCAAATAAGGTAATTTGAGGGCGTTTCTGTATGTAAATTTAAATTACTATGCACACGCACACAATTTAGAAGGAGTGCGATTCATCATCAGTCATTTCGTACAGCTGTGCATACTCACCTTTGATAACTCCCAACTTTCTTGTGCTTACGGCTGTTGGTATACGCACTAGTTTAGAGCTTGTTTTACGCACGCTTGATAAATGAGACGCCTGGAGCCTATCCCAGCAGAGCAGAGTGTAAGGCAGAAAGGACACACTCACAGTGGCTGGGACGGTAAGAGCCGGCAGTTAATCCAACATGAATGTCTTTGGGATGTAGGGAGAACCCTGAATACCTTCAGAAAGCCTGCATAGATGTGCAAACTTTATAGAGCCAGCTAGGATTTAAACTCAGGATTTTAGAATCGTGAAGCAGCAATAAAAAGTGGGAAAAATTTTTTTCCTATTATTATAGAGAAGAGCCAAGCAAAATGACACCTTTTATTGGCTAACTAAAAAGATTACAATATACAAGCTTTCGAGGCAACTCAGGCCCCTTCTTCAGGCAAGATGTAATACAGAAACTGAAGTTTCCTGTGTTTATATCCACACACTAGGACAAGAAACAACAATGGTAAATCTTTAAAGGAAAAATCTTAAATGCTGTAATGTATTAAATTTTAACATGAGCTTAACTTCCCATTCTTTTCTCTCTTGCTGTGTTTTGAAGTTGCCCAAAATGACTGTGACTTTAAAGTCCCTCTCACAGTGTCCATGGCTGTTTAAGTGGGCTGCTACAGGAACATCTGTGTTGCCATGTTTAATGTGGAATCTGTGCATATTCATTCTCTGGCGGAGTGTTTGTCCAGTTTCTCCCACATAGAGTGCAGTGTCAGGACATTTCATGCAGAGAATTAGGTAGACAACATTGGATGATCTGCAGGAAAATGATCCCTTTATGTGATGTTCAAGTCGGCAGTGTGGTATAACTATACGGTCTGTATTGTAGATGTGGGCACACGTTTTACATCTTTTCTGTAGGCAGGGAGATGTGCCATTTGCTGTCATTTCATTTAGGGAGCTTCGGACAATAAGTTGCTGAAGGTTTGGTGGTTGTCTGTATGCCAGGAGGGGAGGTTCAGGAAATAAATTTTTCAGTGTTTGGTCGCTGTTTAGCATTGGCTGAAGTTCTTTTATAATTTTTCGAAGTGTTTCAAGATGTGGGTTGTAGGTGACAACAAGGGGGATGCGGTTCTTGTTGTCTTTGTTTTTATATTCCAGAAGGTTGTCTCTGGGTATGGCAGTAGCTCTTCTTATTTGAGTGTCTGTTGTTTTGGGGGTATAACCTTGTTTGATGAAATCTTGTCTGAGCTCCTGCAGTTGTTGATCACGGTCTATCGGGTCTGAGCAAATACGATTGTATCGAATGGCTTGGCTAAAAATAATGGAGCGCCTTATATGCTTGGGGTGGAAGCTGTCACTTCTTAGGTAAGTTCGTCTGTCTGTTGGTTTGTGAAAAACAGAAGTTACAAGGGTGTTGTTTTTTAGTTGAACAGTGGTGTCAAGGAAGCTGACTTCTGTTTTTGAGTAATTCAGCTTCAGCTTTATGTTGGGGTGAAAAGAATTATATTCAATATGAAAATGGAGGAGGTCCTTCTCACTGGCAGTCCAGATTATGAAGATGTCATCTATGTAACGGAGATATAACATTGGTTTTAAGATGCACATTGTCATGAAATCTTCCTCCAATTTTGCCATAAATAGGTTTGCATAGTGAGATGCAAAACGACAGCCCATTGCAGTCCCTATTATTACAAACTTTATTAATCTCTTTAATCGCTTGTACTTATAATTAATAGCACTCTGGTTTATTTCCCACAGTGTGAAAATACAATATGTGAAGAGGTAGATTGACGATGAAGAACTGGCCCAGGGTAAGTGTGAGTGTGTGGACTTCTATTCTAAATCCATTCTGTCTTGCACCCATTACTGCTAGATTGGGCTCTGGCTCCTTGTGACAATGTCCTGGAAGACGTAGGTTCAGCAAAGCAGTTATATTATATTATAATGCTATGTAGTTATTTTTGGGACAACACGGAAAATTATAAAAGACAGGTGTAGCCGCAAGATACAAGCCTACTGACCACAAAGTCATGAAATTACACTGAATTGTCATGTATAATTTATTAATAAAAGATAAAGGAAATATATACTGTAGAAGAAGAAGAGGAAAGTGGGAAATGATGAAGGCAAAACTATTTCAGAACTTTAAAGAAAAAAAAATAAAATAAAAGTGTCAGTATGGTGGTGAAGTGGTAAGTACTGCTGGCCCACAGATGCAGCGCTCTGGGATAAAATCAGCTGCCTGGTTGTTGTCTATGCCAAGTTTACACATTTTCACCATGTTGGCATGGATTTTCTTTTGGTTACTGCAGTTTTCCCAAAGAAGTCTGTGTTATGGGTAATTGTGTTGTAATATCAAGCCCTCAAAAATTACAAAATGGCCTGAGTCCATACTCTAACAAGGCCTGGCCCTGAAACTCTAAAGCAGGTCTGATGCCTATACCTTCAAAAAGGGCAATGTAATGATTAGGTTTTTGGTTTTGATAGACTGTTTTGAAAATCAAGGAATCTGGTGGTCATATCTGTTTTTGTTCTTGATATATTTTAATGATTTTGAATATAAGTACAATCTCCCACTATGCTATTTTGGGTACCACCATTTTTTTTTCGTTGACAGCTGCTGTGCTGTCACTATGCAAGGTCAACTTGGAAGTGAGCAGTGTATAACATATTTGAGTCAAGGATGTAACGGTTGCATTGTGCACTTCCAAGTTCATTGGAGTCAATTCAAACTTTAAAAATATTTTCCTCTTTTTTTGTTTTGAAAAACTTCTGATTAATAAATTCTGGTTCTATTTTTTTTTTTACTTTTTGGCTCAGATTCGGTGTGTGTTTATTGGTTTTTGAATTCCTGCCCTTGCTATTTGACTGTGACTTTTGTTACAGGTATTGAACTTTGTTTTTTGGTTTTATGACCTCCTGGTTACAACTCTCTGCTTGTTGGTTTAGTTACAATTCATCTCCCAATTCCTTTTCTTACTAAAGCTTACTAAAACACAGCCAAAGCCTAAAAATCCAAATAGGAGAGGGGAACTGTTAGAAACCCCTGACCCTCAATGAAGCAAAAGGAATAAATTAGTAATAAAAGGAATACATTATTAATAAATTTTATAAAAAACAAAACAAAATATACCCAAAAGAGCAGGAGCTAATGATTCAGCATCAATCTGTGGCATCCCAGGCCTTTATATAGGCCACAATAAGCCTTATCTCCAGTATCAGGGGAGTCCTGCCCCCTTGGGCTCAATATATAATGAATATGGTAGATATGTAACAGAACTAACATACTGCAAGAAGTGAATGAAATCAAAATGCAAAGTAACAAACAAGAAAATATTAACAAAACAATACATAAAAAACGAAAATATTTAGTAACATAAAACACAAAAGAATTAATAAAAAACAATAGACAAAAAGAAAAGAAGCTAAAGCTGTTATAAACTTTTTCCTCATATGTTTATTTCCTTTTAAATGTTTTTTGGGTTGCTGAATTCATTCCTGACATTCGTTTCCAAATTAAACAATGTCTTAAAGTAGTAAAAGATTTTATGATTTTTAGTTTAGTGTTTTGTCTTGATAATTTGGTAGAACTGACTTCCTGGATTATGATCTTGGCCAGTGTTTACAAGTGTTTTATGTTTTGGTCCTCTTTCATAAAAAATATTAGTCTTTCTTTCAAGTTAGTACAAAAGCCAGGGACAGAGCTCTGAGCAAGCCGAGACAACTTAACGATTCTGAAATAAACTTTGTGTGTGTGCGTGTGTTGGGTTGTGTATGAGTGGGTCCTGCAACTGAATAATGTCCTCTCTAGGGAGTTTTCTGTCTTGCACTCAGTGCTTTAACCAGGTTTGACAATGTTAAATTATATTATTTTAAAAAGTGACACCACATATGCATCATGATATAGCTTTTTGTTTCATGATCTGACTATTATAATTAACTCCCTAATTATCTTGCCAATCCGATGATCCTTCTAGTGCCCAAATCCACTATTTTTCCATCTGTAATTATGAAAATGTTGGTGTGTCTGAAGAAGACATTATGCATGAGATACAGGATTCCCCAGCTAATTTCTCTCCAAATTTAGTTGTTGTAGTGGCTAAAGCATGTCCTGAACCACTTTCCTATGGGCACAATTCTTGCTGCACAGTGCATACTTGATAATTATCATAGTATTACTGATGCTCTTTTATTTCTGAGGATATAATACAATACAGTATTTTGAAAAATGACACACTTATTCCTGATCCAATGATTTCTATTATCATCCTGCTGGTCTTTTCTATATTTTGCCTTTATAAATCATAGTTTCAGTCACCAGCTGCTTTTTTAGTGACCTCACAGGATGTGGACTTCTAAATCCATAGATTTTCTAACCTTGTTTTAACAGTGTATACTATTTACTTTCATTAAAAATAATTTCTATCTGAATGGCATCCACATACAGTAAATACATTACCTCCAATCTGAACCCCAAGTTTGTCTTTCATTTTTAGAAGGCTAAATATTCCACAGTGGTAAGGGTTATCACTTCACAGGTATAGCATTCTGGGTCTGAATCCTGTGCCTATCATCTGTGTGAAGTTCTGCACCCATGAAGCCCATTGTCTATGAGAAGTCTAAACATTCTCCCCATGTCTATCTGGATTTTTTTCTTTACCTGTTTCTAAGACATCCCAAAAGACATACTGTACGTGTTAGGTTGATTGTCAGCGCTAATCTGACTCCATTCGATTCTGTGAGTGGATTCTTTAAAAAAGCCAGTGCCCTGCAGTGTCACGATCTGCCGTTTACTTTTATTTTATTTTTTTACAGCTTCTCTTTGACATCTACTAATAATGCATTTTGAGGGTTTTAGAGACTGATGAATCTGGTCATCTCATTGGTTTTTGATTTAGAAGTATTTCTTAAATCATAAAAATAAATCAAATTCATCAGTGGTGTCATCTTGTTTTTGCTATGTGTGCCACAATTTTGTGACTTGTGTTTGCTTGACTGCCAGGAGGTTTCTAGACAGGACAACTGGGCGTGTTTGACATGTGAAGTCATTACTGTGATGGAATAAATGTCAATATTGTACACTTTCATGTTGTCCAAGTTTGCAGATACTACCTACTGTAAATACCTAAGCGTTATTGTTTTACACATTTAAAATAACGAGCCCTGGTTTTCTGACCATTGACTTAGATTTATATCTAACATTTTGGCTTAGGCTTTATTATCTATTTTGGTTTCTGACACTTTCGCCATGTTTCTTCAGTTATGATTCTTGTCTCGTGCTTGCATGTGTTTCATAAATTTTGTCTTATTGGTTTTGAGCTTGGCTAGTTATTATTTTTGAACTGTGTTACTATTTCATCTCTGTTTGCAATAACTGCTGCAGGAGGTATACCCAGTTTCGGGTTGGTTCCTGTCTTGCACCTGATGTTGCTAGGATATGCCCCACCCCAGAAGAGAGACATCCTTAGACCATTGCCTCACAGCACCCACAGGCACACAAACACACCTATACTCTCCCATTCACTGGACCAAAATTGAAAAGCCAATGAGCATATTTACACTAAGACATGCTTTATTCATGTTTTTAGCAATAATTTTGCAGTTTGTTTTTACCTCTTAATGTTTCCAAAATTATGATTGGATTCCCTGTTTGTATCCAATATATGTATGTCTAAAACCATAATGGTGTAATTATTCATTTTAGTTATTGTATATGCTTTGTAATTTGGAGGGAAAGTCTACAGGGCAGTCTGGATTATGATTCAGTTAAGCCTACACATTTCTGATGCCACTTCTGGAGACTTATTTGCACCTGAGCTATTACATTAGAAGGAACCTTTGCTCTAGATTACAAGGTTTTAGATTCAGATTATATGCTACCAAGTTGCCTCTGATAAAAACCATGACTTAATGTTGCACCCTCTTTTGCTTCTCTTTCACTACAGGCTATGTAAAATGAAGGAATAGTCTTTTTTTCTCACCTGAAATACTATGGAAGATTCCATCTCTAAATACCGTATGTAAGATATAATATTTCAATATCATGTAACACTTGGAATAATAATGAAAGCCTTTTCCAATTTTGGGAAGTGGGAGGTTTTATTTTTAACCAAGTCTTACATGGAGCACACAGGTGCATCCAGTTTAGAGTGGTCATTCAGCAGCATGTCTGTACAGTGTGGCAGAAAATTAAATCTCCAGAGGCAAGGCACATGAACATCGATGATATGCAAAATCTACAGAAAAGCTGGATAAATGGAGAATCAATCCAGAGGCAAATATTTCATATTTTAGTCAATAATATAAGAAAAATGGCATTCACCCATTGAATTCAGCAACCATTTATTTTCTTGGTCAGCACTATCTTCTTCATCAGAAAATTCCATAGCAGAGTGTAGGAGTGCCCACAATGCTTTGCTACCCTTCCCATTCAGCTGCATTACTCCTGAACAGGCCCAGCTTGATCTGAATCTTAGTATCAAGAAAAAGGCCAATAATCGTAATGGTAATACCAGTGCTGTATTGTGGCATAGTAGTTAGTGCTGCTGCTTTACTGCTGCAGAACATTTGATTCTAAACTCAGCATAGCCTTTGTGGAATTTTCATGTTCTCTCTGTGTCTACATTGATGTGTTCCCTTAAGTACTGATGTTTTCGTCCTCTTACCCCCTGAAGGATGTACAGGTTAAATCGAATAAGCAAACTTGATTGACCCTGGATGAATGAGTCTATGAGTGTACCCTGTGGTAGAATACTGTCATGATTCTGTCCTTGTGTCAGATAATTTTAGATAGGCACCAGCTTCCTGAAACATTGAATTCAATTTAGTAGGTTTTAAAAGTCAAGTGGATGAAAAATAATCATACTAACTTAACGTATCATTCTCAAACCCACTCAGCCAAATTTAGGATCACATGGGACAGGAGCTTATCCTATCAGTACTTTTCACAAGTCAGGAAACTACAGAGGACAGGAAGTCAGGCCATTAACATAATTATTTTAGAGTAAAATAAAAATAGAAAAACATAGTACAAGTATTGACAAAACCAGGCTATTCTGCATAACACAGATTATCAGTCTTTATTCACCCAAATACTCCTAATGTCATTCTTGTTTGCTCAAATTAAAATCACCATAATTTGTAAATAATCTGGAAAATCATGACTGGAATTAATGAGAACAATCAAAATTAATCACCTAATTTAAATAATGTAAAAATGTAATGTTTAATCCCACCTACCGCAATATAAAGGACAACCTCAACCTTTGTAAAGGAAAAGCAGATGCTTTCCAACGCTTTGTTGAATATTTGCTACCATATACTGTGACGTGTGAGACCCTGTCTTGCACCCCAAAAAACAAGGTTGAATCTCAGTACTTTAGCAAATCCAACTTTATTCTGCATGATAACAGGAACAGCATGGTTATTTATTGTAGCAGAATCTACCATTCTCCTAAACACAGACACAGCAATCAGGCAAGGTTGTGGCCAGGTTAGTGGCCAGGTAATCCTGTTCCCTGCAATTACAATGTTCCTTGCATCACCCATCAACAGCAAGCGCTTATAGTGCGACCGTGATCAACTCGGCTTTGCTTTAGCTGCGAGCTGCTGCAGCGTTGGGAGCCCGCGGTTGCCCCAGAAACTGATAAACTGTCTTCCACAGATGTGACGATCGTGCTTCTGAATGCTCTTCGGTGTGTTGTCCCACTTGGGGGAGTCCCAAAAGAGTTTAGAAACCTTACAATACCCTGTTTTTACAGTATCATATACCTGGCTAGTTTATTGCGGAGGACAAATTAATAATTTGCTTTAGCAAATCAGCTCATTTAGTGTCAGATTTATATTCCAAACAAATTTAAGTAAACTGAAGATTTAACACAATTTAGTCTATACTAATATTTTCTTTAGAAACATAAAGCTTCATGAAAATTGGAGTTAGACTGAGAAGTCTGCTTTTTTAATACAATACTAAGCCATTTGACAAAGTTGTTCTTAACTGCAGTTTTCAGTTTGTTTCTGACAGGTATGTGCACTTACAAAATAAAAAGGAAAGAAAAAGGGCTGCTATTATACATGACAGGTAGTTGTCTATACACATCTACTGTATGTGCTGTGTGAAAGTACAACAGAAGAACAAAGGAAATTGTATTTATTGCCACACATTCAGATATAGCTAGGTTAAAAATTAACATCTTGAACAGAAAATAAATAAATAGCACAAAAAGATACATCTGCCTTAATTCCCAGGCCTAGATCAGTATCACATATCCTAGAAATCATGGTCATGAAATGGAACCATCTAGTTAAAGTATTAGTTAATTGTAAAGTGCTTTTAATAAATAAAAGAATATAGGTTGACTGACAAAGAAATACATATTTATAATAGGAGGTTTCAATAAAAGTTACATAAGCATTCAAAAGTCTAATATCCGGACATTTAAGACGCCTTTGTTGACATTTATTGTGCCACGTAGATACAAACTCAGATGCCACTCTCAAGCCCACTTAATCCAAGCAACACCGTTTACAAGGTAGAAAGCAGTCCTTCACAGTGCCGTCACGCATACACAAACCATTTTGGAATGACCAATTAGCCTAAAATGCACATATTCAAAGATGTGTGAGGAAAATCAACATAAACACAGGAAGTGACAAACTAATTGAACTTGTAACTTTCCGTTGCACTTTTAATACTCCACATACAAAATCTCCACCTACATGTATCTTTAAAGATTTACAGTCGATGAAGACCTATTTGTGAAAGGGGCAGAGTCCCAGGAACAATTTTTGGTAAGGAGCACTGCTGACTACAAACACTATGAAGTATGCATACATCACCCTCATAGGTCTAATTGACTTACATATGGTACATTCATGAGAAACAGCCTTACTGCAGCAGCGGCCACCACGAACTTATCAAGTCAGGTCCATAATTATTTGGACAGTGACGAGATTTTCCTAATTTTGGTTCTGTATGCCACCACAATGGATTATTTTGTGATTGAAGTGTAGGCTTTCAGTGTTATTTTAAGGGGTTTATCAGAAATACTGTGTAAGCCATTTATGACATTTTTCGAGAAAGTAAAACATTCCTCATTGTGCTCCTATAATGATTAGTTCTATATACAAATAAACAATTTGATTCTTTAAAAGACCTGAAAGTGTACTAAATGTATGCTGTGTATACATCAAACTTCTCTTTGAATTCATTGGACACCTATCCCAGCAATCATTAGGTGCAATACAGGAGTTGCATCTCGACAGGGTGCCAGTCCATTTCAGGGTAAACATAAACACACACTAGGGCCAGTTTAGCAACACTAATTCACTTAACCTGCGTGTCTCTGGACTGTGGCAAGAAACTGGAGTGAACATATGCAAAAACAAGGAGAACATGAAAACTCCATGAAGGGAACACCCAGAGCATGAACTCCAGACTTCTGGCTGCAAGGCAGCAGTCAGAGGTGAATCTACCGTCAGGGCATTCACGCCTGGGGGCCCACCAATACAACATGGTGCCAAAATCACCAAGGGGGTCCAAACCCTTCCCTGCTTGATTAAACAATGTAGGCTCCAAGTGCCAAAATCACTGGGGTGGGCTGTTTGATGAAATGATGTAGACTCTAAATGCTGAAATCACCAAAGGGGACCAATTTCTGCGTAATGAAATGATTGAGTTTCCATGGGCTGATCACAAGAGTGGGAAATACTGCTCAGCAACAAACTCCCAGGTGTCCGCGTGCTTGCTGCATTGTTAAAAGAATGATCAACTCTTTGTAAAGGAACTAATTCACCCAGGGTTGGGTCTTAATTCAGGCTTGAGAGCAGCACTGCCACTGCACCACACTGTATATGTAGAGGATGCAGTATCAAAGCTAATAATGATAATTGAGAACCATCAGATCACAGTATGCATGCCAGTTATTAAAAACAGAGAGAGTCTTACCCTTCAGCCATCAATTTTGAGAGAGAGGTACAGGAGAGAAGGAGGAAAATTTATAAAAATGTTATTCTGGCATCTAATTATTTTCACAATTTCAACAAAAACATTTATTTGTATAGCATGTTTTTATACAAATGACATAGCTCAAAGTGTTTTACAACATGAAGAAAGAGAAAGAAAGACAAAGAAAATATAAAAATTAGACAATTCTAATTAACGAAGAATAAATTAAGGTCCGATGGCCAGGGAGGACAGAAAAAACAAACAAAAAAAAAAACTCCAGAGGGCTGGAGAAAAAAAAATCTGCAGGGGTTCCAAGGCCACGAGGCCACCCTGCCCCCACTAGGCATTCTACCCAATATAAATGAACTCATGGTTTTAAGGCTTCACATGGAAGAATTAGGCAATAATGGTCATGTGGACCTCTGGCCTTCATTCCATCAATATAAGGACTGCACTGTACTTTGATCAGGTGGTGGTGGCGCAGATCACTACCACAGAAAACCGGAAAAAGAACAGCAGAGAAAGCAGGGGTTAGTATGGATTTTGGAGCCATGAAAAAAAGATAATTAAATGCATATACAGAATATCAATATTACACTAAGAACCTATGAGAAAGCCATGTTAAAGTAATGGGTTTTAGCTGTTTTTTAATTTCAGACATTTTAAGTTGTTAAAAAAAATGAAAACAAAAATAAAACTACATTTTAAAAAATTAAATATATTAAAATACAAATACAGCAAGCTTTTGTTCTTTGCCACTTGTTAAACCTACAATAAACTTTACGTGTTGTTTAGTAGGGCTGACTTAGTTCCAACTCAGTAATTGCACACTATTTGTACTGCTTCACTGCCAAATAACCATTCCAAACCATAAATGATTTGTTAACAACTACATTATGCTCATGTATGTAGACTGTAGATTTTAATCTCAAAAGGGATTGTGCAAAATAACAGGTAAAAAAAATGCAAACACCTGACACTGAAATAAGCTGAATAGTTTTTCACTTGTGGATCTGCTATCCAGAAGGCATTTCAAATGATGGTTTTGTTGACCAGTACATCTCATCCTTACCCTTCTGAATTATATATGCTGAGGGCAGAGAAGCCAGCAGCTGCTTTGGTGTGAGCTGCTCGGTGCTTGGTGCAACCAATACATGGGCTCAGTTGCAAATAAGCACAAAAGTCCCCAACTTTGCCCGCTGACAAGCCAGTAAACACGTGAAGTAAGAGGCATATTTATATGTGATAATATACTGAACTTAAACTTTGATCTAGGCCAGTAGTTCCCAAACTTTTTTTTAGCTATGGACCAGACAAACCATGTGCAATATTTCTGTGCACATTCAAGGCTTACCGTTTAAGCAAAGTCATCACTTTTGTATGCCTAACTATCACTAAAACTGGAGTCTACCATATAATCAATCAACCAGTTTAGAGGCAGGAATATTTCTATGAAAAGCAAACAACAATTTTTATTTCATACAAGTTACTAAATTTTGACACCTGTAGTCATCAGGTGTCTGGGCTGCAGCACAGGTTAGCTCATGCAGAAGTTTGGCCATGCTAACACTCAATTACCATCCCAACCAAAAAGAGTGCTGCATCACACTCAGCACCTGTCTTCCCATGTCCCCAGGGATGAATCTACTATGAAACCAATGAAGCTTAATCTTCAGGGTCCCTAATCCTGAATGGGCCCCAGAAGCGACTTTAGTTCACATTACTTAAAAATTTTGGGTGTCTACTGTATGAGTAGGATTTAAAAAAAAATATTCATATTAATAATATAGTGTAATTCAATATAAAATAATAGTTGAAATAAATATTGAAAGGTTATTAGACCATCAAAAAAAAAATTCTGATGATCCATCGTGGAATGACCGCATTGAAGAGGATAACAGTAGCCAGACTTCTTGGCGAAGGGACCCTCATAACAGTTGCCCTAGGTCAGCTGCTTCCCCCCTGTCATTCTCACATATACACCCATACTTAGCCAAATTACTGTAAAGATGCCACTTAACCCTAACTTGCATGCCTTTGGAATGTGGAAAAGAAAAGCGTACCTAGAGAAAAGACCATACAGACATAAGAACAACATTCAGACAGCAAGCTGAATATAAAATTTGACCTCAGTCTCCTTGAGGTGCGAAGGAGCAGTAACCACTTTACCACAGGGCTGTACATTTAACACTAGAATCCCTGAAGCCAACGAAAAAGCTTGTAATCCTGGGCCACCTTAAATTCCTTTGCACCTCTCCATCAGCGTGTTTTGTCTTGTAAATGTGGGCAGTCTTGACAAGAGGGTAGGTGTGCCATCATACAGGTAAGGCCAAATTCTGAGTCAGTGCTGCACTGACTGTTCACGTGGGTAGGTATGTCGTGTGCGGATACTGTATTGTTTCATAGCACTTCTCAAAGTTTTCTTTGTGATGAACAAACAAGTGAGAAACTGAGTCAGTTTATGCTGGAAAAAACTTTACATCTAATGTCTCATTTTCAAATAAAATACTTTTTGTACTATAAAAAGTGCTGTATTTTTTTATACAGGAACTGCCAAGCTTGAGTCACAGAGTTACATGAGAGACATAAAGGTGAGTCCAGGTTTCTAAGGAAAATACTGGTACTTTACTACTGTATAGAGAAGGTACTGTCTCAAGACTTCATTCAAAATCGTCCTCCTTTATCCCCCATCTTCAGATTAGAGTAACATTGTAGCTCTGAATCACTTGTGTTAAATGTTCTAAACATTGTGCCACAAGCACATTATGCAGTGAAGCCTGATCCTTCAGAGGACAACCAATTGCTTTGCCCTTGGTTTAGTATTTACCAGACGCAGCAGAACAGCTACAGAGCTGTCATTGTGCCTCTACTCTTAGAGATAGCAAATTGCCGGCGAACCTGGTCACAATAGTATATGAGTATTTTTCTCACATTCATTATAATTACATTTTCATTATAATAGAATATTTGTATGGTTGCATGAATTTCAGTAGAATTGGATTCCACCTGTATATAGCTTTGGGGAACTTCTAGGGACATAGGTGGAGGTTTGAAATTTGGAGTGTTAAAAGTACTACGAAAACAAGCTTAATTAGTTTGTCACTTAGCTTATATACGCTCACGTTATGTCTACTGCACTACCATTCGCTGCTGATAGATAGATAGATAGATAGATAGATAGATAGATAGATAGATAGAT
>JANRMT010062854.1:84487005-84525967 GCA_026402145.1 Polypterus bichir lapradei
GATAGATAGATAGATAGATAGATAGATAGATAGATAGATAGATAGATAGACTTTGTTATTTTGGATGGGAGCTTTGCACTGAAGGAGAAGCATCAGAGTTGTCCCAACCACTGGTTGAAAACTATTAAAGAGCAGGTTAATGCTGACAGACATTCATCCACCCCAGAAATGTGCCTTTAAATTAATTGCAAATGTATTTAAAAGTGCAGTTTTTCATTCCTGATGTGTTATGGTTATTTTTCCAATATCATCACTGTGTGAAGTAGCCTATTGGCAAACACAGATCAAACTTGTTAACAAACTTAAGTTTTGAGATTTTGCAAAAAACTTAAACTAGATAAGAGTGTTTCTTGCAGATCACACAGAAAAAGGGAAGGAGTGTGGGCTGTAAAATCTTTAACTACTGATGACAAGGTGAAGAGCTGTGATTATGACATAATATGAAAGATTGAACAAAAACACAAAACTTAAAATGAAGCCTTTTAACATGCAAATTGTCTCTAATATCATGCTATATCTGGGATGATGATTATGAAGAAAAGATCAACATGATGAACTGAGATGAATCATCAAACTGCTGCAAATGGTTTGACAGGTGCACAATATAAAAAATATATGGTAGCATTTATTATGCATTTAGACTATGACAGTGAACAAAAGAAACTAACCAAATCATATTTTATATCACCAAAGTGGGACAGGTCTTGCAGCAATAACATGTTTAAACAGCTTATATCAAAGTACACTAGATATAACTAATTTAGTATTATGTATGGGTGCTTGAGGATCATCTACAGGGTACAGACCAAGCAGATAATACCATTTTGGGACACAAGGGGGTGCTGTCGCTAACTGTCCTGTCTTTTCTCCTGCAGTTTAGAGAACACTGGATGGCAACCTAGTATTTCAAGATGATATCCTGCCAAGCAAATGAACAGGTGAGGACCTGGCCACCCAAAATGACATGAATGATTTTGGGGATGCTGACACTGCCTCTGGTACAACTCCAGGTGCGTTCCTGGCCCTGGACTATAAAGCAATGACAAGTGCTTGAATTATTATAAGGGAGACAGCAGTGAGGAAAGCCACAGCCCGTGGTTTAGTCCCATTGTACTGATAGGAACTGGAGCTTCTGTAATGACTTCTGTCGGCTTAACCTGGAATCCCATTTTGATGCCTATCCCGTGCTGAGGGTGAATGACTTTTTGGAGTGCTTGGGGGGTGCCAGATACCTGTCCACCCTCAACATAAACACAGGTAGCAGATCTCCCTGACCAAATTTTTGAAAGAGAAGACTGCCTTTACCACCCTTAGTAGTTACTGGTAGTACTGCATCTTTCCAGTCAAGCTGCACAGTGTACTGGCAATCCTCCAGCCTCAGGTGGAAAGACAGCTTTAGCCCCACAATGCGTATAAGTGCTACCTACATTAATGACATATACTCCAGCACCTGGGAGGAACACATCTGGCACATATTGGCTGTCCTCCATGCCATCTGCATAGCCAATCTACAGATCAATCCAAAAAAGTGTTGTTTTGGATTGACCAAGGCTAAATACCTAGACTATGTGGTGGGGTTATGATGAGTCAAACTGCAGGAGTCCAAAGGTGCAGCCATTCGGGACTGGCCCCATTGTAAACTAAAATGCAAATCCAAGACATCCTAGGTCTTGCAGGTCAATATTAGAGGTTTATACCACCATTCTCCTAGAGGGCTACACCTTTAAAAAACGTGACATAAAAACAAGCTCCAGATATGGTGGTGTGGAGCACAAATAAAAAGCTGCAGTCTGTTAGATGAAAATGGTCCTAATGTCAGCTCCGATATTGAGCCATTACTCCTCCAGACCAAAACCTTGGACACCAGCTTTGGTGCTGTGTTAAGCCAGGACATCGACGAAGCCAAACACACAGTGACTTACCTCAGCCAGAAACTGCTGGACTGGGAGTGCAGAGATTGAGCAAGAGGATCTGATAATTAAATAGGCTATAACCCAACTCCTGGTGCACTAGTTTAATTTGGTGACTGACCATGCCCCCTGCTGTGGCTGTTATCACATGAAGACTCCAATCTGGTGTCACAAGATGGTTTCTGAGGCAACAAATCTACAAGTTTACAGTCTAACACAGGTTTGGGACCCTCCGTGTCAACACTGATGCTCTATACTTGGTCCACAACCTCACAGTAAGGTCCGCCCACCCCACCAGGGTGGACCTGGTGGGGGAGTAGGGGTGGTGTTGGGCTGTGTCACACATGCATACTTGAGGATCATCTTGAGGGCTCGGACCAAGCAGGTAATACCATTTCGGGTCCCTTATCTCTTCCTTCTGCTGGGAGAAAGCAAATGACATATACAAGGTATACCCTGTCCTTTTGGTCCCGGTGTTATAAGTTTATCAACCCCAGAAAGAGGCATCATTTCTTAGACCTGAGCCAGTGAGAATGAAGCTCCCAATTACTGACCTGCTCTTAAAATGTGCTTAATTACAGAGATTTCCTTAACAGACGTTAAGTGTAAGCCAGAGATGGTGCTTCCTTGTTCAGGTTTATGCAATGTCATCCTGCACTTGTTTATGTAAGTTCACAAATGAAACAGGCAAAGAATTATACTGACCTCAGTCCTTTTATAACATAAGTAGGCAACACATGGCATGAATTAACTTACTAAACAGCTAAAAAAAGTCTGGATTTCACTAAAATACATATGTGGAAAAAGAAAAAGGGTTAAAAAAGAAACCACAATGCAACACTGATATGTTTTGACCCTTCAGCTTAATTTTGTAGAGAAGTTACTTTTTTAATATGGATGAATAGACATAAACAATTTGAGAGGTTTTTTGGCCATTTAGAATGATACTTTTTCTATATTCTGTCTAAAGGAGGGCAAAGAAGAGACCAAAGCTCTGAAACTGACAAGAAATGGAAAAAATATTTTTAAGATCTATCAGTACGACAGCTCTCACAAAATAAAATTAATTAAATAAGACTTTCTTTGATTAAATATGCAGTTTACAGCAGAGAGAGGACCTTGAAAAATCACCTGCTTTTAGACCCCATCAAGGAAAGTGGAGATGATAAAAATAATAGAACTGCAATGTTTGCTAAGTTACTTAAGGTAAGAGATATCAACAGCAATAAGAGTTACTCCAGTAAGAGACCTCTCCATGAACATACTTTTATCAAGAATCAAATTTTAGAAAGGAACTGTTTAAATGATTCTCTTTTAAAATAGATAGCTATATATATATATATATATATATATATACACTACAACAAAGGCATTTGAAAATGCAATGCAACATATCCTTGTACATTCATACATTTATTTGAACACTTGTAACTTTAGCAACAAAAGAAAGTCTTACACAAGCATTGCTTTTCGATGTAATCGTCAAACTTGTCCAGGCATTAATTCCACTTCCACACAGAGAACACGCATGTCAAGGTACTGTAGCCAACATGTTGCAGTGTCCTGTACATCACCATCTGTTATCCCAAATTCTTTTTAAAGGAGCACTGACACGCAAGTCACTTGGTACGAGAGGCAGGCTATGAGGTGAATGGTCTTGCACCAGCCATGCAAAGTGCCATTAACAACTGGTGCTGACAGTGGTGATTTTGTGACAGCACTGATGAATCATACAGTATGTCCCTTTTAGTTGCTAATAAATTTCAGCAGAGGTTGTGACCTTGGCATACAGATATTAAAATATACTATGCATCTCTATATTTCATACTGTTCCAAGATGTCTTTACTTCTTCAAAGTGATGAACACAATAGACATCTCTCGGATGGCCTGCAATGTTACCACATTCAGGTAGTAACAACTACGTTTATTCATACTCACATAGAAATATTAAAAAAAAGAAATTTGGTAAACATTTTGTATAAAGAATTCAGAAATGTAAAAAATTACATAAAAATCTTAATTCATTTATATCAAATTACAGTAAGTCAAAATTGGCAGATTTAATTTTCATCTTATTACTGTGCTTCTAATGTGTGCTAGCACTGATAGAAAAGCTCCACAATGTATTCCACATTTTATGCTTATGTAGGCGGCTGGTTCTTAAATATTGGGAATATGAGATTTCTGTTGTGCAACACATGTTCTTCTGTTTGCCATTAAGGTCCCTTTCTCCTTTGACCATTCTTACCTTCTCATTGTGTGTCTCAGCCTCTCGCTCACTCCATGCTAAGGCATGGTTATGAAGCAGCTTGTCACATGCAGTTGATTCTGCCCTTTTCCATTTGTTTTTTAGCCATTTCAGTTCAATGTGTAAAATGGATAATAAAGTAAAAAGGAATATAAATGGCGAACAGCATGAACTTTATTCCACTTCTAGCTGTGTTACCTGGCTTCACCTAGGAAATTTTCAAAGTCAGTGGGCTTCAGTCTTAGTGTCATTGGTTTAGGGGATGTATCAGAAATACCATGTAACTACTTTTTTGGTGATGATCGTTCCTCCTCAAAAGCCTAAAATTTGTCCTGCCTCAATATTTAGTGGTTTTGAGTAAATGTCTACCAAGAAAAAAAAAAAAAACAAAAGTTACTAATTACTCACTCAAAGTACAATTCTGTTCTCTTCTTATCACATTCTGTAAAACAGCTAAACTGTTCAATTGTGGTCTGGCTCCATCGATTCATTTGCATTGATTTTGTTTGTTCTTTTTTTACTTATTCTTTGTATTTTTTAACTTCAAAAATCACTTAAAGCTGACTGTTGATTGGTGTTGTGAAGTTAATGATGATATGCAGGTGGACAACAGTGCTGGCTTTTTCAAAAATGCATGGCTATTCACTGATTAAAAACAAATACAGTGTAATCAATTTATCTCAGATTGACTGTCACATGTGACACACCCTCAGACCACTAATGTGATCGACAATGCCGAGCGATATTTCATTTCACCAAGGGGACCCCCTTCCTCCTCCTCTTCTAATCGCAATCAGTTCACAAATGGGGAAAGCTTTACTGCTCGTCCAATGTTGTCTGTACATTGTCAGCACACATAAAAAGTTAAAAACTGAGTCCAAAGGCCATGAAGGTCGAGAAACAATGTAATCTAGGAAGACAATGAAAGTGGCCGAGTGAAAAAAATGCAGCAGTTGCCTACCTTTGATGACGCAGTGCTTTTATCAGTGCTCTTATATAAACATTGTGAGTGCTGATGAAATTGTCTGGAGCTGTGCTCTGACTAATGGGAATTGTAGTCCCCACTTTGGCATTGGCACAAGGTTGCAGATAAGATTAAGAGGGTGGCGGGGTAATATATATATTAAATATCTTTCACGTTGGACCAGTTGATTAAAGCTGACTACGCTGATAGCCAGAACACCTGGGAAGTACTTATTGAATGTGTAATCTTCAAACTTTGCTGGACTTTGCTCCTTTCACTTCACTCTCCAGACGGCCCTCATTTGATAAAACCAACGTACCCCATTTCTCCATGTGATCACTGTCAGTTCTGTGGCAAAACAAGGCACATGGTGCATTAGAATGTTTTATTAGCTAGAGCATAATTAATAATAAATATCAATAAAAACATGTCAGTTCATTTTATTTTTTTACATCACCAAATTTCAATCAAATCCATCATTTTTGAGATCTTGGTATTTAGTATTTCATGTGCAGGTTTTTTTTAAACCCCTTAAACATGGATATCAAAATGTCCTTTCTTAGTGGATGCCTACTGCCCTAGATGTACCATCCTGCCAAATTTGAAAAATAGTGTTTTTTTTTGATGAGTAAGTTCATTAACTTTGCATTATATGTATCCACCTTAATAAAAGGATAAGCATCTGTGTGTTTGTCTGTGTGTCTGTCTAGTTGCAATTTCTCTGTCATTCCAAAAGATGGTGCATCACAAGCATTTTTAGTATTGCATTTGTCATTCCAATAGATGGCACATTATAAATATTAACACTGTGTATATGAACCCCATACAAAATGGCATATAACAGAGGCATTGCATTGCATGGTGCACTGCAAACATCAGCGTTAATTACTTACTGTAGATTTCTACCCGTTTTAGCACAGCTAGCAACTCAGACTACGACAGACTCTCATTTACACGCACACTCACTTACCTCCAATACAACAAACTAAACCTACAAATGTTGATCAGTCTTTTCCTGAGGAATTCTAAAGGAATCTGTTAAAAAGTGTGTAGTAAAAAATGGCAAAATGCTGCATTTCAAAGGCTAAACCCAAAGGGCTTCTTTCTGAAAGCACTCGCCCCTAATTTCTCCAGTCCATGCATTTTAGTCATCCGCCGGAGTTTCAGGGAGAGAGCAAAAGATACTGAATGAAGGACCTGACATTGAGAGAAAATGAAAGCTAAAGTGGTTGTTATCCATTTCAGAGCTCAGTAGCACAAGGTATCTGAAGCTTAATAATTAATTTGCAAGTTGTAATGAGTGTTGTAACAGTGGATACACTCACAAACACTTAGACCACCACAGCCACTGACTCCACACAGTTGAGAAGTGCCTCTCTCTGCTACAATATCTTTCTGTCACTTTAACTATTTTATCGCTATATGAGCTTAGATAAGCATTGTGGTTTATGGATATACAAAGTGTTAAAATGCTATTGCTATTTTAATGGAATGTTTACATTTCCAATTAGACAGTAATATTCTATTTCTTTAGCTATGCCTTTAGATGTGCAGTCAGAAGTTGGATGGTTGTGCAGCCTCATCTGGTGTTGTTAGACAGATTTGTTGATTCAGGTGTTTTGAGTACTGAAATCTGCATCTCCTGTGACTGTTGTTATCAGCTCTCTTAACGGCAGGTCTTTTGACAGAGAGTGACACACTGTTTACTTCAATTACATATTTTGCAGTTCATATTTTCATGAATATAGCTGACAGTTCTTTCAAGCCTACATCCATTCCTACACTATCGACATAACAACAACAACAACATTTATTTCTATGGCACATTTTCATACAAACAGTAGCTCAAAGTGCTCAAAGCACTAAACAGCAGAAAGCACCCACAGCTCCTGCGAAAACATGTCATTCACGTTTACCAGTCATCCATCGATGTCTTCAAATGCCAATGTATAATCTGATGTTACAGAACAGTTTTTCACTTACAACAAATTATGTTTAACATGTGCAATGCTCTCTTTGCACATGTGACAAACATTTATATGTCTAATAGGATTTTTTAGGAGACTTTTTGACTGTTCATCGTAATCAGAAGTTTGCTGTCGGTCAGATCAGGTTAACAAGAGCACTACTCCTCTTTCCAGTTCAAAATCACCGCCCCTACTTTGAACGCCACCTTCATGAGGCATCCGCTTGGTTTAGAAATGTGACACTCAGTGAGCACTCTAAATGTACATACTAGCTGCAGTCACATTTTGCCAGTATAGTTTGACAATGTAGATTCAAGTTACTCTATAAAAGAAAGATAAAATGCTGACACAAAAATTACACATGAGCTCCTGGCCACTTACAATTGGAAAGCCAGGCTTTTGTCACTGTGCAAGATGAAGCAAAAAGAGACAAAACTGGTTTTAAAAAAATAGAAAAAACTTCACTTTTGAATTTTAAAAACTCACATCAGCCTACCAATTGAGCTTATGAGCAGAAAAAGGAGCTCAGCTGCAATAAAACCACCAATGCTTTTAATTGTTAAAGCAACTAGATCTCACTGACATTGACAGCCACTATACAAGCATTGCTTATTGTATTCACCATATGATGTCCCCAATCCAAGAAGTTCTGGCACATGTTTTTTTAGTGTGCTCATAATACATACTTGAGTGTCTCAGTCTCACTAAATTATGTTTTCTCTCTTTCTTTGTTCGCTGTTTGACTATAATCTCACTGCTTGCTTTTTTTGGCTGTTTCGTAAAAGCAACAAAAGCTGTTGTGGAAATACCTAATGTATTTATAAGTTCTGATCTTGTGCATCATTGGACCTCACAAAATGAAGAGAGCTGACAAGTCAAAATTCCAGTATTCAAATTATTATAATACTTGATTTCATTCAGTTGTGCAAATTTGATTTATAGATTCGATTTGCAATTTGACAAGGAGGCTGCGCTGAAATCTTGTTTTCTCTGTTGTGATTATAGGTAGGAGGGGATGGTGCTAATTTTTGTTTCTCCTAAATGAAGCCCACAGTCTGCCGTACAGTGTATATCTACTCTACATATATAAAATCCTAAGCCTAAAAGTGCAACAATTTTGTGCAGCGATTTTATGTCACTTTTTCTGCCACGTTTTTTGTCATGGTTTAAATTGGGCTTATTTTAAAAACCTACATATATATGTTTGGTATAATTCTTTTCAGAATTTATCGAACTTTAATGTGATGTTGTAGAT
The DNA here is from genome assembly GCA_026402145.1 of Polypterus bichir lapradei. Lineage (NCBI taxonomy): Eukaryota > Metazoa > Chordata > Cladistia > Polypteriformes > Polypteridae > Polypterus > Polypterus bichir. The sequence continues at coordinate 84,495,351 of JANRMT010062854.1, forward strand.
TTTCAGATTCTTATTCCGTTTTTAAATTATAAAGTAAAATATCAAGAAAGTTTTTATTTTTGATCGTGTAAACTTTCTTTCACAGGAAAAAACTATTTAAAAAAAAATCTATTCATAACACCAATGTTTGTATTTAGGTGATTTAGTTAGCTGAAGGTCAAGGCACCGAAAGCGCCATTGGGGCTTGCCCCCCTGTATATATATATATATATACATATATATTGCAGAAGATCAGCCTTGGCACAGACAGGCAGACACCAATGGTTCAAAACCCACAACACGTTTATTTACACTATGTACAAATAATCAGTCCCGCAACTAACCCAGTGCCCCTGCACCACACACCCTCAAGTCCGGGCTTCTCCAAAGTTCTGTCTTCGCTGCCTTCACTCCTCTCCTCCAAGCTTTGTCCTCTTCCACCTGACACTAGCTGATGACTGGAGGGAGACGGCCTCTTTTATGCCCACCCGGACGTGCTCCAGGTGCCTCCGGGTGTCCCTGGTAATACTTCCGCCAGCACCTCCGGATGTGGTGGAAATGCTGATGTCCAGGGCTTCACAGTCTTCTGGGCGCCCCCAGCAGTGACCATGGGGCCTCACGTGGTCCGGGGGAGGCATAGTCCCTCACTCTGTCCTTTTCGATGTCCTGGCTGGGCACATTCCCCAACCGCCCGCCACACACATATATATATATATATATATATATACAACCATTATGTTTTGATGTTAAACTACTTCTAAATGCCATAATTTAAACAGGGCTCTAATGCTATTCTGTTAGTTTTTGAGACTTTCTGTGAATTAGACTGCCTTTTCACTTTAATTACACAATTACTACTAATTATACTTTTTCACTGGCAGTGATTTTCTTTTTTGTGTCTGTAATCTAAACATTAGGATGAGACAGTTGCATTTTTAATAGCTCATCATTACAAAGATTCTTTATTATAGTACCTGAGAACCTTTCTGTAATTAGTTTAAGAACTGCAGTTACTTTTCCTGAAGTCTATTGCTATATGTTTTAATTCAACTTAGGATTTTAGCAGAAACTAGGAAAAAGACAGTCCACATTAACATTTTTTAAAAATGCTTTGCCTGTAATCTTTACAAAATTCAACATTGTGAAAGTCAGAAATTATAAGTTAACATGAAGGCAGGTCAAAAAGCATTCACATCTCTTTGATGATTGACAGGACTTCTGAATTCGCAGGCAACAGTGAGCATGGCAACTCCAATGATTGTGATGAACTTGGCCTATCCCTTTAAATCTCTTTTAGCATTAATGGGATCAAAATGAATGCTCTGCTTATCAAATGCAACAAGAAAGAGCTGTGGCTATTAGCACAACTCAGTGAAAATGTTCATCTGTAGCAATAACTATATGAATGGAAAACTGTCAGTGCGTGGGCATGCTGATTATCACCAGCAGGGAAGTAACCACTGATGAAGTGGAAAGCCAAGTGCTGATACTTTGCAGTTTGGGCTACATGGCCATGTTGTATTAATGGTTGACTACCTAGTCAAAAATATCTTTTTTATTATTTCTGTATAAATATCCAATGCTTTTATCAAAGGTGATTTGAATGATTTGGATACAGTACATTTGTGCTCACACATTTTTTAAAATTGGCACACAGGCATGCAAAGTGACTTCCTAAGGGTCATATAATGAGTTGGAGGTGTGAATTCAATCACCAGCCTTGTGGTTTCAACTACATTGCTTTACTCACTTCACTGCAGTGCCTGTAGCTGTGGAAACAAAAACATACAGCCTATACAGCAGCTAGAAGATTTCACAATATAGTCATTTAAATTGTAATTGCATTTTAAAGAAATTTTAACCAGGCTGTAAATACCATTTGGTGGTGGGGAACATATGGATGACTGCAAACCCATTTGACTGTCCTTTTAAAGTGTTTACTATGGCGATTAGGCTTTTTTTAAATTGAGCTCCTCTTGCATTGATATTATTTTCAACATGAGGATCTTAGTTGAGCCTGAGATATAATCCTCCTGCTCCAGTTACTTACATAATCTGCCTCATGTATCTGCTGAGAACATAACTGGCAATCAAACGTTTCCAAACTTATTCTGTTATCTAAATTTTGGATTTTAGATTGCAGTGATAGTTTCCACTTATAGAAAGTTTCTTTTTCACTAGTACATTTTCTATGCTCAAACTTTTTTCTCTACAGTGAAAGAATTTATTGGTTAGTCAGTAAAAGCAGAATTCTTATAGCACTCTTCATCAGAAACTATGAGGGACTCAGCATAAGTCCACTGTTCTTCAGTCATTTTAGAATCTTTATTGATCCTTCTGATTAGTGAGTCTTGCTTGTTTAACCCCAGAATAGACTTTTCTAGGGAAGGTGATGTGCTGTCCCCATCATCCATTCAGCACTGAAAGGAAACTGCTTTTCAGATACCACATTGAGCCAACAAAATGGATCCAAAAAGATGCTGCAGTATTGATTTTGTATCAATATTCAGTCTGTTTCTGAAGTTTTCAGTTCGTGTTGCCCCTTAAACCTGGCTGCCTGTCTCTTTCATATTTTTTTTGTGCTGGCTCTCTAAGTGTACCTAAAAAGGCCATCAAAGAAAACAAATCCTAATACATAATCTGTTAGCAAGAGCAGAAATGATAAAAAAAAGGAAAAGCACAAAAAACAACACTTACTATTAACTCCTTTACACTACATTACACCACTGCTGGTATCTTTCCAATTGGAGAATTGAGAATAGGAACACCAGGGTGGCCCCTCCTTCTGCGGATTAATACACAAAGCCCATGGAACGGCTGAACATTACATAATTACAGACACACCGAAAAAAAAAACAAAACATTAAATTAAGCATTATAATCATTCAGAAACAACAAAAATAACAATAAAGCAATAAAATACAAGCCTGGGAGAAAACTCTGGCTGTAACACAAAAAATCAAAGGTATAAATGGGACTCAGGAGACAATTCAGTATAGTACCCCCCAGAAAAAAGATCTAAATAGACACTAGGGAATAGGATACTGTGGGCATTAAAAAATGACTTAAATGATAATGGGAAGAACCTTTCAATATTTCCTAATAGATTTCCTCATCAGTCAGAGGAAACGGCACCAAATTGATTGAAGGCACAGCCACGATTAGCAACAGAACTAATTTACTACTGAAAAATTACCCAACACAAAGACCTAAGTGACAAGACAAAGCCCAGAGGTAAGGAGCCAAATAATCAGAAAAAATAACAAAGGGAAATCCTTGGCCATCTGAAGTGAGAATCCATTACTTAATCACTGAGTCAAAGATGCTGGTGTAAGTGTCAGTGCTGAATGAAATGAGTTCTTGGAGCAGTTTTGCCAAAGTTCAGAATTTATCTCATGGCTATATAGCTTTACAGACTAGTGACTAGTTAAGCCTGATCCTAACCTTCAGAAAGGCACACAAATGTTGAACTCTGCTCTGAAAATCTCAGCACTGATGACTCTGCTTAGCATAGCATAGCAGATTTGTAGCCAAAGATACAAAAACAGCCGTAGTCTGTATACTGCACCCTTATTCTGCCATCTGCCCCAGCAGTGTATGTCTACCCCAAAATCAGCCTATACGCAGAAAGAAATTGGCATGGGAAACCAATTTTGATTAGAATGTAAAGGGTTAAAAGTGAAACGACTCAAAGGAGGCTCACCCAGCAATCTAATTATTTATGAATGAAGCAGTAGTGCTATGGAATTAGTAGTAATTTGTCCTATAAGAAATAAGACTGATGAACACTCAAGCCAAGATAAACTAATGTTAATTATATGTCTCTTTAAAGTATTCCTGGTAAAGAAATACTGTCAATAATCTTTGTAGCTTTTAGGGATATAATGCTAAAAACAGAAATCAAGAATTCATTTGGTTTGTTCTGTGTTTTGTCTCGGTGTGTCATTGTTTTGTGTTGTAAATGACAAAGGTCACACTGATTGTAGCTGCCTTCTGTGTGGCAGTTATCTCTTTGCTTGCTTGAGTTCCTTCTCTAGTTCAGAGATATGCAGGTTAACTTGACTGACAACTTAAAATTGGCTTTATATGAGCAAGTGAAGGATGTATTTGTGAATGTTCACAGTGATAGACTGACATCCCATTCTGGGTTTCGTTCCTGCCCTGTGCCTGATCCTTGCTGTGACAATCTTAGGACCCAAAACTATGATTTACAAAAGTGAACTCAGAAAATGAATGGATGGTTGGATGAAAGGTAGAAAGGATAGACAGAGTGATTTAAGAATGAAGAAATAGATGGTTGGATGAATATTAATATTCTCTCTGGTACAGAAATCCTAGAATCCCAGCATGAGAAATTTGTATATGCTAAAATTAGCAAAGTGCAGAAGAGCTCCATCTCTACACTACACAGGCAGTCCGGTACCCACAATTGACATTAAGTGGTTGTAAAAGGGGTGATTTGGTGCAATTAGTTGTCCTAATGTGGAGAACTAAGAGCAGCATGGAAAGACTGGAGTGAAGTGGAGAAAAAGAGTCAGCCATGGAGACAGAGTGATAGAAGAATGCACAGTCATAAAGTGAATATAGGACAATATGTTGGAGCATTTTATGGCTTTGACGTTATCCCTAAAGCTCTGACAGCAGGACTGCTGATAGGACACACAGCAGTTCAGTTTGTATTTAATTAGGGTGCTTAATTGTCAATGGTAGTTTTAATAAAATACAAAATTGTTCAACCTGGAAAATTTCTCTCATTCCTTAATGCAGCTATAAAGTCTGTAAAAATCATGTTCAGGAGTCAGCAACCCTCCAATAGTTAGAAACACCACAGTGGGAATAACAAAAAAGCTGCTAAGAGTCCTGTTCAGTGTGTATCTTTTTCATTCATGTACAGAATGTACATGATAAAAAAATAATTATAAATTCACAGGATACGCCTTCTGTCACATTTCATGTTATGTAAGTGTCAGACGGCAGAAAACAGTCCACTAAGCGCTACTGAATTACCCAAAACTGTTGATGCAAGAAGGCTTTGACAAATGGTGCATATCACAAAATATATATATATATATATATATATATATATATATATATATATATATATATAATAAAATCGTGAAAAGTCATTTCCTTCTCACACCAGAGAGGCATCAGTGCAGAACGTGATGTTCCCTGTTTTTCTGTCGGCAGCTTGATTGCCAGTGGCAGCCACTGATCCAGCGCTAAACAGATTCTACACGTCATGCTATCCATATGTGAAGGCCCTTCTGGGATGTGTGAAGCCAGAGACTTGACACCTTTACCACTTCTCCATTGCACAAGCCCTTTCACGGGAGAGTAATGCCAATTAGACTCTTTATTTGTGTGTGTGTTACTTTGACCAGGCAGAAAGCAAATGCAAGAAACATTAGTGTGTAGTCTGACCAAGTAAAACGTCAGAAAAATGGCCAGTAAAGTGTTAATGGAGAAACTCATGACTCATAATATGCAAAAAACATCAATTAATCTAACACAATCAGAGTTTTACATAGTGCCATACACAAGGCACACCAGAATGCAATATAAAGGAAAACAACACAATGTAGATAACAAAATTTTACAAATATAAAGTACCCAGAGACAATCATGCATAAAGAAAAAAAGATATAAATGGGAGTTTGCAGAGAAGAGCTGCAAAAAGGGTCCGTTTAAAAATAATTCAATTAATGAATAGCAGGACAGAAATGCATCACAGAAGCTTCAGGCATAATTTAAATTTTATGATTGACTGAGTCCCCTCAATCTGCTGTGTTAAATTCTGACCAATTTTACTTCCTTCAAGAATTTAGAATTAAAATGTCAATAAATAGATAGGGCTGAGAATGAACAGATGGAATTACAATGTAATTTCTCTTCTGTACCTTTTTAGCATATATACTAAGGAAGAGCATTCTTAATACATCAAAGGAACAAAACAGATTGAATTGAATTGACGTCATTTCATTTTATCTAAAGCAAACCAGTCACTGCAAGGTAGTTTGAAATTCTCCCAGGGAGTGCAAACAGCAGTACATGAGAAGCATAATTATAGAAGGTGCCCACTAAGAAGCAGACATCATCTGCTGATTAAGAGATTAGCTGCAGTGAAAACCTACAACCCCCATGACCTCCAATGGAGCACCACTAGGTTAGACTTGCTCAGCCCCCTGCTGAACTTCACGCCGCACTAGCACTTAATTTTCTCTCTAGGTGGTATCTCTAACAGGCCGGCTGGAGTCTGAAATCATGGTCTATAAAGCATGAAGGAAGAGGGCCCGAAATTTACTTAAGGTACTCATAAATGCACTCTTGGATAATATAGTATGGCATCTGCTGAATGAAAAGATGTCAGCTTATCTCTCTGTGACCTAGGACCTAATTAAAAGAAGGATTTTTTTTTTCAATAGTAGTAAAGAATGTACGTTGATGAGCAAAACCATAGACTAAACATTCCTAAAACAACTAACTTGAAATATGTTTTGAGCATAGAAGTAACTACCAAAAATGATGAAGTAATCCTCTCTTACCAACTGTACACCTAAACAAAATATTTTCATTTGTTTCATACATTTGTTATCTCATTACAGAGTTGTAGGGTACAGAACCGTAGTCAGGTAGCATCAGGTAAAAGGCAGAATTCAAACTCTGGAGAGGACACCAGCCTATCAAAGAGCATGTTTCCTAAACCACCAGCTTAGAGCTACTGCACAAAATGAGGAGCACACATGCAAAAAAAAAAACCACTGAAAATCTGTCCTTACTTCAGGTGGAGTTTACTGGAGTGGCCTCACCCCAGGCAGCCCAACCCCAACACAAAGGGCAGGCTTAGGTTTAGTCCTTAGGCTTTAGTCATTTCTTTTTTTGGTAATGTCTCCATTGTAAATTATTCTGCTTTGCCTAGCTCCTTGTCTCCTTGTTACCTTTTTAAGGATGAGCTTCCTCCATCATGCACAATAAAAACTAACTAGATATGAAAAGTTATTTTTGAAGGAGTTTGTACACCCTGCAAAATACACAAACTGACTTTGATATATGAACCATGTGAACCTATATGGGGCTGAATTCATGTCAGACAAACATTGTGTCTTTATAATAGGTGAACAGCTAAATTTAATGTCTAAATAATTATATTTTTTGGCTAATTTTATAAACCTGTAAGGTAAAGGTACTGTTACAAACAAATAATATTGACCAAATTTTCTAGTGATGTATGGTAACATAACAAGGAAAACAACTGTTGCTTCAATTAAACATAATTAAAGCAAATATAAGGTATGTCAGGGCAGAGAGTTCAGAAAAGTAGCACGATATGGTGGAAGAATTGTGAAAATGAAGGTGAACAGGTGCTACAGGTCACGAGAATTATTGTAAGTTTAGATAACATCCAGAAGGTAAGCTAATGATGGAACTAGACAAAAAGAAGTGCCAACCTGGGTGATGTATTTTAGCTCTTTTCTCCAATAAGATACCATTAGAAAGTTTAATTAAAAGATACTAGTCTTCTAAATTCCACAGCACTGAAATCAGGCAGGCCAATACTTTTAAGAGGTAACACCATCATTAATGAAAAATTTAGATTTGGGGATGTAATGAAATGAGGAGCCACAAGGGGTCACTATGTCTTGCGGTCCTGTGAATTTTTATGACTAAACCTTGAGAATAGATAGTGTATTAGCAGTTTGTCCTTGTCACTACCATAGACATAGAATTACTAGACACCGCATGACCAGCAGCATCGTACGTCAACGTCGCCACCATATTGCGAGTGGCACTGCTGTGGAGTTAAATAAAGGATAAAGATGCCTCACGCATGTGCTGCTTGGGCTTGTACAAACCGCTGTACGCTCCAAACCAGATCCCGGGGGATTACATTTCATAGGTAAGGCTGAACAATTGTTTTGGTTATATTTGACCATTTGAAAATCCCATTTTATAATCTTAACTTTAGCTACACCAGGCTAAGCTAGCAAACCTATACATTTATGTGCCCAAGTGAGCCTCCAAACAATGTTTTGGCTAAACGTATTTAGTTACTAACTATGTAGATTGTTGTTAGCTGTTAACATTTCTCAAACTTTGAAGGTTTCCCAAAGAAATCCAACTCAGGAAGCAGTGGGAGGTAGCCCTTAGACAGGATTTTGAGAAAGCTGTCCTGTGATGTGTGCCTTGCTACTTTGGTAACAGATGCTCTACCGGCATCATATGATCAAAGCTACCACTTGCTCACATTAAAAAACACAGGAGGTTTGATGATTCCTTCTGAGGGATCAGTCAAGGTGGTCAAAGTAGCTGAGCATGTTATCCAACAGTCGACACTAAGGCAAGCTGTCAGTGTATCTTTGATCAATCAGTTTGGCTGCGATTGGTTCAGATGATGTGTTTTTTCTCAAGGAGCACATTGAGGAAACACAGTTTGAAACTGACAACCATCATTTAATGCTCATGTCTTTATTTGTGCCTGTCTTCCACAAACTAAGGCTGCACCATATTGCCAGACTGAATACTCTCAAATTACAGAGTGGCAACACACGGAAAAAGCTATGTAAGACAGTTCTGTTTCAAGGATTTTAGATCCAATCCTGCATATATTTAAGTAACCACATTGTGTGTGAGAGAGAAAGAGAGATTGAGAGAGGAATGAGTGAAATGTTTTCAGAAATTATTAAGCCAATTTGTATGCAATAAACTTGTTTTTGTCATTGAGTGTATCATTTCACTGTTAAAAGAAAGACCAGACTGCCAGTTGCAGTCTTACTATTTTGACTTTTAGACATTGGTCAAGTTTTCATCTTAATAAATAATAATAATAATACATTTTATTTAATAGGCGCCTTTATTAGCACTCAAGGTCACCTTACAATAAAATTAAACAACATTAGTAAATTTAAAACGAGAATGATAAATCAAAAAGCAATAATTAGCAAAACAACAAAGATAACTGGCAGTAACAGTGCAAAATCCACAATTGGTATGCCAGTTTGAAAGATACGTTTTGAGGACAGTTTTAAAATGTATTATTGAATTGAGCTGACGTATATGAGAGGGAAGAGAATTCCAGAGTTGAGGAGCACTAGGAGAGACTCTCGAGCTCACATGGAATAGAGTTTGATGTGTGGTACAGAAAGTAGAACTGCAGAGGATGGTCTGAGGGAGTGTAAGTCTGGAGGAGATCAATGAGGTTGTGGAGAGCTTTAAATGTTAAGAGCAGTATTTTGTATTGTATTCTGCAGTTAACAGGGAGCCAGTGAAGTTGAGAGAGAATAGGTGTAATATGTTCAGTGGATTTAGAACAGGTTATTATCCTGGCAGCAGAATTTTGAAGAAGTTGTAAGCGATAGATATGTTTTTGTGGGATGCCAGATAGAATAGCATTACAGTAATCTATACGTGAGGTGACTCGGGCATTAACCAATACTTCAGTACTGTGTTGTGGAAGAACAGGACAAAGTCTAGAAATGTCTCGGAGATGGAAAAAGGCAGTCCGAGAAATGTTACTTATATGGGAGGAATTATTTAATAATAATAATTATTATTATTTAATAAGTTGCAATTATTAGTGTACAAATGGATATAGATAATTACATTTAAACGATTCACCAAAATCTGTTGTATGTAAACGATACTGTTTTAAATGTTATTGTTTTTTCATCAGAAAACCCGGTTTCCATGTCTACCTGAATTAGTTTAAATGGCACTCGCAATATGGCGGATGCGCTGACGTATCGTATGGAAGACGAGTTTATCAGTTTCTGGAGCAACCACGGGCTCCCAATGCGGAAGCGGCTCGCAGCTAAAGCAGATCTGAGTCGATCAAGGGCGCAGTATAATCGCTTGCTATCGAAGGGTGATGCAAGGAACATTATAAATGCAGGAAAGAGGATTACTTGGCCACTAACCTGGCCACAACCTTGCCTGGTTGCTGTGTCTGTGTTTAGGAGAATTAGGTAGGTAGATTCTGCTACAATAAATAACCATGCTGTTCCTGTTTTCAAGCGGAATAAAGTACTGAGACTCAGCCTCGTGTTTTGGGGTTCAAGACAGGGACTCACACGTCACATGGTACCAGGAGTGGGGTCCTTGCACCGATAGATCCCTAAGAAATACAGCAAAACCCAGAGCAAAATGAGGCTCCACTGTCGCCACTGCCTTGGCGTGGCCACGAGATCTGCTGTCAAAGATGGCTCCCTTAGACGACCCTGAGTGTTTCCTATTCTGTATACATAGTGAATGAAAAGACAAAGATTAAAATTTGGGGCACCCTTTAGCAAAACTGGTATGACTAAAACAAAATAACAAACATGATGTTAACATTTAACTTGAGAAATATCTTCACAGATGCAAGTCTACAACTAGGGTGAAGGCAAGATGGTGGTGGATCTGGTTAAGAGGTGTGCAAGGTGGAAGAGGCAGGATCAGGAGACCGGAACACAGAAGTGATGTCATCTTTCCATCGCTGCTCGTCAGGTCTGCGGGAGGAGAGGAGAGGCATTACGCAACAGCGCCAACCTTTGAACTAGGGTGGAATTATCATAAAACAAACTCTGATGTTGACTCCCAAGCTCACATATATATATATACCAGTAACAGCGCGCTGCACGATAACGTGTAGTGAATACACTCAACTTGAGCATTCATAGTTTTCATGATCTTTGTCTCTACGTTTAGCATTCGCTTGCTCAGAGGTTGATGCACTTGCTGCTTCCTGAGCAGCTCTTCTTTTCTCCACCCTAGTGGCCCACTTCTTCTCTTCTTTTCGCATTAAAACTGATTAAGTCAGTGTTTGTGTTGCAATTACTTAGTATGTTTTCTTTAATTTTTCACTAATGCTGGCACTTAAGTCTTCAATCTGCCTGAAAAATGATTTAAGATATGAAGAGGCAGGGGAAGTGATGGCAAAGGTGTTTGGGAATGAGAAAGGCGCCCGTACGCATGCGCTGCATGGCCGCCCTGCTGGCCGCTGCCGAGAGTTGATTCTACAATAAAATAAAATAAAAATAAAAAGAGGAATAACCTTGGAGATCAATCATCACCCCGAAAGCGGATAGTAGAAGTCACATAGTATATGTGTACCAAATTTCAGGCCAATAGTTCAAACGGTTTGCGAGCTACAGGTGATTTAAAATCCTGGACAGTCAAACGAACAGCCATGGTAGCGTATTATCTAAGAAGATAGGTTCTGGGCTTTCAATTTGGATACCTTCATAAGAAAGCATGATACAAATATAATGTTCTAATAAAAAGAATGAATCATAACACCTCATGTGCACTATTTAAGCTGCTTGTTGTAGAGCCTCACTCACCCAAATAAGGCCCATTGATTGCAGATCATATTTTTGGCCTCTTCAATTAAACAAAATGAATCATGATTAAATCAATGAGAAAAAAGAATGCCAGAATCTGCTCCTGAAGCACAAGTACTGACACAGGATAATGATTAGGCAAAGCAGGGTCACAGCAGGGCTACTGAGACTGTCAGCGTTTCTTTGAATGAGTCACTGGGTAGGAAGAAATGAATGTCAGCTAAGCATTATAGTCAAGTTAGTAAACAACAAAGATGAACATTTAGCTGATAATACGTGGCAAACCACAAGCCACACAAGCTAGGCATGAAATAGAAAGATCAAATATTGAGTATTGGTTTTGCTTTTTTGCTAATAATGTTTAAATGAAAAGAGCAGGAAACAGTATTATCCCGCTATTTTAAAAATAATTTTAAAAAATTAACCAAATGAGTAAATTCTGTCTGTTATATTATTATTATATTGTATTACTACAACCACTCTGTTAGTTTATGTAGCTCACTATAAACTGTTAAAGATGTGCATTAATGATAACCTTTTAGACAAACTATAAAAAACACACATTTTCACTTGTTGTTGACACCTTCTGTGTATTTGTGAGAGTAATTACAAGCTTTTTAAAGAAAGAATCGTAAATAAGGTGCTTTCCCCCGTGAGCACTTACTGTGCTTCTCTACAAAATAGCAATTGCATTGAGGTTTGTAAACAGCAAGACAGAAATGGGGAAGATGCAGTGATTGTTTTTTTATTTAATCAAGAGAAAATGTGTGCCTCTGACAGGCACAGACATTTGATTTTGGAAAGTATCAATGTCAACATGACCTCTTAATATGTGAATCATATTGGTCATATAGGATTAATAAACAGAGACAAGGACTGTGGATAAGAATTATAATTATTTTGATTTAACTTAAATATTGGCATTTAGTATCTTTTTTCCACCATTACCACTGGAGCTCAAGGTTTCTTTGATACAGTATCTCATTTATGCATGGCTGACTGCAGTTCAACTCTATGAAAACTGTATAAACCTCTAGGTGGGCTCTACATCATAGTTCTGTTGTCTGTTTTTCTGTCTTTTCAGGGGTTAGACAAATATTGTCAGTCCACTTTGGGCTGCTTTCTACATTGCACATAGTGATCCTACAGAGCCAAAAACTTGTTTGAGTATGTTTAGATGGGGGATGAGTACATAGATTAATGAAGAAATGGCCACAACATCAAATTACAGGCCAATAAATTATTCTTATAATTTCCCACAATCCCTTTTCAGGTTCCACATCTGTTGATGTGACAATAAAAAAAGATTCTATGCAGACACAAAGGAAAGGAATACACTGAGAGCGCAATTAGAGAACATAATGTATTCAAATTTTTTTTTACAAAGAGAATCCAATGGAAAGCATCTGTAATCATACAAATATATAAAATAACAAAAATTGAAAATGAAGACACTAAAAATGGAGACCATTCAAGAACTACTTATGTATGCAGAAAAATCTTTTTAAATAGTAATTAATTTTCCCTCAGTAAAAGTTCCCAAAGGAGAGGATTTCATCCTCGAAACACAATGATATTCTGGATACTAAATTATTTTGCTGAGAACAGTGGCATATTTCAGATTACTCAATGCAGATAAACACTACTCAAGTTTCCAGAAAGTTTGTATTATGAAGCCTTTGTTTTGGAACTTAATTGGGGGTAATACACTGTCTAAATGTGATCTGGAGCTATATTTGACAAAATAAATGTGTGAAATATTTTTTGCATATACTTGTGGAAATTCTCATTTGCTATGTTCTTCTTTTTCCTATTATATATATATAAAAATTAAGGAACACTTTGAAAACATATAAGATCTTAATGGGGAAAAAATCATGCTGGATATCAATATTGATATGGACTGGGTAATGTGTTAGGAACGAAAGGATGCCACATCATTTGATGGAAATGAAAATTACCAACATACAGATGACTGAATTCAAAGACACCCCGAAAATCAAAGTGAAAAAATTATGCGGTAGGCTACTCCATTCTGCCGAAATTTCATTGCAGCAACTGAAAATCATACTCAGTAGTTTGTATGGCCCAACGTGCTTGTGTGCATGCCTAACAATGTTGGGGCATGCTCCTTATGAGATGACGGATGGTTTCCTGGGGGATCTCCTTCCAAATCTGGACCAGGACATCACTGAGCTCCTAGACAGTCTGAGGTGCAACCTGGATGTGTCGGATGGACCGAAACATAATGTCCCAGAGGTGCTTTATTGGATTTAGGTCAGGCGAGTGTGGGGGCCAGTCAATGGTATCAATTCCTTAATCCTCCAGGAACTGCCTGCATACTCTCACCACATGAGGCCAGGCATTGTCGTGCACCAGGAGGACCCCTGAACCCACTGCACCAGCATAGGGTATGACAATGGGTCCAAGGATTTCATCCCGATACCCAATGGCAGTCAAGGTGCCGTTGTCTAGTCTGTAGAGGTCTATGCGTCCCTCCATGGGTATGCCTCCCCAGACCATCACTGACCCACCTTTAAACCGGTCATGCTGAACAACGTTACAGGCAGCATAATATTCTCCACCATTTCTCCAGACCCTTTCACGTCTGTCACATGTGCTCAGGGTGAACCAGCTCTCATCTGTGAAAAGCACAGGGTGCCAGTGGTGGACCTGCCAATTCTGGTATTCTATGACAAATGCCAATCAAGCTCCACGGTGCTGGGCAGCCCTCAAGCCACCCTCATGAAGTCTGTTTCTGATTGTTTTGTCAGAGACATTCACACCAGTGGCCTGCTGGAGGTCATTTTGTAGGGCTCTGGCAGTGCTCATCCTGTTCCTCCTTGCCCAAAGGAGCAGATACCAGTCCTGCTGATGGGTTAAGGACCGTCTACACCCCTGTCCAGCTCTCGTAGAGTAACTGCCTGTCTCTTGGAATCTCCTCCATGCCCTTGAGACTGTGCTGGGAGACACAGCAAACCTTCTGGCATTGGCACGTATTGATGTGCTATCCTGGAGAAGCTGGACTACCTGTGCAACCTCTGTAGGGTCCAGGGGCATCATGCATAACGCTGTGCGTAGAATTCACACTAAAACATGGTGTCCGGACAAAAGTGGAAATGTGCATACACACAAAAAAATCCAGATGCATAAATCTGTGTGTACGCCAGCTTCCACATAAATCCCTGTCAGCATGAAAAGAAACGCACGTGCACGCTCCTGCTGTCTCGTCCCATCTCCTCCCAGAATTACGCCTCTTTGCAAATCAATATAAATAGCCCTTAAGCTTGGCGTTCTGTGAAAAGACAATGGCAAAAGCATGGGGTGGAAATAGAGGAATATCAGCGAATACCAAGTGGAGGCAAGGAAAAACATACAAGAGGAAGCAGATCGAGTGACATAGAGTGTCAGAGAAACTTGAATGCTCAAGTTCACAAAGTTGCACAGTGTCAGGAATAAAAAAGAAGTTGTCAGATATCAAAGTCGCCGTGAAAAGCTGAGTCATAGCCCACTGTCTGAGTGTCATATGGAAGCTTCTTAGGGTACAGAGAAAAGAAAAAAAATAGGCACACAGTGGGAAAAGAAAGCTTGGAATGTCAACTTTAATCTCAACATTTCCACTTTTATCACGTAGTTTATTTTGTTATTATAGTAGAACATCATAAACTTGATCTTAAAACTGTTTAAGGAACATTGAAATATCTTCATAGTACATGTTTAATTATTCTATCCATCTATCCATCCAGGGTTGTGCCAATCCCAGCAAAAACACAGTGCGAACAATCCCTGCACGTGGTGCCAGCTTGTCGCTAGCACTGCGACACCGTGTCCTCACATGTTTGATTATTAACAATATAGATTATTTAAATGATGTTAAAATTTTATCTGTATAATGTAATTAACATACTTTGCTGCATTTCATCTTAAATATCATCTTATATGAACTGTTATACAATAAACCAATGGGAATCTCCCACCACTGCCCTCCGAACACTGCCTATTAGAATAAATAACCACACTCTGCGGGATCAGCTGTATGCTTACCATGTATTGTGCTCATTGCACGATGCTTAGAACATTTAAAATTGAGCTCTGTCCTGCCTTATTGCTCTTTCTCTTGTCCTCTCTTCTCCAGACTGTGTCTGCCCTAGCCAGAGTTTCCCAGTCACTGAATCTGCTTGAGGAAGAAAGCTTTGTGAAGTGGGTGAGCAGAATATTACATTGTGGGGAAATGGTGGGACAATGGATGAACTGGAAACTGTGTTTCTTTTTGGTGCATTCTCGCTTTATTTGTAAATTCACTAATTTTGTAGTTTGTGAACAAACAAAAATCCAATTTTAGTGATTTTATTTCTCTCCAACTCTTTTTCTCTCTCTCTCTCTCTCTCTTTCTCCACAGGCCATCTCTTTCTGTTTCACTTGCATATTTCTTAAAGATCAAGGAAGTCTTCTGCCCTGTCAGCTGCACACAGGAAATGTTACTAAGCCAACAGTTTGCAGCAATGTAAATGCTAACAGATATCTCTACAATCAGATGATTCTTGGAGTTCCTGTCAGTTAGAACACTTAATAAATGTCTTTAAATTAACAAACAGAGTTGCTGGATATTTTTTTAGAGAATAAAGTGTAAGAAATCTAAGACGTATGCTAAAAACGCATATCTTTATTCTTTTACTAAAACCAAAAAGCATACTGTTTTTTCACACTGCCTGAGGGCTCACGATGCTTCATACAGCACTTTATACTGGGACCATGGGGCTTTCATGTCTGGAGGTTCATGTAACAGTACAGTACATCTCAATGTGAGCACTGATTATATACAGTTAAAAATTGTATTCTGAGAAGGATCCTATTCTTCTTGCTTCAATCAAATATCCTACTTCACAGCTTGGACCAGAAGACCTATAGTTTTTCTTCACTCAATGTGCTTCTGCTCCTGTTGTACAAAATATACTGTAGTATGTCATTTTCAGCACACCACCTGCATTAGCACTGACATGCAATTTTCTGGTCAGAATTTTATAGTAGGCTGAAATTCATATAACTGTTCTCTCTGTGAAGCAATCACTCCTTTAGGTTCTTTGAAGTGTATCCACCAATGAAATGTAACAATTCCTAGTTAATTCCTAGTGAAGCAGAAGTTATTCTTTAGATTTGACAATCCTCTGCTCAATGCATTTTTACAATATTATCAGAGTGCTCCTTTGATATAACTGCCCAAACCCCAAATTTTTGATGTTAAGTAACTGGCATCAGTGCTCAACTGAACACTCCTTTCTGCTCATGGAAGGTTTTTTTTCACACTCTTCCATGTGTTTATACAAGTTGCTCTTCAGTTGTCACTAAGGCTTTGTCATGGGACTGCAGTTGTTGTCAACTCATCCAGAAATACAATGTAATGAGATGGCATTTATTGAGCTTATTTAAACCTTAAAAGTCAAGGCAAGAACCTAGAGCTAAAGTGTTCTTCCTTTCATCCTAATAATTTAAGGGTAGATTTCACAGAGAAATTATTTATAAGAAAGAAACCATTCTGCTCAAGAAGATATTTTTTAATTATTCAAAATCTTAGAGAAAATCATGAATGATTATTTTAAGACTCAACCAAGCTTTTGCCAATGACTGCCAGTTTGTCTTCTCAAAATATGTTTGCCATCTTCTGATCTTGGTTTATGAACCCTTGGCTCTCTGACTGGTCCATGAAAGTTACCTTTAGAGAATTTCCGCTGCTTTGCTCAGTCCCATTCGTGCAGATGAGCTCAGGTAGACTGGTATGGTCAATGGCAGTATGAGGGTCTCCTGAAGCCATGGAAAAATGGCTGTTGAACTCAGGTAAGAGTTTCCACTGATTTTTGCCATTTTCTCTGGACTGAGACCTTCAGTGTTGCCTTTATAAACTACACTAATAGCAATCCTCCAAAAATGATCTCCACACATTTTGTCTTTCTGGGATCTATCAATCTTTTGGTAATTCTGAGACCTAAGAAAGTAATGAAACGGGAATGCCGGCACTGAGAATTGCAAGATGGCTGTCATATCTTTAGTAACAGACAGGGTACTAGAGTGTTGTACCATTTCATCTATTATGGATGTAAAGAGAAGTAAAGCAAAATGACACCTTTTATTGGCTAACTAAAAAGATTACAATATGCAAACTTTTGAGGCAACTCAGGCACCTTTACAGCTTGCCTGAAGAAGTGGCCTAAGTTGCCTTGAAAGCTTGCATGTTGTAATTTTTTTTAGTTAGCCAATAAAAGGTATAATAGACACATGAACAACATCATGGGAGGACCAAAGTGTTGTATGAAATGGTCACAGTATTCACATCAACGTACAATTAATTAGAAAATAAAAACATTAAACAAGAACTAGCTTTGAGCTGGAATTGCCCATTAAAATGGATGCTTTTAAAATATGTCACACATACTTCCACTCTTAGTGCTTTTTAATTTTGATTGTACACCCATTGAAATTACTTTTTGAACTGAAGATTCACCTCCCCTCCCTCATTCATTGGTCAAGAGTTTTGTCTGCAGTTCAAAAAGTCATTCCAATACGTCTTTAGGTTTTCTGTTTGATATGTGCTGATAATTCCAGAAGTATTTTTAGCAATATCTTAGCAAAAAGCATGTGTTTTGCATGTTTTAAGCATACAACAGGATAACTGACATGTGGACTGTGCGATGCAAGTAATGGAGGATTTTTTATTCTTTTTTCCATGGACAAACTGTTTGCCATTGTACAGCACTAATCACCATTTAGTTCTATTACATCATAAACTTTTTTCTCTGCATTCTGCATGAAAAGATTTTCTTGGTTATCAATACAAACTACATGGGGTAAGTAACATACAAAAAATATGTTTGGGTGGAGTATTCCTTTAGTATCATTATATGCAATAAACACTGATGGATTACTCCAACAGACAGATTCAAATTGTGTTTTCAATGTAACAACTTACTGACACATGCTGCACCCCAAAGTGCTGTTTGTGGGAGAGATACCTATTGATGAAAACCTAAATCTTTTGTTATATAGTGCACTTCAAAGCGCATAAATATGCAGTATAAAGCAGTGAACAATACAAATGTTGAACAGGGGCATATAAATTGTTCTAAATAGATGGGTTTTACTTAGCGTCACTCTAACAACAGAACAAATGGGCTATTTAGTCTGCATATCACCTTTAGTAAGCAAAATGTCCTGAGAGCACTTTATAAAATCAATGAATAGCTGCCGACTTTTATGCTGAGACAGTATTGTGATTTATTTGGAAATAAACACAAGATTATTTGTTGTGCATATCATCCCGCTTGTTAAGGAGAGAAATTTAAGGCACTGTTGCCATTTTGAATGAGTTGCTCTTTCATCTTAATTGTGAATATAATTTTATTTATTGATTTAATTTATACAGGCATGTAAGCAGGCTAGTATGGTGCAGTCTAGAGTCTGATTGAAAGCGCTTGAGCACTTCAATACACAGCCCAGTCCGACTCAATCTTTGACCTTTAGCATGTCAGTTAAACCCTTATAATACTTGTCCTTTAATAGATGTATAGAGCACTCTTAGGTAATTTTATTTGAAAGGCGCTATATCAATTAAAAATGAATGGTGAATACCTACATTAATTACTTCACTTGAATCTCTTGGTTAGTATGGCATCTAATGGTCCTGCAATTTCTATGTCTGGAAGGAAAACCTTTTTTGTAAGAGTCATATCATTTTGTCGATCTGTTCTACAACTGTGGTGTCATTAGCAAACTTAATGAAGGAGTTAAAGCTGTGTTTGACCACACAGTCATAAGCAAACAAGCAGTACAGAAGGGGCTAAGCATATTACAACATGATTTCCCTGTATTGAGCATCAGTGTAGAGGAAATGATACTGAGAATCCTCATATACTGGGGTCTTCCAGTTAGGAAGTCCAAATTCCAGGTGCAAAGAGTTGCAGTAAGTTTCAAGTTGAGGAGCTTGGTGACAATCCATGATGGCACAACAGTGTTAAATGCTGAGCTGCAGACTAATAAACAGGCAGGTGTGCCAGGATGTTATGAAGTTCAAAGGATATGGTTACAAAATAACACAAAAAACAAAACTAAAACTTGCCCTTTTAACCCCAGACTTGCTTTTCCCCCTGGCATGATGACTTGTAGCTGTATTCCAAGTCAGCTTCTTTGGGTTAATCCCAAAGTCAAATCCAGATCCTAATGATGTTCCTGCACATTTAAGTTATTGGTACTCCTAAAAGGGGCCTAACTTGGTATATTAAATGTGAAATGTGGTCCCCATGGCAATCTGAAGGGAAAATGCAGGAACACCTGCTTCAAATTCTCCTTTAAAAAGAAACATGGTCCCAGCTTACCTCTTAAGTGTTGTTCTTGATAGGTCCGAACATCTTCTCTTTTTCTCAGAGGCCACGCAGTCTTTATGGTGGAGTTATGTCTAGAACATCCTTGACACATTCTAGACCTATTACTTTTTTGTGGTAGTGGAGTACTCTCATTACCAGTGTGTGTTTTCCCCCTGCATTAAACCATAATGGGCCCTCCCTTATTTTATGTGCCCCATTTGTTCATTAAATCTCTGGCAACCATTTGTAGACCAATTATCAGAGTGCTCATTTGATATAATTTACAAAAGCATGTTTATTAGATGAGCTACCAAAATGGAGAAATTAACTGTATAATACAAATGAAACCAGAAATGCAAACAACATCAATGGAAGGATAATCAAAGAATGCATTTTGGCCTGAAGGTCCTTTAAGTTGACTTGTAGTGTAGGTGGGCAGAAAAAGATGAAATGGTTGGTGCTGCTGTCTCACAGTCCCAGTATCCTGGGTTTAAATCCTGGTCCAGATAATGTCTATGTAGATTATGCTTATTCTTCTTATATTAGTGTTGATTTATTCTTTGCACTTATGCTCCCTCTTACAATATAAAAGGATTAGTTTGATTGGAAACTCTTAATTTTTAGTTGTCTGACTGACTGAGCTGACATAATGTCCTGAGTCAATCCTTGCTTTGCAAGGCTCAGGAACTACATGATCTTGCATTGGAAATAGCACATTCAGAAAATGAAAGGATGATGTACTGATGTACTGAAGATAATGTTTTTCATCTTCTTACAATAGATTTCATTCAGTGTCCATGCAGCATTTAAGGTGTTGCACCAGAGGAGATCCATTATTATTCATCTCATAAGGAGGACAAACAAAAATATAACAACCGATGCAAAATTCATCGTTAAAGTGAACCCTGAATAAAGCAAGATTTTGCATTTATGAAACTTTACAGCAAGCTCTGCAGAACCCCAGAACACATCTTTTTATGATTGCTTGTGTTCCAGCTATTCTTCTCCTGTCACTGTGGAGAATGTGTGTCATCAATCATTATTTGTGAATTGTGTGAGCCCAAAGGCATGCAGCCACATGGGAGAAGGTACCACCCGAATTTGATAACAATCAGATCTCACATTTTGTAATGCCAAGCAATCTTACTAAATTAACCTCATTACATCAATATAATGAACATATGTTAGTGTTTATAAATAAAAAGGATAATGTTAATATGTTATTCCTTTTATGTATAGTAAATGTAAAGTCATTAAAATAGCTATCATATTGGTATAGCAACAAAAACACTTTCAAGAGACTACTCGAAAGATGATTGTCTGAATCTCTCTCTTTTTCCCTGTTCCTCGACTGGCATTGTGCCCAACATATTTCAGCTCAACTTGGCCTTTTGGGCTAAGAAAAGGTTACATGGGTTACCTAGCCACCATGTGCTTTTTGGCAAACACTTCTCAGGCCTGGTTACAGCAGTGGGTTACAATATTTGTGTCACAGCTAATTTTTGTGTAACTCTATTCAGAACTATTATTAGAGTTATATTTTATGTATTATTCTTTGTCTGACAACTTCTTTGAGAACCAGTTTGCCACTGTAACCCTATAAACCCAAATAGAATAGCTCAAAGAAATTCCAGGCAGAAGAGCTCTAAGGAGCAGAAATGCTAAAATCTTTGCATACTGTACATGTGTTTTGGTTAACTCACCCTTTCGATGTTGAATGGAAGATAGATCTTTTTTGTTCACATTTTTAAAAAGGGGAACATACAGTAAGAGGTGTTCTGTTTACCAAGGAATCACACTCCTCAGACTCCTTGGTAAAGCCTTTTCCATAATGCTAGAATAGAGACTCCATCTGATAGTCGACCATCAAGCCCAATGAGGTCAATACTTCATATTAAATTGAGTTCAATTTATGTAGGTGGGGAGACTATGTCAATAATTATTTTGTCTTGTGTTCTTTTTTATTTTTTATGGATAGGATATTGGGGTGCAATCTAAAGTATCCATTTATACTGTTTGCAGATGATGTTCTGCTCGTATCCCCATGAGACTCTAATCTCTGAAGTGGTTCAAAACTGTTCATGAGATGGTCAGGATGAGAATTAGCAACTCAAAGCTTGAGTTCATGGTCCACTTCCAGAAATGTGTTGGATGATTTGAAGGGTATGAGGCTACACCATGTGCATGCCTCATCTGAAATGAAGGTAGAAGTGTTTATGATGTTAGCTGAGACATTAGTGCGGCTATGGCTGTAGTGCATCAAACTGTGAGGGTGAAGTGAAAGCTAAGTACTTGGAGGAAGCTTTCAATTTACCAGTTAGACTATATACTCATCCTCAAGAATGGTTGTGAGTGCTTGGTAATGACCATAGGAATGACATTATAAAAATAAACAAACTACTGAAATTTATGTGATGAGCGCAGTAATATGGGACAAACGTACACAAGAGAAGATTTTTCCCCAGATCAAGAAGAGCCAGTTAAACTAGTTTATGCATGAACTTAGAATGTCCACTGAAGGTCTGCAAGGCATGACATACTAGGAGGAAACCCAAGGACAAGATCAGATAGATAGATAGATAGAGACCTCTGTTTACGAACGCCTCTCTTCCCAAGTAATCCAGTATACGAGCATGTTTCCATCATGAAGTTTGTCTCTGTACACTAGTTGTTACTCAGAACCCAAGCATTTTCAAACATGATCAAACATATGTGGTTTGCGCAGCATCGGTTAGACAAAGGAATTTTGAGTCAGTCTGAGCTAGTCTTTCTCTGAATTGATATGCAAGTTATTTCATTGCGAACAGGTTAGCAGTTTTTTATGTATTTTACTGTTGATTTATGAAAGTGTACAACCAGCATGGGGCCAAAAAAAGCATTAAAGGGCGTACCTATAAAGAAATTAGTGAAAATAACCAAAGAACTAAAAAAAGAGATCATCAAAATACACAGAGACAGTGTTCGTGTAGCTAATCTGGCACACCAATATGGCAAAGCAACGTCGACAATATGTACCATTCTTAAAGAGAAAGATGGATTCAAGAGTGCTGATATGGGAAAAGGTGTTAAAGTGTGAATGAAACAAAGACCTAAAGCAACTGATGATGTTGAAAAGTTGTTGCTAGTGTGGATAAATCAAAAACAGTTAGCAGGTGATCATATGTGCTTCTTTAATAGGTTTGATCACCCTAACCCACTCTCACCTCGGAGTACTGCATCCTCCAACCATCCTTCTGCTGATACCAGCGTAGGTGAGACATCCCCACCCACAATTACAGCAGCCCATGTGAGCAGAGAGCTGAAAAGACTTCGTGCCAGCAAAGCAGCGGGTCCAGATGGTGTATCGCCACGACTGCTGAAGGCCTGTGCGTTGGAACTGGGGAGTCCTCTACAGCGCATCTTCAACCTGAGCCTGGAACAGGGGAGAGTCCCAAGGCTTTGGAAAACATCTTGTATCACCCCGTCCCAAAGGTATCACGTCCTAGTGAGCTGAATGACTTCCGGCCTGTTGCTCTGACGTCACATCTGATGAAGACCATGGAGCAGCTGCTGCTTCACCACCTGAGGTCACAGGTCCGCCACGCCCTCGACCCTCTGCAGTTCGCATACCAGGAGAAGGTGGGAGCAGAGGATGCCATCATCTATATGCTACACCGATCCCTCTCCCACTTGGACAGAGGCAGTAGTGCTGTAAGAATTATGTTTTTGGACTTCTCTAGCTCCTTCAACACCATCCAACCTCTGCTTCTTAGAGACAAGCTGACTGAGATGGGAGTAGACTCACACCTGGTGGCATGGATTGTGGACTATCTTACAGACAGACCTCAATATGTGCGTCTTGGGAACTGCAGGTCTGACATTGTGTTCAGCAATACAGGGGCGCCGCAGGGGACTGTACTTTCTCCGGTCCTGTTCAATCTATATACATCAGACTTCCAATATGACTCAGAGTCCTGTCATGTGCAAAAGTTCGCTGATGACACTGCTATTGTGGGCTGCATCAGGAGTGGGCAGGAGGAGGAGTACAGGAAGCTAATCAAAGACTTTGTTAAATGGTGCGACTCAAACCACTTACATCTTAACACCAGCAAAACCAAGGAGCTGGTGGTGGATTTTAGGAGGCCCAGGCCCCTCATGGACCCTGTGATCATCAGAGGTGACTGTGTGCAGAGGGTGCAGACCTATAAATACCTGGGAGTGCAGCTGGATGACAAATTGGACTGGACTGCCAATACTGATGCTCTATGTAAGAAAGGTCAGAGCAGACTATACTTTCTGAGAAGGTTGGCATCGTTCAACCTCTGCAGTAAGATGCTGCAGATGTTCTACCAGACGGCTGTGGCGAGTGCCC
Source organism: Polypterus bichir lapradei (assembly GCA_026402145.1). Lineage (NCBI taxonomy): Eukaryota > Metazoa > Chordata > Cladistia > Polypteriformes > Polypteridae > Polypterus > Polypterus bichir. The sequence continues at coordinate 84,519,350 of JANRMT010062854.1, forward strand.
TCTTCTACGCGGTGGTGTGCTGGGGTGGCACAAAGATGAAAGACGCCTCACGCCTGGACAAACTTGTTAAGAAGGCAGGCTCTATTGTAGGAGTAAAGTTGGACAGTTTAACATCTGTGGCAGAGCGACGGGCATTAAGCAAACTCCTGTCAATAATAAATAATCCACTGCATCCACTGAACAGTGTCATCTCCAGGCAGAGGACTAGCTCCACTGACAGACTGAGGAGATCGTTCCTCCCCCACACTATGCGACTCTTCAATTCCACCCAGGGGAGTAAATGCTAACTTTTTTCATTTTTATTACGATTTAATTTAATATTGTTTCTTTGTATCAGTATACTGCTGCTGGATTATGTGAATTTCCCCTTGGGATTAATAAAGTATCTATCTATCTATCTATCTATCTATCTATCTATCTATCTATCTATCTATCTATCTATCTATCTATCTATCTATCTATGTGAAAAAGCAAGGGAGTTGAATACTGATCTCATTAAGAAAACCCCTGGAACGAGTGATTCAGAAGCGGAATATTTAAAACAAACAGGGAATGGTTTGAGAAGCTTAAAAAAAGAAGTGACATTCACAGTGTCATAAGGCATGGCGAAGCCGTGAGCTTAGATAAAGTAGTCAGCAAGCGACACATCAAGGAGTTCCAGGAGTTTGTCAAGAGTAAGGGGTGCCTGCCACTATATACAATGCATGTTTATCAACAGTTCTGGGTTGTGGAACAGATTCATTAAATTTGCATTGTTTCTTATGGGAAAATTTGATTCAGAATATGAGCATTTCTGTTCATGAGTCACTTTCTGGAAAGGATTAATCTTGTGAACCAAAGTTCCACTGTACTAGATTTATATATCCCAGAAATAGCTGTCGAGGATAGAAAGGCCTGATCTCTACAGCTCAGGATGTTGCCATCATGACTCTCACAAGGACAAGAGGATCAAACAATAAATGAAATAATTTTGATGAGATCAACACTTGGTGACACAACAAAACACAATGCTGTTTCAGAGCTTAAATGCCTTCAAGTTACCAGGGACTTTCCATCAAAGTCTAAAACCACTTTTGTATTTTCCATGCACCTTATCACCTCACATTACACTCATTAAGCTGTTTCCAGTTTTTCTACTTGTGCAGATCTCAACGATCTTCAGTGCTGTTTCCCTTTCTCATGAGAATATTACGAGAGTTTTTAAAGCCTCCAAAGTGATAGTAGGGGTTTTGCTTCTGTTGATTTGTACTGTATGGTCTTCCTTTTTTTTAGTAACATTCCTTTTTGTTCTTTATATTCAATAAACAATGCACATTTGACAATGTTTGGCCTCCTTAGCATTATCCTGATAGTGGAGGAGTGCCAACAGGGCTCAGTCACATGCTAGAGCTGATTAAAACAGTGTATGAATGGATGGTGTACCTGAGCTCCTAGAAAAACAATTATAAGATAATCTGAAATTAAATGTTTTTATGCTAACAATATAATTAGAAATGTTTACTTTATGTTTATAGAAAATGTTGCTGTATGTTACTTTAGATTTGCTTTGGAAGCAATTATTTTAGTCTGAATAAATTTCATTTGATTTTAATTATATGACATTTTTGGATGTTCTACAATATGTTATGTATGCAGTGCAAAAGTATTGGCTACATACAACTAAATAATAACATGGAATGATGAATTTTAATGAAATTGCTTCTGGCAATATAATATTTGTAACAGTTTTGCTTTTGGCTAGTTTATATTTTGTTTACAGACATTCTAGTTCCAAAACAAAAATAAAAAATCACTACGGCAGTTGTGACAATGGGACAATGGATTATTAGACCAGAGCAGCATGAGGCTTCTTGTAGGCACACTCAGTTTATCAGTTTAGTGGAAACAGACACTGAAAAAGTGACATCTAAAAATGAAAAGGAATATTAATTCTGCTTGTAGGTTTTGTAAGTCGATCTTCAAACAGCATGCAAATATTTGGCTTTAGCATGTAATTCTACCATCTTTAAAATGTGCTACATATTAAATTGCAGTTTAAATACTGCTACCACTGCTGTACAGTATATTGTGCCTGATATGGTCTAAAATACAGACTGCCATTTATCCATCATAAAATTTAGTTTAAAAAACTTAGATTTAGTCAGTGAGTTTGAAGAAAATGTATCATTTACTAAACCCAATTAATCTTATTTTGAAGTTATGGGTAGCAACCCTGGACACAAACTAGTGCATCACAATGCACATTCCTACACAAACACATCTTTCCAATGTAGGAGAACAATGGACAAGTACCTACAGAAAAACCCATATATATATATGAAGATGTACAAATGACCAGGCTATTCAAAAGTTAGTGAAGTAACAATAGAAATCCACTGCTCTCAAAACAAATCTACTAGTGTGAATCCATCTTATTGGATTATCCATATTAAAAGTCCACTTTACTCTGCAATTAGGAATACATCATTAGTCAAAGTAAATTAAAATATCAAGAAAGAGCGAAATGGTATCATACTGTATGTGAAAAATGCATCCTTTATTGCCATGATTTTATTTCAGTTTTTTCCTACCCACTCCAATAATTATGTACATTACATTAACACCTTTGTGTTATCTGTAGCCACATGGGGTTGTATTTACACAGATGTATATGTCTTGTTCTTTACAGGAGTTCCAAAAAGGTAAACCTGGTCAAGCCTGTTGAAAATATTATCCTGAACCAAAGAAGAGTTCCTGACCTGGAAGACTGACTTGATAATAGTCCGGTATCTTTAAGTATAACATTAAATGGAGAAGAAAAAGATATACAGTATGTGGATTCCTACTAGGACGTGGACATACATATCAAAAACTGGGCACATGTTGTAAAAATAGCACCATGATGTCAAGTTGCTTCTCCTTTGGGACCTTACCTGTTATCTATTGGATTTAATTAACAATCTCTAGCATTTATTCAAGCATATGACTCCAAACACTTACTTAAGCAAGTAAAATGAAGCACACTACACACACTGCATAAAACAGAAGTCGTAATTGCCTTAACTGAAGCAGTAAACCCTGAATTAAAACAAGGCAGTTGCTAATTAAAAAAACAAAAGATGAAGGACAGAAAGAGGCAAATTAGAATTTGAGGACAGGCAAAAGATCAATATAGCAGGAACAAGAAAACGTAACTAATTATCAAAATCCAAAAATGCTAATCCACAAATGAAATTAAAAATTTTCAGGCATGAATTCAGGAATCAGAAACAGGCGTTTTCCAAAAAATTATTTTTTAAGACATTTTTGTTATAATTTGCATTTATTTATGTTATGTTAATATTGCAAATGTAATCTACTTTTTCCAGTTGATTGCTTTTGGGAGTTACAAAGTTAATTTCTAGTTTTACTTTCTCTAAATTCTTTCATTTTAAGGTAGCTAAAGTTAATTAAGATTTTCCTGTGATGCCATCTTGAAATTCTTGCACATTGCTATTTTGTGTTTATGTTGGTAAAGAGGTACAACAAAGTACTAATCGGGACATAACTAAACATTTTGTCAAAGGTCAAGGAGCATAAAGTTCAGTCCATTGCGCTTCCGTATTACCTGAGTTTATGAATACGAAACAAAGCATACTGTAAATGTGTGTGTTAAATACATTGACTGCTAAACCATTTATTACCAAGATGATGCTGTACACTCATAAATTAAAATGTAAAGAAATGTGTTATGAAATAAAGGGTTTTATTATTAACAATAACTTTGTCAAAAGTAAAGACACTGTTAATTTCTTTATTTTCACCAGCAACATGACTAAAAGTCTGCATTTGAACTAAAGTGCTTGAAGCATGGCACCTTGCAGAGTGCAGGCTTAGAAGAGCATGTGCCCCAAATGTAACACATTTCTTTGCACCGTCCATGTTTGTTGCACACAACACAATTGGTAATTTCTTCGAGTGGGTAGCAGAACATCCATGTCGTGCTCTCCTGATAGTTGTGACAAGTTGGATGCCTTATGATGAAGAATAACTACTGTATTTGCATTAGACCCAGAGCCTACAGGTTCCAATCGATTATCACTATCTCGATCTCTGTCATTATCGTCAAAATTTTCATCTTGCAACAAATCTAGTTGTTTCAGAACATCAGCAGCTTTATATCGTTTTCGTGATGACATAACTATGGAATGTCTGTTCATAGCAGTATTTTTCCGCAGGTTGTTGCCACCAAGTAAAAAAAAAAGTTCCATTGCTATCCACTAGATGGCAGCACTACAGTAGATAACTGAGACACAGCAGCCAAACTTGGCTGCTTCTATAGTGGCTGTATAATGAGATACGAGTTCTCTCATAGCTCACGTTTGACAGACTCAATGAGATACAACTTTACTCATACCTCACATTCAAAGTGTTAAAAGTTTGAGTTTATGACTAGTGCTTTTGTTTCTCAGCTGTGAGTTAGGGTTTTGCGTTTGGTTTTGCCAGTAGACTTTTAATCTTTTATCTGGGTGTTGACTCCCATCCTTCTCCCAAACCCTTTTTTCCCACTCTTGTGATGTGCCATTTTCATTGTAGGCACAACAAAGTTGCACAGCAGCATTAGTGCACTGCCATCTTATATAGGTGGGCTGTAATATTACAATATATGTGCCACTGGACCGGCAACAACCCTAAAAACAACAAACACCAAATTACTCCCAAAATGCCAGCAAATGAATTCAAATCAAAACAAGTGAAATGGCATTGTGATGACATTAATATAACAAATATATTGAATAATTCTAAATTTGTGTAACAATCGTAAAGAAAAATAGCTAATTTATGTTTTTACAAAACAAGTTTCACAACTGAATTTATCTGTTGTGACAGAAATTAAGAAATTAGATTAATTAATTAAATGTATATGAAAATACTCAATTTATAATACAAGTAATAAGTAAGTTAATACTATCTTCCAGTAAAATATTGCATGGCTGGTTAGGAGAAAACTTGTCACTGTATGTTTTTATATGGTGACTAGCGAGAAAGTTATCAATGTAGACCTCGGTGGTAATGTTTGCAGTTCACCATGAAAAGCCTATGTCTTTGTTATGTGCCATTTAGTATGGGATTTGTAAAAGCAGTGTTAATGTTTGTGATGTGCCAGCTATTGGAATGACAAAGGCATAGCAAATGGCCACACACAGCAACAACATTTATTTATATAGCCACATTTTCATACAAACAATGTAGCTCAAAGTGCTTAACAAGATGTCAAAGAGAAAGAGAAAACATATAAGATTAGGCAATAATAATAAAGAATAAGTAACCAAGAAAAACCAATACCATTATGTAAACCTCTAAAGATGAGGTTGGATGGCTGGGAGAACAGAACAAAAAAAAAAAAAAAAACTCCAGTTAAGCTGAAGAAAAAAGCCAAAAGACTGCCCGGCACCCACTAGACATTCTACCAAACATAAATGGTCTTAATTCAAACACTTATCATTTTATTTACGTGGGAAAAAAGCAGGAATTTTGTGCAAGTTAGTCTATTTATGATTTCATAACATGTTCACGCTGTCTTCTGAGCGTGTGTGCTCTCAGACTGATCTGGAGCTGTCAGAAGGCATATCCTGATCAGATTTAATCAGCATTTACACTGGGACCTTATCTAGATCAAATGCTAGTGGAAGTGTTTTAAAGCATAAGTATGTCTGTTGTCTTCACTCATTGTCATTCCCTTTTAGTAAATGAGGTACATTGATTTACTATAGGCACCATTTTTGAGATGACATCAAGTAATCAAAAGGACACTGAAACATATACAGTATAAACATGTATACAAATGAATGAATGAATGAATAATGAACGAGCAGCACCAAATGTCTTATCTAGTCAGGAAGGCATATTATTTCACCAAAGGCAGTTTACAGCTTCTTTTGCTATGATATGTTGATGCAGGACCAGCAGGATGTCGCCACCAAAGGGTTAGCTCTGTGAAACAGAGAGTGAAGCGACTAAACAGGTTAACGGCATTGCAGTGGAATTTAAGAAACTATGAAGATTACAGACTACTGCTCTGCAAAGTACTTGTTTGCCTTGTCTGAGTGAATGAGAGATAAAGGCACAAAGGTGCCAGTATCTGTTTGCATACCTCCACTATGTGGTGGCTTAAACTCTTTTCTAACTATGGTTTATTTTAGCTCACAACAGGAAACGTTTGTGAGAAAATCTCAAGTTTCTTTTAAGTTGTGTAGAGGAGGAATTTTAACAGTCTTTGTGTCAAGACTAGAATTTCATGCAATGAATAATGTATATTTCCCCAACTGTTTTGCCCAAGGCTGTTAATAATAATTCTTTGGTGGCTACCTAACCAATCTGTTAAAAAGGGCTCTGCTAATTGCAACAAAATAAACAAATGCATTGTCGTTTAATATAAAATCTACAGTGGAATATCACTGGATATAATTTACATGTAGAAAAAAATTACATGGTATTAATTTTTAATGTAGCATGGAAAATTCTTTAAAAAACAGCCATTGAGTGTGACTTAGAGACTGGAGACTGTCGTTAGAAAAGGAGAAGGAGGAATACTGAAACTTTTGCCAAGCTATTCTTTCTTTCTTTCTTTCTTTCTTTCTTTCTTTCTTTCTTTCTTTC
>JANRMT010062854.1:84525977-84536184 GCA_026402145.1 Polypterus bichir lapradei
TTCTTTCTTTCTTTCTTTCTTTCTTTCTTTCTTTCTTTCTTTCTTTCTTTCTTTCTTTCTTTCTTTCTTTCTTTGCAGTTACAGGGACACAGACAGGTGCAGTGGGCTGGCATGTCATCAATCCCTCTCCTGTTTGCTGTCTGTGTGGAGTTTGCACCTTCTCCCTGTGTCTTATTGGTTTTCTCCCACATCCTCAGGTTGATTACTGAATTCCTAAATGGCACTGTGAGTCCATAAAGCCCAGTGAATCCATAAAGCCCCTTGCACAAAATGGAATGGACTGCCAAAAACATTTGCTGTATCTTTACCAACCACAGTCAATAAAGATCTTGTGGAAGAAATAGCAATAAGCCCATCTGAAAAAGTGGAGTGGCAGCCAAGATTGGATAACTCCAAACATTTACCACTGTGGCGGATGGCCAGGACTATTACCCTGTCCCCACCTGGGTTGAAGGACAGAGGGAGAGACCATGTTTAGGACATTATCTTCCTTGGGACACTAGAGGATAGTCTCCCTGGATTGCTACAGCACCACGGATTCCCGCAGGGTCTGCTAGGACTTGTAGTCTGAAACAGCCATTTTGGGTTCCGTGGGTGCCACCAGGGGGTGATGCAGGTGCATCTGGATCCTCGGAGGAACCTCTTCTGCCACACCTGGAAGTGCAGCCGGAAGAAGGTCAAGAAACACCTGGAGCACTTCCGGGTGTGCTATAAAAGAAGTCACCTCATCGGTAATAGGGGAGCTAGAGTCAGGTGGTGGAGGACAAAGCTGTAAGGAGGAGTGGAGGCAGAAGAGAAAAAGAGGAGAAAGAAAAAAGAGAAATTAAAGGGACTGAGTAATTGGGAGTTTTGTGCACTGTGTGCTAAAGAAAAAGAAATTAAAAGTGTGTTGTACTTTTGGGACTTGTGTGTCACTGAGTCTGTCTGTGTCTGGGTTAGGGGTCTGTTCCACCCCTGATCTTCCACACCACTATGACTTGGTTTAGCAATTTAACTTGGTCTTTTGCAGCTAGCTTCAGCTAGCCATTTTATTTGAAAATGATAAAGTCTAAACATTCTTTAATTTAAGTCTAGAGCAACTTGCAACATTCCCCATTTTTCTGTATGCTTTAGTATAATGATTTGATCAGATAGCACTGTACATCAACATGAAGGAACTGAAGAATTACTTCTCAGATTAAACTTGAGGTTAAAAATTGAGTCCCTTTATAACAGATGTTAAAATAACTTTTTTTACCCTACATAGTAGTGGTATAGCACAGAAAAAGTTGAGGCTGAGAAGGGAAGAGTTCAGCTGACATCACCAGGATGCACTCCACTCACAGTTTTCAGAAGCTGCCTCAACACAGCCGAGGCAAACAGTTCTCATTTTCTCTCATGCTGTAAGGAGACTTCCTCGTACGTCGCTGGTTTGCAGCTGACCATCGACAATTACTGCAGTATGTGAACCGGGATGCTTTGTTGTGTGAGACCACAGCAATACACTTTGTGACAAGAGTGAAATTTACGCTGTGGACATGTGGAGCATAGCAGAGGTGTTACACCTGATCTCCAAGTCCTCTTCCATAACAAACTGGCCTATGATACATTCTTGCACAGCCTGCAGAAGTGTCATAAGCAGAATCTCTTTTAGCTATGAATATTTTTAAATATTTCTGTTGTCTTTTGAGTTTTTATTATTGCTAACTTCTTTGTGGGTACCTTCATTTCTTTATTATTTCCATATTTTTTATAGTAACAATGTCCTTTGATGGTAACAGGACCTTGGCATGACATCATGCTGCCATTATAAAGGACACACTAGTGCCTAAGCTTTCCATCTTTTCTAATAAAAAAAGCGATTTGCAAGAGTTGTGAGGAGTAATTACATGCAACTAGTGTTAACATTTTGACATAAATTTTTAAATTTGAACTTTTAATATTAACTATATTGCATTTAACTTTGTGTTCAACTCCTGTCTGTTTAGAGATGAGTCTAAAGAAAGCCTACCATTTCCTTACTTAAAATTCTTTGGTGGCTTGTTGCTGCTGTCCTGGTCATAAGGAGGAATAGGAACATGTGAAACATCTGTATCATCATCAGGAACCCCTGAACCATGACACTTACACAGATCAGCTGCTCTTTCAGATAAAGAGAACAGCAAAGTTTTACCAAAATAAAGTAGCACAGGTTGGGCCTAAAGTTTGTTGAATGTGGGTGTGAGTGAATGCTTTGGGTAAAGGCACAAACAGGAGTCATAATCAGTAATGGTCTGAGAGCCAGGAGAAAATAAAAACATGTTTGACATGTTTAAATGTATAAAGGGTGTAAGGCAGAATGCTTGAGCACTAGCCAAAAGATGTGTTCATCTTTTATTTCTCCTCACCTTTCTTATTATGTACCATAACAGCCACATTAAAAAATTTGCCCAGCAACATAATCAGATGCTTTACAGCTGAAGGATTTTTCTGGATGCTTTAGTATTATTTTGTTGTTGTTGTTATTGTGGTATTTTGCCATTTTTTGACAACTGCCTTCTATATTTGCTGTAGTGTCACCACAGTGATTGTTCAGCCCTTGTCTATTACGATAATTTTGTGTGTGCTTGATAAACATGTGCATGCAGGGGTTATGTTATGATTGTCATTCTATTGTGACATTGTAGCAATCAATGATCAAAAATATCTAACATCAAAGATCTAATCAGTAATATTTTAAAATAAGTTCATAAGGCACAGAGAATTTATTAATTTAGGTATGTTTACAAGCCTTAAATTTAACGCCGTTTGGCTTGCTCTCTCTCTCAGGGGTGGGGATCGATCTGTTCTTAATTTTTCTCTTTGTAAAAACTTGATTGCTTTGTATGGATTGTAATAAAATTAATAAAAAAAAATATAATATTAGTGGCAGGTGAGATGTCACCTGTTTTTCTGGCTGTATTTGAACTGATGCATGCCATTTGTGTGATGCTCTTAGCTGAATGTTCCAGAGGTTTATTATTATTTTGATGGTTCTGATGGTTCATCTTGCCTTTTACTTAAGATTTACCTAGTGTTTTTCTTTTCTTTTCTCCTTTCACTTTATTGTCCAGATTTTCTTTGATTGATGTTTTTCTACTCTGTAAGGCTGGTGCGGTGAAACCCTTTGTAGGACTCTAACTTTTCCCTGGTGAGGTTAGAGTATGGGTTATTAGAGTAGAAATATACGCTGTATGGCTCACAATGTAACTACAAAGAAATAAGTTGCAACTTTATTTTTGTGCCATTTGATTCCTGACACTTTTACTTCAATCAAGAAAAAGCAGGCAGCTAATAAAGAAATTGGCCACTGCAAGACAATCACTGACTGTATGTGGTTGATGAGGGCAAATCAACCAGAAGTGCAGATAGAAATCAAGAAACCTCAACTGTTTTACTAAGCAGGATGCCTTGGTATGCAATCCTCATAGCTTCAGAAGCGTCTGACTAGGCTGTCCTCAACACTATTTAGCCTGCTGAAAGCTTGACGATCTGGATACTGACAAATGCACTGCTCAATATAGTGAATGGACAATAAGCTCAGATGCCATTCAAGACCCATGACCCCTTATAGTACCAGGCCCAAACATAGACCTACAGGGGATCAGACCTAATTACCCACTGTCATTCTGGTACAATGAAGCATCTTAACAGCCATTAAGACACCTTATGTGTCATCCATCCAAACACCTAGTGCCCAGCTTCTTGCATCTGGCTAGATGTCTGGTGATGAAATATTGGACTCAGTCAAAAGTAAGGGACTCTAACTGGGTGACTGATCAAATTTGAGTTTCTGATGCTTGAATTGCACCATATTTCTTCTATATGAGATTAGACTGCTATCATACAATTCAGGGCAAGTGAACAGTAGAGGTGAAGTGGTTCTAAAGATATAAATGACACATAAACTTCTGTTTATTAAACAGTAAGAAAAATATGTGTTGATTGCTGGCATATCTTTTTTCATCCTCTACAGTGTGTCATAGTTTTCATTGTCTTGATGCCCATCTTCTTTTGCTGATGAGTTTCCATTCCAGGCTGTTCTTCTGATTCCATATTCTTATTACCTCTGGCTTGAGGGAGCTTTAATACCATCTCAAGCTCAGTTCTGAACTAAGACCTATGGTAGACTAATTTCTATTTGGAAAACCAGACATTGCTGGGAATTGTGATTTTGATGCATGCTTGTTCAACCACAGAGTAAGGAAATCTTATATCTTTGAATGACAAGAGGATAATACAGCTTGTGTTGTTTGTGAAATACCCGATCAGTTGGCAAGTTCATGTTGAAAAGCTCCTGTGGCTAAAAACCTGAGAATGAACAGAACTTGCAAATGAGCAGGTAAAGCACAATTCCTCAAAGTCTGCCTTTGTAAAGCTGGCACCAGTTCAGCGCACAGCTCCAAGAGGATAGCTCTTGGAAATCGAAATCGACTTAGAAGCCAATCATCATCATCTGTAAATACATGCTCTCTTCTAATTCTTCCATTTCCGATGTCTTCTTAACAACCCTAAAGAAACTACGGTAGTTGGAATAGTCTGGCCATTCCAGGCACCATTATATTGTTGCAGAATGATTGCAATAAAGTGAATAAAATTTTGTAAATAATATGCAATTAATTTCGGTGGACTTGCTAAATCCCACATCATGGATGCGAATCTAAAAAAGAAAGGGACACCGCACAGGAACAGTAGCACTGCTTTATGCGAGGTGCTGCCCATTTGCAAAACTGACCAGAAACTCTGTACACCTTCCGTGAAAATATGCATGGCTTTACAGCAAGTTTAGTTTTTATACATCTCGAAGTGTGCATGGACGCAACATTTTTGTGCATATACACCGTTTATACATGAGGCCCAAGGACACAACACCGGAAAAAGCCATGAAGATACTGGAGAAATATTAACACTTCACATACTCAATAACAAGGAGTGAAACTTAAACCCAGGACACTGGATCATGCGGTTGCTGTACTAGAAGTAATTAGACAACAAAAAAAAAGCTAAATGTTTGCGTTTACACATTTATCTTAGATGATGTACAACAAATGAGCTACCATTGGTTACATTTCTTTTGTTTTTCCCATTGGAGCACAGGCAGCGGAAGTGACTTGCTCATGGTTACACAGAGTCAATAGCAGGATTCCAATGTCCAGAGCCTTCACCACTGTGCCACATTGCCTGCCGGCTATGATTAGCGTGTGCGTATAGCAAATTAAAAAACTTTTGAGAAATGTGACTTATTTGTTTATTTATCTACAGTAACTCAAGGCTTATTTTTCCAAAATAAGTAACATTACTCTTACTCACACATATTAAAATGTTTTTTATCTGTCTCCACAGAACACCTTATTTTTTCCGTTTCTCTTTGCTTTTTTTTTTTTTTGCTTTCTGATATTTTTGTAAGTGCATTGTCTGTGCTCTTATTATACTGTGCCATCTGTCAAAAAGACAATTGTGTTCAATTGTTTCAAGAATAATATACTCCAGATGACAGAAGTCCCTTTAATTGTGTGGAAGCACAGGTGAAAGCAGAGAGGAGTGCTTTGTTCTTGCCTTTCAAAACCTAAATTGAGAAGTTTAGCTGGGAGACAGTCATTATTAAGAAAAAGGGGAAGTGACCTAGAAGGCACATTTCAGCTGTTTCAATAATTGATGAAGTTCACTGAAGGATTTTAAATATAAAATATATAGAATAAAGATGCATTGAGGGATTTAGAAATATGTAGTTGTGTATAGTATATGATTTTGGTGGATTTTTATATTTGTCCTTGCTCTACACTACTGCAATTTTTAATAATTATTCTCTACCTTTGTGACTCATAATCAGTGTGATATTTCCAGAGTTTTGCTAAATAATTTTTGAAAGTAAATATTGATATTTTTCATCATAAAGGCAGAAAATGAATAATTTGTACAGATTTGTTTCCTATCCAAAAATGATTTTAACTTGTTTAATCTCATATCTTACAGTGGTGTGAAAAACTATTTGCCCCTTTCCTGATTTCTTATTCTTTTGCATGTTTGTCACACAAAATGTTTCTGATCATCAAACACATTTAACCATTAGTCAAATATAACACAAGTAAACACAAAATGCAGTTTTTAAATGATGGTTTTTATTATTTAGGGAGAAAAAAAAATCCAAACCTACATGGCCCTGTGTGAAAAAGTAATTGCCCCCTGAACCTAATAACTGGTTGGGCCACCCTTAGCAGCAATAAGTGCAATCAAGCATTTGCGATAACTTGCAATGAATCTTTTACAGCGCTCTGGAGGAATTTTGGCCCACTCATCTTTGCAGAATTGTTGTAATTCAGCTTTATTTGAGGGTTTTCTAGCATGAACCGCCTTTTTAAGGTCATGCCATAGCATCTCAATTGGATTCAGGTCAGGACTTTGACTAGGCCACTCCAAAGTCTTCATTTTGTTTTTCTTCAGCCATTCAGAGGTGGATTTGCTGGTGTGTTTTGGGTCATTGTCCTGTTGCAGCACCCAAGATCGCTTCAGCTTGAGTTGACGAACAGATGGCCGGATATTCTCCTTCAGGATTTTTTGGTAGACAGTAGAATTCAAGGTTCCATCTATCACAGCAAGCCTTCCAGGTCCTGAAGCAGCAAAACAACCCCAGACCATCACACTACCACCACCATATTTTATTGTTGATATGATGTTCTTTTTCTGAAATGCTGTGTTCCTTTTACGCCAGATGTAACGGGACATTTGCCTTCCAAAAAGTTCAACTTTTGTCTCATCAGTCCACAAGGTATTTTCCCAAAAGTCTTGGCAATCATTGAGATGTTTCTTAGCAAAACGAGCCCTAGTGTTCTTTTTGCTTAACAGTGGTTTGTGTCTTGGAAATCTGCCATGCAGGCTGTTTTTGCCCAGTCTCTTTCTTATGGTGGAGTCGTGAACACTGACCTTAATTGAGGCAAGTGAGGCAAGCAGTTCTTTAGACGTTGTCCTGGGGTCTTTTGTGACCTCTCGGATGAGTCGTCTCTGCGCTCTTGGGGTAATTTTGGTCGGCCGGCCACTCCTGGGAAGGTTCACCACTTTTCCATGTTTTTGCCATTTGTGGATAATGGCTCTCACTGTGGTTCGCTGGAGTCCCAAAGCTTTAGAAATGGCTTTATAACCTTTACCAGACTGATAGATCTCAATTACTTCTGTTCTCATTTGTTCCTGAATTTCTTTGGATCTTGGCATGATGTCTAGCTTTTGAGGTGCTTTTGGTCTACTTCTCTGTGTCAGGCAGCTCCTATTTAAGTGATTTCTTGATTGAAACAGGTGTGGCAGTAATCAGGCCTGGGGGTGGCTACGGAAATTGAACTCATGTGTGATACACCAGTTAGGTTATTTTTTAACAAGGGGGCAATTACTTTTTCACACAGGGCCATGTAAGTTTGGATTTTTTTTTCTCCCTAAATAATAAAACCCATCATTTAAAAACTGCATTTTGTGTTTACTTGTGTTATATTTGACTAATGGTTAAATGTGTTTGATGATCAGAAACATTTTGTGTGACAAACATGTAAAAGAATAAGAAATCAGGAAGGGGGCAAATAGTTTTTCACACCACTGTATATAATTTTTCATATGTTTGACTCAGATCCTATGAATGGGGATCACAGAAAATTACATTTCAGACTCTTTTCTGTTTGTAATATAGATAACTTATTGCTTTTTGTTACAGCACCCTGGTACATCACAACCTCAAAAAGACAATGCTTCCAGGCATTAAAAAACAGAAATGATGGCTAAATCATTAGGCACAAGTGTGCGGTGGTAGAGAGGGAAGCTGCTTAACTGCTAAATAATCAACCTCAGTCACGGCTCCTTGGGCTCTACTGCACATGGAATTTACAAGCATAGCAGCTTACATGAAAATCTCAACCTCCACCTCTTATTTCAGTTCTTTTCTTTCATGAATCCTCTTCCTTCCACCAGAAAACTATTATCTGCCTCCTTGTGACAGTTCATTTATATGTGACCCAAGTTACTTTAAAGTATAAATTCCAGGTTAAATGGTCACTGCAAACAAAAGACGAAAAATGGGAAATGGAATCCAGGGGTGATGACTTGAAAAAAAAAAGTAATGCGGTGGCAACACTGGTGCACCTTTGACATTCATCAGTCACAAATGATGACATGTAGCTGATCTGGAGATGAAGGGCAGGATATACACAGGCTAACAGGATCTCTTTAGCATCATTGTTCACCTCATTTCAACGCAAGCAACTAAGTCTGGAAAGTGACAGTTCAAAAATAGGTAGGGAGATTTAAGGAACAAGAGATTAAAACAAAACACAAAGTGAGGAATAAGCAAAAAGCCAGTATGTCACGAGATATAACCATAGTATCAAAGCCCAAAATGTATGCCAAAATAAACACTTTGTAACAAAGTACTAACTCCGCAAAGTATTTTGCCTTAAGGTTGTTGATACACGGTTCAATAACTTGGATACTGCCAGCTTAAACAATGTCAGTTTAATCACATTACATATTGCAACTTCCGGCCTCTGCTTGGTGCTAATAGGACATTTTTTCCAGCAACATATATAAACAATAACAACGTGTGCAATCAAAAGCAAAATATAAAGTGGCAACATGAAAACATTAATATACAAATCCAAATTTAGAGCCAGAATTAATGCAAAAATATAACACGTAATATACGTAAAACCCAAAAACCACAAGGGTTACTACAGTGAAATGATCATTATGGTATTTTGAATGATGGTTTTGATTTGTCCATTACTCTTTTGTGGGATGTTTTGATGGTCACAGTCTTTGTTGTTTATGGTCATGGTATCCATTGCAGGTCAAGTGACATGGAGATCGCTATGTTATCACATTCTCCTATTTATGTTGGTGGCACACAGCTGCTCCTTATTGAAGGATTGGTTCAACGTCATAAAATAAATCTAAACAAAACAACTTGATTAGTGTTAGGAGCAAGAAAAACAAGTTAGACTTGGAACGTGCATCTCTTTTTATCTATTAGTTTGATTTTGTGTTCTGGCTTCGATATGATTAGGTCTTTTTGGTACTCCATGCATATTTAGTACACTTTGATTCTGTTAGTTCCCTTTTATTCTTGTGTCTCCTGTTTTTTTCCCTCCAATAATAAAAGTAAATTATGTGGAGCATTGTTTTCAT
This sequence comes from Polypterus bichir lapradei, assembly GCA_026402145.1. NCBI lineage: Eukaryota > Metazoa > Chordata > Cladistia > Polypteriformes > Polypteridae > Polypterus > Polypterus bichir. The sequence continues at coordinate 84,535,134 of JANRMT010062854.1, forward strand.
TATGCAGTACAACATCAAAATCATTTCCCTATGCTGACAAGCACGTATGACATCACCCTGAAAGCCCAGTGGACTCTAAGCAGCATTACCTCTCACCTTCTCAGCTAAAATTCCGCTGTGCACTCATTTTGAGGACCTTACAGGGCTTTGTGCCCCTTCCTGATCTGTCCTAAATAGTATAAAAAGTCATTGCTTCACTTTTACAAGCAAATATGTGCAGTTATTGTATAAGAAACTTATTTATTTACATTTTGTACATTTTTAGCATTTCTAGTCCTAAATGATGATAGATTCATAGCATTTTGGGAGGTAATAAATGATAACCCTATGTATTTGTATATGATGACAAATCCCACAAAGCAAGTATGCATACACCTGGCAATTAGCATAAAGCATTGTCTAATAAATGGCAGTCAAAGACAGAGATCTACATGTCTTCATAAACTGCAAGATTTTAAATAAGAGGAGATAAAAAAAGAATAAAAAAGACACGGATTAAGGTGTTTTGTATGTAGAGAGATTAGATTGTAGCCAGAGGTGAATTATGATCAATTATCAATAACTTATTGTTGCCTGTGATTTTAACTGTCCTACGCACATATATGTATAACTTCAAACCATATGCATATGTACACTCACCTAAAGGATTATTAGGAACACCTGTTCAATTTCTCATTAATGCAATTATCTAATCAACCAGTCACATGGCAGTTGCTTGAATGCATTTAGTGGTGTGGTCCTGGTCAAGACAATCTCCTGAACTCCAAACTGAATGTCAGAATGGGAAAGAAAGGTGATTTAAGCAATTTTGAGCGTGGCATGGTTGTTGGTGCCAGACGGGCCGGTCTGAGTATTTCACAACCTGCTCAGTTACTGGGATTTTCACGCACAACCATTTCTAGGGTTTACAAAGAATGGTGTGAAAAGGAAAAAACATCCAGTATGCGGCAGTGCTGTGGGCGAAAATGCCTTGTTGATGCTAGAGGTCAGAGGAGAATGGGCCGACTGATTCAAGCTGATAGAAGAGCAACTTTGACTGAAATAACCACTC
>JANRMT010062854.1:84541184-84562579 GCA_026402145.1 Polypterus bichir lapradei
ACTGATTCAAGCTGATAGAAGAGCAACTTTGACTGAAATAACCACTCGTTACAACCGAGGTGTGCAGCAAAGCATTTGTGAAGCCACAACACGCACAACCTTGAGGCGGATGGGCTACAACAGCAGAAGACCCCACCGGGTACCACTCATCTCCACTACAAATAGGAAAAAGAGGCTACAATTTACACAAGCTCACCAAAATTGGACAGTTGAAGACTGGAAAAATGTGTCCTGGTCTGATGAGTCTCAATTTCTGTTGAGACATTCAAATGGTAGAGTCAGAATTTGGCGTTAACAGAATGAGAACATGGATCCATCATGCCTTGTTACCACTGTGCAGGCTGGTGATGGTGGTGTAATGGTGTGGGGGATGTTTTCTTGACACACTTTAGGCCCCTTTGTGCCAATTGGGCATCGTTTAAATGCCACGGGCTACCTGAGCATTGTTTCTGACCATGTCCATCCCTTCATGACCACCATGTACCCATCCTCTGATGGCTACTTCCAGCAGGATAATGCACCATGTCACAAAGCTCGAATCATTTCAAATTGGTTTCTTGAACATGACAATGAGTTCACTGTACTAAAATGGCCCCCACAGTCACCAGATCTCAACCCAATAGAGCATCTTTGGGATGTGGTGGAACGGGAGCTTCGTGCCCTGGATGTGCATCCCACAACTCTCCATCAACTGCAAGATGCTATCCTATCAATATGGGCCAACATTTCTAAAGAATGCTTTCAGCACCTTGTTGAATCAATGCCACGTAGAATTAAGGCAGTTCTGAAGGCGAAAGGGGGTCAAACACCATATTAGTATGGTGTTCCTAATAATCCTTTAGGTGAGTGTATATATATATATATATATATATATATATATATAAATAATATCTTCCATGATTAAAATACCAGTTATTTGTAAGCCACAAAGCAAAATTGCCAATGTTACTTTATCACTAACCCTAACCCTAACTTTAAATTATTTGTAAAGGATATGGATAGCATACATACCAAGGTTTAGAAAATAATATTTTAAACTTTACTAACAACAACCACTCAAAATATGTGATAATAACAGGCTATTAACTAGTAGCTTACTGAATTTATTAGTTATGTATGTTTGTTGGAGGGAAACATGAATAAGACAAGATATAGTAACTGTGTCTTGAAGCATGATGGTGGCATTGTGTTTGTGGGGATGCTTCTCTGTTTAGTGTAGATGAGAAAAGGATGACAACAAAATATGGGGAAATCCTGGAGGAAAACCTGATGCAGTCTGCAAGAAACCTTTGCCTTAGAAGAGAATTTGTCTTCTAGCAAGACAATGACCCCAGGCATAATGTCAAAACTGCACTTGAATTTGATAAAAAAACAACAAGGTTATATCCTAGAGTGGCCATGTCAGAGTCCATATTTCAATCCAGTTGAAAATTTGTGGCTGGGCTTGAAAAAGCCTGTTCATGCACAATCCCCATGCAATGTGATGAAGCTTGAGCAGTTTTACAAAGAATGAGAAAACATTTTAAGCCAGCAGAGTCCTGTGCACACAGACTTAAGGCTGTCATGGCTGCCAAAGGTGTACCTACTAAATACTTACTTGAAGGGGGAGCATACTTATGCAGTAATTTTTAAATTTGGGTTTTGTATTTGTAATGAATTTACACCACTTTACAGAGGCCTGTTTTCACTTAAAGTGTCTTTTACTGTTGAAATTAAAACCACTGTGATTCAAAGTTGCATAACAAGAAAATGTGAAAACATCCAAGTGGGTGAATAGTTTTTAAAGCTAAGTGGCTGCATTTGTTAAGTCATTAACATTTTCAGAATAACATGATATTGGATGTTAGTTAGTGTAAGTGAGTCAACCAAGGGGTAAAGTAGTCAGTGTGTTTGTTTGTTGATTTGTTTCAAGATTCTAACAGCACTATTCCTAACCTGTTGACCATGTTTCTTACATGGGACAAGAAAGTCTTGTCTGCAGTTGGGATATGTGATTCAAAGATTAGGCTACCATTAAATATGACTACTTAGTTCGCTCATCTGAAGACATCCAGGTGTGGGGGTGATTAAGATGGTCATTTGTGGCAGTCAGTCTTTCCATAAGTCTTTCCATAATGATTTCAACATAATATTGGATGTTGACATTATAGGAGCAGGCCAATCAGATACCCTGATGGCAGCATAACAAAAAGAACCTAATAGTAAGCTATAATGATATCTTCAGCAATCTACTTTGATGGATTAAAGGCCAGACATCCACATGACCGTCATCATCAAGTTCTTCCATGTGAACCCTGAATACAATGAGGAACTGATTGTGAGGTCATTTATGTTGGGTAGAATGCCTAGAGGGGGCTGGGCAGTCTTGTGGCCTGGAACCTCTGCAGATTTTATTTTTTTTCTCTGGCCGTCAGGAGTTTTTTTTTGTTTTTTCTGTCCTCCCTGGCCATCAGACCTTACTTAATTTGTGTTCCCTAATTCTATTTTATTTATTTTGTCTTTTTTTTCTCTTTCTTCATCATTTAAAACACTTTGAGCTACATCATTTGTATAAAAATGTGCTATATAAGTAAATGTTGTTGTTGTCTGATGTGAAGGCACACCTGCGAATCCCCTGCGTCGTGCCCATGTAATGCTGCTTTTGCCCTATAACCAAAGGAAGTCAAAGTAGCCACTAACACATTTCAGAAGTACATCCCTCCTAGTGCCCACTTCCTGCCAGGATAGACACCAATGACTCTAGCCAGCAGTTTTAAGAAACATGTAAGGGATGGGTTAATTCTGGATGATGGCTTACTTCCTTTTATTAATAATATATTTGTGATTCTTTACGAATGAAAATATTTTTATGACACATTAACTAGATTCGAGGAATTCATGAAGCATACTTTCACTAATTAAATAGTTTAACATGTAAATGTATTTATTTGTTATATTATTATTTTATAGCCTATTTATAAGACAGTCTATGAAACTAGAATAACATAAAACTGGAACTGCTCACAAATGCCTTATAATAAATTTCCTTCCTTCTGTGATCATAATGGCTGTATACTGAATAAATATAAAAGGTGGAATGTGTACTCACCCAGTGGCTTTGAAGCTTTATACATCTCTGAGAAAAGGGCCAAATGCGACACAATGTTTTCTTTTGAATGTAGAATTGTATTTGCACAGTGACAGTCAGTGTCTGAAATCAGCGACAGCAGACTTTTTGGGTTGAAAAGCTGAAGATAAACAAGGAATTTTACTGAAAGTGATTTGAAAAATGAGAGGAAGGAAAACAGAGACTGTAATGCAAATGAAACGAGAGAGATCACATCTTAATGCTGGACATTAATTTGCTGAAACATTAAAAGCTTTTAGCAGTTACTTTGCAATGACTTTCTGCAGGTGTAAATTAAGTCTTGGTCCCGCTGGACAGATGTCTTTACATTAGCTCCATGCATATCTATACTTGTAATTGACAATTCCATTTCTAATTAATGTAATCTCTTTTTTGGTCTAACAGCTAAACATTTTTGATTGCTTTAGAATGTGAAAGTTCATTTTGCTAATAAAAAGAAAAAAACCCTCCAATTGTAGCAATGTTCTTATGCTGTGAGTCACTAGCAGACACATTCAGGGATTTCACCCATCTGCCAGCTTCCCAGTCATAATGATTGAAAACAGATAGTGCTTCAGGTTCTTCTGTTTTTGATCATATTTCAGATTAGGAAATCATTACAGAACTGTCAACAGATACATGATTCTGTTGTTGATTTTCTGTCCAGTGGCACTACAGTGCTTTTCCACAAAGTAAAAACAGTACGGCAACCAACTCATCAAAAAGAGAGCTCAGATGCTACACAAAATGTGCAAATAAACTTTTAGGTTTTACTGATCACTCTGGATTGGATGTTCACTGTAAGTTCATCAGTACTACACTATGAAGAAGAGGCCCCCTTCACAGTTAGAAGCACACATAGTTATTTGAACCTATAGAGTCCTCCTGTCATTTGACTTGCTAAGATGGTTATTTTAGTGTAGAGAGTCGACTTGAATTTGTGTCTGGGAGATCTGTGGAGCTATACTGCCACACTTGAATGAAGATAACCTGGTTACATAAACACCCATAGACTCCTATAACTATTTCTCTCTATTATAAAAAAAAATCCTGGAAAGGAAAAGCAGGGCGACAATATGTGATCTTCTCAGAAGTTCTTGGAAGAAACTTAAAAGACCCGCGAGATGCAAACAATTTCAAAAAACACTCAGTCGTGTAAAGGCACGTAGCACACACAGATCCTGTGCTCTCAGCACATATAAAACGTATAAGGACAATATGTTCTAGATGAAACATCAACGACTAAGCAAAGAAGGAAGAGCAGCATGGAGAAAAGAGACCCAAAAGTGTTGGAGAGAAAAAGAGGCAGATAAGAGATTATGAAAGCAGTGGAACTCGAAAGGCTCAAACAAATGATGGTGCGATACACACACATGCAGAGAAAGGTAAAGAATATGAAAGCAGTAAAATTTGAAAGTATTGTAGTGTCCCAGCCAGGTTGAAGCCTTTTTTGTTTTAAATGACTGTTAGGTCCGATTAAGGGAGGGCGGAGTACAGCACGGAAGACTGATAGTAGCGCGACAGCAGATGGTCTGACGGCACCTCCTTAGCATGCATTCAAAAGCCCCCCCCCCCCCCATGACAATGCGGGGGGCATTATACATCCTGAGAAAGAGATTTAACCACACCTGGGGCCGGAAATAAAAGACAAGTATTGTTTTTACAACGTCATGTGAGACAAGGCAGTGAGACATCATTTAAAACAAGTCCACGGACATCTAACCTAGCAGTTGTTGGAATGCTGTTGGCGGACACGCTTCATGTGCTCCCAGCTCTTAAAACAACGTCAAGAGCGTTGCGTGCGTCCAGCCAAACTAACCCTTAACTTCACAACGCGAGCGACAGAGATGTGAAGTGGCAAAAGGACAGCTGCTGTACAGGCTTTGAAATGATTGGGCAGTGTGACAAGCAGAGCAGGCAGGTCGCCAGCAGCAGAAAGACAGCAGATGATCCAACGGCATCTCTTTAGCATGCGTTCAACTGCACCCCCTTCAAAACTCAAGCAACGTTATACGTCCTGCGAGAAAGAGATGTAACCACACCCAGGGCCGGAAATAAAGTATTGTTTTTACAAAAGTTTTAAAATAAAAGTGAAAATAATGCATATGTAATAATTCCTATGAAACTAACCATCTCTTTAAATTGTATATCCGGTAAACCAAACCCAGGGGTTGGCGAGCGAAGCGAGCAGGGGGCAGAGCCCCCTAGTATTTTTAAAAGAATAACTATTTCTAAAGCACATGATTAATGTTATTTATTCCCAAAACAACTATGCTGTTGCACACCTTCATGTAAGGAATGCTTTCCTATAAAAAGCAAGACAGCTGCCTATTGTCAAGAAGCTGTCATTGTGTGGTTGTAGCCCCTGATCGCTGCTGTTTAATGATAGCACACAAGACTTTGTTTGGTCTCTTTTTTCATTCATAGCATCTGACTTATTGTCTTTGTTACTCTCCATCCTTAGCTACTGCAGCTCTGCTGAATCCAATGCAAACAGATCGGCTAAAACTATTTTTACTTCTTTTCCTCATCATTACCCTCTCCTTTCCAAGGTACTTTCTCCTGGTGTTTTTCTAAAGGAAAGAAAAAATAATTATCTAAAAAATAAATACAATGATTTCAGAAATTTCAATTAAATCACAGCAGTAGCAGCCTTCAAGCACAAGGGCTGCAAGCCAAAAATACACTAGGCCATGGAAAAAGCCCAGAATACAATAAGATAAAAATTTACTGTTTTGGCAAGCAGATGGCTGTACAAGATCCGAGCAAAATCATACTTGTAAATATTGGTTTTGAAAAAAGAAACCCCACTGACTCCTTTATATGAGACACTTCTCAAAAATCACTGACTAAAGGGAGTTCAGCTTTCAATGATAAAATGCACAGCATGCTTATTATGAAATGAAAAGCAACAGTTATAAATAAGCTCTAATGTTTTGTTCACATTTCAATGACATAATAGGGCTCTTTAACTCTTTCTGATAAAAATTTATGAGCGAAATAATGAAGCAGAAGAGACTGACATAAAAATGGGCTTAACTGCCAGTGCTAGGAAGCACTAATTGATGGTAGATGTATGGAGATTTAATGTTGTTTTGTTTTATTTGGTACCTTGGTATGCTCTCTTCGAACTGCATTTTCCCACCACAGTTGGTCACTTTCACACTTCTGAATACATCACATAGAAATGCATCTGTGTTTCGCTATAGAAGAACTCTTCACCTCTTGCTATCTTCTACATACTATAGTCTGTTGCACCCTACAAAATATTGAAATGTAACTGAGCAACTCTTCTTGGATCAGTGGCAGTGCAATGGTCTTCAGGGTCATGTAAAATCATTCAAGGAGACATAATTAAAAATGTTCTGAATGGTGTGAAATATAGTCTGGGTGGGAGTGAAAATGGTAAGGTGAAGTGAGCCATAGATAAGCATCAATTCCCTATGTATTCATCTTTTTTGTTTCATAAGTAAAGCTGTTCTGTTTTATTTTAATTGGTTTGTTTCCTTTTCGTTCCATATACACATTAAAGACTACGTTATTGTGTACATCCATTAGGTACATCTACCTCTGGTATAGTGCAGAAGGCCTTAATAATTCTTTCTGCCTCAGATCAATTTTGTTTCTTCAAGGTTGAGTTATATTTTCTATATTTTAGATGTTATGAAACTGATATTGTTCTTATTGTAAACAATTGATGTTTTTTGAGTTATATTGTTAATTTCTACCATTGTGATTAGATTCTGCACAACACCCTTTTTGTTTTTACTATGGGCACCACTGTTGTGAGACTTTGTTGCCATGATGTGTTGATGGATGCCCAAATTCGAAAGTCCTGCTGCAAGTCACTGAGACATGGGTGCTGACATCCAAGATGAAGGATAATGAAAACATATGCCTACGTTGGTGTTTAGTGAGTGAGTTTCAGTCTTAAAAATTATACCAATCATTGAACAACCACAAGTTTGCTTAGCGATTTGTTTTTGGTGTCTGATTCTTTGCTTTTTCGGTATTAGATTTCACTATATTTAAGGTTGACAATCCATCTCCTGATTCATCTAATAAATAACTCTCCAGTGGGTTCTATAGTGTTATGTTTATTTTCTGTTTTATCATTTTCATTATTTATGAATTATTCCTGAAACCCTAACCCCAATTTTCATTATATATTTTCTGTTAATTTTGTTCTATTTAGTTATTTTGAAGAATCCATATTTGAAATTGTTCTCCTATGTTCCTAGTATTTTGTGGGGAGAACTCCCTAAGGGTCGTGACCACCCCTTGCTTCATGGTAGGGAGTATTCCCAGTCATTAAAAAGCAATCTGGGAATCAGGTTCCTTACAACAACAACAACAACAACAACAACATTTATTTATATAGCACATATTCATACAAACAGTAGCTCAAAGTGCTTTACATAATAAAGAATAGAAAAATAAACACAATATGAAAACAAAATAAATCAGCATTAATTAACATCGAATAAGAGTAAGGTCCAATGGCCAGGGGGGACAGAAAAAACAAAACAAAAACTCCAGACGGCTGGAGAAAAAAAAAATAAAATCTGTAGGGATTCCAGACCATGAGACCGCCCAGTCCCCTCTGGGCATTCTACCTAACATAAATGAAACAGTCCTCTTTGGATTTAGGGTTCTCACGGAAAGGCTTGATGATGATGGTCACGTAGAATTCTGCCTTTTAGTCCATCCATCATTGTTGGAGCATCATGAAGCTTTGAGTAGGTGGAGGTGGCGCAGGCCACCACCACAAAGAAACCGGAAAAAGAAACAGAAAAGAGAGTAGGGGTCAGTACGGATTGTAGAGCTACCCTGAATAGTTATTATGAGGAAATTGAACATATAGAGTATCAGGATTAAGTTAAATTAAGTTAAATTGAAGTTATAGAAAGGCCATGTTAAAGTAATATGTTTTCAGCAGTGTTTTAAAGTGCTCTACTGTATTAGCCTGGCGAATTCCTATTGGCAGGCTATTCCAGATTTTAGGTGCATAGCAGCAGAAGGCCGCCTCACCACTTCTTTTAAGTTTTGTTCTTGGAATTCTAAGGAGACACTCATTTGAGGATCTGAGGTTACGATTTGGAATATAACGTGTCAGACACTCCGATATATAAGAAGGGGCGAGATTATTTAAGGCTTTATAAACCATAAGCAGAATTTTAAAGTCAATCCTGAATGACACAGGTAACCAGTGTAGTGACATCAGAACTGGAGAAATGTGTTCGGATTTTCTTTTCCTAGTTAGGATTCTAGCAGCTGCATTCTGCACTAGTTGCAAACGATTTATGTCTTTCTTGGGTAGTCCTGAGAGGAGTGCGTTACAGTAATCTAGTCGACTGAAAACAAACGCGTGAACTAATTTCTCAGCATCTTTCAGTGATATAAGAGGTCTAACTTTACTTATGTTTCTTAAGTGAAAAAATGCTGTCCTAATGATCTGATTAATATGCGATTTAAAATTCAGATTACAGTCAACAATTACCCCTAAGCTTTTTACCTCCGTCTTGACTTTTAATCCTAATGTATCCAGTTTATTTCTAATAGCCTCATTGTATCCATTATTGCCAATCACCAAGATTTCAGTTTTCTCTTTATTTAACTTGAGAAAGTTACTATTCATCCATTCTGAGATACAAGTCAGACATTGTGTTAGTGAGTCAATAGAATCGGGGTCATCAGGTGCTACTGATAAATACAGCTGTGTGTCATCAGCATAGCTGTGGTAGCTCACGTTGTGCCCTGAGATAATCTGACCTAACGGAAGCATGTAGATTGAGAATAACAGCGGACCCAGGATAGAGCCTTGTGGAACACCAAATCGGATATCATGTGTCTTTGAGTTGTAATTACCACAACTAACAAAAAATTTTCTCCCTGTCAGGTAGGATTCAAACCAATTTAAGACACTGCCAGAGAGGCCCACCCATTGACTAAGGCGATTTCTAAGAATATTATGATCAATAGTGTCAAATGCAGCACTCAGATCTAAGAGGATGAGAACAGATATATGGCCTCTGTCTGCGTTCACTCGCAAATCATTTACTACTTTAACGAGTGCAGTTTCTGTGCTGTGATTTATTCTAAAACCCGACTGAAATTTATCAAGAATAGCATGTTTATTTAGGTGGTCATTTAACTGCATAATGACTGCTTTCTCCAGAACTTTGCTTAAGAAAGGCAGGTTAGAGATGGGTCTAAAATTTTCAAGGGCCGAGGGGTCAAGATTATGTTTCTTAAGAAGGGGTTTAACTACAGCAGTCTTAAGACAGTCTGGGAAGACCCCCATATCTAATGACGAATTTACTATGTCCAGAACATTATCAATTAGCACGCCTGATACTTCTTTGAAAAGCCTTGTTGGTACTGGGTCAAGGACGCAGGTGGAGGATTTTAATTGAGATATTATTTTTTGTAAATCAGGTAAATCTATCCTAGTGAAAGAGTTTAATTGGTTTATAACAGGATGCTGGGGTTTAGGAGGATCCTTAGTGTTTGAGGGATATACTATGTTATTTCTAATATCATTAATTTTTTGATTGAAAAATACAGCGATAGCCTCACAGGTTTTACTGGAAGTACTTAGGAGGCATTCCTGTGAGTTACCTGGGTTTAGTAGGTGATCAATTGTAGAAAATAAGACTCTGGGATTACTAGCATTGTCATTTATAATCTTGGAGAAATAACAGCGTCTCTCAAGACGGACAGTGTTATTGTATTCTGTTATTTTGACTTTTAATATTTCATAGTGGATAGTTAGTTTAGTCTTCCTCCATTTACGTTCAGCTCTGCGGCATGTTCTCTTTAAGTCCGACACTCTTTGGGTCTTCCATGGTATAACAATACTAGAGGATTTTTTTACTGTCTTTTCAGGTGCAACTATGTCAACTGCAGCTCTCACTTTAGTATTAAATTTTTCCACCTTACTATTTACATTATCCTCGCTATTATAGTTGCCACTATAAACGGACTGATTGCTTAGAAGGTTTGTAAGTTTTAAAGCTGCTGCTGAGTCAAAGAAGCGTTTTTTAACAATATGCTTCTCATGAGTGTTTTTTATCATTATTTCTATATTAAAAAGTAGAAGAAAATGGTCCGATAGACCAATATCAATGATCTGCTTTACCTCAACTTTCAGTCCTTTAGTAATCACTAAGTCTAACGTATGACCTGCTTTATGTGTAGGCTGATTTACGAGCTGCCTCAAATCAAATGAATCCAGGAGGTTCATAAATTCTTTTACTTTTAGATCACACTGATTATCTATATGAAAATTAAAGTCGCCAACTATTAGGAGTGTGTCATAGTTAGTAATTAAAATTGACATTAAGTCAGAGAATTCCTCAATAAAAGACGCGTTGCATTTTGGAGGTCTATACACGGATAATACTAGAACTTGAGCATCTCCTTGGATAACAACGGCGAGATATTCAAAGGACTTGAACTTACCAAAACTGACATCTTTACATTTTAACCGGCTCGAGTAAATGTTAGCCAATCCGCCCCCCTTTTTCCCCTGCCGGTCTGCACGAGTAAAACTGTAATCCGGAGGCGCAGATTCGATTAAAACCGCCGCGCCGTTTGAGTTAAGCCACGTTTCACTTAGTGCAATAAAATCTATTTTTTTATCACTAATAAGATCGTTGATAAAAAACGTTTTGTTAGTTAAAGCTCTAACATTTAATAGTGCCATATTTAATGTTTCGGAGGTGCAGAGATGAATACTATGTGCGTTATTGATATTTGGAATAGGGACTAAGTTATTTTTATTAGCGCCGCTCTGTGTGTATTTTTTGTTTAATCTGTGATCTGTTTTAATAGTTTTGATACATTGTTCCTCTAAAATGGTAATTTTAATTAGATTATTGGAGTTTATGCCGTATTTCCTAGATTTTCTACGTGCATTGAGATTGCTTATTACAGTATTAATGTTGTGCACTTTAACGGAAGATTCTATTAAACACTTATGTCCTGGCACAACAGTATCATTTCGGTAGGGGTTAAGAGCAGAGATAGATAGTCAAGATAAACTAATTACCCTCGCTATGTTTTCGGAGAGGACCCGGGCGCCGAAACTGTTCGGATGCAGGCCATCACGCTTGAAGAAACGCGGCCTTTCCAAAAAGAGATTCCAATTGTTGATGAAACCGACATCCTTCTTCTTGCAGAAACCCTGTAGCCAGTTGTTCAATCCTAGCAGCCGACTGTAGTACTCGTTGGATCGTCTGACGAGAGGTAGTGGACCCGAAACGAAGATCTTTGCCGATGGGGTCCTCTCCTTCGTGTCTTTAATCAAAGCTGCGAAATCAGCCTTCAGGATTTCCGATTGTCGCTGCCTTATGTCGTTTACGCCGGCATGCAAAACGATTGCTCCAATTGCCTTCTCCTTGTGTTTCTCGTAGACTGCTGGTGCACGTCTCATCACATCTCGGACACGAGCACCGGGAAAACAAGAAACAAACGATTTTGCATTAGGGCATGCGACATTAAGGTTCCTAACAATAGAATCACCTACCACTATTACATCACCAGGGGCTGAAGGCGAGCTGGGGACGCGGAGAGGGTCAAACCGGTTTTGGGATAGGATGCTCGCCTGTGCCGATGGAGGTGCTCTGGCCTTGACCCCCCGCCTGCATAGCTGAAATCCACCGAGGTCATCAGCGGCGTCGCTCCTACGAGACGCGGGGGTGAGGTCGGCACAACGTGGGGTTGATGTTTCGCCGGTTATAGATGGTGCGGACGGTTTATCCAACAGCCGGGCCTTCAGATCCCTAAGGTATCTCCGTCGGGACAGGAGTTTCTGAATCTGTCCGTCGAGTGCCTGAAGTTCTTCCACTACGATTTCGACGCGAGTTACCCCACTGTCGGCCATTTTCTGCTTCGTGCCCTAGGAGAAATGAGAGAGAGAGAGAGAGCGATTCATTGAGTGAGTTTGGTTTAAATCTGAGTATTGTTTTTTATTGTTGGATTGTATGGTTTTCAATCATTTTCGTTTCTGTGTTTGGTATAATCGCTTGGATTGTATTTTTGGGATTTTTTTGCCCTAAGATTGTCTTGAAGACAACACCTTTTTTATTTTGCGTGCCTTTTTTTGTATATTCCTTATTACGAATATCCTTTTTTATTAAGATTTTGTTGAACTTGTCTCTGTACAAACCAGAATCTTCACAGTTCTCCCCACTGTGAGACATATTTTGAGATATCTGAGACTCTCTTGTGATTTTTGAACTGTTTGCCATTTTGAGACTTAGACAGCCTTGAAGCCACCTATGCCTTGGGTCGGGCTTACCTTGGGGTGAGACCTATTTTGGGCAGTCCAGTCAGGATTATGGCCTGTTTTTGTGGGTCCTTTTGAATGCCTCACTCATTTTTGCTATTTTGTGGTGCCCAAATCATCATACATACTTAATGCACATTAAAATAGTGGTGGATCTCTTCTGTGAATAGCTTGTCCTATCTCATTCCACAAGCCCACTATCACATTGAGATCTGGTAAGTGAGCAAGCCATTTTATTAAGCTAAATTCACTTTCATACTCTTCAAACCTTTTCAGGACCTTTTTCAGGAGAATGATCCTGCTGAAAAATTTCATATGCAAATGGTTACATAAAGTCTTGTTAAGGGCAGTGGCCCTTGCCATGAAAGCACATCCCACACTTTTACTTGTCTGCCTGCAGCTGAAATTCGGCAGGACTGAGCCATTAACTCAACAACATCTGGGGTGTCTTTTTATTGTGAGCCCTCCATTGTTCATTGTTTGCATTTCACAGTCCAAAGCAAAAACATCTTTTTGTTTTTCACGTATAGGAGTGAAATGTAGTTGTTCTTCAGTTTCCATATGCCAGCCTTGACAAAGATTCCTGATTTGTGCCTTTTATTATGCACTTTTTAGTGCCATTGTTGTAAAGTGTAGTCTATTTCTTAATCTCTCAGCCTCTTTTGTCAACAGTTTATTTCTACTCATAGGACTGTTATATGTTGGTGGCCCACTCTACACGCACTTATGACATTGCAAAGGGTGGAAACCCTATCAGGGCTACTGCACTTGATAAACTCAAATAAGTGCCCCTTGTGCCCACTTCTGTGCTGAATTCAAAGCCACATTCTGTTATTGACTGAGTAGTTGGACACATGTTAAGGGCAGGTGTATCTAATAAAGTAACTGCTAAGGAGACATATGCTGTAAAAAATATGTGTTAATGGTTGTGGACACAAGGGAGCTACCATCCTGTCTTCCAACATCCATGGAATGGAGATTCTAAGTTATCCTTTCATGCTTGGCTCTTTGGAAAACATTACTATAACTTTATCCGGAATAGACTGTTTATATATCCATAGAGGAGAACTCTGAAAGACAAAAGAGTCTTAGTGCACAACTTTCGAAGACTAGATGAGGATGATGTGGTTTCCACTGCACAGATTCAAAGTCAAGCCTGCTGTAGTATAATTACAGACTTTAAAGATCATGGTGACCCCTAATTAAGAATGGTTCTCTTGTTCTCATTCTCTTGATCTCCGTGAGACTTTATGTATTCAGCCTTCCTCATTATAAGATGTTAAAAGCATGGGTTTTTATCTTTTATAATGGCAGTGTGATTACGTCACAAGGTAGATCCATATGTTGCCACTTACCAGTAGTGATGAGTGAAACAGTTTGTACAAAATTTTATTTGCAGCAAAACTCAGCAAAAGTATGTTGGTGTTTCATTTGACTGCTAGTGACTGGTGATGAGAGAAGCAATTTGTGAGAAATTGAATGTGCACCGAAACTCAGAATTTCATTCTGCAAAAAAAAAAAAAATTGCAAAATAAATGGCATTTTGCATCATTTAATTCCTTTCTGGAAGCATTTTAATGCTTTAATTCTGTCTGCATCTGCCTGTCATTTAATACTGAATAAAAAAAGCTTGGATAGCAGGGTTATGGCTTGGGGTCAGAGTTTAGCAGCGGTGACTTTTCATATGCTGAGCTTTCCTGAAAACTCAGTAATGTGCACAATGAGGCGTTTTAGCGTGTCTACAGGTGGTAAATGGGCAGTATGTCACATTTTTGAAAAAAAGAAACAGCACTCTTCTGTGGTGATGTGAACAGAAGGCATAGAAATAATTTTACTGGTGTGATATGGATTACATGCTGTATACCGCTGCTGAAAAAAGAGGTAAACACAGAACTGTTAAAAGGCTTTAGGGATCAGTATTCCTTGTTTTCCACCCAAAAACATCTTTAGTTATTTTTGCATTTTGCAATTGAAATAATGCCTACAAAACAAATTTTAATGTCAGTCATTTAGAGGTAGTGATGAGTGGAACTTCCTTGTTTCACTCATCACTATATGACTACCCTCGTAACTGACAAAAGACACTGTTATTAAAAACAATATGATTGTAGCCCTGAAAACAATACAGAAAATGGAAAAAGCCACAATACGGCAAAGTGAAATTTATCAACAATGATCAAAAGCTAAATAATAACAGAAATAAATGATTAAAAAATGAATCCAGATGGCCAACAAAACAACATTCATGACAGCAAAACATTTTCAGATGACTCACTAGAAAATGGAACCACAACAAGGATTGTGTTTATTTGCTTAATTTTCTTTCATCTTGCTGTTAATAACATGGCAAAGCTACATTTGTGACTATACACTGTAATACGCTGTCCTACCCAAACCCTAGAATAACTGATCAAAAGAGTAAAAATATCACTTTACCAAAAATGAAGGAAGGAATCATCTAAGCAAAAGCATAACATAACAGAACAAACTAAACACAAAATATAGCAATTCTGCTCCACTGGACCAAACTAAAACTAAGCAGATGCCCCCGACTGCCTTCTTGTAAATGTACCTTTTGCATTAACTCATCTCCAGACTCTGTACTCAGTGGTCCACTAAGTAGTACACACATTTAAGCCCCATCTCAGGATTACTTGGGGACCAAACCTAAGGTTAACAGGTCTACAACATATCTGGACCACCAATGCAAAATACCTCTTGGAGGTTACAAGACCACTGCACCCTTAAGCCCTACTCTGCCGTGATGGAGTCTTAATGTGGTTTCTGCCATTGGCAAATCTTTGGCAGCTGACACTCTTCAAAATATAGAAGTAGGAATTCTGAATCCTTTTCATCATAAAAGTTTCATAACTCTATTAAAACTAGCTCATACAATAATAGCTTTTTTGCCCTTAAAGCAATTGATTTTTCTTGCAAAGTTCTGTGTATTTTTAGTATAAAAGGTGTAAGCAGGTTTTTGAGAGGTGATTGCTGGGGTGTATTTATCCAAATATAAGGCAGGAGTCTCGAGAGCAGCTGTCTGTGCAGACTGGCCACTTGGGGCCTTGTCTAGAGTTTGCTCTTTGATCCTTTCTATAATCACTTATCACTAATGGTATAACTCTGGGGATAAGGCAGAGGGAGTGTTAGATTATATATCTGCAGTAGCAAGCTAATATTAGTGCTTTTTGGCTTTAACTGCGATACAGATCCAGCCTAATTTTTTTAAGGGTCAGTCAGTATCTTGAGGAATCTCAGGAGATGAAAAGGCAAGAGAATAACAGAAAGGAGCATTGTGGGGATTTCTGCAGCATTGTTTACATATTAGAAACGTTCTGAGCAATTCAGATAATTGTGTCCCTGAGGTTCATATTAGGCTGTTTAGTCCCATTTGCACACATTTACTAAGTTCGTTTCAGCTAATAGGAAGTTAATTTGTTTAGAAGACAGGCCCTCTAAAAGGCCACTTATTAGTACTAATGGTTGCATTTTGTCTGCAGTGCTGATTGGAGGATTTATTTTTCATGCGTTTCAAGTGTATTTTTCCTCCTGCTGATTTTTTTTTTTAACCACATAATCTTTGTGAATATGATCGAATAAGGTTTTATAGTGATCAAATTTACCATGGATTAGCAATGGTTTGTAGTTTTTTCCATTAAGCTTAAATCTTCAAATGCCATTTTTAGTTAAAATAAATTAATTATAAATAGGAAAGATAAATCTTAAGGCTTAGTTGCTCTCTGGCATCTCTTAACTCAAAGCTTTTATTGAGCAAGTTTAAAAAATGGACAATGGGGTCAGCAAATAGAAAACAAAAGCAATCAATGACTTACAGTAATATTTAAATCTAGTAACTGTTATGATAGCTGTAGTCGTAGTTTTGCTAAGGTTTCCCTAACTACTATGCATTTATAGAGCTTTTTAGAGTGGAAGCACATGTTTAATGGTTCAAAAGTTTGTTTGGTTTCTCAGAACATCGGTGGAGTGTCAAATACACTATTAAATAAAAAGGAAACATCCCATTAACTTACAGCCGGATATCTGGCAGCCAATTAGTCACACAATTAAATTTCAAACATTTTTTTTCTTCTTCTTTTGGCTGCTCCCGTTAGATGTTGCCACAGCGGATCATCTTTTTCCATATCTTCATGTCCTCTGCATCCTTTTCCATTACACCCACCACTTTCATGTCCCCCTCACCACATCTATAAACCTTCTCTTAGGCCTTCCTCTTTTCCTCTTAACAGGCAGCTCCATCCTTAACATCCTTCTCCCAATATACCCAGCATCTCTCCTCTGCACATGTCCATACCAGCGCAATCTCGCCTCTCTGCATTTGTCTTCCATCCGTCCAACCTTAACTGAACGTCTAATGTACTCATTTCTAATCCTGTCCATCCTTGTCACACCAAATGCAAATTTTAACATCTTTAATTCTGCTGCTTCTAGCTCTGTCTCCTGTTTTTGGGTCAATGTTACCGTCTCCAACCCATATAACATTGCTGGTTTCACTACTGTTCTGTAGATCTTCCCTTTGTCATAAATTACTCCTGACACTCTTCTCCATCCATTCCATCCTGCCTGCACTCTCTTCTTCACCTCTCTTGCACACTCCCCATTACTCTGTACTGTTGATCCCAAGTATTTAAACTCCTCCATCTTTGCCAACTGTACTCCCTGCATCCTCATCATTCCTCTGACCTCTTTCTCATTCACACACATGTATTCTGTCTTGTTCCTACTGACTCTCATTCTTCTCCTCTCTGGAGCATATCTCCACCTCTCCAGAGTCTCCTTGACCTACTCCCTACTCTCGCTACCTATCACAATGTCATCAGCAAACATCATAGTTCATGGGGACTCCTGTCTAATCTCGTCTGTCAACCTGTCCATCTCCTTTGCAAATAAGAAAGGGCTCGGAGGTCCTTTTTCCCTCCTTACTATCCAGCCTCTCAAACAACTTATCATATTTCTTTACCTTAGCCTTCACCACCTTTCTCTTCACCTTACGTTTTCATCTCCTTTTACTCCTGTCTGCTTTCTTTCCGACTATGCCACTTCTTCTTCACCAACCTCTTACTATGTATACTCTCCTGTACTTCCCCATTCCACCACCAGGTTTCGTTTTCCTCCTTTCTCTGTCCAGATGTCACACCGAGCACCCTTCTAGCTGTCACCCTTACTACTTCTGCTGTAGTTGCCTAGCTGTCTGGTAAATCTTCACTGCCACCCAGTGCCTGACTTACCTCCTCCCTGACCTCAACCTTACAGTCTTCCCTTTTCAACTTCCACCATTTGATCTTTGGCTCTGTCCTCACTCTCCTCCTTTTCTTGATATCCAACATCATCCTACAGACCACCATCATATGCTGCCTAGCTACAATCTCCCTTGCCACCACTTTGCAGTCTCCAGTCTCCTTCAAATTGACCCTCCTGCATAGGATAGAATCTACTTGTGTGCATCTTTATCCACTCTTGTACACCACCCAGTTTTTCTCCCTCTTCTTAAAATATATATGCATCACAACCATGTCCATCTTTTCTGCATAATCTACCACCATCTGACCGTCTACATTCCTCTCCTTGACACCATACCTACCATACCTACCTTAATGCTTGACCTTGATTTTATTGTTCTTTCACTTTTCAGCTGGCTCAACACCAGTGGTGCACATTTGAAAATCATCCCAGATTCTTTGCATACACAAACTTTCCTAAAGCAGAGGAAGCCCGTATTTTAGATAACTGAGTAAAGTATGTTTATGTAGCCATTTTGATTTCTGGATTAACACTAAAATAACAAATGTGTCCAGTAAAATATATCTGAGCCCGAGCTGTGTTTTGTTATTGCACTTCTGTCCTCGTCACGGATTGTCCATAACGAACACCATGTTTAAGCATAGGGGTGTTCATATGTGCACTTGGCACCAGGACACCCTAGGCCTCAGTTCGATGATCGACTTTGTGGTCGTGTCATCGGACTTGCGGCCACATGTCTTGGACGCTCGGGTGAAGAGAGGGGCGGAGCTGTCAACTGATCACCACCTGGTGATGAGTTGGCTTCGATGGTGGGGGAGGATGGGCCCAAACGTGTTGTGTGGGTCTGCTGGGAACGTCTGGCAGAGTCCCCTGTCAGAAGTAGCTTCAACTCCCACCTCCGGCAGAACTTCGACCATGTCCTGAGGGAGGTGGGGGACATTGAGTCCGAATGGGCCATGTTCCATGCCTCTGTTGTTGAGGCAGCTGACCAAAGCTGTGGCCGTAAGGTGGTCGGTGCCTGTTGTGGCGGCAATCCCCGAACCCGTTGGTGGACACCGGCGGTGAGGGATGCCATCAAGCTGAAGAAGGATTCCTACCGGACCCTTTTGTCCTGTGGGACACTGGAGGCAGCTCATAGGTACCGAGAGGCAAATTGGAATGCGGCTTCGGTGGTTGCTAAGGCAAAAACTCGGGCATGGGAGGAGTTTGGGGAGGCCATGGAGAACGACTTTTGGACGGCTTCGAGGAGTTTCTGGTCCACCGTCCGGAGTCTTTGGAGTGGGAAGCAGTGCAGTGTCAACACCGTATATGGTGGGGATGGTGAACTGTTGACCTCGACTCGGGACATTGTGGGTCGGTGGGGGGAGTACTTCGAAGACCTCCTCAATCCCACCAACATGCCTTCCAATGAGGAAGCAGAGCCTGTGGACTCGGAGGTGGGCTCCTCCATCTCTGGGACTGAGGTCACGAGGTGGTCAAAAAACTCCTTGGTGGCAGGGCCCCCAGGGGTGGATGAGATACACCCAGAGTTCCTCAAGGCTCTGGATGTTGTAGATAGATAGATAGATAGATAGATACTTTATTAATCCCAAGGGGAAATTCACAACTGCGGAATGGATGATGTCACTCGCTATCTCCGCGTTCGCTTGAGGGGGGATGTAAACAATGACAACAATCACGTGTCCAAACTCTCTGGGCAAGTAATACGGACGCAGACTTACGGCCAACAGTTCGATGTCCCTGCAGCAATTGGAGATTTTAACGTTTACATGTCCTGAGTTGCACCACTTTGTATTGACATAGAGAGCGAGTCCTCCTCCTTTCTTCTTCCCGCAGGTACTTGCGTCTCTGTCCGCTCTAACTGTGCTAAACCCGGGTAGCTCCACGTTAGCATCTGGGATGGTAGTTGTTAGCCACGTTTCACTAAAACACAGCAAGCTGCTGTAGGTTCTGACAGTTTTCACCAGCACAGCCAGTTCGTCAATCTTATTTGGTAGTGAGTTCACATTTCCCAGGATCACAGAAGGCACCGACGGTTTATAACGCCATTTTCTCTCAAGTTGTCTCGATTTAATCTTTACTTTTATCTTTGCGCCGGCTCGGCTGCCCCGATATCGTCTTCTTACCTCGTCAGGTAAATAAGCAACCACACCAGCATGTGCATTTCTTCTCAGTGCTTTAAGCTGACTACTTGAATAGGAGATTCTCGGAGTGTAAAAATCCATGTCAAGTAGTAAAAATAGTAAAAAGTGTCCAGGGAGCAATTCCACATAAAAGAAAGTGGTAGAAGTGATCAGTGAAATAGATAAAAATAGAGATAAAAAGGTAAAAAGATAAAGTCATATACGGAGCTGCTGGAAAAGGCTGCCACTCGGATGCGGCGCCGGAAATGATCACCATGTGTCTTGGATGACACATCTCTGCAACATTGCATGGACATTGGGGACAGTGCCTCTGGATTGGCAGACCGGGGTGGTGGTCCCACTCTTTAAGAAGGGGGACCGGAAGGGGGTGTTCCAACTACAGAGGGATCACACTCCTCAGCCTCCCTGGAAAAGTCTATTCGGGGGTTTTGGAGAGGAGGGTCCATCGGATAGTCGAACCTCGCATTCAGGAGGAACAGTGTGGTTTTCGTCCTGGTCGCGGAACAGTGGACCAGCTCTACACCCTTAGTAGAGTCCTGGAGGATGCATGGGAGTTTGCCCAACCAGTCTACATGTATTTTGTGGATTTGGAAAAAGCATTCGACCGTGTCCCTCGGGGAATCTTGTGGGGGGTGCTCCGGGAGTATGGGGTACCAGATCCCCTGATAAGGGCTGTTCGGTCCATTTACAACCGGTGTCAGAGCTTGGTCCGCATTGCCGGCAGTAAGTTGAACCCGTTTCCAGTGAGAGTTGGACTCCGCCAGGGCTGCCCTTTGTCACCGATTCTCTTCATAACTTTTATGGACAGAATTGCTAGGCACAGCCAGGGTGTTGAGGGGGTCCAGTTTGGTGAACTCAGGATTGGGTCACTGCTTTTTGCAGATGATGTTGTCCTGTTTTTCACGTTTTCTACAATTGATCACCTACTAAACCCAGGTAACTAAAAAGAATGCCTCCTAAGTACTTCCAGTAAAACCTGTGAGGCTATCGCTGTATTTTTCAATCAAAAAATTAATGATATTAGAAATAACATAGTATATCCCTCCAACACTAAGGATCCTCCTAAACCCCAGCATTCTGTTATAAACAAATTAAACTCTTTCACTAGGATAGATTTACCTGATTTACAAAAAATAATATCTCAATTAAAATCCTCCACCTGTGTCCTTGACCCAATACCAACAAGGCTTTTCAAAGAAGTATCGGGCGTGCTAATTGACAATATTCTTGACATAGTAAATTCATCATTAGATACGGGGGTCTTCCCAGACTGTCTTAAGACTGCTGTAGTTAAACCCCTTCTTAAGAAACATAATCTTGACCCCTCGGCTCTTGAAAAGTTTAGACCCATCTCTAACCTACCTTTCTTAAGCAAAGTTCTGGAGAAAGCAGTCATTATGCAGTTAAATGACCACCTAAATAAACATGCTATTCTTGATAAATTTCAGTCGGGTTTTAGAACAAATCACAGCACAGAAACTGCACTCGTTAAAGTAGTAAATGATTTGCGAGTGAACGCAGACAGAGGCCATTTATCTGTTCTCATTCTCTTAGATCTGAGTGCTGCATTTGACACTATTGATCATAATATTCT
>JANRMT010062854.1:84577579-84602180 GCA_026402145.1 Polypterus bichir lapradei
CTTTATTCGTAACCTACAGTTCTAACCGGTCTTTTCCAAAAATCATTATCTTAATCGAAGTTCATGCCAAAAATAGTCATTAACCTGAAGAATCAAGAAAAGAAAAAGCACATGCAAGGTTCACTGTTGTCATTCTTATTCCAGAAAATATAATACAAATTAAAAATAAAATATAATCGTAACAAAAATGTCCAGTCTTTGAGCAAGTAAAAGAAAGACCTTGTGAGAGACTAATGTTCTAGTAACAAGCTAACAAGCAAAAAGACTTGTGCTTTCAAATTATTACAAATAAGACTTTTTTCCAACTTTGTTTCGTGATCTAATGACCTCAGAGTTTAGACTTTTCCTAATGACTATGACTAAAGACTATGTTTTGCACCTAAAAGAAAGATTGTTATGATCTCTTCCACTCACTATAAATCTTTCAATAAGATTCTTTGAACATAAGTCCAGCTTTTAAATTGCAATCCTTGGAATCACTTCTAAGGTCAGGAATACCCTCCAAAAGTCCTAGGAATATTTTCTCTGGAGACCCTATTTATTCCAGCACTCCAGAGGCCTATGTCTCAGTTATACTGTAAGGCACTTTTGGCAAGTCCTCTGTAGCCTCCCCCTTGTAATATCTATCAGTAGTCCATATGATCTCAGCAGTGACCCTTTACCAGCATCTACTGATGTGGAGAACTTCTGTTAGGCTTGTACTTCAGGAGTACTCTCTAAATAAATGGCAATGAGATCTGTCCGGAAGGTATCCAGCCATGTAATATGAAAAATAAATACATTTATTGAAGAAGATACAAGAAACATTGACGCCTTAGTCCCCTTTAAAGTAGGCACCTTGGGACCTCACAGAGTTCTCCCAGGGTCTCTTCCACTGTTCAAACAACTCTGCAAAATCCTTTGTTGGAATTGCCCTCAGCTGCCTCATTGTATTTTCCTGAATCTCATCGACAGTCTCTTCCCTTTCAAAGATGATTTTAGTTTTGGGAAAAGCCAGAAGTCCAGAAGATGGATCACTTTCAACAGATTTTCAGCCATCCTTGAAGTATTTGTGCCACACTTTTATTTGTGCTGCACTAATTGCATCATCCCCAAAAGCCTTCTGAATCATTCAAATAGTTTCTGCAGGCAAATGTTCAAGCTAAACGCAAAATTTGATGCAGATTTGTTGCTTTACTCGCTCAGCCATTTTGAATGTGACAGCCACACAGTACACATGCTCACTCAATGGCGTCTAGCTCCTCCAATGACTAATCCAGTGAAGTCATCATTGTTCATACATGCGCACTCCAGTCCACTCTCCTTGGCTGCCAGGTCACATCGATGCCACACAAAATGTTCTTGTTATATTAACAATTGCTAGACTTTTTCTAGACAGACCTCTTACTATTCCCTTTTGTCATATTATCAATGGGCCTTCATGGTTTCCATCGTGGTTTTCTCCTCCTTCTAGGGTTCTAGTGGATAGAAATCTTTGTCCCATGCCACTCTTTAAACCCTGTACACCACTTGTCTGCTGGCAAACTGTTATGCTGCACTGCATGGCTTTCTCAGCAAAGCATGCTCACCCGTAGAAGTTGTTTTTTTTCCAGCAAGTAAGTTATACTTTTAATAAACGATGGCATACAAAATAATATATGCTGGGTATGTACATTTTATTGAAAATCAGCTTATTAATGGAATGTGTTAAAAAATAACAAAAGAAATGGAACCACAAAGAATCAAATAAATGATCAATAAAGCTTACATGACATGCTGGTCCTAGCCATACAACACATCAGTGTCTAAGTGACTGACATAATGGCTTATTCACTAGCCCATGAATAAAACATAATTTCTTCTTTCTTTCTCTTGCTGTCTCATTCTCAGATTCTTTTGTATTTGGTCAACAGGCTCAACTCCAACTTACCGCTGAGCTTCAGAATGAATTTGCACTACCATGGAGAAGCCATTTGAACCCCATATAGAGGTTACTTAAGAATCATCCTAAAAAACGTGATTATAAATGTAAGTATGTTACCAAGCAAACGTCAAGCCAATAATGGGCACAACACACTTAGTTTCAGTTTCTGTGTAAAATCTTCCATAATTATTTCAACAAAGTAGCTATAAAAATAGAATGTTCTGCTGTTCCTAAGAAATATTGGATGATATTTCATTCTCACCACTAACTTGTCCTGCCTTAATTAATAAATTTCACAGTATGTTTTGAACTTGTTATTATTTAAACAATTCTATACATTGCTGCATACTTTTTTCTGTACCAATAGGCAATTTCACATCACATAGATATATTAATCTGTCAAGCTGTTATGCTTCAGAATGAATGCAAGTGACAGACCCATCTTTTAATCTTTACCACAGGCATTCTTTCTGGGTATAAAAAAAAAATTGAATTTGGATCCTTGAGTGCAGGGCTCCTTCATCGTACATGTTTACTTGCAAATATACTCTATTAGTAGTTATCAGAAATAATTTCCTTGTAGCGCCCATCCATATTGCTGCATTTAGTATATAATGAAGTATAAAGCCGATGCTTTTTATTGTAGACCATTTAAATGTAGCTCTCCTTTCTTTGTTTCCACCTTAAGCAATTCTAATCTTTAAATAATGATGTGAAATTTGGTAGCTAATTATATTATCCCAGTCTATTACATTTTTTTCCTTTCTTCATTAAACAAATTAATACCTTGATCTAGTTTAAAAGAGACATTTTTAAAATTATCGAAGTGTTCATATATACTTTTTTTTTTTTTTTTTACCTCTTTAGACTTTCCCTTGCCTCAAATTCTAGGTTGGTATTTGTCATTCTAAATATTATTTCAATTTCTGCATTTTGTATTTGCTTTTCAGTATTATTTATAATTAACCAAAATAAGATGTACACAGATATGTTTCTTATTCTGTGATATTCTACCAAATTCTTTTAAGGATCCATTCTGTTCAAGCACTGCAATTGCATTGATTGACAGAAGACTGAATAATTATTACATGCTTATACATTTTCATGCAAATTACAGGGTCTAAAGTTAAGTGTTTTAATTTGAGAAGCTTTTGTTAAAGATTAAGTCGTGAATTAATCATTTCAGGTGTTTAGTCACAGTTCATACTGTATATAACACACACCTCTATTCTGGAACTAACAAGGAGCCAAATCGAAAGATACATAAAAACCTGGTTATTTATCACACCAAAACACACAAAGAGACCTGTTCATATGGGGAATGGAATGTGACAGTTAACAGTAAACATACAGCAAACTTTATTTCTGGCGAAACATTATATATTGTCCGAAATCCCACTCATCCCAATATGAAGGCCAGAGAGCAGTCCCTCAGCTGCTAAGTCAGGGGACCCCATCCCTTGAGGCACTATTTAATGTGCACAAGGAATATAATAAAGAATAAAAATGAACACAAAATAATACTTTAAATAAGATACTTAAAAAAATCAATAAATGACAAAAAATAAGTGACAATATTTAAAGAACGACAAAAAGATTAAATAAAAGGAAAACATACTTGAGTAATAACCACAATGTTAGGAGCTGACTGCACACAGCCATCATCCTGCAATTATTATGAAAGATGGATCGGGACAAAAGGAGAGCTAAGAAGGCGAAAATCTCATTTGAAGTCAGAAAAAAGTCAATGATTTGTAACCCAAAAATATCAAATCCAGTGAACTAAGCCCTGGGACAAAATTGATTTGTAAGCCAGAAAACCAAGCAGAACTCAAAAACAAAATGATTTGTATAAAGCTTTATTCAAATAAAACACCAAAATACATGCAAGATTTGTTTTCTTACAGTACACAAAAGCTAGGATAAAATTCTCAGTGCATCATTGGCTTTTATAGTCACCTGTGATGACGTCACATGTTGTATCTTTCGCAATCATCCTGTGATAACAAACACATATGAAACATGATAACAAAATGGCAAGGCAATGACATCACCAAATAACAATTAAAAAATATACACAAATATTTTTACTAAATGGTGTACGTGTCCTAATCAGGAGTTTAACATAATACATGAAGTGAAATTAAAACTAATATCAGCATTGTTTAGAATCACTGGTCATTCTACTTTCAGCCTATCTACAATATACAGTAATAAAAAAAAGCTAATGTCTGTATGTGCACTCCATTTGAGCAATCTGTTTGGTCAACTTGGCTGTGGTGATGCAATGAAAAAGAAAGTCCCATACACTCTAGCTCCTTATGCGTAAAGCATTCAATTATTCAAATTAAAATCTTCTATCGAGTGCATTTATCTCGATTAAAATTATCCAAAATGTTTCCAGGACAAGATTCAACCTGTGAACATTGCAATCGAGCTCCAGCTTCACTGGGCCACATGTTTTGGGTGTGTACCAAATTAAGATCATTTACTCTTTGCCTGCCTATCAGACAGCCTTGGTGTCACAATCACTCCTAATCCATTAATAGCTGTGTTTGGTGTACTCCCAGATCGGCTTAAAGTGGAGAAGGACAAACAAATTTAACTGACTTTACTACACTACTAGCACATAGTCTTATCTTGTTCAGCTGGAAGAATCTGATGTCCTGATACAACTTGAAATTGGAAAAATCAAATTCCACTCACTCAGAGTATCTGTTCAAAACTTTTTTAAAATAGGGCAAGATCCAAGCAATAACATTTTAGAATAAGCTTCTAAATTGGGGAAAAGGATACTCTACCTTCCTTGCGGTTTCTAAAACTGGCTTTCTTGGCTGGCTCTTCTCTCTTTCTTTTGGGTGGGGGGGCCCGGTTAAATGTTGGTTTTGTTAAGTTTGATTTGATTGTATGGATTATTATTTGCTTCTAATAAATGTCAATTAAAAAAAGGAAGTGTGAGACATACGAAGAGGAGAAACGACGTGGAAGACATGCGGAGAGTCACCTTCAAATATGGCAAGTATTAAAGTGGACAGGAGGAGAGTCAGAGAAGCTGCATTTATTGGAATGAGTTTAAGAGAGGGAATTATGGAAAAGAAAGGTTTAGACACATGCAGATACAAAGGGAAGGAGGAGAAGGCCATACCTAAGGCAAGAGACTGCAAGTATTTTTAAATTGTTCTGTTACCTGTCTTCAAAGAGGTAGTGTGGCTAATTATAGATAGGACAGCAATGCATCTCCATGCTTATTGGATAATTGATTTTATTCAGTGAGACCTATAATAAAGAAAGTTTAACTTTGTAAATTGTTAAATTATTATTTTATTGGCTCTGAGAATGAGAATTTAATTATTAAATTAAAAAAAATAATGCAGACTGAATGTCTTATCTACTGTACTCTCTTTCATTCTTCCTCCATGATTTGCTTTTCCTCTTTAAAATATCTCATACTTTAAAACTCATTAAAATTGCTGGACACTTGTGGCATTTTTCAATTATATTTTCAGAGCCAGAATAATGAAGTGCTACTTCTTATGTATGAATAGGAATGCAAGAGTTTATGACCAATGTTATCTTTGAATATTATAGGAAAGGTTGGCTCCATAATTTAAATCTAAATGTTGAGGATATTGACAATTTATTAAGCCACAGAATTTTTTTAAAGAGTATTGGAGTTCACAACACCCATGTGTTGCTTGAGAATACTTACTATGCTGCTCGCAAGTGACAGGAGATCATGCAAATAAAAATGTCATCATTGTATACCATACCTTTTCAAAAGCCTTAAGTTAAGTTCCTTCAGTGTCCAGTGAGTAAGTGTTTTTGGATTCTTGTGCCCATCTTTATGATTCTGTTTTTTTGTTTTAGATGCCTTTGCCTGATTGCATTACCTGCCAGTCTTTAGATAACTCTTTTGACTTGTATATACTGCAACTCAAATATGCATGTATACAGCATATTGTTCACATTTCCTCATATATTGTTCACATTTCCTCTGCCTTTATGAGTGAATTGTTCTGGGAAAACAGGAGAAGCCTCTAAGAATAAGATTGAAGGTCTGTTCTTCTCTTTTTGCAAGAGCAGAGCAGACTTACATCGAAAAGGAGACAACCTGAAGACATTCCATATATGCCCAAATAGGTCAAAAGGGTGAAACATTTTTATTTATATGTTATTAAAGGATAAGGGATGAGACAGAATGAATGAAGTACAGTTTATCTATGGCCATCAAGAGTCTGTCCCAGTCAGTGAATGATTTGTAAAAGAATGCCTCATTACTATTAACTGGGGAAAAATCCTGAAAAAATTGCCTTTAAATGGAAAAATAATGCATCCGATTGCCAGCATGACAGAGATTTAGTCTAGGGTCAGGTGTGTTGTTTTCTGAAATGACCCCTACCAGTCACTGATCTTCTTCCGGCTGCAGTTCCAGGTGTATCAGCATCCCTGCAGAGGAGGGTTCAGCCATTCTCTATGCACCCCCCTAGCGGTGGCCACGGGCCTCAGAAGGGTTGAGCTTCCATCCAAAACATGGCACTATAGCTTGCCAGGGGGGTTCTCCTCTGTTGTTCCGGGGGACGTATTGCCCTGTGTAAACTCCTTCACCCAGTCCTTCCAAGAAGAATCCCGGCTGTCCATTACAAAAGGGAGGGAGGGAGGACCTAGCAGCAGTGATGTCCACATGTCCCCGCTTTCTGTTGTTCCTTCCACAAAACACAAGGAATGGTGTAACGTTTAAAGAAACATTCCATTAAACAAAATACTAATAAGACAGGGAATAAACCCTAACTGAGACTTAACAATTCTAGTTGGGTGCCCCGTCAAAGCCAAGATTGCAGGTTGCAGAGGGTCACAACAAAACAGGAGCAAAGCCTCATGAGGACCTCACAGCAAGCGTAAAGTCTATCAGAAAAGTGCCCATCACTGAACTGATAACTGGGGCAAAGAAATAGGAGAAAGTCAATGGATGATGACAGGAAATTTCAGTCCAATAGGTTCTAACAAGAAATAACAGAAGAAGATGCAGAGGACAAAATGATATGGAACAAGATGATCCACTGTGGCAACCCCTAACAGGAGTAGCCGAAAGAAGAAGAAGAAAAGAAGAAGGCTGAAACAAGAAAGACTGCAACTGTGTGTTTGGACAACATATTCTTTGTTATGCTGGACAGACATTCTGGATTTTGCAGGTCCCTTTAAATATAAGCAGTAGTTCAGGACTGCAGGGACATCTTGTGCAGGTAGAGAGAGTGGCCAAGGGCATTCCTAAAGAGATCACAGAGATGACCCAGGAAGTGGTCCCTGGCTGGGGGCTTTAAAGCTCTTTTCAGAGCGCAATATGAAAGTCACAACTGACAAGACATAATTCTGTGCAGTTTATCCTCTACTTCTTTTGTAGTGAGAATATCACAGATGGCAAATTAAGGCGTAACCTGGGTAAAATAAGGCACACTTGTATAGATCAAATGCCCTTTTTTAAAACGGACTTTTCTTGTTATTCTGAACTCATCATGTAAATAGATATTGTCTTTACATGTTGCTTGCTCACATGTGTTATATTTCTATTATGCAATAATTTTAATTTTCTTCCTCAAGGAGTTCAATTTTAATGACAAACATATGGTTACAATAGCTCTGCACAGACTTGTCAGTATCACTCAAACTGTGTACACTTTACCATCAGATTTACTTAACAAGACATTGCAGATGGATGCATCTGGCAAGCAGAAGCATTATGGAACTTTTCAAGTCGCTTAGTTCACATTTTCAGTACAAGATATTTATGCAACAACAGTGAGGTAATACCCAAGGGTCTATTATGCTAAAACTTATAGCTTGTAATATGAAAGAAGAAAAAATATTAATTTTGTTATATTAGTATGTGCTTATTATGAACTGTACAGTGGTGGCTGGTGTCCCTGATTAAGGAAAAGAAAAAAATGGCACATTTACATAATACAGTGTGAGAATGGTGGTCAGAAGATGAAACTCAATGTCCTGTCATATAAAACTATATATAGCAACAGCAGTTGATGTTATAAAAAGAACAACTAGAAGAATGTATCCAACCTGGAGAAAACCCACACAAACACGGGGAAAACATGCAAATTCCACGCAGGGAGGGCTCGGGAAATGAACCCAGGTCTCCTTACTGCGAGGCAGCAGTGCTACCACTGCACCACCATGCCACCTGTAAATGTGTAAATTTAAAATGTATTTGTGTGTTAATTTCAAAGCCAAACAGAACAAAATCATTTTATCAACTCTAATGCAACATGAAACATCATTTTCTTTCAAATGATTACGCTTTACTCTTTTTTAATATGGTTAATTACTCACTGTAATGTAAAATAGTTCTATTATGCATATGTAACAATTCCCATGAAAATAAAAATCTGTTTAAACTGTACAATTGCAAAAGAGGCTAGCGCATAGTGCAGCCACGGGGTTTGGCGAGCAATGTAAGCAGGGGGCAAAGCCCCCTAATATACTAAAATTATTGAGGTTGTCCAGGCGCAAATTTTATGCCAAGTGATGTACCGTCCTCTATTTAGCATAATATTTGTTGCGGTAATATACAAAACAATGCTGTTGTTACCTCACCGATTACTCTCATTTCTTTGACACTAAGACACAATAAATATTTCCCCTGGTATCACCACTTCTCTCATAACCAAAGAAACAATCAACTGAGAAAACTGACATGGAAAGACTCATACAAGGAAGGGGGAGAAATGGGAGAGAATGACATAGACATGTTGTGAGGTGAAGGAAGCACAAAACTAGATTGAAATGTCAAAATCAAAATAACAGGTGCAGCCTAAGGATTTCACTTTTTGGAGTGTTGTTTGTGGGGCACATACGCATATAGTGCCATGGATGTATTATATGCTATGTCATACACATGCACATGGGAGGCGCTAAAGGGCTCAAAAGAAGGTGATTCCTGGTTGGATCAGGGATTGGCAGAGTGCACTGATGTGACAATGCGGGTTCTACTCCATGCTCCCATCTTCATTCTGGAAGCCCTTGAACCCGCATCGTCACATTTGGTGGCAGCGGTGGGATGAGCTGGTAGTGAGGACCGAAAAGCAGGAGACAGAGCAGCAAGCGGGATTGGTGCCAGACTTTTTTTTTTTAAAAAGAACCCACAGACACAAGCTGGAGGAGGACATTTTAAAGGACAGAGCTTTTTAATGGACATTTATTTATTGTTTTTATTGTCTTTTTAAAGTTCTTATTCTTTTAATGTCCTGTTTTTACAAGGGGGGCTTAGGTTGGTTTTAGTGCTTTTATTATCGTTTTTAGTGCAGTGGTAGTGTGGCTGAGCTGTGGACCTGGGCCGCCAGTTGCACAGGGTTGGCAGACTGCTTTTTAAATAAATAATCACCGCATTTGCGGCTTAGAGAGGTGGCGTGGTAGTGTGGCCTGAGCAGGTTCCCGGGTGAATTCGTGATATGGGCGGTCCTTGCTTAAAAGCACAAGTGAGGAGTCGCCTGCATCCGTGATTGTTGCTGGGAGCTGCTGATTGCCACGCCTGATTCACGTCCCCAGATCATAAAGTAGAAGCGTACGACGGTTGAGAGGGAAACAAGAAAAAAAGAATGTGAAGGGAGGTTAAGGGTGAAGAAGACAGCAGGAAGGAGAAAGCCGATGCGTGATTGAGCGAATGCTCGCTCAAAGTACAGAGCGGTTGCCAGCTGGACAGTGAGCCCTCGTGGGGTGTTTGGCCAGCACCCCGGGAGTAGTCGGTAGTAGTCACTCCCACTGAGCATTACTGAGGAGCGGGAGTGACCGGAAGGAGGTTGGTTTGCCGCTTAAGGCCGAGAAGGCAGCGGGAGTCGGGACTTGGGAAATGAACCCCCCAGCGTGAGTGCCCTGGTCGCTGGGGAGCCCATGTCGCGGTCTGTTGAAGCTCACTGGAGCCAGGGATGCCAGACCAGAAGAAGGAAGCAGAGAGAAGTCAGCTACAGGTAGGGTGACTCCCCTGGTGCATGGCCTGGATGGGAGAAGCAGGGGAGTCATCAGTAGAAAGAAGGCACCGGGCTTTGTTTTTAAAAAGATGGCTTCCAGCCATTATTTTAACCTCGTTTTTAAAGGATTTATTTATTGTTTTAATCTCCACCTTCCACCTTTTTTTACTGGATTATTTATTTAAAGATTTTTGAAGCACTGCACTATTTATTTGAACACTGTTTTGATTTTGTTGTTGTTTAAAATAAAAACACTTTGCACTTTTTGCACCATCCCCTTGCTTTGCTGTGCCTCACTGTCCAGCTCATCGGTGACATTACCAATGGTGTCAGGTTCAGAGATCCCAGAAGCAAGATGGGAGCATGGAGTGGAACCCGCATTGTCACATCTGACCCTCTTGCTTTTTTTCCCAGCAGACCAAATGCAGGAAATTCTGCCTGGGCCCTGGAATGTCACTTCCGGTTCCACCCCTGAAGGCATCACTTCCTCCCTCCATCTATAAAATCCACCATGTCTGTACCAAATCTCAGTTTTGTTTTGGACTCTTGTCTGTAAATATCATTTTCTTGCAACCTTTCGATTTAGCAGCCATTTTTCAAGTATATGGAGGTTGCCCCAAACCTATTTTTGTGTCAAGACTCAATTATTTATCACACCTAAATGCAGTCTCAGTGACCATGAACAAACTAGTTGGTGCCTCATCGTGAGGCACAAAGTCAATTTTGCATTAAGTTTACCGTGCCTTTCCAACGAAGAATATCTTCTCGTAACTACTTTAAATTATCCTGATAAATCCCAATCTACAGTATTGGTATTGTGAAGGATCTGTTTGTTGGACTGTTTAGAACTACAAGAACACCAGCAAATATCATAAGGATGAAACAAGCCATAGAGCAGAGAAATCGATAATTCAGCTCGATTTCAGTAGGTAGTATTAAATTTTTACACAACTCAACTTTTTTACTCAGTTTATAAATGAATATCAAGATGTTGAACTTAAACACCTTTGAGAGTACATAGAGGTCGTTTGTAAAGCATCATTAAAAAAACGTTATTTAAGACAAAGTAAATACTGTAAACTGCATTGATTAATTATTTTTTAATTAATTTATTCCTTATCTGGTACCATGAACTAAGTGCCTAAGTTAAG
The DNA here is from genome assembly GCA_026402145.1 of Polypterus bichir lapradei. Classification (NCBI taxonomy): domain Eukaryota; kingdom Metazoa; phylum Chordata; class Cladistia; order Polypteriformes; family Polypteridae; genus Polypterus; species Polypterus bichir. Next base: position 84,588,607 of record JANRMT010062854.1, read on the forward strand.
TAACCATTCATACTCTCCTTTCAAAATTCATCACATCCTTACGCCACACCCTTTATAAAGAATTTCTTTCACTCGTCTTTACTAAAGCTTACACTAAGAATTTACACAGGCAGTAAGATATTTCAGGAATCTATTCTCTGTCTTGAATGATAGTTATTGTTTAAATGAAAAACATGTTTGCTCTACACTTTTTTTCTGCTTAGTAATAATCATGTGAGAAATATGCTTAAATGGAAACAAAAATGTTTACTGTTTTTAAATTATATGGCCATTGTTATTTGTCTGTGTATGACCCTGTTGTCATTATGGTAATAATTCTCTTCTTGAGCTCCAGTATGGTGCAGGTTTTCCAATCTGGGTCCACAAATTAAGAAGAACTGCTGCCTTAGAGCAAACAAGAATGCTTCCCGCTGCACGTGGATCAGAATGGACTGAAATATTCTGTTATTCACATCAGCACTTGAGAGATCAACTGTGTGTGTAATGAGGTCCAAGTTGAAACAATGCTATTACTTATAGTCTGGCATTATATTTACCGAAAAGAGCTCTTGGACATGATTAAATAAGTCATATGAGCATCGCTAATTGTAAAAGGAAAGTATTGTATTAACTGCTGTACTGGCAACTTAAAACAAACTTCATTTAAATGTGTTGTTCTACATTCAGTTTTATTTACAGCAATAAGTCAAATTTTATTTTATATGGTACCTATCATTATGACAAGCTGCTCTACACCATACACCAGAATGCAATTAATATGACCTAAACTGTTCATTTAGGGATTCACTTTTGAAAATGAGATGCAATGGCATGTGAATTCAAGTGTATAAGAACAGTGCTGTCGTGTATGCACACTTGGGGATCTCCAGGAGGGCTCTGGTAATCTCAACAGTATCACTGGGCAGGTGGGGGCACAGCTGCTAACTGTGTTTCTGGTTCACACTGCAGCGGGGAGCCATAGCTAGTAGACAATGACTGACCACGGCCCCACCAAGCATTGGAAGCACTGCCCCTTCCAGGAGCAGGCAGATATAAACGGGGTAACTACAAATCATGGTCTTCATGTGGACACAAGAAAGACAGTGTCACACATACATGTGCATGGGAGACGGCTAAAGGGCTTAAAAGAGGGCAATTTCTTTGCAGACCGGGGTTGGCAGAGTGCACTGATTCTTGCTCTTTTTCCTCTGTAGACCAACCACAGGAAATTCTGCATGGGCCCAATAATGACACTACCGGTTCCTGCCCTGATGACATAATTTCCCCTGACCAGCTTTGAAACCGCCATATTGAGTTTGTCTCCTCAGTTCTGTTTTGGACTAATGTCTGTCAAGATCATTTGCTTAAATCTTTGGTTTTTTTCATAGCCACATTTCAACTATACAGGGAGGCTACCCCAAACCTTTTTGCTGTGTTGTCTGCATCATTTCACAACAGACAGAGAGAGACTGTCCAGAGAGAGGTACTATTTACATTTTAGTGTGATCCGTTTTTTTTTTTTTTGTTTTGTTTTGTTGGCACCCCAACAATTCTTATGTCTCAGCCATCCCTGGGTTCACAATGTTCCTAAGAAATGCTAAAAACATTGCCAGCAAACACTGCAACATTGGGACATTACTCTTAGCTACCCTGATGGAATAATGAATTTCGTAAGTACATTGGGATGTACTTTAGCCAAAAGCTTGACATTGTCTGTGTGGAGGAGTACGAGTGAATTAGTTTGGAAAGGATGTGCTCTACTGGAGGGAAGTTAGTCTGGTAAAATCAGGAGTTCATTTTGCAAAAGGTCTATACTTTGCAAAGGCACAAGTAATGAAATCCTTCAGTAGGAGGAAGTTTGAATGGACCTTGTGATAATTTACTATATGTTCTCAGATGGCTTTTTTGCTGCATTAAAAGCCAACACCTTTTAACATTACCGCTATAGACAACACATTATGCACATCGAGCAAATAACAACAAAAAAGTAATGAGATGCCAACCTCTAAGCTCAAATTCTTATAACGTATAACAAATATCTTTTACCAACATTAGTGACAGCATCACTGACAAATAATTGCCCTAGTTGCAAAAGCAGAATTTTAAAATGCCATGACCTTATATTGTATTAGGCAAGTTTAAGATGTTATTTTAGAATGTAATAGATTTTTTTATTAACTGGCAGTACTAGCTATTCTGTGTTTGAGTGTTTCATTTTTTTCAACATTCATCGATAGCTAATTCAAGGTATCTGGCCAGTGTGATCCTTGACATAGAGAACTTCAAATTTAACGGACATGTACTGTAATTGGTCAGATCGTGTCTGCCTTCAAACAGAACTGATGCAATTGATGATTAAATGTTGCTAATAATGCCAATGTCACCTTACACACCTTCTATCACCCAAGGATATCAGATTATATGACTAGAAATTGCTAAGGATGTCAAGTCATTCGACTGCGTAACAACATTCCAGCACAGTTTTGCATTTCCAAAGTATCACAAGCTCACCCTTTGTTTTCCTGACCGCCAGTAACTGTCAGAGACCCCTATTTTGATTATCTTTTGCTTCTGTTGGAGGATTTTATGCTCGAAGGGATCCTTTGGGGTTATTTGTTTTTGAAATATGGTTGTAGTTTTAATTTTGATTTGTGATTTTGGTCATTATATCGCTGCCATTCTGATGATGCTAATGTTGATTTCCATTGTTAGGACCGTTCCTGAAGTGGGTGTGTCCTTACAGGTTGGAACCTGCAATTATGCAACAGGTTAAAAGGTCATCCAGAAGTATGCATCCCTATATGACTACTGTGGCATATGAACGGGCATCCTGGCCAGGGAAGAACATGGATTACCTGCACGGAAGGCCCGAGAGAAACATCATTGGTCAGTTGGGAAGAAAGATCATATTGTGTCGAGTCGGCATAAAATAATGGAGGGACCAGAAGAAGCTGGAGCTTGGGAGCGGGTCCATTCACCATACGCTAGGTGGCAATGGTCCTCATGTAAGAGCTCAGTTGTGACACCTGCAGGGGTGCTAGGGAAATGGAGTCCGGAAGTGCAGCCCTGTAGGGGTCAGGGGAGGGCCAATCTACTTTGTCTATGACTTGGAAGTGCTTTCTTAGAGGAGACAGAAGGATACTGGAAGCATTCCCGGGTCCGACATAGAAGAAAGCCTGCTGCCACAGATGGGTGAGTCGGAGTCGGGAGGCAGCGGGGAGCACTCAGCAGAAGCAAAGAAGGAGGCAGAATAAGAGCAACCATTAGATCATTGTCTCGATAGTTCGAGGATTATTATTATTGTTACTGGACAAGAGAATTGTGAGAAGGTGCCTGAGAAAAGAATAAAAGTCTTTTATTTTATTCTATTAAACGTGTCGTATATTGCTGGGACTGTGGTTTAGGGCTCACTGATGACCTCTTGTGTTCATGTTGCATAGATTCCAAAACCCTTCAAACCTTTTTGAAAAATGTTCTTTGTTTTGTTTCTCTGGTTTTTGGACTCTGTACTATTTTTGACTCCTTCGGAAGTCGTCTGCTAGGTTCTGACCTTCGCTACTGTGTATTGACTATGTCCTTGTCTTCCAGTTGAAGTCTGAAGTCTCGTGCCTGCTGGGCATAACCAAAACATGCTGCCAGAATGTAATTAATATTACTTAAACTGTTCATTTAAGGATTCCCTTATGAAAATGAAATGCAATGGAGTGTGAATTCAAGTGTATAAAAATGAAAAAGACGTTTTCAAGTTGTGTTCATAAAAGGAGTGTACAACCAACTCTATCCATTACTTCAACCTGGTACTGCTTCAGCCTCACTACAAACCAAGAGTGAGGGCGCTACCTACAACCACACGATCATTCAGGAAGTGGTCCCCTGAGGCAGAGCAGGCTCTGAGAGACTGCTTTGGAACTACAGACTGGGATATACTGCTGGGGTCACATAGTGAGAACATTGAAGAAGCTGTTGACTGCACAACTGATTACATCAACTTCTGTATGGACATTGTAGTTCCAGTAAGAACAGTACGCTGCTATGCTAACAACAAGCCATGGATTACAAGTGACATCAAAGGCCTTTTGAACCAGAAGAAAAGGGCTTTTAAAGACGGTGATCAGCATGAGCTCAAGCGCGTGCAGAAGGAACTCCGAGTCCAGCTCAGGGCAGCGAAGGAGCAGTACAGGAGAAAGCTGGAGCAGAAGTTGCAGAATAACAGCATGAAGGAAGTGTGGGATGGGATGAAGATTATCACTGGCTGCAGCTCGAAGCGGGGTGCCACCATCGAGACAGACGTGGAGAGAGCAAACCAAATGAACAACTTCTTTAATAGGTTTGATCACCCTAACCCTCTCTCATCTCGGAGTACTGCATCCTCCAACCATCCTTCTGTTGATAACAGCATAGGTGAGACATCCCCACCCACAATTACTGCAGCCCATGTGAGCAGAGAGCTGAGAAGACTTCGTGCCAGCAAAGCAGCGGGTCCAGATGGTGTATCGCCACAACTGCTGAAGTCCTGTGCGTTGGAACTGGGAAGTCCTCTACAGTGCATCTTCAACCAGAGCCTGGCATGGATCGTGGACTATCTTACTGACAGACCTTAATATGTGCGTCTTGGGAACTGCAGGTCTGACATTGTGGTCAGCAACACAGGAGCGCCACGTGCAAAAGTTTGCTGATGACACTGCTATTGTGGGCTGCATCAGGAGTGGGCAGGAGGAGGAGTACAGGAAGCTAATCAAAGACTTTGTTAAATGGTGCGACTCAAACCACTTACACCTTAACACCAGCAAGACCAAGGAGCTGGTGGTGGATTTTAGGAGGCCCAGGCCCCTCATGGACCCTGTGATCATCAGAGGTGACTGTGTGCAGAGGGTGCAGACCTATAAATATCTGGGAGTGCAGCTAGATGATAAATTGGACTGGACTGCCAATACTGATGCTGTGTGTAAGAAAGGTCATAGCCGACTATACTTTCTTAGAAGACTGGCGTCCTTCAACATCTGCAATAAGATGCTGCAGATGTTCTACCAGACGGTTGTGGCGAGTGCCCTCTTCTACGCAGTGGTTTGATGGGGAGGCAGCATAAAGATGAAAGATGCCTCACGCCTGGACAAACTTGTTAAGAAGGCAGGCTCTATTACAGGAGTAAAGTTGGACAGTTTAACATCTGTGGCAGAGCGACGGGCATTAAGCAAACTCCTGTCAATCATGAAGAATCCACTGCATCCACTGAACAGTGTTATCTCCAGACAGAGAAGTAGCTTCAGTGACAGACTTTTGTCACTGTCCTGCTCCACTGACAGACTGAGGAGATCGTTCCTCCCCCACACTATGCGACTCTTCAATTCCACCCGGGGGAGTAAATGCTAACATTGCTCAAAGTTATTGTCTGCTTTATTACTCAAAGTTCTAAAGCTGTTGTCTGCTTTTACATGCATTATTATTACTATTTAATTTAATATTGTTTTTTTGTTTTGTTTTTTTTGTATCAGTATACTGCTGCTGGATTATGTGAATTTCCCCTTGGGATTAATAAAGTATCTATCTATCTATCTATCTATCTATCTATCTATCTATCTATCTATCTATCTATCTATCTATCTATCTATCTAAAAACCCGGTGTGCTTGCATGTTTCTAAAAAATAAAAAAATCTTAATCGAAAAACTTGGCCAGCAAACACTGTATGATTGGGATATGTCTCTTGACTACAGTGATGAAATACTGAACTCCATAAGTACAGGGGGGAACCACTTTAGCCAAAAGCTTGACAATGTCTGTATGGGGGTATGAGTAAATTAGTGAGGAATGGTTGTTTCCTACTAGGTGGAAGTTAATCTGGTACAAGCAGGAGTTCTTTTTGCAAAAGGTCTGTACCTTGAAAGGGCACAAGTAAATGTAATCCTTGAATAGGAGGAAATCTGTATGAACCTCGTGATATTTTATGATTTCAGATGGTTGGTTCAGATGGAGCTGTTTTCCATGAGGCTACTTTACAGATATAGTGAGTTCAGCCACAATCTCAGTGCCTTTTTTATTTTTTCCATATTATTGTGGTACATAAAACACAACACAACACATCAGACGGACAAGCTTCTTGTCTCATTACAAGATCCAAAACACCCATGTTCCTTATTCTTTGATGCAGCATGTGTGCTCATTAGTTGTCAGCTTTCATTCACACTTCAGGCAAAATAAAATTTATTTGGGGCAAGTCACGGACTGCTTGGACTGAGGCGCTGGATATTTCAAATTACATAACTGGGGTCACAGGAGCACACCATAACTGCCCCAACTTTCTAACATGATGCAAATGATGCCTGAAAAATCACTGGAAAATTTGTGTAATGTGACATGGCCTTAAGACACTGTCGGCAGAAATGACAACAATGAAAAATTAGTTACATCTGAAATGCAAGACAAACTAAGATTTTGTAAGAGTACATGAGGACAGCTAAAGAGAGCTGATATAATCATGGGAAGTCTGCCTGCCCTACTGGTATCCCACTTTGTTCGTGCCTTGCGCATGATGCTGAAGGGACCATTAAATGAACAAACCAAAACCAATCATCAAAAAGGATTTAGAAAAAGGCTCATTCAGCTACATGCAGTATATGTTGAGTGTAAGACACTTTGATTTGTTGTGAATGAACTGAGGGCTAAATCTATCAATGTTCTGCAAGAAACAGAATGTGTGGATTTGTTTATTTGTGGCCTGCATCCACCTAGTCAGCTTTAAAGAAGCTGTAATTACAACTAGTCCATATGCTGTTAATTTTTAACTGAAATATTTTGACTTTATTGTAAACATTTCATTAAGAAAATATGTAAGTCAACTGGTGAACACCAGGTTAAATACAAATCACACTGATATGAGATTTTAGCAAAATGGTAAGGCAGCAACAAAAATGTAGGCAGTCCAGTTTGTTAAAACAAACACAAAATACTTATAAAGCAATCATCTGTTTATAAGTGCAGTTTTGGTTTTCTTTAAATGTAGAAGCTTCAGCATAAGGAAATGGAAGATTATTGTTCAACTTGATTGTTACCTAATATTTGGTGCTTTATTTTTTTAACATTTCTCTCTCCTGAGGTGCTTCAAAGTTAATACCATTGTTGGAGCAGCTTCAGTTCTCAGAAGCTCTTGCTGCCAGAAATCATTGTTTTTTTTTTGTTTTTTTTTTATTATATTAACTTCTTAAATACAATCATCTTCATACTAGTAAATGTTGAAATGTCAGTCAGTCATTATACAACAAATGTCAGTGGAAAAGACCATACAATTGGTTTAATCCCAAATCTTTGCTGGTTACTATCACTTTGTACATGGGACTCTTTGTGATAAGAAAGGAACACAATTTAATATTGCAATGCAAAGGTGACTGTCATTTTAGAACACTTGCAGAATCTGAAAATATTGTTTTACAGTGTCTATAATGAATCATTTCACAAGTTAAAAATAGAGTGACTCAGAGATGTTTATCGTGATGTTGTAGAGGTGAGTGGACCCTCAGGTGAAGCACTCAAAGTATACAGTAACTGTAGGTGCTAACACCAAACACTCAAATAAATTGGAGAAAGGTGCAATGTGAAATGTAGGTGAACGATGAAGAGCCCCACTGGGTATGACTTAGTAGCAGAAGTCTGTCTCAACATTTCCTGGTTCTCCCACAGAGCCCGGGATTCGACATTCTATAGCTTTGGATATCTTTAAAAGAGAGCTTGAGAATGTCATCTTCTTTTTCTAGTTGGTTAGTGGACTACTCTTTACTAATTTCAGTTCCCCATTTAACGTCTTTATATCTGTACTCAAACTTCCTTACACAGTCACACATTTTGAAACAAAGTGAATTATATTAATAAAAACTGGTGGACAGAATTCTCTCGCCCCCATCAGCAAGACTATTCATAATCTGTGATTCAATTACTGTAGTAGTCCAAATTATTATTGATATTATTATTATTATTGTTTACAAATAATAAAGTTTAAGTTTTCTTGTTTTTTAATGGACTGCTGTTTTAATTAATCAATCCACCTTTCCTTTCCAAAACACCATGTACTGATGCAGTGAAGTGTAGACACACATATCATGCAATATTTTACCTCAGATGACAGGTAGATACATTCATAGATACACCATAGTGAGTGTGTATAGACCAGGGGTGGCCAAATCTGATCTTGGAGAACCACAGTTGCTGCAGGTTTTTGTTCCAACCCAATTGCATAATTACAAGCCAATCCACTCAAATAACAGATCTTACATGACTTGTTAGTGGTACTTGTAACTGTACCATTTCAGTTCATTCTTAAATAATAGATTTTTTTCCCTTTCTAATGATACATGTGTCATCCAAGTGATTTGAATCCTAAAATGGATGAGTAAATTTCAATTCTTCACTTTCTCTTCAGTTTCCTTCTGAGTACTTCATTAAACCAAATAGTAAATGACGAATACACATGGGTGGAAACGAAGACAAGCTAGATGTTGAACTATTTGTTCCTTTGTCATTTGCATTTTATTGTTAACAAGGAGCACTTAAAACAATGTACACAGCTGTTTAAGACTAAAATAAGCAATTAAGAGTTCAAAATCTAAACAAGCGAGACAACTAAAATGAAGCAGAAGAATGTCACTTGAGCATTAAGTGCTTCATCAGCAATGAATGATTTCTCATGAAGTAATTAGGCTGGAACAAAAACCTGAAGCCACTGTGGCTTTCCAGGACCAACGTTGCTAAGCCCTGATTTATAGGGTCCAAGTCTTAAATAGCAAATAAATGAAATTAAGTTAATTAGTATCAAAAAGGAAGTCACTAATAAAGAAACAGAATGAAAACCTGTGGCAACTGTTGCTCTCCAGGATCGGAGTTGGCCACCCCTGGTATATACCATATATTTATATATTTATCTGCCTATTTATGTATTTATTTTTTTATTGAGCTTTGGTAAAAGGCCAAATTTCCCAAAGGTACAAATAAATTTCAATCTGTCTATCATTCTGTGAAATGCACTATATAATAAACAGAAAGGTGGAATAGAAATTATATACCATAGATAGTGTGCCCACAAGGGGACACCACTAAGTCCCAAATCCCAGACACAATTGGAACTGACAAAGTTCCAAGTTCAAATAAGAGTTCTTTTATTGATAACACACTACCTCCTCCCGTAGGCAGAGCCACAAAAACACAAATACAATGGTCAATTCCTTCTTTCTCCTTCTGATCCTCCATGTGAGTGTCATCTGTTTTCTCCCGACTCTGACTTTCTGATCAAGGTGAGGTGGCTTCTTTTATGTTGGATCTAGGAGTACGTCCAGCTTGTAGGGAAGCTTCCCAAAACAGGTAGGTCTTCTTTTGACAGCACCCTCAGCTGGAACCTAGGGATCCCAACAAGGCTACACGCAACCGTGCTGGTGTCCAACCTGGGACAATACCAAAGATGCACTGCCACCTATCATACTGGGGAATGAATTGTCTTTGGAAGACAGTCTCCCCTTGTCCATCCATTAGTTTTTGCCCCTGACTGGGATTATAGCTAGTGTCGAAGATGGCTGGGGTGATGACCTGGCCGGGATGCCTAGGAAGACCGGAGGAGGGCTTACGCCTTCCCCAGACCATGTTGGGGCGACCGCCCTGGGTCTTTTGGGGGCCATGTGTACAGAGCTTAGAAGCTCAACCCTGTAGAGGCCCATGGTCACCGCCAGGGGGTGCCCCCGTGCCTTTGGAGCCCTGGACCTCTGCACTTCTGCCACACCCGGAAGGGCCGGGGGGAAGAAGACTGGGTACACTCGGAGTGCTTCTGGGTATGTGTCGGTGGGAGATGGCCGGGAAGCACCTGGAGCACATCCGGGTGTGTATAAAAGGGGTCGCCTCCCTTCATACGATGGCGAGAGTCGGACAGAGCTTGGTGGAGGAGCCAAGGAGGCGGCCTGAAGGAACTGAGGCATTGTTGTTGGCCAGGACTTTGGGGACTTTTGGGGTTAGTGTGCACTTGGACATTGTAAATAATTATGAATAAATGTGTGTTGGGTGACATTAACGTGTCCACCTGTCTGTGTCTGGGTTAAGTTCCACACTAGATATTATCCCAGCTGGGTTGTACTTCCATCCCTGCTGTTCTTCTATTATAACTTGAGCTGAGTTGTCTACCTATCCATTATGGCATCTACAATTGGTAGATAGAGAGATGTTAAGGTCTTCACACAGTCTTAGGTTTCACTTACATAAATCAGTCTGTACATAATTGAAAAATTGTACTTTTGAAGCAAAATATCAAAGTGATTCAAAACTCAATTAAAGTGAGGAAAAGAAAAGTTTTCATAAAAGTTAATAAAATAGCGGGAGGTCATGAGCTGAGATTTGTGTCAGGAATACTGAACCATTACATGATAAGCCATTTTAAATGAATTTTTGCAATGATGCAGACAGTGCACTCTGCCCCGATGACACCAAAGTAAAGAAGACAGAGAGGGAAAATTGTAGGCCTGCCGACAGTGACACACACCAGATAAATATGGCAGCCACAAAAGAAGCCTCAGGAAAGGCAACTGAGAGACACGCACACACACAATCAATTACAATCTCGTATCAACAGATGGGGAATGCAAGCTCCTGAAAACACCTGGCTAGCCTTCATGACCTCTGGATATGATCAAATAGTGCATGTTAGGTTTGTGAAAGCAGCTGATGGTTTACGGGGATCCAAGTACATGAATAACTGAATTCACTCTTTAATCTAGTTGTTTTATTTCCAGTTTGTTGTGCTGCTACTCCTGTTTCTTATTCAGTAAAAAAATTATCTGATGGAGCAATATGATTTTTTTTAATAATGTAATTGTCTCATACCATATCTTTATTCTACAAGACCAGTCAGCAGCAAGAGCATCTAAGAGAAAAGACAAAATATCTCAAGGAAAATATAACTCCAAGAATGGAGCTGAAATTAACAGAAAATAAGACCATATTAACAACCTCTAGATTTGTTTTCCTCGTAGTCTTATTTATTCTTTTATTTATTTTCTTTCATTAAGTCAGAATAGAGAACTAATAACATTTTTTACACTACTCCCAAATGGATAACACCATTTTCACTCAGAGAGTAAAATCTAGTGTCTGTTTTCACTAGTTTTACAAAACAAATATTTGGCTATGTAGGCAGTCATGCCACCTATGTAGCATAGTGAATTACAGTTTAAATTACTGTAATTAAGACCATGGGGTGTACTCCCGGTATAACATGATTTACTGTAACACATAGAAGAATATCGCAGAAAGAACCTATAAGGGTATGGTGAAAAATGTATTGGATTAATAAGGTAAGCCTGAAAAGCAATTAGTAGCATTACTGCTAATACTGTTTTTACATAATTATACATTCTCAAACCCAAATAATACAATCTACATTCAGGGAGGATGCTACGCAAGGCAAGAAATAGTCCTGTTCATGGCATCAGGACAAACATACCCACAGAAACTACCAGCAAATTTGGGGAAAGTGGGAGGAAGAACCTGCAAACCCTAAATGAACACCAAGAAACCAGGGGCCTTGTTTATAATATGAAGCCTGGATATGAACATGAAAATATGCGCATGTCAAAAAAAATCAGATTTATAAAGCCTGACGTACAAACAGTTCTACACAATTTACACTTTATAAAACACAATCACCTTGTAAACTTGCATATGTGAATATGCCTTGAACGCTGCCCTGAAAAATACATATATGGAGCCTTCTAATCAACCTCATACATAGGCAATCACAGTGCTGCAGAACTTCATTGGCTGGTACAGATGCCTCCCACTTGATGCATCGTGACACCACCTGCATTACATTGCTAGACTCGGCAAATGAGCACACTGCATTATAGGGCCTCTGCTATAGCGAAAGACATAAGGCGTCACTGACTGAATGATGAGCCGCTATTACCTGGTACATATGCTGTTACAATCAGTAGTACTGGTCATGTGAAAAAACGAGGGTTTAGCCAGTTACCATATAAAAAAGCCAGGCACCACATACAGTACCATCACATCTGCCAAAGCTATTTTGCCTCAAAAAACTTGAATCACTGGTTCACCCAGGCCACTGAGCCACAATGTTTATCAGTCTTAATTTGGCATCAAAGATGTCTTGTGCGTTAATGGAATGTCACTAGTTACGATTAGCAAAAGAATCTTCATTCTCGCTGCTCTTATTGCAATATGAATGCTATAAATTGCTCGATTACATTAGGAGAACCAGATACTGCTGCAAATTGTGTTTTTATGATGGCAAACACATGATCAGTGTTGTGCATGAACTAGTTCAAATGAGCGCGTTCATTGAACAAGCTCATTTTTCTAAGAACAGCAAACTTAACGTAACATATTTACAAGTGATGAACTTAGATGTGAGCTCGTTCAGTTTTTTGTGACATTCTGGATCTGGTTTAGGTCCAGATTAAATGTTTTGCCTTTCCCTATAATGTAGGGGTGGAGCCGAATCTGAATACGGTATTCGGATAAGCATAAATAGTGGATTTTTACGAATATCTATTTTGTATGAATATTTTGCCATTTATTTTCATTCGGAAAAATTAACGTGAAATCAAATAGGTACTGTCTGTGACTGCCTGCTTGTGCTTAAGCTGTATGCCCGCTGACACAAGCACGTGGTGAAACTCTGCTTTCGCTTTTAGGAAAACTTGTATTGTGTGAGGCCACTTTATATTTTTCCCCGTTGGACATGCAATATGTGATGCAAATTTTGCATGGCAGCGTAACAGGTTAGTTCACCTACACGCTGGTTCCGCAGTCACAATTTGTGTCACATGGTTGGAAATAGAGCGGTAATTTATTTGTATACTTGCATTTATTTAATTTATTTTTTGACTGGGAGGATATTAGCATATATGGTTAAGTATTTGTTGCTGAATATAACTCAATAAAGTGTATTTAAATAAAAATGTCTTCATAATTATTGTATTTTATTCAAGAACACTGTAATAGCTTAATATAAGGCATGCAAAATTAAAAAAGTAAACTCAAGGGTCATTTATTTTCACTACTTAAAAAATACAAAATGAATTGAACATGAACTAGTTCAAAATTGAACGTGAATTTATTCATTTTAATCTGTGTGAACTGAACTTTGAGCTAGTTCTTGTGAGGTGTGAACTTGCACAACACTGCACATGATATGTGTTATGGATGTACACCCACACCATATGAATACTAAATGTAGTTCTTCATCAGTTGGTTCATGGCTTACAGAACAGCATTCATGATGGAGTGAAGCTTGGCTTAGATATTCCTGACCTTTCATTCAGTTCCCTGAGCAGTGACGACAGGTGGCCAATGTGAACTGGTAAATAACTAAAAAAGTTCCTCAGTGCAAATATGCAGCATTGGCCTTCTTAAAAACTGTTCATCATATTCAACACTTTTGAGGCGTTATATGTTTGTCATATCCACACACATTATAATAATGGATCGGTGATAACTGCTTTTGCATGTATCATTTGAAAATATGTTCAGTTCTATACAAAAACTCAGAATATTATAGCAACACAACATTTTCTAAGCCACTTAATCTAATTGTGAGTTGTGACGTGC
>JANRMT010062854.1:84602190-84621363 GCA_026402145.1 Polypterus bichir lapradei
GAGGGCCGACTCACTTACATACACATAGACTGAAAAGGCACATACTGTATATGGGGAGAAATTGGGCTACCCAGAGAAAAGCATCACACAGATTGGGAGATAATGTGCAAACTCAATAAAGACAGCCATCATGTGCAGGATTCAAACCAATAACGCTGGATCCATGACATACTGTAATAGGTCTAACTTCTGCTCTAGCCTAAAATTTGTAACATTTTATCCCTATTCTAATTGAATTTATTTCTTCTGAAGCTGAATAAATTAACTGAAGAGTGCAGTTTCATCTTTTGAAAGTACTTTTATTTGTAAGAGTTATCTGACAGTTTTAATAATTAACAGTGAGAACAACACTTTTACCATTTTATTGTGGTAATAGATGACTAATTTTAATTAAAGAAATTAAAAAGATTTTTCTTCCATAAAACTACTGGGGTGTATTGCATCTGCTTGTACAAAGCAGCTTCTTCAATTTTTTTTTTCTCTAAAAATTAATTTAATTCTAGGTAGCAGATTTGATTTGAGGCATTCAAGATGTAGATACAGAGGCAGAAAGAAAGGTTCACCTGGAGAGAACACAAATTAAATAAAGAAGGGAAGAAAACTGTGAAAGAAGATAGAATGATTATCAATACAATATTACTGAGATGAAAGAAGTGGAGCGTTTACATTCTCAAAGTGGATTCTCATTTCTGAAGTCATGTAAGGCCAAAGGAAGATGAGAGTACGACTTAGGAGACTGCTACTTAATTGGCTGTCAGATGTGGGTTACTGATCACTCAAAAATAAGCCAACTAATTGAGAAGAATGGCACTTATGAGAGAACTTGAATTGTTGGTAATCGTTATGATGGACTGACATCCCAACCGGGTTGCATGGTGCTTCCTTACCTCGCTGGGAGACACCTATGGATGAACAGCATGGATGGATGTTAATCCTGGCCAAGATGGATCCTATTCCCTTTCCGAGTTGGAAAGTTAACATAATAGATGGATGGGGCAAGACTGCCTCTCTGGGCCATCTGTTAACCCCAGTCCGCTGAGTGGCCGCATCAGTCTGGCATAGCTTCCACTTAGTTACCTGCAGGGCTGCATGGCAGTTGTACAGTAGTTCTGGATGGGACAACATTGTGATACAGGGCACTTACATTTAGTGTCATCAGTCACCCTTGTAGCAGTGCTACTTAAAAATATACTGTATCTCCCAGAGGATCATGGCGGTATAATGCTATTGGACAGCTACAGAGGGCACAAGGGCTGCTGGGAAGAAGATTTTGCAGGCAGGTCCTTTAAAAAGGAACTGGCAAGGCACAGAGGGGATCACAATCGTCCATCTGTCTATTCATACAATGTATGAGTTTATTGTTAGTCTTTTATAGTTTGTTGAGCTGTGCTACAATTTTTTATCGCCATCGGGGATCTGGGGATAGCCTTTTACATACATGTTCTTGTTATATTGCATGTTGATTTTTCCTTCATTTGATTTCAAATATTTGATTATTGTTTATTGATTCATTGGGCCACTAACTGTGTCTTTGTGAGTGAGTGTGTGCACACCAGGTCAAGGCTGTGTGTGTTCCTGGAGTCCCCACCATAGAATAAATAATTTACCATCTTTCTGATGGTGTGAATCTTGATGACACTGTGACTTCTACACCCTAACCTGGCAGTCTTTGAGATGTGGAGTACTGCTAATAAACCTACACAGGCACTAGGAGGATTTGTAGACTCCATACAGATGATAACTGGGTAGAGATTTACAATTAGAGACCAACCAGGAAAAGCTTGTGTTGCTGCTGGAAGAGGTGCTGGTGAGGCCAGTAGGGGACATTTACTCTGAGGTCTGAATGTGGATCCCAATGCCCCAGTGCAGTGATGGGGACACTATGCAGTAAAAATTTTGCCATCCTTCGGATGTGACACAAAGCCAAGGTGATGACTGTCCATGGCCATAAAAGATCCTTGCTCGTCCTTTGTAAATAGTAGGATGTATCCCGATGTCCTGGCTAAATTGTCCATCATGGCCTAGTCATTCTGGCCCCTCAATCATCATCCATCTCTAATTAGCTATCTCTCTTTCTCACCACTTCACCATCCAACAGCTAATGTGTAGTGAACATATAGGCGCAGAATGGCTGCTGTTGTATCATCCATGTGGATGCTGCACATTAGAGATTGTTGAAGTGGTTCTCCACTTATTGAAGCGCTTTGAGTAGTGAGAAAAGCACTACATGAATGTAATTAATTATTAGTAGTTGTAGTAGAAGTATGTCAAAAATAGTTGCATAGACAGATTTTAAAGTATTATTAGACAGGAAAGTCTGGTAATGTATAGAAAGATACCTACAGTAGTATAAAACAATCACTTTCTTAGAGAGTTTCCTAGAATGCTGAACTAATTTTCACACTTAGAAGGTAATACATTCCCAACAGTGAAACAGAAGTGAATGATACGTAATATCCCATTTAATCACTAATGTGTAAAATGTTAGAACTGCTGTGAAAAAAATGAGTCCCCCTTTGTCCATGTGCTGTGGATGCTTCCACTTTTACCCATAAAGATTTTTGTTTGAGCGCATCTTTATTTGAATCATGTTTGAAACCACACAAAGATTTGTGACATTTTCTGTTTTTATTTCTTTTGGAGGCCTTCTACACTTTCTTCTGTTATCTACAACATACAAGTTATAGCTGCGTAGTGATATAAAATCAAAACACTGGTACAATTAATGGAGATTTAACCATAGAAAAATTGTATGTTGCTAAAGAAAGAAAACTAAAAATGTATCCTTCAGCTATGAATTCAGCACCCTTGTGAGTTCTTTTCTGGAGTGCTGGGTGAAGTGTTATTGTCAAAAGTGACAAAAAGTCCAGAGAATGGTGACAAGGCTGATTCCAGGACTGAGGAATATGAGATACGAGCAAAATACCCGCGCTTCGCAGAGGAGAAGTAGTGCGTTAAAGAAGTTATGAAAAAGAAAAGGAAACATTTTAAAAATAACGTAACATGATTGTCAATGTAATTGTTTTGTGACTGTTATGAGTGTTGCTCTCATCAAGGATTTGATTATCATTATTTCTTTTAATCAGGTTCATATTTGTAGGATGTGTTGTGTTCAAGTTACATTCCGTGTTTGTCAACCATTGTAAATATAACAGGTTTCATTCATCGAAGTGTTCACTACCCAAATCGGTACGCGTGAATCTAAGATGTTTAACAGGCATTCCCAGTATTAAGTTGTGGATTTGCCTGCGAATATTTAGCGGCAGCGTGTCTATGAACTTAATTTAAACTTAAGCTTTACACCTTGCTTTCCTATTGATATGTCTACAAAGGCTTGTTCAGCTTCAGAGGGTTGTTCCTTTCTTACTGCATCAATAAACAGCTCGTCTTCCTCTTTATCTGAGACATCACACATTGCATGCACAGGTTTACCTTTCCCAGTCCTGCAAACTTTAGCAAAGTGGTTCAATTTACCACATTTTTTACACTGTCTTCCTTTAGCTGGACATTGACTTTTTCCACCGTGTGCTTTGTTTCCGCAGTAGTTGCACTTATGAATATGCTTGTATGCATCACTCACTTCATATTCTTTTGCTGCCTTCTCAATTGTGTAATGTGTTTTTTTGTTCAGCGCTCTTTGGAGCTCTTGCTTGTTGTCTGCGTACTGCGTTCACAGTCAGTTCACGTGAGCCACTTGGAGTACATGCATCGAAGGTTCTCAGCTGTGCTTGTGCTATCTCGTGTGATCTTGCGATGTCCATGGTTTTATTTAATGTCAGCTCAGACCCGACACACTTCTCTCACACTTTTGCTGAGTTTGTGCCAAACACTATTCTATCCCTGACCATCTCATCTTCGTTTGCATAAGCACAGTCCTTCACCAGCAATTTTAACTCTGTTACAAAGTGATCAAAAGTCTCGTTTATACCCTGCGTCTTCTCATTAAACTTGTATCTCGCGAATATCGTATTCGTCTTAGGCATGACAAACGCCTTGTAGCGGCAGCATGTCTATTGGATTGCTCTTGACGGATGGCATTATATGGGCAGGCAGTCAATTACGTGGGAGGCGTGGGTATGGGGGACGCAATACAGGCAGGCAGCCAACTACATGGGAGGTGTGGTGATGGGGGACGCAACTCCGCCTCACACGGCGACCGAGCTGCAGGCTATGGCCGTATATATGTACGTAAGTAGGATTCAGTTATGACCGTTACGCGTAGAATTTCGAAATGAAACCTGCTTAACTTTTGTAAGTAAGCTGTAAGGAATGAGCCTGCAAAATATCAGCCTTCTACCTACATGGGAAGTTGGAGAATTAGTGATGAGTCAGCCAGTCAGTCAGTCAGCCAGTGAGGGCTTTGCCTTTTATTTATATAGATGAAGAGAATTTTTTCAGATTAAGAAAACAAAGATTAAGAGGTGACATGATTGAACTGTTTAAAATTTTGAAGGGAATTAGTACAGTAGATCCTATTTGTTACTTTAAAAATAAGAAAGCACAGGGACAGAGATGGTAACTGATTAAAGGTTAATGTCACACAAACATTCCATTCACACAGAAAATCACAGATACACTGAATTAGTTAGCAAGTAGTGCGATAGACAGAAGGTGACCTTAAAAAATTAACTTGACATTTAGGTATGCCATGTTGAACTGAATTGCACATACTTATCAAAATGTTTTTAATGCTGTAAGCATAAAACGGGACCCTGGTGGCCCTGGCTTGAAAGTGTATTTGAGTACGAAAGGACAGTCAGATTTAAAGCCTACAAGTGTAATATAAATTTTTCAAATTACTGGACTAGAAATGTATATAGCCTGCACGCTATACCACCTTCACTGAGAAATATACAATCTCTAAAGTCTTTAAACATAATGCAGGATGTAAATAAGTAGGGTTTAAAAGCAACCACATGGCTGGCTGCTAGTCCTACATTGTGCATACTGTGGGACATGAATTTGCAACACTTTGATCACAGGTGGAAAATTTTGGACAAAGCACCACTCAGATTAAAAATCAGTGCATCCCTGGAATGAAGGGTATAGCCTATTCTGACAAGTTAAGGAAATTCATTCTTTAAAACCTCAGAACACTTGAGAGACTAATAACTGGATTTTTTTTCAAAACTTTAAGAAATCAGAATTTTGAATAACAAAGACATGTAGAGTTTACATACCCTCCTCCATGTCTGTGTACGTTTTCTGCCAGACACTGTTTTTGATTTCCACAACCCCAAACACTCCAAACTGGACTCATGAGAGTGTGGGGGCATGTGTCAGGGAGCTCTGTGATGGACTGCTACCCTGTCAAGAGATATTTCACTTTCTGTCCCTCTACAACAATGAATTGGATTAAGTGTATTTGAGAATGTTACATTATATTATGATTGTTAGTGAGGATCCCTGGCTTTCATAGGTTTCCGCTCTATTTCTTTATGAACATAATTGATAGATCATGAGTTTGAAGATGGCCACCTCCCCTGTTATAATCCACAGATATGATCATGCTCTTTTTCTCCTTGAGCAAGAACAGCTACTGTGGTAATTAAACTGCCCTTTCTTCCACTCTATTCATTCAGCGTAAAAAATTTTCTATTGCTCCCATAATGACTGAACTCCCCTTTATATCTCAATCAGAACAGGTTCTGTTGCTTTCCATGAAAGGGTTGTTATACCAGAAGTTCCACCTTAACTGAGCATGCAGCTGATCTCCACTGTGCGCTAAAAGGGAGTCTCCTTTCGCCCCTTGTTCTTGCACTGAGCTGATACAGATTACGAACAGTGCTATAGCAACATGTTAATATGTGGTGCTGACATTACAAATACCAAATGAAGGGCTGATTCCTTCATTGTGCCCAATGCTGCAGGAATACGCTTCATCACATACCACAGTAAAATAGAATAAGCCAGCTGGAGAATCGGTGCATTAAAAGAAAACTGTTAGATGAAGTTGAGAAAAGATCTCAGGATTCATTATTATTGGTTACCAAATGAAATGACATTTCAAACGAGTCAGGTGACAGGCTGACCCACACAGACAGTACTGATAAACTGCAGAAGACTGAAAACTAATTTCACGCTTCCTGCAGTTTCTGAACATGTTTTCTCGCGACTGATAACTTATTGGTTTGCAGTCAGGTGCTCCTGCTGCCATGTGGCTGAAAGATTCCTTCTTCTTTGCCCAAACATCCCTTCCCATCTACTCTGATTATTTCATTGTCTCCTCATTGTGGCCCAAAACTCACAGCACTGAGTACAAGAGGAGAACCTCATCCTGGAGCTCTGAGATGCACTTACAGTATGCAGCTGTTTCATTCCTGGTGTGTAGCCTTTAAAACCCAATTCCATGTTTTTAGTGGGGTTGTTATTATAAAGGATCATATTATTATATTAGATAAAAGTGTCGAACGTGACCATATTACTGAAGTCTAATTGATGATGCATTTTTTTCTTCATCAGACTGCATGACACATGATTAGCATTACTACTGGCAGAGCGCAGAAGCCTTGCGACATTGATCAGTGAAAACCGATGGTGCATAGCAGGAGAGTCAGTTCTCTGGTCTAGTTTACAACCAGACCCCTAATAACCTTGTCAGCCTTGTCTGTTGTCTATCGTTTGGTGGAGATTTGTGAAAAAAATACACACGTGGTAACAAAATAGAATTTTGATGGCCTTTTTTATTTCGAACATTTGTCAAATGCTCCTGTGACCCTATTAGTGTTTGAGACTGTTATGCTATATTATCTTATGTTGTTTAATCAAACGCATGCTGTTTACAGCATATCGATATTGCCTTTTATCTCCCATTATGCTATTGCAGTATTAACATAATTTCTACATGTGTTTTTGCTTAATTCAGGGTTTTGACACACGAGGAATGTATTTCTGGTGTTCTTTTTAGTATATGTCTTGAAGATAAAGAATGAATTGTTATTATTGTCATGATTTTCTTTTGAATCAGTCACATGACCGTAGTTATCACACTAGCAACTCATCACAGAATATGATAGTATGAATACGGCAGCAGTTACACATGGCCTTTATCTCTCAGTGGAAGCTCAGTGAATTAGTGGTAGTTAGCTTTATTACCAAGCAGGTCCTAGCAGTACGATTCTGTGTTCTCTTTTAAGCCCTCTTCTGTGTTTGACAATTGATTTTGTTTTACCCCTTTGGTGTTATACTTGTCTAAAACTGAACAAATAAGAATTTAATGGAGATGACCAGGGGAAGAAACATGTGGAATGAAAAATGGGTTAACACTGAGTGTAACTGCATCTTTTTCAGTTTTCCAATATCGAGTAGCTACTGAGTTGGTAAGGTAGGCTCCAGCATGAGTAAGATGTATAAGTAAAGAAATTTCTCAGTCCAATAAAGTTCATTTTTAAAAAAGGTTTAGTGAAAATTCAAAGCAAAATGGTTCACACAAAAATAGAGAAGAAAGTTATTACACATTCAGGATAAAAGGCAAAAAAGGAAAAAATGTTTCTTCTACAAACTTAGCTTTTCCTTGTTAAACTTAATAATAATAATAATGCATTTCATTTATATAGCGCCTTTCCCTACTTTCTATACTTAAAAGTTGTGTTATTTCTCTATGGCAAACTTAATACATTCAGTACATTCTATACGTACGGCACATTCAATATTGTCAATACGTTCAATATGATATGCTTTGAAAACTGCTTGCCCTCCGTGCCTTACCAAATGCAAGGTAGATCACAAACTAGAACTAATCTGTAGTTAGAGGGGTAAGAAATAATTAAAATATTCCATTTCAATTTAGCTTGTGGGGGATATAATAGAATCTCCCTTAGACTATGCATTAATATATAGGCACACATTTTAACATAGCTAAGAAAATGCTTTTATCAATTTAACATAACCATACTAAATAACAAATGGCTCTTACACCGAGAAATCAATCCCATCTTTCGCCAAGCAAAACAACCTCTAAGCCAAAAATCAAAGTCAGGTTCAAAAATTGAGGGTCTGAAGCATTAAAGTAATATAAGAAATGCGTTAATAAAGTTCTTTCTATCTATCAATAATGCTTGAATTCTCAAGCCAAACTTATAATCCTATTGCAATGGCACTGAGATGTCATGGCCTCCACTAACACAACCCTGGAAGACAGGAAGTGAGCCCCAGCAATAGTAAAAATCAAAATGGCATCTAGAAATGGCACAGGTCATTAATAACCTTTATAAAATGGATAGAAATAAAACAATATATTAAATTTGAGTTCTCAGACCTCAAATACCTATATATAGATACCAAACAGTTTCTCGTTCTCACTTGGATCTCCTGGTATTTTGACTCTAGCTTTTCTTTTGACCATGATTTCACCCGATTTCTTTTTGTCTCACAAAAATCCTCTTGCACTCTGTGTGTCCACAACAGCCACCTTCTGCAAAATGGTGTCCCGTCCATCAACTACTTTCAGCCAATGCAGGCTACTGTACTGAACATCTTGCGCTGCCCTGAGAAATAGTCTTACTCAGAATGCAGTTTATTTGTCCTTCCTCAGCCATCATCTGTTTTAAGCTGTATAGTTCAGACAATGCCAATCAAAGGAAATCGCCACTGCATACGTTTACTGTTATCAAACAAGTACCCTGGGGTTGTAATGAATTAGTAGGTGTTGGTGAATGCAAGCGGCATTGTGTTATTCATACATTGTAGATTACAATAAAGGATTCAATGGATTCATCTTGAATTAAACAAATGATACTGTAGATCACTGGTAACAAAATATATAATCTAATTATGATCTGTATTTATAATTAACCTGAATACAAAAAAAGAGTGTAAACAGTTCATTACATGGAGAATATATGCAATGTATTCATAATGTCACCATGACCATTCCATAACATGGATAGGTGTGATTATGTCCCAAATCTATCTTGAGTGTTGTCAGCACCCATCTGTTTCCCCCTCTCTAGTTCATTCTATTTTCATGGCCTTTATGAATGCCATTTTTATTATATGGATCTCTTTGAAAGAAAAAAAAAAACATTAAGCATCATAAAGACAA
The DNA here is from genome assembly GCA_026402145.1 of Polypterus bichir lapradei. NCBI lineage: Eukaryota > Metazoa > Chordata > Cladistia > Polypteriformes > Polypteridae > Polypterus > Polypterus bichir. The sequence continues at coordinate 84,611,234 of JANRMT010062854.1, forward strand.
AAGAGAGCATCAATGACACCAAAGCTTTTTCTGCCTTGTTGGTATACTTACTTTGGAGCCCCCACCATTTATACATTGACATGGGGGTCAGTGACTCACCACTGGCCGCAGTTGCCCTAAACAGTCGCTTAGTGTTTTCATGCCAGGAAAAAGCCCAGCATGCCACCTTCTTGTACATTCTCATTTTTGTTATCCTTGAACTGGAGTGCACGACATATAGCCATTAAGCAATAGGAGTGTTCCTCACCTGCAATGATCACAAAATACCCATCTTTTTATTGACATGAGCACACATTTACCTTCACACATGCATTTACTCCACTGTTAAGATGTGCTTATTTTCATGGCAAAACCAAAAGCAAGTAGGCTTAGTCCCACATACACTTTTGTTTTTCATGGAGCTGACCCCATTCAAACAAATTTGAAAGCCATCATTGTACAAATTCAACAAGGGCATGTCCAGAACTTGGTATGACTGGAGCCTAAATAAAGTTCTTCACAGAAGGACCACGAGATGCATCAGGCTAGAGAAGGCCGCATTATTAGAAAGATGCCCGAGGCCAAGAAGCAGGCACACTCCACATTGACATTTCAGATCAGCCAAGTGTAATCTTCGGTATATACTACTATATAGAGAGGTATAAAGGGTTATTGCAGCCTTTTAGGGCCAACGTAAGTTTTTTTTTGTCATTATTTGACAACATGGACTGTCACAAAGGCAGCTCTTTACTGGGCTCACAGAGATTTAAGTTTGCGACATTATTAACTTGTGCAGCGTTATGTCTTAATGGCCACAACACTTAAGTAAGGAAACTCCTGACTCTGGAAGTGACTGAGGTGAATTGCTCTGAAGTAAATGCATAGACACATGAATATTTTCAGATCAAGTTAGGTCAACTTTATTTATGATACTCATTTAAAACCACGAGTGAAGACCAAAGTGCTGAATAATATAAATGTTGATAGATTATCCAATCTGCATAGACAAAATTGCTATACCATCTATGTGTCTTTTGAAATTTTTGGATTCATTTGATGTTTTTTTATCCATTTTGCACATTACGGCCCTCCTTGCAACCCTCAGATCACATCTTGTTTGTTTGTTTGTTCATCAGTCATGCCAAAATGACTGATGAACAAACTAAACTGATTTTCACAAAATTTTGTGTGAAGGTTGTCATCAGTCCATTTTCAAATATGGGCTACATGGCATTTCAAGAATTTCATTTACGAAATTGTGATAGAAGGGCAACACAAAAACTTTGCATTCTTATTTCTGATTTTGCTCTCACATCTGGAAGGCATGGAGGTTAAGTTGACAGGTATGGAAGATTATTTGTGCCAATGTTAAATGCAATCCAATGTGTTAACTACATTGCCTTGTAATGCATATGAACACGGTGCATATCATGTTGGCATGTTTTGATTGTGTCATAATTAAAAACATTTCAGCCAAAGGATTGATACTTTTCAGTACGATACAAAATTTTCATGTCTGTTTAAAATGCAATACAAATAAATACAATATTGTTTTGTTGTTGTTGTTGTTGTTGTTGTATTTTAATTCATGTCCTTAGATCACATGTTGACCCCATAACCAAGCAGAAAAAAAGAAGTAGAGGAAGAAGAAGAAGAAGATTATGTCTCATAACTAAAAGCACAGCAAGTGTGTTGAATTTTGCTTAGCAGCTTCTCTGAGTGTGTTGAATTTCAATTCAAGACTATACAGTAAATTAATCAGGCCAAAGCTGAACATAATCAAATGACCAATCAGTGTCAAGAGGTGGGGCAAGGGGAGTGAACAGTTGAGGTAAGAGGCATTATATTTTGGATTGCCTTTAATCTTCAATAGACAAGATTCTCGAAAAAGTGAGTAAGCCATCCATATAGCTGACAGGTTTTCATCCGGGGCTGATTTATACTTTGTTCTAATGGGGTATGCTTTAAGCTCACACAATCTTAAATCAGAATGATTGTGTTTAAAAAAAAGAAAGAAAATGTCCAATGTTCACATTGTTTTGATCTGCTGTTAATCATAACATCTTCCAGTAGCACTGTAGCAAAGTTCTGCAGGCAGAGCACAACTTAAGGTACCCGGCTGTATCTTAAAACCTTCATTTTACAATAAAAAAAAAATATATATATTAAAAATACTTCATCCAGACTACAAAAATCCTTAATACACATACTGTACATTAATTCTCCCATTCCATAAGAGAGATAAATACATGGGAAAGAAAGAGGAAGGAAACTTGAGGAGCAAAAAATAGTAAGCACGTCTGGTGTGCAGCCATAGGAAGCAGGACCCTTTGAGGGCAGCATCCTTCTTTGCATTGCTGCCTTAAAAAAACAAAAAAAAAAAACAGACTGGAAAAAGCAGACATGATGACTTCTTAATCTACATGAGACTGGTTCAGTTGACCTGTCCTTATTTTATTTTGTTTTTATGTGTGTAAGTGTTGCATGATTTATACAGTACTTCACTGTTAATATATTGAACTTTTAAACATGTGCAAGTGCTCAGAGCTTGTATGGAGTTTAGAGTGGTATACAACAATAAAAAGAATTGAACTTCAAATTGAATTACAGAAAAAATAGCCTGTCGATTGAGCAAATGCATTTGTGAACGCTCTAGTCTGAAATTCTTGCCTTGAAATCTTTACTGGTTTGTTTACAGCAAATCTTTATTTTTATTTAAAGTTCACGATAACGTTCATGTATAAATAGCTTGTTTGTGGACCACCAGCCTCACAACAAGCATCCTTAGAAAACCAGTACCATGCATACATTGGATTACATCATAAAGGATTTAATGAAAGGGATCTTAAAAATAAGTAATTTACTGTAAAGACTGAATTTGGAAAGCAATAGCACAAGTAAAGCAAAAGGAACCAGGAAACAAATTACAGACATCATTAGTCAGGAATAAACAAGGGTCAAATAGCCTGAAGAGCAATGAACCTGAATTTAAGATATACAGTAAATGCAGAATACTGTATATGCAAAAATTAATTCTGTACATTCCGAAACCCCAAAATCTCTCACAAAATTGAACTTCGTTATTATTACTATCATTCATGTTATAGTATAATTTATTATATATTACTAGGGGGGCTCTGTCCCCTGCTCACTTCACTCGCCAACTCATGGGTGTGGGCACTAAGTCCCCACTATCTTGTGGCTGTGCCACTCAAAGGGTGTCGGTTCGCTCCTCCATAGAGAAAGTGAGAAGGTGTGAGCAGGGGGGCTGAACGCACCCCTAGAAGACACTGATACTTCTCAAAAAAACCCTCCTAAAAATGCTGACAGACTACCTTCACATTGCTCCTTTACTTGCTGGGCATACTTAAAAGCCTGAACAGCACCTGGGTGATGTTAGCAGGCCGCGAGATCCCTGCCTTGTTGAACTCAGGTAATGACCTATGTATTGTCTATGATATTGATCTCTTAGAAAACATGCTTACACACATAGATTTCTCTTTTACTAACCTAGTTAAGTGGCCATGTAAATGTTTTCCCAGGTGGCAGTTAAAGATTTCATAGTCTGCACTAGTCAGTATCCATGGATTGAAAATGGTGGAAGCTTCCATAAAGACACATTTTCTGAGGTGAATGCTCGGGTGATTGCATTATTCCTTCTCCTGTTTCAAATAATGTCTCAATATTTCAGAAATCACTAAATTTGTGTTGATGCATTGAATATAGAGTGCTGAGTTCAGCAACATAATCTCAGGAGGCACAGGCTCCATTCTTGATTTTGAATTCATGGCGGCCACAGATGATGTTTAGCCTTTTTTAGCGCATTTTTATGACATCAGAGAGTTTTGTCAAGGCTTAACTCCATAAGTGGACTTTTCAATTTTTATATTTTGTGGTTTTGGACTGATCGCTTTCTCATTAAAGGTCACAATAAAATTATAACAAATGAGAACTGATCTCAATGTGGAAACAAATCAAGAAAACATATCCAAAACACGAAAATCACTTCAAACAGCTGGAGATTCTAAAAGTAGCCAAAGAAAAGAAAGGCCTTTCCCAAAGTGGAAGTGATTCTGAGTATTGCCTAGAAGTGATCTATACAGGCAATTTAAAGATGCCATTGTGCTGAAAATGACTTGAGCTTAGGACTGAGGGGAGATTTAGGGCAAAATGTCACTGGTTTGAGGAACAATGAACATTATTGAAAGAGAGAAAGAGAGAGGATAATGTGTTTTGATGAGCCATTTTGAAAGTGAGCAAGTGGATGAGCCCCACCACCCCAGCCAAACAAGGCAAACACCAGTGAAGGAAGGGCTAGAGAGAACAGGGTTCTGTTGGTGTTCTGTTTTTTTCGAATCCAGAAGTGTCCCATTGTATGACTCTCCCCGGTGGGATTTATAAAGTATTTATTATTTCACATGCAGTGGGACTCCATGAGAATGGTTTCCTATGTAAAATATATTATTCATAGTCAATGTATTTTTATGTGCATGTGTACAATCATTTAATACCAATGTGTTATATTGTGTGGCGGACAGCTGGGGCCTTTGCCTGGCTGGGACGCCTCCACAATTGAAGGAACGGGGAGGAAGTGTTAGGTGGCAGCACACCTATGGGTTGCAGCGGTGCCTTGGACTCCCGCAGGGCTTCGTGGGAATTGGAGTTTCATACAGCCCTGTAGGGATTCGTGGGCACCGCCAGGGGGTGCTTCAGCAGCTGCTGAGCCCTTCTTGGCAACTCTTCCCCCGCACCCAGAAGTGCTGCTGGAAATGCATCAATGAGCACCTGGACCACTTCCCGGGTGCCTTATAAAAGGGGCCAGCAGACACTACTTGGGGAGACAGAGTCGGAAGGGGGGTTGCTGAGAGGAATGGAGGAGAAGAGAAGGAAGAAAGAGAAAAGGAGAAAGATTGTGTTGTGCCGTGTGTTGGGAATAATGTTTGGCTTGTGGGGAACAAGGAAGGCGTTTCCCAGAAGAGGAAAAGAAAATAAAGATTTGTGTGTGCTTGCACTTGTGCCTCCTGAGTCTATCAGTGTCAGGGTTGTCTTTCACAACTGATATTTTCATTTTGGGTGGGGAAGTTATCTTAAAGTTGGAAGACATATAAAATAAACTTCCCATTCAATGTACTGTATCCTGGTCTTCTATGTATTTTCCTGCAGCTTAACAGAGAGACTAATAAATGATCCACGTCTGGAGTTTTTCTAAATCCTGTGTGATTTACTCATGTGGTATTGTAATCTTAAAGGCTCCTTCTCCATTTTATAGTCACTATGTTCTCCAGTAAGACATGCATTCAGTGTGTGCATAGATACAGCTTGAACACATTCATTTTTTCCTCCTGCCAAAAATATATAACACAATCTGGAGCCTTCATTGGCAGCGAGGATTCACTACCACTTCCCAAGAATTAAAACAGCACTGATTCGGACTGCCTCATAATGGCAGTTCCATGTGCCACTTGGCTGCATTGTCACTGTGAACAGCAAAGGGTCTGGTGCTCACCTTAGATTGGAATATAGCTGGATCAATGCCCACAACACCCCAATATGTCTGCTTGTTGAATAAACATCAACCAAGACCCAGGCACTGAGACTGTAGCACCAGACATATATGGTCTTCTCTAAGGTTTTAGTTTCTCCTTTTCTGTACCCTTTTATCATCAGTATAAAGAATGATTTGTGTTCTAAGTGTCTGACGTTTGTGTTTTCATAATACACTGTCAAATTCTGTATGCAACAATTTAATGAAAGATTTATTGGGTGAACATACTACAGACTGTCTTAACAAATTATAAGTTGTGTGATTCAGACTGATGCCCCATCTAGGGTTAGTTCTTTCCTTTTGTTCCTCTGGACTCAAGACTGGATTAAGCCAGTTCTTTAATAGATAGATTATTTTGATTAAGATGAACATACAGTATTCATTGCAAGCAATTTTGTGTAATAAGACTTGTTTTGTGATGTTTTGTTTGGACTTTCCAATAATCCATCCACAAGCAGACTTATTTAATGAATTTCAGAAGTCACACTGGCTTAAAAGATGATTCCAGGATGCTGACCATCTTCTGTTCAATGTCTTTGTTCATTTGTCCATTTTATTCTTTTCTTTTTAATTTGCCAGTTTCAGACAAGGCTTTTTCTTTGACACTTGGCCTCTAAGGCAAGCATCCCAGAATTATCTTTTCAGTGTTGCAGATGATGCTGGTAGTTGGCATTCATTTAAGGAAGGAGCTAACTGAGGACCTGTAAGGTGTTTGTTTCTCAAACTACAGATACTGACGTCCTTTCTTTTTATGCAGTTGCCCATCTAGACTTTCCCCTACTTGTTTGATCCTGTTAGATCCAGTTTGCCTTCTTCACTCAAGACAGTAATAGACATCTTTGTATGAAATCTTTAGCTTCATTAAATTGACATGTTTCTTGAGAAAAGCTGTTTCTTTTTGGCCATTTTTGAAACCAGAAATAATTGCCAGTACCTTAAAATATTAGGCATGTGGTTTTAATGCTGTTATATATACAGTATATATATATATAGTTAAATGAACGAACCAGGGACATCAAAAAGGTCTGGGGCAGCCACCCATATATTATGCCCTGGCTGCAAATGGGTAATTTGTTGTGAGTTGTTCAGGGGTCGGAGTCCAAAACAGAACTGATTTAAGGCTGTTAAAGATGGTGGCGTTAAAGGCTGAGACAGGAAGTGACATCATCAGAGCCGGAACCGGAAGTGGTGTCACCTGGATCAAAAGTGACATCATCATGTGTGTTGGAACCGGAAGTGGTGTCACCATTGGCACCAGAACCGTGTGGGATTTCCTGTGAATGGTCTGCAGAGGATTAAGAGAGAAGGTCAGTGCACCTCGCCACGCCCTGGTCTGACGTGAAACTACCATTATTCAGGCCTTTTAGCTGCCTCCCAATTGCATGTGTGTGATAATATATATGTTTCTCGATATATATTGTATATTGTGAGAGTAAAAGAAATAGCAGCTTAATCTGCAAGGAAGGATACATACCAGATAAGACATTATTACCAGGATGGATGCACTCTCATCACTGCCAAGGATACATTATAAAAGGAAGGGAATCCCCACATCATTAATGGGCGGAGTCAACACCTCCCGGTGGTATCTCAGTTTCGCACTGAGAGTCTGTGGAACTGTTGTCTTAGTATGAATCTCATGTGGGAAGAAAGTTGTCCCTGAAGTGCTTCCTGGAGGGCCTCAGTGGCACCTAAATTGCTGGACGAAGGTAGCCTTATAAGGGCCTTTGCATCCTCAGTCAAATGAGCTTGGAATTGAGAGACAAGCAATGTCAAGGTCTTTCCTAGTGAGGAGAAAAAGGAAGCCAGTGGATTTTATGAAGGAAGATTAGGAGGTAGGAATAGGAGGTTAAGACTCTCACAGTCTACTAGATTAAATCAGAAGAGTATGGGGAGGCTCAGAGTGGCATAGTCTTTGTTATTGTGTTATATCTTGTATGGGGAGTTTAGATCTGTTTATCTTGCCTTGTATATTTTAAATTTATTTAATAAGTAAATACTCTTCTTAATACATATTAGTACTGTCTTGGTGTTATTCTGGGTATAGGACCCCATTCAATGTATATGTATAAAGTTCTATATATTTATATGCCTATATGCTCACAGTGTAGTACAACAACCATACAGCTCCAAGAAGTTTGGTTTCCACTCTTTTCTGAAGTGTGGAGTTTGTAAGTTCTTCCTGTGTTCATGTGTTGTTTTTCTCTAAGAACAAATGCCATTTATGTTTATTAGCTATTTGAGACTCTAAAGATGGGTCATTTGAGAGTTTAAGGCCATAACAGTCTGTGTTCCAGTCTTGAGCTGGATGCTGCTATTCACAGTATAAATGTTTTATGTATAATCCTTTGGCATATCAGGTACAGTTAAAATGAATACTTTTGAGCTGCAATGCCAAATGTAATGTTAAATATGTTTAGTATTTTTCATCTGTGTGTTTGTTTCCTCCTGTATGTGATACATGTCATCTCTAAACAATGCAGTCAAGTCCAGCATGACTGCCTAGTTAAAACTAAATAGGCTTTGGGTGAGAAAATAATCCGGCAGAATCATTGAATTGCCTCCGGCTGAACATCCCATGACTGGGTTTGTGGAAAAGTCATTATTCACAGGCTTGTAATAGAGCAACCCCCCCATCCGACTCAAAAACACACACATGCACGTGCACACACACACACACACAGACACACACACACACACAATCTGCAGAGCTCAGCATTTAGGACAGGAGAAAAGTTCATCAGCAACAGTTCACCTTGTGGTCTTCAGTGCTGCCACACCCTCGAGCATTCCTTCCAGAGCAGGTCCCACAAGACAGGGCAGCTTCCAAGTACTGGATTACAGATGGATTTCAAAACACTTTAGTAAAGGGGCATTGAGAAATAGCACATGTCAAGCTTTGCAAGTTCTCATAATCCTGTTGCCTTCCTGTGTGTGCGTGTGTGTGTGTGTGTGAGGGAGAGGGGGTGGGGAAGAAGGAACTCCTGCTGGATGTTTGGAACAATGCGATATGCATTGCTGCTGTTAATTAATTATAATTATTTTCTCGGTGACACCATCATCTCAGCCCAGAAAGGCTTCATCGGCTCACAGAGTCATTACCATATACATGACTATAAATCAGCAAGGGTGGGTTTTCTTGGCAATAGTGTACACTTACATCTTTTCTGAGATCATTTGTTACTTGGAGCCAGTAGAATTTAAGACATTTAGCTAAGGGGAAGCAAGAAGTGAGTTAAATAATCTCAGACGTAGTTAGATGCACACAAAGAGGGAGATTTAAGCAGCAACATCTGTGAGTGTCGGATTATAAAGAGGCCTGGAGCTGTAATCATTTAACCAGATCTAATCCCTTTAAAGCGCCACACAGGAGGAAATCATTTATGGTCTGATTTGGGTCTACTTTAGGATATCGTCTGTGATAACATCCACCCACTAACAGGCAAACACACCCTGAGTATGACTATGTGATGACCCACCATGATAGAAATGTTTTCCTTGCTCAGACTGCAGCCAGCAATCATCCCACACCTAGAAATGCAATGACTGGTAATGTTTAATCTAGTTATTATGTTCGACAAAAGTAGACTGTATTCACGAACCTCTAAATATTCACAAAAAGGTAACCCCCACACACTTAATGCTCTTGCTTAATCCAGCTCAGCATGTGTAGTATGCAATGGTTTATTTAGTGTTCAGTATTCACCATGCTCTGTGATGGACAGGTACCTCCTCCAGGGTTGTTTCACAGCTTGTTTCCAAACCTGATAGGAAAGGTGCTGGCTACCTGTGACCCTGAACCGCAAGTTAGAAAATGGGTGAAAATACATGGAGCATAAAATATTACACTGATGAAAGAGTAGTACTGGATGCCTTCCATGCCCCACCTGCCTAAAGAACTAGGGTGTTGTATCGTGTTAGCCATTATGAATGTAGTGAAAAGTCAAGCAAAATGACACCTTTTAGTTAGCCAATAAAAGGTGTCATTTTGCTTGACTTTCCACCTACCTAAATTAAAGTTTATTCTTACATATCATCAAACTGTGTAAGTTATTTGAACAATAAATGTGTCAAACCAATTGCTTACATGTTTTTCATTAACAAATAAGTATTTATCCCCTATATATAAGATCTGGCAATCTAACAACTGCAACATGGGACAAGGTGACTTTACAAGTATAAATAAAGTGCTGCAAGGATCGTACCAAAATACGCAACTCAGGCCACACCCTGGGCAATTGTTGTAGGAGCTACTCTCAACTAAGCTAGTCTGACTGCAAAACAGAGCACCCCACTAGACTGGATAAAGCCTAAGTCTGAAGGGAAAGGGGGAGAGGGGCTCACAAGACAGGAAATGTTGTATGTAACAGCGGGCATTTGGGCGAGCCACCATTAAACATTTAAGCGGGACTGGCTTGTTTATTTAGGCACAGCAGGAGAAAGCCATTGTTTATTCATTTGTGTTGTACTCCTCCTTTGTTTATTCACTCCTTCTGTGTGATGATGGGTGCTACTCATGACACATAAAGGCATAAATGAAAGAAAGAAAGAAAGAAAGAAAGAAAGAAAGAAAGAAAGAAAGAAAGAAAGAAAGAAAGAAAGAAAG
>JANRMT010062854.1:84631656-84656601 GCA_026402145.1 Polypterus bichir lapradei
TAGGCGGCTTCCCTGCACTAACCGAAACCAATGTACGTACTTATTTCGGTGGTATGATGCCACTGTCGGCCACCATATTGAACTTTTCAACAGTCTTTGTTACTTATGGGCCCATCTTCAAGAAATTTGGTACACGGGTTCCCAACGCTAACTGAATCCTATTTACGTAAATATATACGTCCATAGCCTGCAGCTTGGTCACCATGTGAGGCGGCGTTGGGTCTCCCATCCCATCACCTCCCACGTTGTTGGCTGCCTGCCTATATAAGGCCGTCCGTTGCTCCAGTCTCTACATTCCCTTCCTTGCTTCGCCACGGGATTCACGTCTCCCTGCTGATAACTACAGCCTTTTTGTTTAATCCACGGCTTCTCCGCTGTTTTATTGTTTCTTTATTACAATTATAGTTATTGTATAGGTATTTTACACTTACTTTACATTACTCAGGTGCCCATTTCCTTCATCATTACAACCCCCATTACCATGTCTATCGAGGTAATCACCATCGATCAAAGAACTGTCACTTACCGAGTGGTTTCCATGCCCGGAGATGGCACCTACCTTTTCCATTCTCTGTGTTACATATTGCACGGCCATATCAGGCTCACTCTTGATATCTGGAAGAACATTGTGTCTTATGTATTGAATGACTGGGACAGGTTCAAAGTGTGGACTGATGACGGTACAGGAGATAATTATACTACACAGGAGCACTAGAAGAGTGAAATGCTTAAGCCCTTCACCTATGGTTCTGCATGTGAGTTGATGGCTGCCGCTGAATTGTTCGGTTGGTGCTTTCAAGTGAAATGGCCAAATATTTTACACATTTCGACAACCGCCAATGCCTCTTAAACATCTTACATTCATAGGTGACAATTTCAGTAGTGGGCACTTTGATGTTTATGAATGTTTAAACTCTCAAAAGCTGGATGTGAAGTTATCGATGAAATCGGTTGTAAGCTTACAGCGCTTGACAGATGCCGAATGTCACATCAACACAAGTCCTGCAAATACTGTCGTAATTGAAACAAACCATGAAACTGAAATCGATTATGACAGCAGCAATCCATGCTGTGAGATTTGAAACAAGATTACTGTTCACATGGCCAACTGTAAGTTGCATGCTCAAGAGTAAGCTCAGCGCACAGCTTGGTCATGTTACAACCGGAGGGCTGAACTGACAACGTGGTATACAAAGAGATCCTTAACAAATAATTATTGCCATATTTTCCCTCACTTTAAAAACGTTAAATTTTCTTCTTAATAAAAATTTTAATGCAGTACTTCGCCGCTGCGAAGCGCGGGTATTTTGCTAGTATATATATATATATATATATATATATATATACAGTATATATATTTGTAGGTGGAGATCCACAAAAGGAGAAAATGAGCCGCATATCTTGAAATAGCTTTTTTATTACAAAGCTTTCGAAAACCTACCAGGTGTCATCATCAGAGGAAAATTATTACACATATAGCGTTAATATATAGCGAATGATGGGTATTAATAAAGTGAGGTTTAGAGGGTTTTGTTCATAATTTTTTTTTTAATTATTTAGATGTTCTTCTTCTTAAACCTGCATATGCTGGCTTCAACTCCATGTGTCTGTTAATGGTATTTTCATTGGAGAGCTACGATTTAGTCAGGACTCTGGCACTTTTAGTATTGGCCTTAAATCTTACTTGTATAATGTCCCAGTTAAATGTATGTATGGTTGAATTTGTGTGCATTTAAATCAGTGATCGTAAGTCCTTCCTTCTGACGGCGTTTTGATGCTCCTGTATATGTGTTGCAATTCTTTTTGACGTTTGTCCTACTGTATGTATACCGCTGGACAAGAACTGCATGGAATGGCCTTTTTAATGCCAAAAACAAGAAATTGGCAGCAGAGACACGAAACGCAGTTTATAGCATTCCATGCACAGAGGTATACATAGGAAAAACGTCAAAAAGAATTGCAACATGTATACAGGAGCATATATATAGTAAGATAAAAAGTAGAAAAGGTAAATGTATTAAGGGTTGGTGTGCCAGCCAGTATCTTCATTTAATCACATAGACTGAAAAAAGTGTCAAAGAAAAGTGCAAAACAAGTGGCATACAGTTGGTATGTTTAGAAAATGAAGATGAGGGATCCCTCCACCTCAGGAGTTGGTTCTTGAGTGAATTTTTACTTCCATTGGCTTTGTGATCTTTATAGTGCCTACCAGAAAGCAAGGGCCTTTGTGGAAGAAACAATTCATGTGAAAACTAATTAGGAGATGAACTTGCAGCTTTGTTTGTTCCAGCCCCGTGTCTCAATCACTGAGCCACACTGCCTACCTAAATCAGTTCACATGCACTAAATCACAAGGTATTCTACACGAACCAGCCTTTCTACCTTAGTAGAAAATTTATTTTAGCCTTAGTTCAGTAGATTAAAAAATCAGTTAAACATACAGTATGAAATGCCTGAGATGAACTAGGACTCTGTCCTAGTTTGTTTCCTGCCTTGCGTCCTGTGCTGCCATTATAGTCTCCAGACCCCATAACTCTGAATTAGATTAAGCAAGTTTGAGATTATATGTTATGCTATAACGTGACATATGTTTAATCAAATATTCATACTTCAAAACAATTTTGCAAAATAATCCAAGTTGCCATATGCTTTCAGCTCCTTGCTATATTTCCTCGTATATAATCTGAGAAGTATCTGCTTGTATTGTATTACTTTGTAAAATGTAACTGCTGAATACTTTTAAGTGGATAAGCTAAGCATTTATGTAAATATCAGTTATCAGCATTTTAACTGTATTGTTCATATAGAACAGATTTTCTGTCATTTTGTATATACGAGGTGTGGCAGAAAAGTAATGAGACTGATTTTTTATTTACCAAAGTTTTTATTTTTTTCAAACATCAATGTTATCCCCTTCAAAGTAGTTCCCTTGGGCAGCTACACACCGATGGAGACGTTGTTCCCACTGTTGGTAGCAGTGCTGGTCTTCAGCATGTCCGTTACACTCTTTTGGATGTTTTCTAAAGTCCCGAAATGACGTCCTTTGAGGACATTTTTCAGATCAGGAAAAAGGAAAAAGTAACACGGACTGAGGTCAGGTGAATAAGGGGGCTGGGGAACCACAGGAATGCGTTTTTTTCGATTGTCCTTCTGCTCAATTGTGAGGTTTTTCGGCACCATTTTGGCACAGACCTTTCGCATGTGCAAATGTTCAGTCAAAATTTGATGAACGGTAAATCTGTTCAAATTTAGTTCACTTAACATTCTTAATGTTAAACGACGGTCTGATCTCACAAGAGTGTTCACACGTTCGATGTTTTCATTGGTTTTCGAAGTTGAAGGCCTCCCTGAACAACTTGAGCTCGGGATAAAGAATGTTCCCCATAGGCCTGTTTTAACTTTTCTTGCCGATTCTCCAAGCTTAACTCAAAATTTAATTGCACAACGTTGCTCCAAATTCCACTGTTCCATTTTGCGTGATGCACAACCAAAAACAAAACTTCGCTAATAGCAGTCACAAAAATGACGTAGTTAACGGAAGGAGTTGAAACTCGCACTGAGCTATGGGAGGGTACTGATACACGTGCTCTATCAAGGACAACAGCGCAGCGTTGCCAGATCGCTTGCAGTGTTGCCAGTCTCATTACTTTTCTGCCACACCTTGTATTTAGCAGTAGTATGCAGTAGGATGCAATGAGAAGTCAAACAAAATGACACCTTTTATTGGCTAACTGAAGAGTTTACAATATTAAAGCTTTTGAGGCAGCTAAGGTGTCTTGCCTGAACAAGGAGCCTTAGCAGCCTTGAAAACTTGCATATTGTAAACTCTTCAGTTAGCCAATAAAAGGTGTCATTTTGCTTGACTTCTCATTTTATATTTAGCACATACTGGAGATTTACTTTAGTTTTCAAAAGCAATGCTTTTATTTACTTGCATGCATTTTGAAGTTTATTTTACAGGTTTACCTCTTTACAGGTTTGGGTGCCTACATTTGATTTCTGGGTGTGATCACTTTGTCATGGGTGAACAAAGGCATTGTGGGCAGGAAGGAGAGGCTCAGGTTGGGAAAGGCCCTGCAAAAGTTCAAGTTAGAAAAGAAAGTTTACCCTGGCATGGGTCATGCAATTTTTTCAGAAGGAATGGCCCTGCCAAGGAGAAAAATGCATCCCACAATGACTAAGAAATGAAAAAGAGAAAGGACATTTGGGAGAAAACAGGAAATGCTTCCTTAATTGCCAAGGATTTATGACCCTTCTTATACTGTAAACAGTAAGAGATGGAAGCCCTAGAGGGCTGAAAGAGGTTAAAATACTCTACTCCTGGCTAACAGAGAGCAGCACAGTGTCCTAGGTGGGCAGAATAAAGACTGGACTGCCCCTTTAAGAGGTTAATCAGCACACTCACTGCCCAGCTGTTAAGGGAACTGAAAGTTGTATGTGCAAGGCTACTGGACGGACAGTTAGTCTTGGGTACCCCATTGCAAAAATAGATCCCCAGCTGGCACCAAAAGTGATTTCAGGACTTTGCTGGAAGTGAGTCTGGAGAGAAGAAAAAAAAAATATAAGAAGTGAAACTGAAAGTGATTTGCGGAACTTAGAAAGAAAGAAGTAGGCAGTTACCCTACCTGGTACATATGAATGCAAACCTTTTGTTATTTGATTTTCCTTATTGGGTGCCTTAAGAGATTTCTTTCTTCCTTCTTCTTATGATTTCTCCTCCTCAACATTACCCTGGATGAAAGAGATGTTGTACAAAAATAATTCTCAGTTACCCGTGTAAAATGTACCAGTTCTCCCCATGTCCTTGTGGTGCTCAATTTTGTCCCAAAGATATACACAGTAGGGTATTTGGTGCTGCTGTTTTCTCTTATGATGAGTAAATGATCAAGTGTGTGTTTGTGTGTATGACTATGCCATGATATAATATGACCCATCCTTGGTTGGTACCTGCTTTGTGCATAATTTCTATACTGGAGGAAACAGCTTCACAAAATTGCTAAAGATATTCATTCATTCACTTTCTAACCTTCTTATCCAGTTCAGGGTTACAGAGGACAGGGGATTATCCAAGCAACATCAGACACAAGGTAGTAAACAGGACAGGACACCAGTTCATGGCAGAAACCAGTCACACATCCACACATGCATGATCAGGCACACAATGGATCCAACTGGAATCACCAGCCACCCTGAACCAACATGTCCTTGGGATGTTGGAGACAAACCTTATATACTCACTGTGCAAACTGTGCAAAATTTGTGTTTGGCTATTGTGGCATTTTACCTGTACAGTTAGGAAAAATATGTGAGTTAAATACCATTCAACAATGCTTTATAAATTCTTTGTAAAGAAATAAAAGTAATAATGTGCTTACAATACTAAATGTAATAAGCAGGAGAAGTGGACCACTTTAAAAGACCAGGGGCCTCATGTATAAATGGTGCGTACACATAAAAAAGTTGCGTAAGAACGTTTCCACATTCAAATCACAATGTATAAAACCTAAATGCGCCGTAAAGCCAAGTACATTACCACGGTAGCTCATACCCTGTCGTACGCAAGTTTTGCGCTTGGTTTTGCAGACTGGCAGCACCCAACGTCAAAGCAGTGCTACTGTTCCAGTGTGGTTTCCCTTTCTTTTTTAGATCCACATCCCTGACGCGGCTTTATAAATACACTGAAATTAACCGCATACTGTTTATTAGTTTAATGCATCTGATTGTAATTAACCTGTAACAATATAATGGTCTACAGAATGGTCAAACTATTCCAAATACCATAACTGTTTTAGCGTTGTTACTGTCACTGCACCTTCTTCTTCTTCTTTCAGCTGCTCCCATTAGGGGTTACCACATTGGATCATCTTTTTCCATATTACTCTCACTGCACCACTCAGAGTATTTATATCACTATATCTGAGTATGAATCACAGCTGTACAGCAGCTGATCAGAAAGAGAATTATCAGTATACAGCATCAAGCACACGCTGCCTCAGCCATGCTGTCTATTGAACTTCCCCCATACGGCAAATACTTCAGAGCCTTTTGTCGCGGTTCAGAAACATGTTTCATCCCAAGAACTCTAAATGCACTCATTTAGCCCATCAAGTGCTCCTTGTAGAACTGTTTGTACTTATAAGTACAATTACCTCACTATAAACTTGCGATACAGTTATAATATTGCACAACCTGAGCCACTTTATAAAGCACGTATTTACATATTATGACGATATCATTTTTAAGATGAAGTGCAGCAAAATATGTTTATTATACAGATAAAACTTTAACTTCATTTAAATAATGTGACGTCACATCTGATGAAGACCATGGAGCGGCTGCTGCTTCACCACCTGAGGCCACAGGTCCGCCACGCCCTCGACCCTCTGCAGTTCGCATACCAGGAGAAGGTGGGAGCGGAGGATGCCATCATCTATATGCTACACCGATCCCTCTCCCACCTGGACAGAAGCAGTGGTGCTGTAAGAATTATGTTTTTGGACTTCTCTAGCGCCTTCAACACCATCCAACCTCTGCTCCTTAGAGACAAGCTGACTGAGATGGGAGTAGACTCACACCTGGTGGCATGGATTGTGGACTATCTTACAGACAGACCTCAATATGTGCGTCTTGGGAACTGCAGGTCTGACATTGTGTTCAGCAATACAGGGGCGCCGCAGGGGACTGTACTTTCTCCGGTCCTGTTCAATCTATATACATCAGACTTCCAATATGACTCAGAGTCCTGTCACGTGCAAAAGTTCGCTGATGACACTGCTATTGTGGGCTGCATCAGGAGTGGGCAGGAGGAGGAGTACAGGAAGCTAATCAAAGACTTTGTTAAATAGTGCGACTCAAACCACTTACATCTTAACACCAGCAAAACCAAGGAGCTGGTGGTGGATTTTAGGAGGCCCAGGCCCCTCATAGACCCTGTGATCATCAGAGGTGACTGTGTGCAGAGGGTGCAGACCTATAAATATCTGGGAGTGCAGCTGGATGACAAATTGGAGTGGACTGCCAATACTGATGCTCTATGTAAGAAAGGTCAGAGCAGACTATACTTTCTGAGAAGGTTGGCATCCTTCAACATCTGCAGTAAGATGCTGCAGATGTTCTACCAGACAGTTGTGGCGAGTGCCCTCTTCTACGCGGTGGTGTGCTGGGGTGGCAGCATAAAGATGAAAGATGCCTCACGCCTGGACAAACTTGTTAAGAAGGCAGGCTCTATTGTAGGAGTTAAGTTGGATAGTTTAACATCTGTGGCAGAGCGACGGGCATTAAGCAAACTCCTGTCAATCATGAATAATCCACTGCATCCACTGAACAGTGTCATCTCCAGGCAGAGGAGTAGCTTCAGTGACAGACTTTTGTCACTGTCCTGCTCCACTGACAGACTGAGGCGATCGTTCCTCCCCCACACTATGCGACTCTTCAATTCCACCCGGGGGAGTAAATGCTAACATTTTATTTTTATTTATTTATTTATTTTATTTTATTACTATTTAATTTAATATTGTTTCTTTGTATCAGTATACTGCTGCTGGATTATGTGAATTTCCCCTTGGGATTAATAAAGTATCTATCTATCTATCTATCTATCTATCTAATCTATATTGTTAATAATTAAACATGAGAGGACATGGTGCCGCAGCGATAGTGAGCCGCTAGCGCTTTATTCATGGATTGTTCCTGCCTTGCGCTGTATTCTTGCTGGGACTGGCATGACACTAGATGGATAGAATAATTAAACACGTACTACGAAGATATTTCAATGTTCCTTAAATGTTTTGAAGAATCGGCGTTCTAAACTTACAGATGGCTGAACGCCTATTACAGAGCTGATTGTATGGTGATTGGTTACTTGGAGAAAGAAAAGTAAGGACAGGAATTGGAGGTTAGTACGTTTGAAAGAGACAGTACTGCTACAATAAAGTATTTCATCGAAGGACGCATGGCGCAGCAAGAATCTTGCGTGAGACATGAACAGTCATTGCGCCACCGCGTTCCCATGTTTAATAACATGCTTTAACTCCTATCATCATGAAAATGATATCAGGTATACATCTCAGTATTTTAATTATTCAGAGAGCTGTAATATCACGAATGTAATGGATTCTGTGTCCTGTCGGAGGAAGAGAAAGCCCGGAAGCACGTAGTGATTCACACACATAGAGCACATAGAAGATCAAGTACAAAACAAAGCATTTAACGTGCTACTTTAGTTACGATGGGATTTGAGAAACTAGTCAATGAAACAATTTTAGGATGAAGTTTATGATGTTCTACTTTAATGACAAAATAAACTATGTGATTAAAGTGGAAATTTCGAGATTAAAGTTGACATTGCGTGCTTTTTTCCCAGTGTGTGCCTTTTTTTTTTCTCTGTATCCTAATAAGCTTTCATATGACACTCAGACGATGGGCTATGACTCGCCTTTTCCTGGTGACTTTGATATCTGACAACTTTTTTTTTTATTTAGGGCACTGTGCGATTTTGTGAACTTGAGATTTCGAGTTTCTCCAACACGCAATGTCACTCGATCAACTTCCTTTTGTTGTTTATACCACTGTTTAAACCAACAAATAGTACATTTTTCCTTGCCTTCACTTGGTATTTGCTGAAATTCTATTTTCCCTCGTGCTTTTGCCATTGCCTTTTCACAGAACACTGAGCTTAAGGGCTATTTATATTGATTTGCATATTCAAAGAGATGTAATTCTGGGAGGAATTGGGGTGGGGCAGTAGGCGCGTGCACGTGCATTAATTTTCACGCTGACCGGGATTTATGTAGCGGAAGAACGTGGAAGCTGGCGTTCACACAGATTTATGCATCTGGATTTCTTTCATCAGATATGTTGCTCTCAAACTGTCCCAAGATGATTATTATACTGTATTAAACAAAACAGATGAAAACTTCCATACTCTTGCACAAAGCAACATTGGACATTTGTTAAGTAAAGTCTTATAAACACAGAATTACTAACTAAATCAGAGCTAATAATTGTTGTGTCTGTACAATTCATGTCTGCTGTAAGCAAACTATTATGCAAACAGTATTACATTCAGGGTACAAGCTGTTATCCATCTAAAAAGAATGTTTCTCAGTTGAGTAAACTCTTCATGCTATGTCCTGGGTATTTTAACATTTAAAAAGGGAATGATACAGCTAAAGCATCTAAGCTTAATAAAGTGGCCATGAACAGGAGATCCAAATAAAGCTCTTCTTCTTCAAAGGATTATCTCACAGTATATACTATTATGCTGACTAGCACATAATACAACTATGTGCCTAATACAACCATTACTCATGCACACCATGTTAATTAAAATTACATATTAAAATAATAGTTGCACATATAACACATTATAGTTCAAGATATTGGATACTGGACACTGTTTGGTATTTACTGCTCATTTGACAAAAGCACTGAAAAAAGACACAGACTTGCTCATCTGAAAGTATACCAGATGCATCTTCTGAAAAGCAAGTTATTTTTGAAACATAAAGCGCATGTTGTTTTTCTTCCCACTAAAAATGTGTGCTGCTTCTCAACTCTTGCCCTTTGGGTCTTCAGACATTTAGGTGCTGCTAGAAAAGGCACCTCTTTTACATAATACCCTATGCTCGGCTCTGCTATGAATAAGTAGCAGCTTTGTCCATCTCAGTTTATTGGGCTTCTTTAATATGTTGTTAGTGTACCGACTGCAATGCTAAAGCTCTCATATTGGAAAAATGGCTAAATTCTGTTCTTATTTACTGTACGTGCTAACATTTCACTTTCTTTCCAACCAGTCATATGTATTGAATGCATCTTGATTTTTTAATTTACTCTAGACACAGGTTTCTGTCAATTAATAATAATAATAATAATAATAATAATAATAATAATAATAATAATAATTAGAACATTAGACGGGCGGCACAGTGGCGCAGTGGTAGCGCTGCCGACTCGCAGTAACAAGACTGGGTTCGCTTCCCGGGTCCTCCTTGCGTGGAGTTTGCATGTTCTCCCCGTGTCTGTGTGGGTTTCTTCTGGGTGCTCCGGTTTCCTCCCACAGTCCAAAGAAATGCAGGTTAGGTGCATTGGCGATCTTAAATTGTCCTTAGTATATGCTAGGTGTGTGGGTGTGTGTGTGCCCTGTGGTGGGCTGGTGACCAGCCCAGGGTTTGTTCCTGCTTTGCGCCCTGTGTTGGCTGGGATTGGCTCCAGCAGACCCCCGTGACCCTGTGTTAGGATATACAGTTGTGCTTGAAAGTTTGTAGACCCTTTAGTATTTTCTATATTTCTGCATAAATATGACCTAAAACATCATCAGATTTTCACTCTTCAGTCCTAAAAGTAGATAAAGAGAAACCAGTTAAATAAATGAGACAAAAATATTATACTTGGTCATTGGGAAGATGATCGAATATTACATATTTGTGAGTGGCAAAAGTATGTGAACCTCTGCTTTCAGTATCTGGTGTGACCCCCCCTTTGCTGCAATAACTGCAACTAAACGTTTATGATAACTTTTGATCATTCCTGCACACCGGCTTGGAGGAATTTTAGCCCATTCCTCCGTACAGAACAGCTCCAACTCTGGGATGTTGGTGGGTTTCCCCACATTAACTGCTCACTTAAGGTCCTTCTACAACATTTCGATTGGATTAAGGTCAGGACTTGACTTGGCCATTCCAAAACATTAACTTTATTCTCCTTTAACCATTCTTTGGTAGAACGACTTGTGTGCTTAGGGTCGTTGTCTTGCTGCATGACCCACCTTCTCTTGAGATTCAGTTCATGGACAGATGTCCTGACATTTTCCTTTAGAATTATCTGATATAATTCAGAATTCATTGTTCCATCAATGAAGGCAAGCCATCCTGGCCCAGATGCAGCAAAACAGGCCCAAACCATGATACTACCACCAGCATGTTTCACAGATGGGATAAGGTTCTTATGCTGGATTGCAGTGTTTTCCTTTCTCCAAACATAATGCTTTTCATGTAAACCAAAAAGTTCTATTTTGGTCTCATCTGTCCACAAAACATTCTTCCAAAAGCCTTCTGGTTTGTCCACGTGATCTTTAGCAAACTGCAGATGAGCAGCAATGTTTTTTTTGGAGAGCAGTGGCTTTCTCCTTGCAACCCTGCCATGCACACCATTGTTGTTCAGTGTTCTCCTGATGGTGGACTCATGAACATGAACATTAGCCAATGTGAGAGAGGCCTTCAGTTGCTTAGAAGTTACCCTGGGGTCCTTTGTGACCTCGCCTACTATTACACGCCTTGCTCTTGGAGTGATCTTTGTTGGTCGACCACTCCTGGGTAGGGTAACAATGGTCTTGAATTTCCTCCATTTGTACACAATCTGTCTGACTGTGGATTGGTGGAGTCCAAACTCTTTACAGATGGTTTTGTAACCTTTTCCAGCCTGACGAGCATCAACAACTCTTTTTCTGAGGTCCTCAGAAATCTCCTTTGTCCGTGCCATGATACACTTCCACAAACATGTGTTGTGAAGAGCAGACTTTGATAGATCCCTGTTCTTTAAATAACACAGGGTGCCCACTTACACCTGATTGTCATCCCATTGATTGAAAACACCTGACTCTAATTTCACCTTCAAACTAACTGCTTATCCTAGAGGTTCACATACTTTTGCCACTCACAAATATGTAATATTCAATCATTTTCCTCAATAAATAAATGACCAAGTATGATATTTTTGTCTCGTTTGTTTAACTGGTTTCTCTTTATCAACTTTTAGGACTTGAGTGAAAATCTGATGATGTTTTAGGTCATATTTATGCAGAAATATAGAAAATTCTAAACGGTTCACAAACTTTCAAGCACAACTGTAGCGGGTTGGAAAATGACTGACTGACTGAGAACATTAGACAAGAGCAGGCGATTCAGCCCAACAAAGCTCACCAGTCATATCCAGTTACTTCTAAAAAAATATCAAGTCGAGTTTTGAAAGTCCCTAAAGTCTTACTGTCTACCACACTACTTGGTAGCTTAGTCCAAGTGTCTATGGTCCTCTGTATAAAGAAAAACTTCCTAATGTTTGTGCGAAATTTACCCTTAACAAGTTTCCAACTGTGTCCCCGTGTTCTTGATGAACTCATTTTAAAATAACAGTCTCGATCCACTGTACTAATTCCCTTCATAATTTTAAACACTTCAATCATGTCACCTCTTAATCTTCTTTTGCTTAAACTGTAAAGGCTCAGTTCTTATAATCTTTTCTCATAATTCAACCCCTGTAGCCCTGGAATCAGCCTAGTCGCTCTTCTCTGGACCTTTTCTAGCGCTGCTATATCCTTTTTGTAGCCTGGAGACCAAAACTGCACACAGTACTCAAGATGAGGCCTCACCAGTGCATTATAAAGCTTGAGCATAACCTCCTTGGATTTTTACTCCAACCATCATGTTATATAACCTAACATGCTGTTAGCCTCATAAGAAAAAGAAGGTCGGGGTAATACCTGTAGGGTACATCAGGTAAACTGGTTTGTACTTTCTAATAAATAACATGAAATGATGTATTTCAATAAATTCTTATTTGTAGCATCAGAAAGTAGCAATATGTTGCATGTTGGTCAGACATGCAGGTAAGAATTCCACTGTACTCTTTAAACATGACAATACTACTAAGTTTAAGAATATTAAAAAGGGTTTCATCAATAATCTTAAACTCCTCCTAGGCCATTGCACATTGACACAACACATATTAGAACAATCTAGACAAGAACAGGCCATTCAGCCCAACAAAGTTTGCCAGTCCTATCCACTGACCATCCATCCTATCCATATCTTTAACATGGTTTTAGTTTACATCTAGTTTACATATGTTTGTAATATTAACAACAACAGTTGCTACTTGTAATAATAACAGCACCTACTACTAATGGGGCCCCATGGTAGCACTTCTGTCTTACAACTTCTTCAGATAGCTGGGTTTGAATCCTGGTCTGGCCTTCACCTGTGTGGAGTGTGTATGTTCTCCCTGTGTACAGTTTTCTCCAGGTACTACTGTTTCCTCCAACATCCCAAATACCTGTGTGTTAAATTAGGTCGAACCTCTGAAGTCACCCAGACCAAGTCACTGAGTGGTGCCTCTAAATGACCAAATTATGAGTGTTTATGGATGAGGTTGCCCAGAGTTAGATGGTGTCCCATGCAGGGTTGGTTTACTCCTTGTACATAGTATTACTATAATCAGGACTGCCCCTTTGCACCCTTGTAATGTGATACATGGATTTAGAAAAAGAATGAATGAATGAAGGAAAATGTAAAAAAAAATGCCTTGCCAACCTGTAGTGAGATGTGTACACATTTTGCCTCCTGTTGGGCAGCGTTCACACCATTTACACAGAGCTGTTAATTTTTTCTCTCACTCATCATATCATAAGAAGAGGCTGTAATGAAAGCTGCCCTAGTTGACTGTAATTGTAAATGACAAGTGCAAAGATATCGGCCATTTGATAGTGTAATGGATGATTAAGCGTTTTATAATATGGTAAATGAATCACCAATGTTGTTCTTTGCACACCTAATCATATTGCCTGTCTGTTCATATTTAATATCCTGTGGAAGCGTAATAGAAATGATTGATGACTGGATGATTAACCAAATGCATAATCATTCTGCCTTTTAAATGACAATGAGGGCTGTCTTGTTGATTTTTTTTTTCTTAACCCTCTTTATATTCTGTCCCCAGGCAGCAGATGCTCATCTGCAAACCATTTCATATCACTGCCTGCGGGCTCATGTATAAGTTTTAAACCAAGCAGGAAAGTAAGGGTGGTGAGTTGTCTGCTCGCCTCTTACTCACTGAGCGTAGCTCACGTTTCCTTTGCTCAACCTGACTGGCCACACCATGCCTTGTTTCCCAAGTCCTACTGCTTGCCCCTATTGTGTTTATCTAAATGTAGGCAACAGCACATTTTCTGATGGTTTCTTGTAAAGGCACAAGGGGCCTGCCTAACTAAATACAATTAAACAACCATCATATATAATGCTGAGGATGTCCCTGTGGCTTTTTCACATTCTGCATTCCTGTTCTAATTATTTTTATGCTTTCAAAAAGTTATTGGAAGTATATGACAATAAATATGAACAAACGTGTTAATATTATTTTTTCTTTACAAAACCACAAATGAAACAGATCATTTGAAAAGCTTTGCATAACATACATTGTCACATTCATCAATTACATTTCTTTCTTGATGTAATGCATACACTTTTTCCAAGGACCGCTAAACAAAAATAATGCTAGTGTACAGCAGGCAATAATTCAATAAAAACACAAATAAGACACAGATTTTACTCTGGCAGAATTCCATGGACTTTTTGAAACTAGAGGGAATCATTGTTTCTTTAATTATCAATAATCATGGAAATAATAAAATACAAAGCCAAACTATGATTACATAAATCATATGTTTAGGATGGCCAAGAGGAAAAATGGTGAAAGTTCAGCGTGATGTGAAATTTTGATCAAATAAAGCTTAAGTAGCTCATGTTCTCTTTGAAAGGACCTCCTTGTTACGATCAACCAAGTATGACCCCTAACGTTTTAAGAAAGGAGGGGTTTATCTTTGTATAATGCAAATCCATTACTTGGACTGGAGAAGCTTTGCACAGCCATCTTATATAGGAAAGTACAATATATATATATATATATTGTCAGGGATGCCGGGGCAACGACCCGGCCGGGACGCTGTGAGGGACCGGATGTGGGTCTGGGCCCACCCTGGATCACGTGGGGGCCGCCTTCCTGGTTGCTTTGGGGGCCACGGGTTGAGGGCATGGAAGCCCCACCCTGCAGGGGCCCGTGGTCACGGCCAGGAGGCGCCCCAATGCCTTGGGGACCTGTTACCCCAGCACTACCGCCACACCCGGAAGTGCTGGGGGGAAGAATTAGAAGGACACCCGGAGAGCTGCCGGGAGAATAGCCGGCACTTCCGCCACGCTGGGGCGTGGCCAACGGGGGAGTGTCGAGAACCACTGGAGCTCATCCGGGAGAGTATAAAAGGGGCCGTCTCCCTTCATTCAGGGCTGGAGTCGGGTGGAAGAAGGACAAGGCACATGAGGAGTGTGGAGGCGGCCCAAAGAAAAGGCATTTGTGAGGCCAGGACTGTGTGTGTTGGGGGTTTGTGCACGGGACTGGATCTTAGTGACCATAACTGTTGTAAATATTTGTAAATAATGGTGGTGGTGAGTAAAAACATGTCCGCTTGTCTGTGTCTGGGTTGGCTCCACAATATATATAGTGCATTCGGAAAGTATTCATAGCGCATCACTTTTTCCACATTTTGTTATGTTACTGCCTTATTCCAAAATGGATTAAATTAATTTTTTTCCTCAGAATTCTACACACAACACCCCATAATGACAACGTGAAAAACGTTTACTTGAGGTTTTTGCAAATTTATTAAAAATAAAAAAACTGAGAAATCACATGTACATAAGTATTCACAGCCTTTGCTCAATACTTTGTTGATGCACCTTTGGCAGCAATTACAGCCTCAAGTCTTTTTGAATATGATGCCACAAGCTTGGCACACCTATCCTTGGCCAGTTTCGCCCATTACTCTTTGCAGCACCTCTCAAGCTCCATCAGGTTGGATGGGAAGCGTTGGTGCACAGCCATTTTAAGATCTCTCCAGAGATGTTCAATTGGATTCAAGTCTGGGCTCTGGCTGGGCCACTCAAGGACATTCACAGAGTTGTCCTGAAGCCACTCCTTTGATATCTTGGCTGTGTGCTTAGGGTTGTTGTCCTGCTGAAAGATGAACCGTCGCCCCAGTCTGAGGTCAAGAGCGCTCTGGAGCAGGTTTTCATCTTTCCCTTTATCCTGACTAGTCTCCCAGTTCCTGCCACTGAAAAACATCCCCACAGCATGATGCTGCCACCACCATGCTTCACTGTAGGGATGGTATTGGCCTGGTGATGAGCAGTGCCTGGTTTCCTCCAAATGTGACGCCAGGCATTCACACCAAAGAGTTCAATCTTTGTCTCATCAGATCAGAGAATTTTGTTTCTCATGGTCTGAGGGTCCTTCAGGTGCCTTTTGGCAAACTCCAGGCGGGCTGCCATGTGCCTTTTACTAAGGAGTGGCTTCCGACTGGCCACTCTACCATACAGGCCTGATTGGTGGATTGCTGCAGAGATGGTTGTCGTTCTGGAAGGTTCTCCTCTCTCCACAGAGAACCTTTGGAGCTCTGACAGAGTGAACACCGGGTTCTTGGTCACCTCCCTGACTAAGGCCCTTCTCCCTCTCTCTCGCTCAGTTTAGATGGCCGGCCAGCTCTAGGAAGAGTCCTGGTGGTTTCGAACTTCTTCCACTTATGGATGATGGAGGCCACTGTGCTCATTGGGACCTTCAAAGCAGCAGAAATTTTTCTGTAACCTTCCCCAGATTTGTGCCTTGAGACAATCCTGTCTCGGAGGTCTACAGACAATTCCTTTGACTTCATACTTGGTTTGTGCTCTGACATGAACTGTCAACTGTGGGACCTTATATAGACAGGTGTGTGCCTTTCCAAATCATGTCCAATCAACTGAATTTACCACAGGTGGATTCCAATTAAGCTGCAGAAACATCACAAGGATGATCAGGGGAAACAGGATGCACCTGAGCTCAATTTTGAGCTTCATGGCAAAGGCTGTGAATACTTATGTACATGTGCTTTCTCAATTTTTTTGTTTTTAATAAATTTGCAAAAATCTCAAGT
This sequence comes from Polypterus bichir lapradei, assembly GCA_026402145.1. Classification (NCBI taxonomy): domain Eukaryota; kingdom Metazoa; phylum Chordata; class Cladistia; order Polypteriformes; family Polypteridae; genus Polypterus; species Polypterus bichir. The sequence continues at coordinate 84,648,386 of JANRMT010062854.1, forward strand.
AAACTTTTTTCATGTTGTCATTATGAGGTGTTGTGTGTAGAATTTTGAGGAAAAAAAAGAATTTAATCCATTTTGGAATAAGGCTGTAACATAACAAAATGTGGAAAAAGTGATACACTGTGAATACTTCCCGGATGCACTGTATATATATATATATATATATAATATTTATTGTGGACCAGCAGGGTACATACCACTCCCCAAACCCCGACACAAACAGGCTGAGACAAAACATCAATATAGCACACCTTTTATTCAGGTGGGGAAGCATTTATCTCTTGCTCCCCACTTCACAGCACAGTACACAAGCACCAACTAATACAACATATTTCTTTTCTTCTTCTTTCTTTCTATCTCCACTCCTCTTCCTGCAAGCTTTGTCCGCCACTGACTCGCTGACTGATAGTGAAGCAGCTCCTTTTATAGTGTGCCCAGAAACGTCCCAGGTGTTTCTTGACCTTCTTCTGGCTGCACTTCCAAATGTGGAGGAAGTGCTGCCCCAAAGGTTTCAGCCATAGTTACAGCACCCCCTGGCAGCACCAACTGAGCCCAACAGGGCTGCACCAGACTAAAACTCCTGGCATGCCCAGTGGGGATCCGTGGTGCAGTAGTAACCAATGGGGCTGCCCTCTAGGGTTTCGGTGAGGACGTTGTCCCAAAGAGGTTCTCTGCCTCAGTCCTTCCAAAAAGCCGTCATTCTTGCCGGGTAGTGGTCATCGCCATCCGTCACATTATATACATGTGTGCATTTACTTCAACTTTTACTGTATTCATACTAAAACAGTATAAAGACAAGATATTTTATATTTTGATGGTTTTTATTAAAATGCATTGTTTTTTAATATATACACATCCTGAAATTGAAAAACATTCCAGAAAAGTTTGGGCAGGAGTAGTTGAAGACTAATAATTGAAATAAGCAAGGTGATGTGAAACAGGTCAGGTAATCGTGTTCTAGTATATAAGGAGTCTCCAATAAGGTCCCAGCTATTCCTTCAAAAACAAAGATGGGTTAAGACTTGCCAGTTTGACAACAGATCCATCAGAGAATAATGCAACCCTTTAAGAACAATGCTCTCCAAGACAAATTGGTCGAATTTTGGATGTTCCACCCTTTACAAGTGATTGATTTGAAGATTCGAGGAATTCAGTCAAATCTTGGTGAGTTAAGAGCCAGGCCGAAAACCACTTCTGAACCAGTAACTTAGAAATCACTGTCTTAAAAACCGTCATGCGTTTGTAATGGACATTATGATATGGGCTCGTGAATAGTGCAGCAAACACTTCTAAGTCCACAGAAGCAAGTTTATGCAAAGCAGAAGCCACATATCAATGGTGTTCAGTAGTGCCATTGAACTCCCTGGGATTGTCTCATCTAAGATGGAAAACAGCACAGTGGAATCTTTTTGTAGTTCAAAAAGCCAACATTTCCAATAGTTTTTGTTAAATATAAAACATGCGTTGTGTTTTCTGGGCCAAAGAGGAAAAGGACAGTCCAAACCATTATTAATGTCAGGTCCAAAATCCAGCATCATTTTTTTCACCTTTTTATGGATTTTGCTAGATTAGCTCCCTGCATCAAAACATTTCATCTCATAACTCAACTTTGAGTACAGTATGTTTAGTCTGTTGGAGCTCAGTATGCTTTACAACTCAAGGAGCTGCTTGGCTGGTCTTTGCTTTAGAACATTAGAACACTCTAGATGAGAACAGGCCAATCAGCCCAACAAAGCTCACCTGTCTAAACCACTGAATTCTTCAAAATAACATCAAGTCTAGTTTTGAAAGTCCCTAAAGTCCTATTGTCTACCACACTACTTGGTAGCTTACTCCAAGTGTCTATGGTTCTCTGTGTAAAGATAAACTTGTGTTTGTGCGGAATTTACTCTCAACAAGTTTCCAACTGTGTCCCCATGATCTTGATGAGTCCCCGTGTTCTTTTGGATCTATAGTAATTCAGCTGCAGTTTTTTATTATGCTGTGTTAAAATAGGATTTCACCAAAAATGTTGCAGTGCTTCCTATACTATAATGTTTCGCACCACATGCTGTTAGCTGTTACTGATTTTTGTCGAACTATGCTGCCCCTTTGTCTTGTCATTTATTAACACACCTGTCAGTTACATCCCACACTCACAGTGGTGTTATAAATGTCTATAAAACTCGCGTAAAGCATGTAGGTCCCATAATAAACATTTAAATACAATACACCCCATGTGTCTCACGTAGGCACCCCTTCATCTCTTGTTTCAGTCACGTCCGAAGCGTATCTTTAAGGTATATAAACTCCTGGGTCTGGTTAGTTGTGGTACGCAGCAATCTGAATCTCTGTGTACGCGCTTCTCTTTGTCTTGATCCAACCGTGGAAATCACTCGCTTTGTAAATGTCTTTAAAATCTTTATTGTTTAATGTATAGTGTCTGCTATATATTGTTTTGTAAATCATTATTTATTGTCTTTGGTTGTACACCAGTATACACCTGTATGTTTCTTTTGTATATATTTCAGTTTACAACAAGATACGTCCAGTAAAAGCCTTCAAGAAAGCTCACCCTTGTCATTTTTGTGGATATGTCAATTTGTTTAAGCTTTCTGCGGCTGCGTTGCACGGACAGCGCGGAATGAGGCAGAAAATATAGCCAAAATGAACTTTTTGTTTATTTAAAATGGCCCTCCACTTTGGAACAATGACATTCCTACAGCAAACTTTGCTGGGCTTTAAAATGGCAGCATGGATTGATGAGTGTTTAAAATAATTGCATTTTATTGAATATGATGTAGGGCAGAAAGAATCTGTAACAAATACTGGTGATTAAAAAGGTACAGAATATAGAGACAATGTTGTTGATAAATCATTAACTGTTTGTTGAGATTTGTAAATTTTAGGCCAAGCGGAGGTCATTGGCCTTCCAACAACTGTAGCCACTGGGCATGGCTTGGATATATGTCTATGAAATGTGGCTCTGGCACAGAATTTACCATGATTATCATTTATCATAAAGTTGACAAATATTGTGTAGAAGAATGAAGAGTGTAACAAATCCATGCAGTTATCCTGTTAATATAACTCTATCAAACATTACGAGCAATAAAGTGTGTTGCAAAACTGTCTAATCATCTCAACTGTTGTCTTCACTAATACATTGTAGAATATAAGCAGAGCTTTCCATGTTTAAAATGGTTCATTTATAATAATATGTTCTGTTATTTAAGCATAGATTTAAACTCTATTTAGACCCACAGGTTAAAAGCCTGATCACTGACTTCTGCTGCTTTCAATCCCAGAACAACACCCTTGATTTGTTAGCATTAAATTGGCTGTATCTGGTACATTCAACAGCAGAAATCACAATCCAATTGGAATATTAGAAGAAGTAAGCACACTGTCTAAGCAGCTCAATGTAAACTGGGAGCAATTGTAGATCAACTGGAGAAACGGAGACAGCTCATGAAAAGAAAATCTGCACAAATTCTGGCCAGCATTGCAGTAGATCATGCAATCCTTCTGAAATAAAGCTTTTGTGTCAGGTTCAGTAATCCAGTTGAGTGAGTTTAAATTCTTTGCAGCTTTGTTTTCCAGCAACCATGTCAACACATTACATTGACCAGCACAGTTAGAAGCATTTTCATGCCCAAGATCATAATCATTTACCATTGATAAAGTAACCAGAGGAAGTGTTGTAATATGACATAAGATTCTCAAAAATGATGAACGCATTTCAAGGTCGCAGTTGGCCCAGAGCATAAGACAGGCATCCACCCAGAACTGTGTATGATTCTACTACCTAAAAACTACCCAGCACACTTGATAAACAGCTCCTGCAATGTTTTTTTGTCAATTAATTCACCTAAAAATGTTAATAAGCATCTCCACCAAAGACAAGTTACTGATTCAGGCTTTCATTTCACTTCCAGTGGTGCTTGAATTTGCCACATACAAATTTGCTTTTAATTTTTGAAAGATATTACTTAAAATGTTGATGGCTTGAATTCCAGACTGCAGCAGAAATACAAATACTTTACTTATTCTCAGAAAACAATTATTTTGTTTTGGGGTAACTCAAAGTTTATCCTAGGAATAATGGCTCAAAGGCATGAACTTATTTGATTGTAGGGCACACTCAAGAGTATAATCACATTCACATATACTGTATTTGAGCAATCAACAAATCAAGCTATACAGAATGCTGTTGGACATGAAGCATACGTGAATATAGGGAGAGTATACGGACTCCATAATGAAGAAACTAAGATAATCAAATCAAGAAATCATCCATCCATCCATTATTCAACCCCTAACTACAGGGTCACAGGGGTCTGCCGGAGCCAATCCCAGCCAACACAGGGCGCAAGGCAGGAAACAAACCCTGGGCAGGGTGCCAGCCCACCGCAGATCAGGAAATCAAGAACATACAAACAATTTTGACAAGAGCAGACTGTTTAGTTCAAAATAGCGTATCCTTTCCAGTTCACCTACTGTATCTTGTGCAAAGTCGAGTCTCAAAGTTTCCCAAAGTGCTATTATATACCACCCTGTTATGAATTTTAATCTATTTCAAACTGAATTTGCAAATATTATCCCTTTGTGTTTGCAATTATAGGTTTTCAAATGATCGAAATTTAATTCTGAAGTGTTTTCTACTTCAGGTTTCATCTTGAAGTAGCTGAAATAATCTCATTTTACTATGTAATTATTTTAGCACTACCATTTTGCTTATGGGTGCTACCATTTTGAGACACTTAACAGTATTTTTGTTGATGTTTTTAGGACAGTTGCTACCACATGACAAATGGAAGTTGTAATGCATGCTGCAGTTGTTGCAACATTGTGGATATTCTAAACAAATCTCAAGATTTGATTTAAAAATACTTTAAGGTAATAAATTTATTGGCTTGGTGCTATAGATGCTGACTTCTGGTTAGCATTCTAGTTTACGTGTTTTAGATTCATCATGACCTCCTGACTTTTGTCTCATCTCCTGGTCCTGTCTGCAGTCTGTCCTGTTCCTTTCCTGAAAAAACAAAACATACCTTATTTGGTAATTCATTCTTCTTATCTATGGGTATCTGTTCCCTGAAGACATTTCTATCAGTGTTGTTGTGTCCTTGCTGAAGACTCTTTTTAAAATAACAGCTGGGAAACACTATACTTACTCCCTTCATGTTTTTGAACACTATAATCACGGTCCCTCTTAAACTCTCCTATATGTTTTCTACTTTCAATCTGAACTTTCATTGGTGCTGCTATGTCTTTTTTTTTAAATATGGAGACCAGAACTGCACACAATATTCCAAATGAGGTCTCACTAGTGCATTGCACAGCTTAAGAGGAATTTAACAGCGGTTTGTATTTGGCAAGTCATGCTATGTAACCTAACATCTTCTTGGCCTTTTTATATATACTGTCAGGATGTTAACAGTGATGAGGAACTACAACTCCCAGGTCCTTCTCATTAGAAACTGCCCACCCCATTGTACATTACAATCTAATTTTTACTTCCGATGTCCACAATTTAACTTTTACTTGCATTAAAATTCATCTGCAACATATCTGCCTTGGCCTTCCCAGGTCCATTCTCCTGACTCTAAGCTATTCCACCTAGTGTAGTGTCTGCAAACTTAACCAAGTCCAAGTACTCTGTTGAAGGGATAGCACCTGCTGCGTCATGTGAATAAAATATATAATGAAATGAAAAGCACTTAATTGCTATAAATGCATTCTACAATACTATAATAATTATGGAGAGCTTGATAAAATCTCTAACACCTTGAAGGAAGCAATTAGGGTAAGAGAGGACTTTAAAAACATGAAAAGGTGGAAAGGTAGAGAATGTGAAATTATTCTTTGTAAAGTAGCTGAATGTTTCTTTTATCAAAAGTGTACGTTTATCAGTATTTAAAAGTAGTTCAAGGTAATCTTATGCAATCATCAGCTGCCATGCACAAATGGAACAAGAAAAAAGAGAAGCATGTAAAGAAATTACATTTGAGACATTCAAAAAGCAGTGTGGTTGATTTTAATCCTAAATGCTATCATAAAAGTTAGTTTTCCCGCAGTCCCAAGGACTGACCCAGTTTTCTAGCTCTCCGCTTTAACCTTGACCACTGAATAGCTGCAGGCCTGCAACTGATCATTTTCTCTAAAGACATCTTCTCATTTGTTGTTAAAAATATCAGTGAATGAGTTTACAGCTAAACAGTCAAAGCTGCTGGTTTCCTTATCTAAGATAGAAATTGCTAGAATGCTTTTTTACAAAAACCCAAATTTAAACTGTACTTCTTATCTTTGTAGCAAAAACGGACATCTAGACTCAGAGTGAGAGTTGGATAAAGTGAACGCATGCTCGTTGCACTTCATTGGATGAACACATAATCCTTTAACACAAATCATGGCTTTGTCCTCAAAGATGCCAGAAATGATTTTTATTCTTGATCCTTTTTGCAACAGGTGTAACAATTGGTTAGAAGCTTTGGGTGTTAACCGCAGATTAAGCGCAACCAGAACTACAGAAAAAGGGCCACCTCAGTATAGATGATACATTACGTGCATAACATACAGTGTAACTCCACATAAAGAGGGTGATAATTATTTCTTTTTCTTCAAATGCAAAGATTAAAATGACTTACCTTCAAAAGTACAATGTTTAAGTGTACTTTATGCCCTTACTTACTGTGTTATTTCTGTTTATTTTAATCATAGACACTATAATAATATTTTCAGTCTACATTTTTAAGCAGTATTTACAATTCAGACATGTCACATTGGGCACGAGATTGACGGATGCACCAAAACTGTACAAGAAAAGATTCAAACAAAGATCTTATAATACCTATGAAGTGAAATGGATTATCAAAATTACTCATTGTACAGTATATAGGTTTAGTTTGTCAGAAAGAGATAAGCAAAGACCCCTAGAGCAAGTTGCTTAAAGGTTTTAAGCAGATTACTTGTTCACAGCCAGAATAACTGGCCGTCACTACTTGGATGAGTTAACAAAGATATCTAATTACAGTTGTTAAATAACATCACTTAGAACACCTGGTCACACTTGGTTAACAGATGTGAGCTGAATGTCATATAAAAATTTGAATGAACGCCAACCAAAATAGATGGTCATAGTAGTTAATTGAGTAAGCCAAGCAACCGGGTTACAGATTAATACATCTGACTGCATATCAAAGTGTAGTTATTATTACTTTTTTCTACAATCTTGTCAAAGCTACGTTCTACTGTAGATTTAAGGTGGCTGCAGTAGAATAGATTTGGCTGCAGGCCCAACCACAGTCAGGCAAGCCTAAATTATACAAGGATCTTCCTGTTTTCTTATAAAAAACATCAATATCAAAGTGAAGAACAAAACAAAACTAAAAATGTCAAAATCAAATCAAAATGCTATTAAATTGTTTCACTGTTTATAGTTTTTGACTAAATTAAAAAATGTTCTTATCAGAGCTTCTTGTTCCATGTTTCCCAATATGCCTGTAGTCACCTTAGCGATTACATCATTGATCCATGACAACAACTTTGAAAAGAAAAATAACATTACATAATTCATAGCAATATGCACAACACATGACCCACCCTTGCAAATGCTGATGCTCTGTAGTTTACAACTTGATGAGAAAGCCTCATCGTAACTGTTTAGAGGAACAAGATGACTACCTTACTGTCATTGACAAAAATGCCAAACCAGATTTTTTGCTCATAAGTGCAAAGCAGATCTAAGCAACATATTTAATATTTTTCAAGGTAGTTTAAACTATAAGACACTTTTAAAAAACACACTAGTAGAAAAATGAACTGTAATTTTTAATGAGGCTCTGATTAAAAGAATACACCACATAAAAATAATATTTTATTTTTTATGTTATGTACTACATGTAGTTTGTAGAGTTGACCAATAATAATTTTGAGTTTCTATGTTATCTCATGCATAATGGAGAGAAAAAATGTATATCACAAACCAATAGCTCCTACCTTCCATGGAAAAAAGAAAAAAAAAACATGTTACATGGCATAATTCACATGTCATCTATACAATACAATACGATACAATTTATTTTTGTATAGCCTAAAATGACACAAGAAGTGCCGCAATGGGCTTTAACAGGCCCCCCAGCTTTGACTCTCTAAGAAGACAAGAAAAAACTCCCAAAAACAACACTTGTAGCGAAAAAATGGAAGAAACCTTGGGAAAGGCAGTTCAAAGATAGACC
>JANRMT010062854.1:84661601-84673910 GCA_026402145.1 Polypterus bichir lapradei
AAACAGTTTGATTCTTCCTTGACTATTATTTACATCCTGAAATAATCTCTTTGAGTTATCTTTCACCTTTTCTGCAATTTTTTCCCTAATTACCTTTTCGCTTTTCTAATATCCTTTTAAACATTGCTTCCATGCTCTCCGTAAGCCTTGTGGTTAATATAGGCATTCTTTAAATTCTTCTAACTGCTTGTAACTTTCAGAATGAGCTTGTTCTCACGGTACGTAGAACCATTTTAAATAGCTTATTCCATTTTACCTTTTTTAGATTTTGCCATACCTGCTCAAAATATATTCCATTAAAGTTAAACCTAACAGCTTTAGATTTTGAAAGCTCTTCCACACAACTGTTAAATGTATTATACAGTCGTACGGTCACTAGTTTCTAGAGTTACAGTCACAATCTACCCCCTGAATTCTGTTCTCATCATTTTAAAAGAATAAGTCATGACAGGCTTTACTGGCTGTTTGTGAATTAACATACTGTGTTAACAAACAGTCACTGCTTAATGTATGTCAATTAAATCCTCTTCCTTTGCTTTATTGTTTGTAGTTTCACTTGATATTTGGGTAGTACAGGTTCTCCATGACTATAATATTTATCTCTAAAACCGTTATCTTAATAACATTTTAAAAAATGCATAGCAGACTTCCGATGTTGGGGTTTTATTTCTTGTGCTTTAGAGTTGAATCCTAATATCAACATCCTTTTGAAGTAGACATGCATTTGGGCTCTCTTTTGTGTAACTAGCAACTCCTCCACCTTTTTAAATTTTGTGTCTTGTTTTGAATGAAAATGTAACTGTTCACCTTATACTCATCTCCATTTCTCTTACTTAGCCAGTTTTCTGTTATTGCCATAATGTAAATATACCAGCCAGCCAGCCATTATCCAACCTGCTATATCCTAACTACAGGGTCACGGTGGTCTTCTGGAGCCAATCCCAGCCAACACAGGGCGCAAGGTAGGAAACAAACCCCAGGCAAGGCATGCACACACACATCCAGCACACACTAGGGATAATTAGAATTGCCAATGCACCTAACCTGCATGTCTTCGGACTGTGAGAGGAAACCGGAGTACCCGGAGGAAACCCACACAGACACGGGGAGAACATGCAAACTCCACACAGGGAGGACCCGGGAAGCGAACCCGGGTTTCCTAACTGCGAGGCAGCAGCACTACCCACTGTGCCACCGTATGTAAATATGTATACAAATAATTCTATATCACTTGATTGATTATTGATACTGCTAGCATTATGTTAGACAATTTATAATTAACTAATACCTGTCCTTTCCTTGTGAAGTTATAAACCTGGCTTTTCATAAACTTCTTGTCCCCTCCATTCCCTCATAATCCTTAATTAACCTACTCATATGCCTTCCTAATATATTGGTGCCTCTCTGGTTCACATGCAGCTCTTACAGCAGTCCAGGTCCCATCTATTCTAGATTAGCCTATAAACCTGTACTCCACATGTTGTGCCTTCTGATCTGCTCAGTCCTGCCCGGACAGGAACAAGGCACTAGACCATCTTGTCAATTAGGCTCAAATTTAGCACCTAACACTTCAAATTTATATCACAAAACTAGAAGCCTACATTTATTTTTTCTAGTTTATTATTCATAAGCTTATAGTTACTAACATTAGGAGGAATTTTACTAGATAGTTCAAATTGTCCCAGACATTTCAAACGTTTTATTTGTCAGGTTGGCTTTTATTCTCAGTAAAGCTTGATAGCAATTTCATTTATGAATGTTATGAAGGCTTTATGGTATTTTGGGAATTTTTTTTATTAAAGCACATTTTTTAAAATTAAATATGTATGTATAAATTATTAATGTTATTTTATGTGTGACAAGTTGAATGAATATGACTATTTTGTGAAGTACTGTTGCTACGCAGGTTACAATTACATAACAAGATGATGCAATATGCACAATGGGCACAGTATTTAAGAGGGTGGCATTGACTGTGATGATTGTAGTTTGTTAAAAATGTTTTCCAAGTTTGATATTTTGCTCTCGGTTGCATTGATGACTTATTCTTTGGTTTACCAATAAACATTTGAGAATTTGTAATTTCTTTCATACTTTTGTTTTTGAAGTGGTTGTTTTTATTTAATGTCTTACCACAACTCCACCTTGTTTTGTTATGTACACCACCATTTTGAGCAACTGTTGCCTTGATGTGATGACTGGTTGTTAGGGGCACGTCTTTAGAGGTTTCCCATTATGAATTTAGACAAATACGTAACACTTTTTTAACAGTCAATGACAACATTTGTGATAAATGTTCTGAAAGAAAAAGACTTGTGCATGTTTCTAGCTTGTCTAGTGGTTATAGAATCTTCCTATCCACTGATTGACTTTGACTTTGATTCACAGTCTGGAATTGGTGCTCAGTTTAGTTTTAACTTCCAGTTTCATCCCCCATTTCACATTTATTATGTACAATTCAGTCTAGTTGATTCCCTGATGTTTTATTTTTACTTTCTGCCTCATTTCACCTTGGTGCAACACTGGTGTCCTATTTTTTGAATAATTAACAAGAATGTAAAATGAATTTTCAAGCAGTTCTTTTATAGTTATGGAAAAGATATTTATGTTATGAACTCTGCTTTGTTTATTTGACTTCTGACTACCAGATTTCCTTTTGGTTTAACAGTAGTGCTATTAGTCATCCAGTTTGTATCCTTTGACTCTCTTTAGAATCTGTCCCCTTGGTTTATTCCTTAAGATTTTGTTCATGCCCCGATCATCATAAATCTTTTTTCTTTGGACTAGTCTATTTTCTCTTTCGCATGATAAATTTATTTGGAGTATTTACCATAGAGTTATCACGATGTCTAATTCCTTTAGTTTATATAGACTTTTTGTTTTCTATTTATATAGTTTTTGGTATTTTAATAAAATCATGAAGAATACATTTTCACTTTGATCACTTTCAACTAAAGTTTATTATATGCATTTTTTCAGTTGCAGTCAACAAGACCAGAGGTGAGCGATATATTGTCTGATTAAGGGTTGAATTCGAGTGCTGATATCTCTCTCTCTACATTTACAGAACCAAGGAAGAAAAATAATAATAATTCCCATTCACCGACAACAGTTCTGAGATTTGAAAACGGCTTCACACCAAACACTTCTTCTGGGACGACGTCACTTCCGGCTTCCGAAGACAACGTCACTTCTGGTCCCATTCTGCTGACATCACTCTCAGCCATCACAGACGACATCACGTCCAGTCCCTCAGTGATGATGTCACTTCTGCCCCTCGAAGATGATGTTACTTCCGGTCCCTCAGTGATGACGTCACTTCCAGTACTCTCTAACTTCCTGCCAACTCATTTCCTGTGGCCATTTTGTATATATAAATCATGTCAGCACTATTCTCTGTTAAATGTTTGATTTATTTCATTAATTTTTGACCAACAACAACCAAATATTATACGGGGCAATTCCCCAGCTCTTTTTTGACGTCTTGTCAACGTTATTTCATTACAGGGGATATACTATATTATTTCTAATATTATTTATTTATTTTTTAAAAAATATAGCAGAAACCTCACAAATGTCACTAGTAGTTTTACAGTAGGCAATCCATTGAGTGAGCTGGTTCGAGAAGACGATCAGTAGCTAAGAATTAAACTCTTGGATTTCCAGCATTATCATTTCTAATTGTGGAGAAATAAGACTGCCTTTCAAGGCATTGTTATATTCAGTTATTTTTGCCTTCAATATTTAGTAGTGGACAATTAGTTTAGTTTTTCTCCATTTACGCTCAGCTCTCCAGCATGTTCACTTTAAATCAGACATTCTTTGGGTGTTCCATGGTATGATAGTACTGAAGGATTTCTTAACAGTCTTTTCAGTGGCCATTATGTCAACTGCAGCTCTTACCTTAGCATTAAAATTTTCCACCATACTGGTTGCCCCATTAGCATTATTAAGGTAAACACTACAATCAGACTGATTGTTTAGATTATTCTCAAACATTGAAGCTACAGATGTATCAAAATAATGCTGTTAACAATGCCCTTCTCAATAGTTGTAGTTATTGTACTTCTACATTACTTAATATGCAAAAATGGTCCAATATACTGATATCCATGACCTGCCTCACATGAACTTTTAATCTTTTTGAAATCACTAAATCCAGCATATGTCATCACTTATGTGTAGACTGGCTGATATGCTGAGTAAGAACAAAACATTGCAGTAAGTTCATGAATTCTTTTACTTTCAGGTCACACTGGTTATGCACCTGAAAACTACAATTAGGAACCTGACATAGTTAGTTATTATTATAGATAATAAGTCTGAGAATTCCTCAATAAAAGACGCATTTTATTTTGGAGGTCTATAAATGGTCAATATGAGAGATTTCAACACTCCTTAAATAACCATGGCAAGATACTCAAAAGAAAAAGAAAAGTACCAAAACCATCATCTTTACAGTTTAATCAGCTCAAGTAAACTGCCGCCTTTTTTGCCTTGGTGAACCAAATGAACAAAGCTGTAATTAGGAGGTGCTGCTTCAATTAACACTGCTGCACCATCAGAGCTGAGCCACGTTTCACCTAAAGTAAGAAAGTCAATTTTCCTATCATGGATAAGATCGTTAATGTAAAACATCTTGCTAGTGTGGTGATCAGCCTCAACACAGACAGGCAGACACCAATGGTTCAAACACCACCACCACACATTTATATCAGAGTCTTCAGGGCAACCCCTGGCAGTGGCTACAAGCCCCTATAGGGTTGAGCTTTCATGCTCAATTCCCGTGGCCCCCACATAAACCATAAACCATAAAACATAAACTCTTGTGGTCCAGGGGAGGCATAGTCCCTCACCCGGTCCTTCTCAGCATCCCGGCTGGGCACAGCCCCCAGCTGCCCGCCACATTGCCCCTCTGTCAGCTGAGACCCATAGGGGCCAGCGGCCCGTCTCGCTTGGAAGGGTCTCCCACGGTGGGACGTCGACAAACTCCAATCCAGGGCCTGGTCCTGCAAGATAAAAGCTAGAACAAGGGGCGAAGATGTTGCCTTGTCGCTGCCACTAGGCGCCTCTCTTTACTTCGTATTGACTACGCTCCCCCCTTTAACCGGCACCCCGGCTCTCGCCACTTTGGCACTCCTTTCCAGGTTTCTGTGCCCCCCATACCGGGACATCTGACGGGACCACTCACACCCCCGTCTTCTCAGATGCCTTTGGGGCTTCCATCTGATACCGCAGAGGGCGGTCTGTCACCAGATGTGAGCTCCCAGTCTCAAGTCCTCCCTTATCGGAGGAGCTAGCTTTCTTCCTCCGAGTACTCCTCTTTCTCTGGGGCACCTTGATGTTTTTGGTCTCTCTATGGGAAAGGAAGAGACCCCATGCCGTCTGTGTCCCTGCAGAGCGGCGTGAGACCGATGCTGGCTCTGGGCATAGGGCCCTTGGACACCTGGCATACATCAGCCAGTGTCCTGACTGCCCTCTCGATCCCTCTGCCCTCACCACACGATCGGCCCTCACCGCCACATCCACTATCGGAGACCCTGCTGCTTGAGTCCGATCAGAAACATCACGGCTTCTTTCGCTAGGGTCTCCCTTTCTTTATAGGTGCCGGTTTCACCTACTTGCACCACCATGTCTCTCCGGCTGGACAATCCAGCGTTGTGCCGCTTCATCCACTGCTGTAGAGTCTTCAGTGATGCGATCGCCTTCCCCTCCATCTTCTTGACTACTTCACGAAGGGTGCGTATTGACTGGAATAGCGACTCTGTGGGCTGAAGGCAATCCTCCAGCTCGCGCAGAGACGCAAGCAAGCACAGAACGCAAGGCAGTGGTCGACTTACCCTTCGATCGGTCCTACACACTGGCTGCGTGCTGCAGGACGGACATTCGATGGTCCCACCTCCAACCAACCATCGGCGGGCACACAACACACACTGTTCAATCCCTCGCCAGCCTCAGGGAGGGACTTCCGGTTCTCCGCCGCCTTCTCCTTCCGATCCCTGATGTGGTGGCGAGTCTCCTGGCAGCTCTTCTGCTGCTGCAGCTTTCTGAGCTGCAGTGGTTCCTCCTCCCCAGCTTTTTCTATTGTTGCTGTGCTAGCGCAGCTCCGTGGATCAGCATGCGTCAGCCACCAACACGGATCCAGGCAGTCCCAGGCTGCAACATACAAACAAAGTTTGGCCCACCAAGGCTTACCTCCCAGATCCCGTTTGCTCGAGGCAACTTCATCGGTGTGGCCTTCCCAGTTGCGATGTCAACCTGGGCGTCCTTAGTTGTGGTGTGCTCGTGGGAGTCCACTGATCTAATGCTTTGCTGGGTCTTCTCTTCCCGCATCAGGTGGAAATGGCGCTTCCTTGAACCTTTGGCAGTCTTCTGGGTGCATCGCTCCTGCGGAGATGTGCGTGTACCACTTCCGCGGTGTGTGTGTGGGTTGTCCTGCTGTGTCGGGCTGTCCACAAAATTATTTGTGTGACAGGATCCCCACCGATTAACGGGCAGGAAGTCCCATCTGAGATGCCATTCTGGAGATCAGCCTCGACACAGACAGGCAGACACCAATGGTTCAAACACCACCACACATTTATTTACAATATTTACAATTATCAGTCCCACACACAACCCAGTGCCACTGCACCACACACCATCTGTCCAGGCCTCTCACAATCCTGTCCTCTCTTCGCCGCCTCCACTCCTCTCCTCCGAGCTTCGTCCTCTTCCACCCGACTCCATCTGATGACTAGAGGTAGGCAGTCCCTTTTATTCCCACCCAGACATGCTCCAGATGCCTCCTGATGAGCTTCCTGTGGCACTTCCTGGTAGGAAGGAAGTACCGCATGAGCACCCGGAAGCACTCTGGTTGTCCCTGGTAATACTTCCGCCAGCACCTCCTGGTCTGGCGGAAGTACTGATGTTCAGGGCTTCAGAGTCTTCAGGGCACCCCCTGGCGTTGGCCATGGGTCTCTATAGGGTTGAGCTTCCATGCTTAATTCCTGTGGCCCCCACACAAACCAGGGCGGCTGCCCTTTCATGGTCTGGGGGAGGCATAGTCCCTCTCCCGGTCCTTCTCGGCACACGCCTTGGAACAGCCCCCAGCTACCCGCCACACTAGTTAATGCTCTAATATTTAGTAAAGCCACATTTAATGTTTAGGAAGAGCAGGACTGAATGGGAGTGTTACGACAGCTTGAAACGGTAATTAAGTTTTTGTGTTTATGCCGTTTTGAACAGATTTTATATTTAATCTATAATCTTTTATATAGCTCTAATACAGTGAAATGGTAATTAAGTTATTCACATTTATACCACTTTGTCTGGGTTTTTTAGTTAGCGTATAGTATGTGAATACAGTGCACATCTAAAGGAGAACTCACTACAGAATGATCACATACTAACACAGCATTATAGAAAACATTAGGAATAAAATTACATAGTTGAGAAAGATAGATTATCTTCAAGATGCTGTCGAAAAGGACCTGGGCACTGAATCTATTTGCATGTTATCTACACTTTTATAAAGTATTTGAATTTCATTGTTGAAAACCAATTCAAACCACTTTCCTAGTGTATGCAGGAAGGAAAATAGGTAAAATAGGTAAAAGATTCTTGGAAAGAGTAAACTAAGCAAATAGTGTCTGTTGCAGCAAACCAAGTACGAACATGGATTATCAGATATAAATTAAACCTGTGGGGCTTCATTCCACCAGTTGAGGGCTATAAGTCTATATAGCAGTCCAGTCCAGAGTTAATACTGAGTAACATTAGCAGCATGAGACTGTGGACTATAAGCAGAAATGGATACAAACATGGAGAGCGTATGCAAACTCAACACAAAATATATCAACAATATAACAGATATCAAATGTACTGTTGTGAAACCCTTCCTCAAAGAAGCACAAAATAAGGTAGGCCTCCCAATACTAGGACTTCATAGGTCTGAACTCAAATTGTAATATTGTAAACTGTAAAAAATTAACATACTGTTTTACTGCCAAGAAATTCAATATCACCAGCTTTACTCATAAACTAGACAACTAATAAAAAATTAAATACATTGACTAGTCATTTAAAATTGCAGGTAGAGGCTCCCTGGTTGATTTTAAAGGGCTGATGGTCATGATCATTTTGCTAATAAAAGAAGTTTTGCCATACCATTGCAGGTACAGAACACTGTGTGCAGCTTTACTATTTCTGTCCCTTGCTGTTGCTTCTTCCCACTGAACGACAGGCTAAATGGCTTAATGTTTATCAGTGAATGAAATCTTTATTTTCATTATCATAAAAGACACACTCAAAAGGAAGCAATGTTCACGCAGCTTACATTTTCTTGTTGAAAGCAGATCTATATTTCACTTTTGTACTTGGAAACAGGCTGATGTGTTGCATGACCTCGACTTTTAAATCAGACTCATCTCTTATGAAATGAGGATAAGGAATCACATTTTGTGTATGTGGGTGGGATGAAAATGACAGAAAGACAGGCAGAAAGGAAGTGAGATTCTCTAGCAGTGTTTGAATTTACTTTTGTTTCTTATTGGTCTCACGCTAATGAAATGAAGTCAGTTATTAGAGCACTGCTGTCCCAGCATCCTGTAACTACATGCCATTCCCCATGCTGAGCAACCCATTAGGATCAGCAGCTCACTACAGGAAAAAATGTCCTGAGGGGCATTTGAAAGCTGTTACCTCAAGAGTAATGGTAGCAGATGGAATCCCATTTTCCCTTCATGTTTTTGCCTGAAGGAATTTCACTTCCTTCCTAGATATGTTTTTTTCTCTTGAACTATTGTCTGCTCTGTGGTTTTCATTGATCCCTCCTAGTGTCTCACCAAATAACCAATCACTTCTGTTCACCAGGATAATTTAAATGAATACCAAAAACATTACTAATCCAGAAAAAGTAATAGAAACATTAGAGGCAATATATTGAGGGTGATAATGAGAAGAAATTTTAACCTTTGTCAATGCTGGTATTGCTTATTTTCAACTGTTTGCAGAGAACAGGAAGAACTTACTGTTTATTGATCCTGAACCTTTTATCTCCTTAAGGAGAACAAGGTTTGTCTCCCTGTGTCTGCATGGGTTTCCTCTGGGTGCTCGGGTTTCTTCCCACTGTCCCAAGTAATGCAGGTTAGGTAAAACGACAATGCTAAATTGGCCCTAGTGTGTGTTTAACGTGTGTGTGTGTGTGTGTGTGTTTGCCTTGCAATGGAGTGGCACCTGGTCCAGGATTTGTTCCTGCCTTATGCTCTGTGCTAGCTGGGATAGGTTCCATCCCCACCTGACAACCGTGGTCTACTTTTCGTGGGTTAGAATGACATGACCTTTTATCTCCATTTATCAATGCAGGAAGAATACATTGCGTAGTAGAACATCTTTATTTATTATTATTTATTTAATGTTACTAGAATTATTTTATAGCCATTATTACCGGAGATAAGAAGAAGATGAACTGAGTAGTTGTGAATATCAATTTATTAAACTTTTTTTTATTTATTCTGTGACCTTGTACTTGACTAAACAAACTGCTGTATGAATAGGCTAACATTCTTAGAGGATTTCTCTTTACAGAGTTTATAGCTAATTGTACATAATTTCTATAGAATATCAATTATTTTTAAACCACAAAGTAGTTGTGAGGGAAACTAAAATGGAATATGTTTTGGGAGGGAGTTTCAAGTGTGTTCCTACTTAGCATGTACAATAACCTCGCTAAATGATATAAGTCAAAAAATGAAATTTGTATACTAAAATTACTAGTTACTCGAGACAATTGTATATCATTTCCTAATAGTTCTGTGTACATAAATATAGAACTCTATCCATAACTCACTTCGTTTTTCTTTTCAAGGGCTGATGTCCATCCAGCAGAAGAAGGTTTCAATATACAAGGCTGTCATATTTTTCATTTTTTTAATAGTAGCCTTGTAGTACAACAGTCAGCTGTTGGAACTCTTGTTCTTCCAGGAGGATGAAGGTGTCAGAAAAGTGCCAGGAGATAAGGAAGGACAAGTCCTGAGTCAGTAACAAGCAGAGCTCTAAGCTTGAGTCATTAGAGCCTGTCAGGGATGCCAGGGGCAACGACCCAGCCGGGACGCCTTGAGGGACTGGAGGAGGGTCTACGTGCGCCCTGGATCACGTGGGGGCCACCATCCTGGTTGCTTTGGGGGCCACGGGCACAGAGCTTTGAAGCTCCACCCTGTAGGGGCCCGTGGTCGCCGCCAGGGGGCTTTCCCGTGCCTTGGGAGCCCTGGACCTCAGCACTTCCGCCACACCAGGAAGTGCTGGGAGGGAAGAAGAGCAGAGACACCTGGAGTGCTTCCAGGGATACTGCCGGCACTTCCGCCACACAGGGGCGTGTCGGCGGGTGATTGCCGGAACCCACCTGGAGCACATCTGGGTGATAATAAAAGGGGCCGCCTCCCTTCATTCAGGGCGAGAGTCGGGAGCGGAGTGGACTGAGCTGGAAGAAAGGAGGCAAGGAGGCGGCCTGAAGGAAGTAAGGCATTGTGTGGCCAGGATGTTTGGGGACTTTGGGGGTTTTATGGTGCACTTTTGTGACATTATTATTGTAAATAAACGTGTTGTGGGTGAGATGAATGTGTCCGCCTGTTTGTGTCCGGGCCAGCTTCCACAAGCCAAAATAACAAAACCCACTATGCAAACCCAAGCTCTTATTTATAAAACACACAAAGGAATTTTTGAACAGTTAAACTCACAACAACGATTTCCCATGATTTCCAAAATCTTGGACACTAGAACTTATGTGCCACCATCTTAAATGCCAACTAAGTGATGACAGCATACAGCATAACTCACAGTAGTCATGTGGCAACACAAGGTGGTCTTTCATTTCAAACAACACCCCAGATATTTGTAATAAACAAAATAACAACATGAAAAAAAAATTAATCTAACAGTAAAAATTAGCAAGTTGCACAAAATGAACAAATAACAAAATTAAACTGTATAAATGAATTCTGTGCAGTGCCAAACCCTTAAATCACAACAATTCTAGGGACCTCCATTCAATTCCTGGTCTGTTCACAGTATATGTGCAACTCTCTTATTCTCCCGGAGATCTCATGAGACTTTTATGGTTATATGGGTTACTTCCCACTTCCCAAAGATGTGAGCGTGAACTGATGACTAAGTGAGTGTGGGAGTAAATGTGCCGAGTCCCATTCTGGGCTTGTTCCAGCTTTTTATCCAATGCTGCTTAAATGAGCTTGAAACAGCTACATCTGAGTATTTCTGTTAGTTCTGGAGAGGAGTGACTTTTATACTTGGGTCATTGTCATTAAACAGACTATTAGCCAGTGGAGTGGTGGGATGGAAACTATCCCATCATGTTAGAATGCCACAAGGTTGATCCTATCAGACTCTAAAATGTGTATTGAGGCTTCAATTTGTTCCATCTGTTGAAGAAGCAGAGGTTCACAAGACATGCTGTCCTTAACAATGGATGATTTGGCAATAATGTGATATGTTCTAAAAAATGAACCATGAATATCTGTCTAGGCTGGAAGAATGTTTCGTTTTAATCCATCCTTTTTCTTAATATGCTTTATTCAAGGTAGGATCACAGGGCAGTTGATGCCTGTCCTAGCAGCCATTAGGTGCAAGGCAGGAACAAGACCTGGACAGGGTGCCAAGCCATCACTGGAAAAACACACCAGTTTTAAAATGGAAATTCACCTAAGCTATATGTCTTTGGACTGTGGGAGGAAACTGGAAGACTCTGAGGAAATCCAGGCGGACAAAGAAATAACATACAAATTCCATGCCAGAAGCACCTGAGATGCAAATCACAGCCTCCTTATTGCATAAAGAATCTTACAGTCAACAAAAATGGGCATAATGTCAAAGGTAAGGTTATTAAATATCTATGTATATTACGTGTAACACATGCACGTTGGAGAATCACCTTCCGTATTCATATGTACACAATACCACCCCGGAGCAAGAGGGGAGTGCTATCGCTTACATTGATTTCTCTTTCTTCCCCGACAGTGTTCAGAAGATGCCCCCCGAGGGAGACTGTCTCTGCCCCTTCTGGTCAGAGCGCTGTAAGTCTTGACTGCAATGGAAGGAGGCATCACTTGGTGATCTCAGCGAATTGCAGGACAAAGCTCCAGCAATCCAAAAGACATTCCAAAAGAAATCCTTTGTGAGAAGCCAGTAGTGGCTGTATTCTGATTAGAACCTTTTTTTGCTTGTTTTGTCAACCATCATGCAACTTTTGTGTTCCGAATATCTATCTATCTATCTATCTATCTATCTATCTATCTATCTATCTATCTATCTATCTAT
>JANRMT010062854.1:84692843-84747514 GCA_026402145.1 Polypterus bichir lapradei
AATTGTGCACATTAATGCTATCAATTTAACCTTTTTGCAGCCAGGGGACAATATATGGGTGGCTGCCCCAAACCTTTTATGACTTTTGTCTCTGATTTGTGTGACAACATGTATTTATATTTTAAAACTCTATGAGTGGATTTTAAGTGCTTGAGGCTTTTATTAATTTCACTAGGCTGACCCGCCTTTTAAGGCGACCAACTTTTAAGTTGACCACTTCTTAAGGCAATTCAATATGTAGATCAATTTGATATTTTATACAAACTCATTAATTTGGTTATATTGCATTTGAGCGGTATTACTTTAATACTCGTAGTTTCTGTTATTTTTGTGATGAAATTTAAACTTTTTTTCTATATTGAGGTCGCCCTTTTGAACACCCCTGACATTTACTACGCAGTGAGGCATTTGTACTCCATCAACATTCATTATTTCCAGAGACATAATTTTGTCTATTTTTCCAGCTCATCGCACACAAAAGCAAGGGAACAATGGGAGCACCAGAACTCTGCTCACATCATGTCGCTTCATACCGCAAGCTATAAGTAGTAAGTCTGTGATAAACGGAATACCGCTACGCTTTCCACTCACGGGAAGGAAGGACAGTCCCGACCGCTTTTATATAGTAAGAAAGAAGAAGAAGATATCGCACAGTCTGGAGCAGAAAATCATCTTTTACCTGGAAAAACGAAACTACAAATCCCATCGTGCATTGTAAAATGGACGGGGCGTGTGTGAAACTCCGCGCCTGCGTAGCACTCACGGGACGGAAGGACAATCCCGACCGCTTTTATATAGAAGGATAGATAGACAGATAGAAGAAATGCACTATATAATAGATAGAAGAAATGCACTATATAATATAATAGATAGATAGATAAATAGATAGATAATGCATTGTCACACTACCTCATCAAGCAAAACAAACAAAAAAAAAATAACTCGGGATGGCCATTGAAGACAAGAGTCACAGACAGACCAGACCAGAGCACCCAACATGCAATTGCAGTTTGGAAATATGGAAATCAAGAGCAGAGGGAGGTAAAGGCAAAACAGTGGATGTTGCTCCAGATACTGTGAAAATACCAGTGCAAATAGCGTTTTTTTTTTAAATAGCACAAACAAAATAAATAATATTAAGAAAATAGAGCCAAGTCACTCATCTGGCCCCATAATAATATAGGGCTCCACAATGAACAAATGTCTTCAAATTGTTAGGAATAACAGTGTTAGCAGATGGGACCTTGCTTGTTTGCCATTTAAAAAAAAAATTATTGTTTAGAGTGTAGTTAATAGTTTGGTAGCACAATCTGATATGCCAGTAAACAAGTTTTTGAACTTATTTAGACAGGCAGATAAATAGACAGAATACTATTTTGGTTTAAATAAATCTGACCCCCAAATTTATACTGCCTGTTTTTGAATGTAAGCCTGACACAATAAACTATTAGCTGTACCTTTTACATCTTTCGCCCTGATGCCTGCTGTAATTTCAAAGCATCCTTTCTCTTATGCATATCCACTATATATCTAAGAATTCTTAGCTGCTAAGTAGGTCGATCTCCTGTCCCTGATGAACACAGATGTGGTGATGCTCCCACAGGATTTTAGAGACTTTGTGTCGCCATACATATCCCTATGAGGTAACTACACAGTGACTATGCTTCCACATTAAAATTGTTAGAAGACACCTCTTCACTTTTCATTTCCCTTGATAAGTTTTAGGCAAAGGTTTTGGTTGGGAGAATGCTTTCACGATCAGTAATGCCATATACAAGGAGACAACAATAAATAATCATCTAGGTAAGACTTTTTGTTTTATTAATAGTACTTTAGTATCGTTATAGCTTAATAGTATCTTTATAGCTGACACTTTTGAACTGGTTCTTCATGTTTCATGCTCATTTCTTTCACATTTCATAATGAACACAAAATTAAGATTCTATATACTGTATATGGCACCGATGCAGTGTTTAGTACTGTGGTTTTACAGTTCCAGTACACTGGGTTTAAATATTGGCCTGCTAACTCTGTAGTTTACATATTTTACTAGGGTCTGCATGGGGCACAGTCTGACAGTGTGCCCTGTGATGGACTGGTGCGCAGGGCTGATTCCTGCCTTTAGCTTGATTCTCCTTCTGTCTCTCCCGACTCCCCTTAATCTCTCCTCTAACATAAAAGTTCTCCAGTATCACTCACTCCCTCTAGTCTCTTCACTCTAAACACATTCCCTTTTTGCCTGTAGCACTACTATTTCATTCGCACATGTCAACACACTTGAGTTGCCAAACCTCTAAAAAGATCTTTCCAGAAACTAGAAATATAATGTCCTTCTTGAAGGGTCTCCATCGCTTGAGGTAGCTAGTCCCACCCAATCTGTGTGTGACCTGTCTGCCAGTCAGAATCCAGAACACTTCAGTAAATATCCAGTTGACATGCCTTTTATTATTTCATTATTTATAAAATAAGTTCCTAATTTATACTTCTGGTTGTTATAAATAAAGTTGTTATAAATAATAAGGTTGTTGTTGCTATAATGCTTATATGAAGAGCTTTGTAGAAAGAGTAAAAAAAGAGAGAATGATTTTTTTTATATTTGGGAGATCCAGAAGAGACCTTTGACAAGCAACATTAGATTCACTAAGAGAGCAATGAACAAGCCAATGGGCAATTCAGGATGTGAGCTGTTAAACAAGCAGACACACAAAAGACCATAGTGCAAAAAGCAATAAAAAGTGTTCAATTTGAAAAAAACATGGAGCAGATGGTAATAAATTGTCCACTGATCCCATATATCATCAATGTTGTAATATCAAATGCCGCACAGTATGTGGACATGCATATTTGGCAACAATGGGCTTTGCAAAATGGTGCACACAATGTGATTACTGATGAAAATAAACTGAAACAAATTAAAACATTATTTAAATCCTGACAAAGGGAGCATGTGCATAAGAGAACACAACAGAATTTTGGGGGGCTAAGTATCTGAAACTTTAAATGTGGTGAACTGTGTGATGTTTTAAGATTTAATAGAGGATCATTTAATAGCTTGTTGATCTCTTGAAGAGGGCTTTCTGTAAAATATCCCATCTTTTATTGCCAAATTGTCTTTGCAGTCCCAGACAGCCTAATCCACTTCTGTAACTCTAAAATATAGTAGCTAAGAGCAACAAAAACAGCATTGAAAGCAAGTGATAGCAAGTCAGTGACAGAGTAGCGTAATGTAGGAGGTAAAGTATGGTAGTAACTTGAAGTTTGAAAGGTGATGAAAGCTGTCTGTAAGGTTTCCCACCGCAGGAACATTTTTAAGGAACCAGGGACTTTTTAAAAAACTTTACAACCTTTTGTAGCATTCCCACCCAGGAACTTGGGAAATTTTTATTTCCTGGTAAGTACTTCCCTTGCACAACCTCAAATCAGATAAAGTTGGGACTATATGGAAAATGCAGATAAAAAAAAATTGATTCTTAAATTTTTATTTTAATGCAGATAGCATTGACCCAAAATATTTCATGTTTTGTCTGGTCAACTTCATTTCATTTCTTAATATACATGCATTCCTGCATTTCAGGCCTACAACACATTCCAAAATAAGTTGGGATGATAAGGCACTCACCACTTTGTAATGTCGCCATTCCTTTTCACAATGCTTAAAAGATATTTTGGCACTGAAGATACCAAGTGATGAAGCGTTTCTGGTGTTATTTTGTCCCATTCTTCCTTGCAAACATGGCTTAAGGTGTGCAACAGCACAGGGTCATTGTTGTCACATTTTTCATATCAAAATTCTCCACAAATTCTCTATTGGGGAGAGGTAAGGCAGGCCAGTCCAGTACCCGTACCCTCTTCTTCAGCCATGTCTTTGTAATGTGTGCAGAATGTTCTTTTGCATTGTCTTGTTGAAAAATATATATGGACATCCCTGGAAAAGATGTCATCTTGAAGGCAGCATATGTTGCTCTAAAATCTCAATGTACTTTTCTGCATTGATTCTGCCACCACAGAAGTATAAATTACCTTTGCAAAGGGCACTGACACAACCTCATACCATGACAGACTCTTTAGGCTTTTGGAATTGTTACTGATAATAGTCAGGATGGTTCTTTTCA
Organism: Polypterus bichir lapradei; assembly: GCA_026402145.1. NCBI lineage: Eukaryota > Metazoa > Chordata > Cladistia > Polypteriformes > Polypteridae > Polypterus > Polypterus bichir. The sequence continues at coordinate 84,696,956 of JANRMT010062854.1, forward strand.
TCTTTGGTCTGGAGCACATCATGTCCATTTCTTCCAAAAAACATCTGGAATACTGATTTGTCTGACCGCTTCTGGACATGGTTAACATAAGGCTTCCTTTTTGCAGAGTAAAGTTTTAAATTACATTTGTGATTGTAACTCCATATTGTAGTGCTTGACAAAGGTTTGCCAAAGTAAACCAATGCTCATGTGGTTGTATCAGTTATTGGTAAGTAACGGTTCTTGATGCAGTGCCGACTTAAGGATTGGAGGTCACTTTCGTTTGGCTTAGTCTTGCACCCTTGCCCTTTATGCACTGAAATTTCTCCAGATTCTTTGAATCTCTTAATGATAGCATGCACCATAAAGGGAGAAATATGCAAATCCCTTCCGAACTTTCTTTGAGGAACATTTTCTTTAAACATTTCAATAATTTTCTCATGCATTTGTTGACAAACTCTAGATCCTCTGCCCATCTTTGTTCCTCAAAGACTTAGTCTTTTGTGAATACTGCTTTTGTACCAAATCATGGTTACAATCGTCTGTTGACATCACCTGTTTGAAATCACATTATTATTTCATTATTTTACCTCATTACTAGGCCTAATTTCCCCCGTCCCGACTTTTTTTGGAATGTGTTGCAGGCCTGAAATGCAGTAATGGATGTATATTAACAAATGAAATGAAGTTGACCAGACAAAGCATGAAATATCTTGGGTTCATATTGTCTGCAATAAAATAAAAGCCAAAGTAAATTTAAGAATCACTGCATTTTTTATTTGTATTTTCCATACCACCCCAAGTTTTTCAGATTTGGGGTTGTACATTTTTTAGTATATACTTTTCATTCAACCAAGAACTATTGTAGGTGGGGCTTGGGTGATAAATTGTGCTGATTGGTTGATCACAAGCAGTGGTGCCATCTCAGAGACCACAAATGGCCCAGAGCCTATGTTTCACAGGAACTCATTGGTTTCTGAAAACAAAGATCCTGCAGTGAGTAAGCACCAAATTGAAATGCAGACTGGATAGTGTGTGCTAATATATGTAAATTGATATTGTAAAATAAAAGACAAAAACAAGGAAATGAGTGTTGGGGGTCATGGAGGAATTCTCCATTTAACTGGGTTGAAAAATGAAACAAAAGCAAGCAATAGCATACTATTTAAAAATGGATGTAATGCTGTAAAAAAGGTTAGGAGCTCTGTGCTGCCCCAAAGTTGTCTGACTGTGAAAGCCAAGGTCCAGTGAAGAGTTCATTTAAGTATTGTCAGAATCAGAAGGGGTGGGACCTCTGGGGCATAGGAAGTTACCTCAGCAGTGTCCTGCGATTTGTATTCCTCCACTCTAGGGAAACAAACAGAACAAAAGTTAGTGGCAATGCCATGCTTTTTCTTCCAGCATAAGCCCATCCGTTCATCCAGCATAAGCCTGTAAATTACTCAGTTATGCTCAATTGTTTGACAATATAAACCAATATAAATATAATATATTCCATGTCTATACAGTATAATAAATACATTACATATATATAAAAAGCTTAAAAGGCCAAAGAATATAAAAGGGGTCTGAGAATGTAAGAGCAAGAGAACAAAAAGGAAATCAAAAGTAAGATGGAAAGGGAATGGAGGTAAAATCAAGGAAGAGACAAGGGGAGAGTGAAAAAAATGTCAGGAGCAAGGATGAGACAAGTGCAAAAGAAAGCAGGCAAGACATTCAGGGAAGGCAGAGTGAGAGGAACAGCATGCTGGTGGTAGGGTCACTCCACCTTAACGTTTGGAGATTATCACTCTGGAATTGTTTCACATATGCTAAAGGATGGTGTTTAGACAAGGGACCAGGCCTTTAGAAGTCCTTCTTGATGGACCGCGGAGTGGTGAAGGAATGGTGCTATGGGCAAGAGTCATAGGTTGTTGACCATTCTGACTGCATTTCTCTCTCCTGAACAAATCCAAAGGATGATTAAGAAGGCTAAAAGAATATTAGGTTATACAGTATAGCACTATGTGTGGAGTACAAGTTCAAGGAGGTTATGCTCAAGCTTTGTAACACACTGGTTAGGCCTCATGTAGAGTACTTTGTGCAATTTTGGTCACCAGGCTACAAAAAGGACGTAGCAGCACTAGAAAAATCCAGAGAAGAGTGTCTAGGCTGGTTCCAGGGCTAAAGGGGATGAATTATGATGAGAGATTAAAAGAGCTGAGCCTTTACAGTTTAAGCAAAAGAAGTCTAAGAGGAGACATGACTGAAGTGTTTAAAATTATGAAGGGAATTAGCACAGTGAATTGAGATGTTGATTTTAACCTATTTTTGACTTTACTTGTTTATGCATACTAACCACTATATAACCACTCTAACACTGCTTTTATCTTGGGTAATTTATTTATTAAAGAAGACTTTGTATTGCACTTTTTGCACATTGCCTAATTGTTTATGGAATTAATTGCATAATACACATTGTGAAATGATAAGCCTCAATACAAGACAAAGGTTTGGGGAAGTCACCCGTATAATTGACCTTTGCTGCAAAAAGGCAAAATTTCAATACAATTGTGAATCAATTTTCCAAAACAGAACTGTTCAAAGGAGGAAGGAAGTTGGGTTTTATAGGGAGGTTTAAGGAAGTGATGTCATCCTCGGTGCTGGGACAGGAAGTGATGTCCTCAGAGGTGAGGTGGAAGTGATGTCTTCGCACTCAGGCAGAATGTCCTGTGTCTGGTCTGCGTGGACAATATTAAGAGGGTTGAGTGCACCCTGCCACCCCCCGGCCGGGCATGGAATTCCCTTCTTTTGGTCCTTGTGGCTTGCTACCATGCACACGTGTGTGACAACATTTATATTGATCTAGTTGTTTGCACTAATCCATACTTGGTTTTGTAAGTGTTGATGTCCCGGGATTGGATGTTGCCATGTTACGGGCAATATGAAGTGTCACGCTGACTCCAAACTCACTGGTCTGATGGTCAGGATCAGCTTTTAAGTTCTGTCTAGGAAAAACTAACAAAAAACCCTGATGTTTACTTTAGGGTTCAGAACCATAATCCTAGCAAGGTTTCCTGCCAAGAACCTAAAGAACCAGACAAGCCCCTGGATACCTCTCTGTTATAAAGGGGAGCTTGGATCCATGTATAAGGTACAGAGCCTTTCTGCTGCTACCTATCCATCTGAGTGGCTCGACTCTCTTTTTTGTCACTCTCAACTAACTGTTGATTCATGACTGATTGAGATCATTGATGTTAGGTAGAATGCCTAGTGGGGGCTGGGTGGTCTCATGGCCTTGGAACCCCTGCAGATTTTGTTTTTGTTTTTCTCCAGCCCTCTGGAGTTTTTTTTTTTCTGTCCTCCCTGGACATCAGACCTTACTTTATTCTTTTTTTAATCTTTTTTCTTTCTTCATCCTGTAAAGCACTTTGAGCTACATCATTTGTATGAAAACGTGCTATATAAATTAATATTGTTGTTGTTATCAGAGACCCAGGAGATATTATCTCTGGCACTCCACCCATTATGTCGGGACGAGTCTACTAGCTAATGTACAACTCACTAGGATACCTATCAGCCTGACTCCTGTCCTGAACGACCTTAAATTGCTCATAGGTGCAGTCCCCACCTGGCATGTTGTCACAATATATATCAATAAATAGGGGAGTAACCCCAATGTTTAACATCTTTTGGCCTTCTTATAATTTGTGATCTTAGTAAATTGAAGATTTTCTGTATAAGACAACACCACGCTGCACCCTGCATGCAAAAGATGTGCTACTGTACATCATAAAAAAATACAGAGAAAGCTGACAACAACTATGTCACATGTAAAATAGTACACGTTTGTGTCTTAACCACAAAGGGAAATACAAAAAAATGGCATGTGGCCCTGAGCAAGACTGAAGACAAAACCTTAAAGATTTTATACCAGAGTGTAGTCATAAAAAAATTAGAGTGTCATTTAAAAATGGACACAAAACAAACAAAGCCTGCTGTCCCTGAAAATAAAAGAAAACCTTCCCTCTGCTGTTATGCAACTCATCCTATTGTCTGAAAAAACAACGGGAAGTAAAGAGGAGGCAGAGAGGCGGAAGCAGGGCCCTTACAGGTCTCTTTCCACGACAGCACACTATGCCTTTCAGCAGAATGTCTTTGTGATTAACTATGCCGAATATGTTGGCTTCTTCCTCTCACTGAAAACTGAACTACAAAGCTGTCTCTGAAAAAAATGCTAACTTCTTCACTCCCTCCTATTGATACACACTCCACTTACCTCTAGAGATCATAAGGATGCTGTTTAATCCTTTTGGATCTACACCATTCTTATTCATTGTTTTTTTTTTTCAGCATTTGCTTACTTTGCAAGGTGCTGTACAGTATGCAATACATGCCTGATGACGTCATACATTGTAGCTCATCATTTTCACAGCTTGCCAAGTAATAATAATAATAATTACATGCATGGGTCAATGTGTCAACCACAGAGCAGGCTAGCATTCCCCTTATATTTATTTTATAATGTTTGAGGCAGTTATTTGAGTATGAACACTTACTGATCATTATGTGATTGAATTGTCTGTTCCTCTATGTTTAATATTTTCTGATGTTTATCTAGGAGGAAAAGTTTGGAGGAGAGAGCTGGTATAAAGATTGGGGTCAAAATTTCTGATGGTTTACTTCAAGATTAGAGATTGGGGTATTTAATATTATTACTCTTAGTTTTGAAGGTGCAAGAGACTAAATGGAAGGGGAGTAAGGCCAGGTGGATTGGAGGTGGATTCGGATTGTTCTATCATGGTGTGGATGGGAGGAGAAATGGGGTAGAAGTTAATCTGAAGTAACAGTATGTCAAGAGTGTTTTGGAGATGAAAAGAGTGTCAGGCAGAGTAATGATTATGAAGATGGAAATTGGAGGTGTGATGATGAATGTTGTTAGTGCATATGCAATGTGCAATGGGTGAGAAAGAAGATTTTTGGAGTGAGTTGGATGAAGTGATGAACAGTGTACCCAAGGGACAGAAAGTGTTTATTGGAGCGGATTTCAATGGGCATGTTGGTGAAGGGAACAGTGGAGACGAGGACGTGATGGGTAGTGTAATAAGAACACAAAGACACGTCAAGGTTTGGGGTTTCCGGCCCCGTATACTGTAAGGAACAAAGAACAAAAATATTATCAATCTGCACAGGCGCTATGCTTTGACAGCAGGTCATTGCATCACACACTCTTCACTTGTAGAAGGGAACTTAAATAAGGAGGGCCCGGAAATTGAATGGCATGCTGGAAGGGAACCGTGGTGGTGTGTGGGAGGAATGACGTCATCGTAGTAGAAACCAAGAAGGGAAGGAATGCGGAAGTGGCTACGTGTTGTTGTCCAGGCGTCCAGGATTTTATGGCGGCGTTGCGTCTGTCTTTCTACAGGAACAAAAGAAAGAAAGGTTAGTGCCTCGCCTTAATCCCCTGGCCCGATGTGATACGCGGCTCGTCGGGTCTTTCTGTGGCTCCCTATGCATGTGTGCGTGACAGGAACCCCCACCTCCCCCCCCAGCCCAGACCCACTGAGAGGTCGTGGACCCGGGAGAGAGCATCAGCATTGGCCTGCAAGTTGCCGCGACGATAAGTGACAGTAAACTTGTACGGCTGTAGGTCCAAAAACCACCTGGTGACTCGGGGATTCAACTCCTTGTGCACAGCCATCCACTGGAGGGTGGCGTGGTCAGTCACCAGAGTGAACTCCCGTCTCAACAGGTAGTACCTCAAGTGTGTAACCGTCCACTTGATCGCCAAGGCTTCTCTTTCCACCGCAGCATATCTGGTCTCCCGGTCCAGCAGTTTCCGGCTCAGGTAACACATGGGGTGCTCGGCACTGTCGATGCTCTGGCTCAACACGGCGCCTAGACCTGTGTCCGAAGCATCGGTCTGGAGGATAAATGGGAGAGAAAAGTCAGGGGTTCTTAGTATTGGTGCCGTGGTCAGGGCCGTCTTTAGGTCACTGAATGCCTGTTCCGTCCCATACCACATATACCGGAGCCCTTTTCCTCGTTAAGTTCGTCAAGGGTGCGGCTCTCTTGGAGAAACAGGCTACGAACCGGCGATAGTAACCCGCTAACCCCAAGAAGGCTTGCACCTGTTTCTTGGTTATCGGACGGGGCCATTCCAGGATGTCTTTAATTTTAGAGCATTGCGGTTTCACCAGTCCTCCGCCCACTAGGTAGCCTAAGTATTTGGCCTCATGAAACCCAAAATAGCACTTGCGGGGATTAATACAGAGGCTGGCCTTCGCTAGTGTTAAGAGGATGGCGTAAATGTGCAAGATATGTTCCTCCCAGGTGCCGGAGGGGCACCGTGCAGCCCAAATGGGAGGACCTTATATTGCCAGTGCCCGCTCTTTAGCGGATTCCGTTAAGGGAACTTGCCAGTACCCTTTAGTCATATCAAGAGTAGTCAGGTAATGAGCCGTACCCAAGCGTTCAATGAGCTCATCTACTCAGGGCATAGGGTAGGCATCAAATTTGGAGACCTGATAAGATGTCTAAAGTCGTTACAGAATCTCCATGAGCTGTCGGGCTTAGAAACGAGGACGATGGGACTGGACCAGGGGGCTGTGGCTTTCTTCGATAATATTCATATCGAGCATTCTCTGCACTTCCAGCTCCACCTCAGCCCGTTTTGCCTCCGGGAGACGATAGGGCCGTTCCCTGACCACCACCCCCGGGTCCGTCACTATGTCGTGCTCAATCCACGTGGTGCGCCCTGGTGTCTCACTGACTACCTCCGGGATGGACAGGATCGCAGACTCCAGCTCCTGTCTTTGGGGGGCCGTCAAATTAGGACCGAGATTAAGGGGTGTTTTTCGTGAGAAAAGGGAGAGGGTGTTGGTCGTGTGAGGGCGGTCTTCCTGGTCCCTCCAAGGTTTCAGCAAGTTTATGTGGTAAACCCTTTTGCTCGGTCGATGATTCGGTTGTTTCACTAAATAGTCGATGAGCCCCTTTCTCTCCTTTATCTCGTACGGGCCCTGCCAATGGCCTAGCAATTTGGAGTGGGAGGTAGGCACGAGCACCATCACAGGATCCCCCGGCTGAAACTCTCGGAGGGTGGTGTTACGATTGTAGTTACGCACCTGCGCAGTTTGGGCCCACGACATGTGCTCCTTTAGAAGGGGCAGAAGTTTATTCATCCTTTCGCGCAGTTGCGCGACATACTCCAAAATATTGGTGGAGGGAAGCGCCTCCCCTTCCCAACCTTCTTTGACAATGTCCAAAATGCCCCGGGGTTGGCGGCCGTATAAGAGCTTAAAAGGGGAAAACCCCGTGGAGGCTTGGGGCACCTCCTGATAGGCAAAAAGCACAAGGGGTAAAAGCTGGTCCCAGTTCCTAACGACCACGTCGACTACCTTGCGGAGCATCTGTTTGAGCGTTTGGTTAAACCGCTCGACCAACCCGTCCGTCTGGGGGTGGTTAACAGAGGTTTTCAGATGCGTAATACGGAGTAACTTGGCAACCTCCCTGAACGTATCCGAAGTAAAGGGGGTACCCTGGTCTGTGTGGACTTCTTTAGGTATTCCCACTCAGGAGAACAGTGCTACCAATTCCCGTCTGACATTTTTCGTCATAGCGGAGCGCAAGGGAACCGCCTCTGGGAACCGAGTCGCGTAATCCACCATGACCAAGATATATTTATGGCCACGTGTCGAAGGCACCAGGGATCCTACTAGATCGACTCTGATCCTTTCAAAGGGGACATCAATGAGGGGGATCGGGATGAGAGGAGCACGGTCCCGCCGGGGTATCTTACGTAACTGACAGTCGGGGCACGACTGGCAGAAACGCCGGACCTCCTCGTTAATCCCGGGCCAATAAAACCGGAGTTTTATCCTCTCCAGCGTTTTCTCGTCCCCGAGGTGGGCACCAAGGAGGTGGGTGTGAGCCAGCTCACAGACCTCCTGCCGGTAGGTCTGTGGGACTAGCAACAGCTTCCGCACCTTGCCTTCGTGATCCATGACTCGATACAACAGATCATTGACGAGGACGAAGTAGGGTCCGGATGATATGGGAGCATCTGGTGGGTTGCCATTTACCGAAACAATAGCATTCCGGGCAAACTTTAGAGAGTCGTCATTCCATTGCTCTCTTTTAAATGACGCTGGGGTGGACTTAAATTGGAAATCGGCCTGGTTTAAAGGGTCTGCTGGAGCTGGAGGGTTGTCAACAACCGGTCCAGGTTGTACTTCCGGGTCGAGTTCCGTTGACAAAAATACGTCCCCCAGATCCCAGCGTCATCTTTAGCTGCCGAACTGCACGGCGTGGGAGCTGCGGGGGCGGTGCCCTGCCCGCCCATATTGAAACCCAACTCGGCTGCGGGAGTGGCAGTTATTCCACCACATTCACTTTCAGACCAGTCTTGTCCTAAGATAACTGGAAAGGGTGGATTGGGTAACAGCCACTGAGAGGTGTCTCAGGACACCCTTCCAGGTTATGTAGCAGCTAGCGGATCTATACGACTGAGTCTTACCGTGTACACACGTCACATTTACGTGTTGAGGCAGCCACTGTCGTGGTAGAATAAATCGGCGAGCAACAATGGTAATGTTACTCCCGGAATCGAAAAGTGCCACCACTGAGTGCCCATTAACCAAAACCACTCCCATGTTTGGGACAGCCAGGGGATTAGACACAGCACAATACCTCTCTCCTCTGACCCAGGAGCAGTCCATCAATTCCACGTTCTGTGGACAGGCAGAGAGGGTGTGCCCGACCTCGCCACACTTGAAACAGCGGGGGCAAAGCCGGGAGTTTCTCTCTTGGTTTAGCGGGAGTCTCTTGCGTCCGGCGGTGGGGCTCAGGGACAGTGACATGTCCCTGTCGGCAACCGCGAGCAGACCTCTCCAGCCACCCGACTCGGTTCACCACCAGCTGATGCTCCAGTACGTCCAACAGGCTTTTCATGTCCTGGAATGGGTGTCGCCGGACCTGCTGGGCGAGAAAATCTGGCATGGCATTAATAAAGCCTTTACAGGCCACTTGTTCTACTATTTGCCGACCCTGATTGATGTCTGGCCTCAGCCAGCACCCCATTTTGCCCCAGAATTCGAAACCCTGGGCTTGGGCCGGGAGATCGGGGTCGTATCGCCAGTGCCTCCATTCACTTGCCTGCTGGTCCGACGTGACGCCATAGCGGCTCAGGATCTCAGCCTTTAGGAGGTCATACTGAACGGCTTCCTCGACGGGGAGGTCGTGATAGGCCTTCTGCACGATGCCCTTCAGGTACGGCAGAATGATAGAGGCCTACTCCATGCGCGGCCACAGATTCCGTGTGGCCTTCCTCTCGAATGTCGAAAGATATGCCTCAATGTCATCTGCCTCGCTGAGAGGCACAAGTGGAGGAGGATGAGGCTGTACGGGCTCTGGTCTGGCTACTTCAGCTGCTGTGAGCCAGGTCTTGGTCTTTGCCAACTCCTGCTTCGTGGCGGTCAGCTCCACCTGCAGGGTTTGAAGCTGAGTCGCCAGGTTATTCAAAACCGAGTTTAGGTCCTTTCCTTCGGACATTTTTCGGACAGTTGTATCCTGTCGACTACGCCACTGTAATAAGAACACAAGGACAGGTCAAGGTTTGGGGTTTTCGGCCCCATATATTGTAAGGAACAAAGAACAAAAATATTATCAATCTGCACAGGCGCTATGCTTTGACAGCAGGTCATTGCATCACACACTCTTCACTTGTAGAGGGGAACTTAAATAAGGAGGAAATTGAATGGCATGCTGGAAGGGAACCGTGGTGTTGTGTGGGAGGAATGACGTCATCGTAGTGGAAACCAGGAAGGGAAGGAATGTGGAAGTGGCTACGTGTTGTTGTCCAGGCGTCCAGGATTTTATGGCAGCGTTGCGTCTGTCTTTCTATGGGAACAAAAGAAAGAAAGTTTAGTGCCTCGCCTTGATCCCCTGGCCCGATGTGATACGCGGCTCGTCGGGTCTTTCCGCGGCTCCCTATGCGCGCATGCGTGACAATAGGTATGGTGACAAGGAGAGGAATGAAGAAGGTCAGAGGATTGTGGATTTTGCCAAAAGGATGGTGAATACATATTTTAAGAAGAGGGAGGAACATAGGGTAATGTACAAGAGTAGAGAAAAATGCGCACAGGTAGATTACATCCTATGCAGAAGAGCTGATCTGAAGGAAATTGAAGACTGCAAAGTGTAGTTAAGCAGCATAGGATGGTGGTCTATAGGATGATGTTGGAGATCTAGAAGAGGAAGCGAGTGAGGGTAGAGACAAGAATCAAATGGTGGAAGTTGAAAAAGGAAGACTGCGAGGTTGAGTTTAAGGAGGAGGTGAGACAAGCACTGGGAGGCAATGAAGAATTACCAGGCAGCTGGGCAACTACAGCAGATGTAGTAAGGGTGACAGCAATAAGGGTGCTTGGCGTGACATCTGGAAAGAGGAAGGAGGAAAAGGAAACCTGGTGGTGGAATGAGGAAATACAGGAGAGTATACAGAGGAAGAGGATGGCAAACAAGAAGTGGGATAGTCAGAGAGATGCAGAAAGTAGACAAGAGTACAAGGAGATAAGGCGCAAGGTGAAAAGAGAGGTAGCGAAGGCTAAAGAAAAGGCGTATGATGAGTTGTATGAGAGGTTGGACACTAAGGAGGGAGAAAAGGACCTGTACCGATTGGCTAGACAGAGGGACCGAGCCAGGAAAGATGTGCAGCAGGTTAGGGTGATAAAGGATAAAGATGGAAACATACTCACAAGTGAGGAGTGTGTGTTAAGCAGATGGAAAAAGTACTTTGAGAGGCTCATGAATGAAGAGAACGAGAGAGAGAAGAGGATGGATGATGTGGAGATCAGGAATCAGGAAGTGCAATGGATTAGCAAGAAGGAAGTAAGGACAGCTATAAAGAGGATGAAAAATGGAAAGGCCATTGGTCCAGATGAAATACCTATGGAGGTGTCTAGGAGAGATGGCAGTGGAGTTTTTAACCTGATTGTTTAATGGAATCTTGGAAAGTGAGAGGATGCCTGAGGAGTGAAGAAGAAGTGTACTGGTGCCGATATTTAAGAATAACAGGGATGTGCAGGACTGCAGTAACTATAGGGGAATAAAATTGATGAGCTACAGCATGAACTTATGGGAAAGAGTAGTAGAAGCTAGGTTAAGAAGTGAGATGATGATTAGTGATCAGCAGTATGATTTCATGCTAAGAAAGAGCATCACAGATGCAATGTTTGCTCTGAGGATGTTGATGAAGAAGTATAGAGAAGCCCAGTAGAAGTTGCATTGCTTCTTTGTGGACTTGGAGAAAGCATATGACAGGGTGCCTCAAGAGGAGCTGTGGTATTGTATGAGGAAGTCGGGAGTGGCAGAGAAGTACGTAAGAGTTGTACAGGATATGTATGAGGGAAGTGTAACAGTGGTGAGGTCTGCGGTAGGAGTGGAGGATGCATTCAAGTTGGAGGTGGGATTACATCAGGGATCGGCTCTGAACCCTTTCTTATGTGCAATGGTGATGGACAGGTTGACAGACGAGATTAGAGAGGAGTCCCCGTGGACTATGATGTTTGCTGATGACATTGTGATCTGTAGCGATAGTAGGGAGCAGGTTGAGGAGACCCTGGAGAGGTGGAGATATGCCCTAGAGAGGAGATGAATAAAGGTCAGTAGGAACAAGACATAATACATGTGTGTAAATGAGAGGGAGGTCAGTGGAATGGTGAGGATGCAGGGAGTAGAGCTGGCAAAGGCGGATGAGTTTAAATATTTGGGATCAACAGTAAAGAGTAATGGGGATTGTGGAAGAGAGGTGAAAAAAAAGAGTGCAGGCAGGGTGGAATGGGTAGAGAAGAGTGTCAGGAGTAATTTGTGACAGATGGGTATCAGCAAGAGTGAAAGGGAAGGTCTACAGGATGGTAGTGAGACCAGCTATGTTATATGGGTAGGAGACGATGGCACCGACTAGAAAGCAGGAGACAGAGCTGGAGGTGGCAGAGTTAAAGATGCTAAGATTTGCAATGGGTGTGACGAGGATAGATAGGATTAGAAATAAGTACATTAGAGGGTCAGCTCAAGTTGGGAGACCAAGTCAGAGACGCGAGATTGTGTTGGTTTGGACATGTGCAGAGGAGAAATGCTGAGTATATTGGGAGAAGGATGCTAAGGATAGAGCTGCCAGGGAAGAGGAAAAGAGGAAGGCCTAAGCAAAGGTTTATGGATGTGGTAAGAGAGGACATGCAGGTGATGGGTGTAAAAGAAGAAGATCCACTGTGGCACCCCTAATGGGAGCAGCCGGAAGAAGAAGAAGAAGAGTCTTAGTTTTAAAGGTTAACTACTAAAATTAACCTAAAACTCCTAAAAAAGAGGCACAATTCCTCTTAGGTGGCCAAAGATAATGGTATGAGACTTTAAAAGTATATATATAATTGTATAAGAGTATATATATATACCCTGACGGTTTAAAACTCCTTATTACAAAGAAAGAGCCTCTTTCCCGTCTGCGTCCCTACAGTGTGGCGCGAGACCACGGCCGACTCGGGGCGGAGGGCGCTAGGATCCGGGGCACTTAGCAGCCCGTGTCCAATCAGCGTCCTCACAGACTCCCCCCTCGCCGCACACAAAGCCAGTTGCGCCGCACCTACTGTCGGAGGGCTGCTTACTTGAAGCTGATCTTTGGCATCACAGCCATGTTCAGCAAACCCTCCCTCATGCTGTACGGGGACGGCGAAACCTACCTTTCCCGCCGCGCCGCTCCGGCTGGAGAATCCAGCGCCGCGCCATCGGATCGCTAATCGTAGCTCCTCTATGGACGTGACTGCCTTTCTCTCCAGTACCTGCATCTCTGCCCGGAGGGCACGTAGCACCTGTAATAGACGCTGCTCCGCGGGCTGAAAGCACGCCTCCAGCTCTGCCAGAGCAGCCGGCAAAGACAGGAAGTTAACCGACGTGGAGCCTACCTGTCTGTCAGCCTCCGACGCCGGCAACTTCCTGTGGGCCTCCTCAACTGGCCCAATCGGGTCTCCCCCCTGCACACGATGGACATTCCTTGGTCCGGGCACACAAGACACACCATCCAATCGTGTGCCTGTCAGGGGGAGGGACTTCTGGTCCGCGGCCATCTTGCCTCCCCTTCTGCAGTGGCGATGTGCTTGCCGGCAGCCTTGTTGTTGCCGGGGCCTCTCGAGCTGCAGCGTCTCCTCCTCCGCAGCCCTCACGGCTGCCGCCGTGCTGCCGGAGCCCCGCAGACCAGCATGCGCCCGCCACTGACGCGGATCCGGGAAGTCCCTGCCTGTAAAAGAGAAAACACGCCCGGCCCCCACGGGCCGGCTGCCGATAGGCAGGGAACTCACTTCCCCGGACTCGTCCAACCGAGGAACCATCCTCGGCGTGGCCTCTCTTGATGCTATGCCGTCCCGGGCGCCGCAAGCAACAGCGCGCTTGTCGGAGACCGCTGCACTCCTGGTATGCACGCCGCCCGCCTGCTTTAGGGAAAAATGGCCTTCTTGCGGACCCCTGGCGATCCGTGGGGTTCCTTTACCACGTGGGCCTGTGTGATCCAATGAGTGATTAACACGTGCCCGATCCTTATGACCTCACTTCCTGTCTTCCCCTTTAAAAGCCTGCCCTTTTTCCCTTTTTCCTCAGTCTCGTTCTGGACTCAGTTGGATGCACATTAGTGCTGTATATTTGATAAAGACGACTTTGCAGCCAGGATACCATATTATACGGGTGGCTGCCCCAAACCTTTATCTGTCTATGTCTCGTTTTTGTGACAATATACAGTATATATATATAAATAATGTACATGGAAAAAATATCTTTATCTTTAATCAAAGTTTAAATTACTTTTCTGTGATGATGAAAAGAAAAAGAGCTGGAGCTGGAGGCGTGCTTTCAGCCCGCGGAGCAGCGTCTATTACAGGTGCTACGTGCCCTCCGGGCAGAGATGCAGGTAATTGTAAATAAGGATGGAAGAATTCATAAATCAGTTTTTTTAAACATTATAAACTAGTTCAGGGTGTTGTTGACTTGACCATATAAAAATGTAAAATGTTCTTAATAAAAATATAAATAATATGGCTATCTAAAACAGAATACATGTGATGCAGTTGTGTGTTCCTACCAACAATACCTAAAGACAAATAGTAGATAGACACTGACAACATGTTTTGTTAGCCCGCAATCTAGGAGTTATCTTTGATGAACACATAACTCCAGTTCTTAAATCCTTACACTGGCTCCCGGTTAAGTTTAGGGTAGATTTCAAAATCCTCCTTTTAACATATAAAGCATTAAATGGCCAAGGTCCGGGTTACTTGTCTGAACTTATCTTGACTTACAAACCTGAGCGCACATTAAGATCTCAAGATGCCGGTCTGCTTATGATTCCAAGGATTAATAAAATAACAGTGGGAGGTCGAGCCTTTAGTTACAGGGCCCCTAAATTGTGGAATGGTCTTCCTGCTTCTATAAGAGATGCCCCCTCGGTCTCAGCCTTTAAATCCCAGCTGAAGACTCACTACTTCAGTTTAGCATATTCTGACTAGAGCTGCTGATTAACTGTACATACTGCATCTCTGTTGTTAGTCATTAGCACTAAAACATAAGTAACATGATTGTTATAATTTGTTACTAACTCTCACCTATTCTGTTTCTATTCTTGGTACTCAAATGTGGCAATTGGTGCCACGACCCACCTGCCAAGTTGTTGCCTGCCTATGGTAAAGTCATCCCTGATGGAGGATCACAGGAATCATGGGAAAAAGGGGTCCTTTCATCGGATTGGCTGGCCGAGTAACGTTTCAATGGCCAAAGGGGGAGGCAGCTTGATGGATGAGGTCTCCAGGACTCTAAAAATATCCAAATCTTATTATGGGATATCATCTACAGTAAAATTCTGCTCCGTGCTTCTAAAATTTGTATTATTATGCTATATTAAGGATTTGTTCTGTTCTGTGTATTGTATTGTATTGACCCCCTTCTTTTGACACCCACTGCACGACCAACTTACCTGGAAAGGGGTCTCTCTTTGAACTGCCTTTCCCAAGGTTTCTTCCATTTTTCCCTGCAAGGTTTTTTTGGGAGTTTTTTCTTGTCTTCTCAGAGAGTCAAGGCTGGGGGGCTGTCAAGAGGCAGGGCCTGTTAAAGCCCATTGCGGCACTTCCTGTGTGATTTTGGGCTATACAAAAATAAACTGTATTGTATTGTATTGTATTGTATTGTATTGTTTGTGACTATAATAAACTGCTTTAAGCTGAACACAAACATAAGAGTTTTAGTGTCCTGCGATAGTCAGGCAGCATTGATGGATTCTACTTGCGCTGTTTTTTTTCCATTGTTGCAATATTCTGGTGAAACCTTTCAATGAAAGAATCCCACGAAGTTTCCTTTGGTGTGAGTTGCACTCCATGGTTTTGTATGCTTGAAGCATGTTGTCAACCAGCCTGACATAATTTGGAGCTCTGTAGTTCCCAAGAAAATTCCTAACAACATCCTTGAATGCTTTCCATGTGATTTCCTTGGCTCTACTAGCCGATCTTCAATCCGCTTGTCATTGATGACCTGTCTGATTTGTTGACCAACAAAAATTCCTTCCTTAAACTTGGCATCAGTTATTGGTGGAAACATCTGTCTCAAACATTGAAATCCTTTACTTTCCTTGGTAATCACTTTCACAAAATATTTCATCAGACCTATATGAAGAGGAGGCAAAATTATCTTTATTGGGTGGATTATATACCAAATATGTCTTCCCTGGAACCAAATGCTCATGGAGCGGCCAGTTTTTTTTTATTTAATGGGACTCTTTAGCACAAATGAAACAACTGTAGCAGAAATAAACTTCCTAGTAGCAATTCCACCACTTCATAGCCTCCATTGTCGTGTATAATTGTAGCATTTGCACAGCTCAACACAAGTCACACTGCATTACTTATAAACCTAAAACATTATAGTGTTGTGAAGTTTGTAATGAGTCTTCTTTATTTTGTTTATTTATTTATATTTCAAGGTACCCTCGTTGTGTATACTGAAAGTCCCTTGGAGATTTTTGTTGCTTTATGCACAGTCAGGCTAACATCACCCTGATGGTCTCTGATAACACATATCGGGTTCTTTCCTTAATTTGGACTCTTCATTGCTGAACCCTTTATTTTTGTCACTGTATATTACAGAAAGCCTGTATCAGTGTGTATCTGCCAATGAACAGAATGGGCCCAAGATAATTCTAAATAGTACCAAAGTAAAGTTTATCACCTGGAATGGTAAGAGAATGTACCAGGTTGAGCATGAAGAGGCTAGATTTTTATGGATGATAATGTATAATATGTATTAATAATATACTTTTTTGTAAAAACTACTATATACAGTAAATTTACAATATGTTATAATTCTTTATTAGTGTAGGGGGATCTAAAGGAGAAAGGGGCATCAGGCAAGGAGGCATACAACAGATGAGTGGTACAATATAACAACACCACATGAAAGTGGGAAGAGCTTTAGAAGAAGAAAGACAGTTATTTAATTCTTTGCATTGTTTATCCAAACTAAATACAAGTCTTCCATATATATATCTATACTAATAAACGGCAAAGCCCTCACTCACTGACTCACTCACTCACTGACTGACTGACTCATCACTAATTCTCCAACTTCCCGTGTAGTTAGAAGGCTGAAATTTGGCAGGCTTATTCCTTACAGCTTCCTTACAAAAGTTGGGCAGGTTTCATTTCGAAATTCTACGCGTAATTGTCATAACTGGAAGTTGTTTTTCTCCATTTACTGTAATGGAGATGAGCTTGAAACCCGTGGGGGCGGAGTTTCGTGTGACATCATCACGCCTTCCACGTAATCACGCAGTACGTAGAAAACCAGGAAGAGGCCCAAAAAGCGCTGAAGAAAACATGCATTATATAATTGAGAAGGCAGCGAAACAATAAGAAGCGAGCGAGTGACATATACAACCATATTCATGAGTTCTGCTACTTCGGAAACAAAGCACGATGTAAACCTAAACTTTAAATTAAGTTCATAGACAGGCTGCCGCTGGCATTTGTAATTTAGTGCCTGCCCATATAAGGCAGTCCGTCAGCGGCAATCCAATAGCAAACTGCCACGGGTAAATATTCACGGGTGAAGGACTGTGCTTATGCAGAGGAAGATGACATGGTCAGGGTGGTGTTTGGCACAAACTCAGCGAAACTGCGAGAGAAAGTTTTAAGTGCCGGGACTTCGAGCCATGGACATAGGACGACATGGCACCAGCACAGCTGGGAAACTTCGATGCATGTACACCGAGCGGCTCACGTGAACTGACGCAGTGCACAGATAAAAAACAACAGTTCCAAAGAGCGCTGAACAAAAAACGAATTACACAATTGAAAAGGCAGCAAAAAAATATTAGCGTCTGATACATACAAGCATATTCATAAATGATACATACAAGCATATTCATAAATCCAGCTACTGCGGAAACAAAGCATATGGTGGAAAAAGTCAATGTCCCGCTAAAGGAAGACAGTGTAAAAAAAACCAGTGCATGCAGTGTGTCAGGTCTCAGATAAAGAAGAAGACGAGCTGTTTATTGATGCAGTAAGAAACGAATCGATGAATGAAACCTGTCATCTTTACAACGATTGACAAACACGGAATGTAACTTGAACACAACACATCCTACAAATACGAACCTGATTGAAAGAAATGTTAATCAAATCCTTGATGACAGCAACAATCAGTAAGACTCACAAAACGAATACTGTATATTGACAGTCATGTTACGTTATTTTTAAAATGTTCCCTTTTCTTTTTCATAGCTTTTTTAACACACTACTTCTCCGCTGCGATACGCGGGTATATATATATGTATATATATACCCCGATCTACATACTCGAATAATGGATACTTTATTCGCGATCAATGATTGTTTTGGTAAAGCCATACTCAGTGTATTCATTAGATGAACGGTAAAAAAGTAAGAGCGAGGGGACGGTAACTTACTGAAGCACACAAGCAAAACCACAATAGCACGCGGGCTCGATGTACTGACTTGCGCGATCACATTCCAAAAAATATTTCTTTTCAAGTTCTATTTAGTCCATATGAGTCAAACTCAAGGCCCACGGGCCACATCCGGCCCGGCGTGTAATTATATCCGGCCCGCGAGATCATTTTATATACTGTATTATTGTTATTAATGGCTCGGGTATATGAAGCGCTGGTAACACAATAAACTACAGATCCCATAATGCAGCGCTTCACCTGCCTTGCTGAACACTTACCGCGTTAATCAAGTCTAGCTTGCAAGTTATTGCGAAGCTAGCCCACACGATGCTTAAGAGAAAAGTTGATTCTGAAAATAGAGCCTTTAAAAACCGATGGGAGGCTGAGTATATGTTTACTGACATTGCCGTTAAACCCGTGTGTCTCATTTGTGGAGCTAATGTGGCTGTAATTACAGAATTTAATCTAAGACGGCACTATGAGACAAAACATCACGGTAACCTGAAAGACCTGAATGCAATGCAGAAGATACAGAAAGCAGAAGAATTAAATAAGAATCTGACACTTCAGCAGACGTTTTTACCCGTGCACAATCACAAAGTGATTTCAAGTGAAGCTGCTTTTATGGGAGACACAAATGCACCAGTGCAACTTGCCCCACTTTCCCTGTTGCCAAGTAATGTTGAACCAAGTCGTCACTACGGTGTTCCCAAATACGCATTTTGTTGATAAACTGAGCGCACTGAGTTTGCACAGCGCTTTGGTGACTTTGAAGAACAAAAAAAGTCCGTCTACATGTGGCTCGAACCTTGTGCATGTTTGGTAGCACATATCTGTGTGAGAAGCTCTTCTCAGTGATAAAGACTAACAAAACAGCACACAGGAGTCGCCTCACTGATGAGCACCTGCAGTCCATCCTGAGAATCTCCACAACACAGAACCTCACACCAAACATAAACGAACTTGTTGCCAAAAAAAGATGCCAGGCGTCCAGCTCTAAAATGACATATGAGCAAAGACAACTGAATGATTTGATTTGTTATTGCTGAAAGGAACACATTTTATTTATATTTCCAGGTTTTGTTATGCAGCATGTTCATATTTGAATTTGTATAATTTTGACAGGATATATTTTTATGGAGATCAAAATCTTTTGGGATATTTAAAATCTAAGTTTATTTTTTATATAAAATTACATAAGAGTAAAGAAATTTGAATGTTTGTTCTTTTAAAGTTTACTTTATTTCTAACTTGTATAATTTAGACAGCATATATTTTTATGGAGAGCAAAATATTATAAGTTGTTTAAGGTTTGAGTTGATTTATTCAGGAATAATATTCCTGTCTGTTTTTACCATTCCTACCAAAGATATTTCTGTCGACTAAATAAAAATTCCTTCTATTTAAAATTTAAATAGAACTTGAACAAATACGATAGTTCATAATATCCACGCAGACTTGCACGTAAGAGCGGGAGTTATCCGTTTTAACAAGCAGCGTATTACACTGATACGAAATAGCTGTGTGTGTATATATGTAGATATGTATGTATATGTATATATATGTTTATATATGTGTGTGTGTATGTATATATATATGTATTTGTGTGTATATATGTGTGTGTATGTATGTATGTGTGTATGTATATGTATGTGTATATATGTAGATATATATATGTATGTATATATGTGTGTGTGTGTATATATATGTGTATATGTATAGATATGTATATATATATGTTTATGTGTGTGTGTGTAAATATATATATATATTTATATATATATATATATATGACAGCAACACTCATCACTCACAACAGTGACAAAACAATTACATTGACAATCATGTTACGTTATTTTCAAAATGTTTCCTTTTCTTTTTCATTGCTTCTTTAACACACTACTTCTTCGCTGCGAAGCGCGGGTATTTTGCTAGTATATATATATATTTATGTGATTTGTTATCACATCCACCTTTTAGTTTTAACAGAATTCCATAACATAGGATTAGAAGTAACCTTTCAGTGAGTAGACTAGTCCCCATATCATTTTTTTAATAACTCTACAAATCAACTATTTTCAGTCTACTAAATCTGCCAGTCATTTTCAGAGGCTTCACGTAACATTGTTCTCTTGTTCTAATTCTATCCATCCATTTTCCAACCTCCGTATCCAATTCTGTGGCAATATGCTTAGCAGTAGGAACATAAAATTTAAAACAAAGTTGTATTAAAGTTGGTAGAATCTCTTTAGTCACTGCAAATCGAATACCTTACTTGTCATTTGGAATCTTTGTTTACACAGTTGTAGCCAAATTGTTTTTTCATTCATTTCCTGCTCACATACAGTAAGAAGGTGACAATTACATTTTTGATCAGTAGCAATACAAATAACAACACTCACATGTGAATTCATAATGAATAGAAAATATCCTGGAAAAAAAGTGGAGCCTGGCAGTTCTTTAGTCTGATCAAAATAATTTTGGTTAGTTGTATGCTAAGATATTTAAACTAAAACAGTTTCCTTGTACTTACAGCTTTCCTGTGCTACACAAAGAGCCAAAAGCCACACTATCTTTGCTCCTATGAAAAACCTGTATGGACTTTGATAGGCACAGAAAGCTTTATTAAATAGCAATATTTCTATATATTTAATTAGTGTCCAGTAATATATATATATATATATATATATATATATCTTACAGAATTCTGATACATGCTGCATTACTCATGTTGAGAGGGTGTCTGTGAGTCTTTGGCTCGGTCCTTCATGTTTCACTACTCTTTAAGTTTACCTCACAGACCTGAACTGCATAAGAGGATCAGGAAATTGATGGACGGATGGACCCCCGTGACCCTGTAGTTAAGATATAGCGGGTTGGATAATGGATGGATGGATACTCCTTTCCTTTACCATGCACAGTACAGCCATTTTGGAGTTTGCTTTGTTCTTTGGGTGTAAATATCTAAATAAAAAGATGGATTTATTAACTCTTTGATTTAAACGACCTCTGTAGTATACTGGTTTGCATACAATGATCAAGCAGGGTGTTGTCATTATGCTCATATCTGATCCCCTGGACGTGTGCGGTAGCAGTGACGATAGTACATACTATATTTTCTAAATTCATTTGTAAATTTTTCATCATGTGGAGGATATAAAAAGGGGATGGGTGTTAGTTATTTCACAGCACATGAAGGACTAAGCATATTTATAAAACACAGGGACATCATCACAGACTTCATCATCAGCAACTAACATTTATTTCTACAGCACATTTTCATACAAAGGATGCAGCTCAAAGAGGTTTACAACATGTCAAAGACATTTCATGCTTGTTTTTGAATTCACGATGGCCAATGAGGACATTTACCACAACACTCTATTGAGTAGTTCAATGAGTGCTTTGTCAAAGGAGAACTCCAGAAGCATACCAGATTTCTGCCTTAACTGGGTTACTCACCTTATCCCGGTTGTGTGTGTTCATGTAAATGCACTCTCTGACACACATCTTTCCTCTTAATGTAGCTAAAGTAGATGAATAGGGCACACAATAAAGTCCTAAGAAATGTCATTTATTTTGTTTTTATTATAGTGATTTTGCATTTGGTCAATGCAACTGCTCGTTCACATTTCCAGAGTCTGCTGCTCAGATTCCAGCCGTCATTGTCCATGTGAAATTTGCACAATTCTCTTAAATCTGTGTGATGGTTTCCCTAGATACTCCAATTTTTCCTCTTCTCACATCTCAAATGAGGAGAGGTCAGACTCTGCAAAGGGGCAGGGCATGGGTCAAAAGCCTACCTAGAATTTGATGGACCCTACTGCAAAAAAAAAACAAACAATTTAGGCCTTACCTCAAGTGAAACTAAATTAAATCTAATTAAAGAGTATAACCATCAATAAGATTATATAAGCTGCATAAAAAATCAATAATGATAGTTAAGATTTATGTAGTTGTTGGAATGATAACACCATTAAAATTTTCAAGTAGGCAAGCATGTAAATAATAAAGCCTTGTGAAACAACAACTATGGAGTTACTATGGATTGCTCAGCCCCATGGACCCAAGTGTAACTGTCCCACCCTCACTGCCTAAAGTGGTAACATCTGGGTGAGCAAACCACAATTACAAGACTAGAAAAATTACATTATAGCTTATCACTTACAACATACACAAGGAATTAAAGAGGTCTACGAAACCTAAAGAAAACAGTTAACTCTTTCCAAAATGATTAGCTCCACAATTACTAGTCCTCAGATGGCAAGGCATGTACATATTGTGCAGAATGATATCACACAGTCTGTCAGTGTACAGAAGGTTACAGGATATAAGGAGAATAGCTCACAAATGGTGCACAGTTGCAGAACACCCAGGTCATAAGAGCAAATAAAGAGTAAAAGGTTTTGTATAATGGACACAATAATGTGTATAATATGGTATATATAGTTAAATAACTCATTTACAACCCACAATAAAAACATAATACCCATTAAAAAATGGGAGCATGGGAAAGGCTGATCTGGAGTTTAGGATAAATAACACAGATCATCATTTGTTTGTTTTTTTGTGTTTTTTCTTTTTCTTTTTTTAATGTCTGAAGCTTTTAATTTTCACTTTGGAAATTTTCTAATTAGTTAGTATTGTTTATTTTGTAGTACTGTGAGTCACTTATGTCTTCTTCCTTTGCTGATTATTCCATTATCTTGTAATAATTGTTTACTCTGTTGGAATCCACACCTAAAGAGATATTCAGCCTAAATTTGTATTTGTTATTTTGTAACAGAAACTCAATTTCAGACCACTTTACAGGCACCTTAACTGACAAGCGATTAAAGGAAAATAAACCAATCAGACAATCAAAGAAATCGAAAGTCTCAGCAGCTTTCCATGCAGCAAACGTCCATCAGTTTGGGGTAGCACACCCAGCCGTTTCTCTTATGAATGGTTAGTTTAAAAAATGTTTGCACCTTTTCCCTTTACCTTTAGAATAAAATGTTTGTTCTCGATAATGGCTTTTAAAGATGCTGAATATGAATTTTGCATTTACTTATTTATTGGAAATTGTTTTAAGGATAATAATATGATATTTTGTTAATCTTCTTGTGAAGCCATCTTGGATTTCTTTGGGTGCCACCATTTTAGAGGTATTATGCTAGAGGTTGCCACAGCATTACTAGAATTAAATGACACCAGAAGTGATGTCACAACACAATGAGATGATGGCTTTCCAAATCTGTGGATATTAACTAAGTGTGTTAGTGTATGTGAATCTCCAATTTACATTTTTGTGTACAGAGTCTTATGCCTTGAACTTATACAGTACAATAATTTAGCTTACTGTGTTTACTTTGAGTTAGAAGAAATATAGAACTGTTTTTGGTTTTGGAACTTGGCTTGTTTTTTCAACTACTTCTCATCTTCTGGGTTCTTTCATTAAAACAATCTCTGTCATCACCTTGGTGTGGACTGAATAGCTTTCACACTCTCAGCCATCTTAACTTGCATGTAGCAGGAATCTGAAACTCTTCTTCATCTGTGTTGATGGATATCCTTTCTGTCAGGTTTGTCAGTCTTTGAAGATTTACAAGCCATTTTCCAGATGTCCCATGCTTGAGAGACAGTCATATCTTTTTCTGGTGTACCCCACCAATTCTTCTACAAATAGATCCATAAATAGAAAGCTTGCTTTCAGGAACATTAATGTAGCCACCTCTCTAGTTCAATTCCTGAATGTTCTATAAAACCACAGGTAGGTTTAATCCAAGAACTCTGTTTCCATAACGGTGCTTAGACATGCAGTTAGATCAACTATCAAATGTAAATTTACTCACCATGTTTATGCCCACCCTGCGATGAATTGATGTCTCATCCTGTTCATGTTCCTGGTTTTTGAGCATTGCTTGTTGCTACCATTTGACTACCAATGGACCTAAACTGGCTAAGAAGACCAGAAGATAACATGATTATTCATGTAACACTTTCATGGGGCGATTAATTTTCTGTTCTGAAGTTATCAACCATAAATTGATATAACATGGCCGGTCTACTATCACCTTCAATTCAAATATGGGGCAAGGCACGCTCCAACACCTGCTTTTTGGACAATATAGTGGAAAGCTTCTCATTGTATGTTATTTTCAAGAAACTCATCAAATAACTGGCCTAGGGATAAAGAGTCTTATTTTCTAAAAGACCCAGGACCCAGATCTATATATATAAAATGTAAGATGACTGAATGGGTGACATATCAATGCCCAGCCTCAACCATTGGTCCTAGAAACATGACATTTGGAGGATATGTTCCTTTTATGACATAGGCAACCATTAAGAAAGGATTTTTCCAAATTCTCTCCCTGAAGGGGTGAAAAGGGAAAAGAATGATTTTTACAAATCTGATCATTGTACATAATAAAGTAATTAAAGTAATAAAAATATAAGAAGCAACTGTAATAAACAATTACTATTGAAATTTGAGATATGAAAAATTCAACAAAAAAGATTTACAATAAAAAGTATAAAAGGGCCCTTATAGACAAGTTGCAATCAAATATGTGATTTAGCGCATATAACCAGAAACTTAAAGACCTGATATATTTCCATCCATCCATTATCCAACCCACTATATCCTAACTACAGGGTCATGGGGGTCTGCTTGAGCCAATCCCAGCCAACACAGGGCAGGAAACAAACCCTGGGAAGGGCGCCAGCCCACTGCAGGGCGCACATACACATACATCCACACACCAAGCACACACTAGGGACAATTATGGAATCGCCAATGCACCTAACCTGCATGTCTTTGGACTGTGAGAGGAAACCAGAGCACCCAGGGGAAACCCACGCAGACACGGGGAGAACATGCAAACTCCACGCAGGGAGGACGCGGGAAGCAAACCCGAGTCTCCTAACTGCGAGGCAGCAGCACTACCCACTGCGCCCCCGTGCTGCCCCGATATATTTTCAATTATTAAAAATATATTATGTGAATCTTTATTTAATAATTTAAAAAAAAGTATTTTAAAGAAATTCAACTTAAAAAGATAAAGATATAACAAATAGCATATTAATTAATATTAACATTGTTGAGTTACTATAAGAGATGTGTCTCATTAATGCTTTATATGGGATATAAAAGCAGATGCTTTTCTGAGTTTTATTTAGCTCAAATTGATGAGCAGATTTCTACTATCTATTTAAAATTATTGATGATTGAGACTACAGTTTGTTGTGAAGTAATCCGAGAAGGGGTGAATTCTTTATATGAAATTGATAAAAAAAGATTTTTTTTTTATTTGAAATTAAACATCAGGAAAAAGTATTGTTTTCTTTTTGGTTATACATTCTATTTTGTAAACTTAGTATGATAACATTTAAGTAAATTTATTATGAAGCCAGTAAAGCAGCGGGTATCAGCTAGTGTATTTATAAATCTTCACCAAACTTCAGTTGTGACTTCTGTCTATACTGTTGCAATCTAATCTGAATCATATGTTGTTGTCTAATCTATAGGCCTTCATTCATTTTCTATATGCACAGAAGCCATATCATTAACAACAAGCCCAAAGGCTCAGGCAATGTGAACAGGAAGTTAGTCCAGAGCTGTAAATCATTCAGGGTCAGCTTAAACAAGTGATCAATGACTGAACAAATGGCTGAAAACTTAAATTGGAAGGGAAATCCAAGAAAGAAACCCAAGTGAACTCAGAGAGAGAGAGAGAATATTCAGATCCCACACAGAGACTAACTAGGATTCAAGATGGATGAGGCAGTAATGTTACCTTTTGTGCTATGTTGCAGAATTTTTTTTCATGTATTTTTGAAATAAAGTATGAAACACTCTGAGCCATGCTATTCTAAAGAATCCTGTAGGACAATAACAGGAATCCAAATCTGACGAATGGATAAATCAGTTATTTGAGTCATACATCACTATCACAAAAGTTCATTACTAGAAAATCCACATTATAGGGCAAACTGAAATTAGGACACAAATTTGTATTAAACATTTTATAAATCATTCCTCCACACCTTTGTCCCCTTCCATTCTAAGTCTGTATTGGAATTTCCAGTACTTCTTAAAAGCTAATAAATACTTGTGAGGGTTGAACTGGTGTCCCAACCCTGCTCCCTTGACCAGAAATGGAGACCGTCCTAGAGGAAGGTCATCAAGAGAGATGCCATATTGTGGACCCGGAATGACACTACTGCTGCTACTACTCTGGGGCTAGAGTCCCAGCAGCCACAGAGGAACATAGTGGATGGACTTAGGATGTTGGAAGGACTGAACAGTGGGTGCCTGCCATTGACAGAGTATCTCAGCATTCACTAAACAGAAGCATCTCATCTGGCAAGCCCCAGTATAGATACCCTCAGGGAAACATGGGAGTTGTAGTTCCCTGAAGAATTCTGTATGGGTCGCCTGTGGGTACCGTCAGATATTGACTGCACCATAACAATTGTGGTCCTGCCCGAGTTAAAAAGAGGCCACTGCTTGGGCATCAGAGGAGATGGCCAACACTTTCCTGGGTGGAGGAGGAGGAGAATAAAGGAAAGACTGTCATGCCGTACTGTTGGGTGTTTGAACTCTTTACAGCAGTGTGGAGAAGAAACCTGTAAAGGGTACACTTTAGTTACTAAACAAAAGAACTGAATTTGAACTCAGGACTGTGTTTGTGGTAGTTGTGTCTGGGGTATTGGGGCTTGGTGTGCCCCCTACAGGCTACAAACTATAACTCATGAAGGTTATTACACCAGTTCTCAGGTTTGTACTGTTTCCTCCCAGTGTGAAATACACATACGTAAAAATATTTTCTCATTGATTATAATTTTCTTTCTTTTATTGAGTCATGTTATTATTAATTCATTGTGATATTTTGTATTATAAAGCTGGCAGCAATCAATCAATCAATGCTCCTCAAATCAAGGTTTTTGGTGCTTTCATCCTTTTATTTTAACAAGTGACTTTGTTTCCTCAACTCCCTGATACACTTAATTGAGAGTAACTTCTGGAACTGTTATCTTCATTTTTATGGCAATCTCTTAAAGTGACCATAAAATAAAATTTGTATACTGTACAAGTAAGAAAAAAAATGAAAAAGAGGCTGTCAGACCAAACACATTTTGTTTCAGGTAGGGTTACAAAAAAAGCCAGAGTCTTTCTCAGCTTTACCAGGTACAAAGCTTATAGGGGATACACACGTACACATCCGCACTCCCTGACAAGAAGACCAGTTTAGAATTACTGTTCAAGCTAAAGCATGATAAAGGGGGAATAGAGAAGAAACCTAATCTGAGAATGAACTTGTGACAAAGCTTACATCTGCTGGCCCATTATGCCACACTTCAACAGAAGCCAAATGAAGCATTGGTCCAAATAGTGAGGCGAGGCTTTCTGATGGTGAGAAGACTTGCTCAGTTCTCTCAGGCTGGGCAAGTACTCTGGATAGTTCCCGCAGATAATAGCTTTCTGTTTTTCCATTACGGAAATTCACTCAGTGATCTATTAGATTTGAATAGTACACTCTCCTGCTCTTCACGTTGATGAAGCTTTGCATAGCTGAGTTAATTTCCCATTGATCAGTTTATTAAAGCCTTAACTGTAGAAATAAAGAAAAACAAAACACCCTAGCAAATCAATATAATGATTTTATTTAGAACAGGTCTGTGTGCTCTCTTTAAACTGAATGTTAATGTGCTTATCACTCTTATCTAGAGATACTACAGTGTTTATTTATGTCTCCCATGTCAGAATCTCTGCTGATTTGGCTATTTGTCATGCAGTTAAACAAAATAAGCCAGTTCAGATACCACAAAGGATGTTTGAAACTTTCAAAATATCTTGTATTATATAAGAATTGCACATAATGGTTACTATTCTGGGTGGCACGGTGGCGCAGTGGTAGCGCTGCTGCCTCGCAGTTAGGAGACCCGGGTTCACTTCCCGAGTCCTCCCTGCGTGGAGTTTGCATGTTCTCCCCGTGTCTGCGTGGGTTTCCTCCGGGCGCTCCGGTTTCCTCCCACAGTCCAAAGACATGCAGGTTAGGTGGATTGGCGATTCTAAATTGGCCCTAGTGTGTGTTTGTGTGTGTCCTGCGGTGGTTTGGCACCCTGCCCGGGATTGGTTCCTGCCTTGTGCCCTGTGTTGGCTGGGATTGGCTCCAGCAGACCCCCGTGACCCTGTGTTCGGATTCAGCGGGTTGGAAAATGGATGGATGGATGGTTACTATTCTGTTTAAGAAATGGTTGTGAAGAGTAAAAACTGTATAATAAAATTTTAAAAAATACTTCATTTGAAGGCAAATATGAGGTTAAGTCAATAATTATTCAAGTTCCATTTCTAAAATTTATAGATATCTACAGTAGAGAACATGCAGACACATCATTTTTCAACCTAGTACCCTGGCTTTTCAGTGCACTTGGTCCAACATTTCACAAATATGTTTATGCCCTCATATAAATACATTTTTGATTGACCACTCAGCCACTCATGTACCGCTTCTTTCACATATTGGTCATGAGAAACTGATAACCTCTTAAGGCATCTTTACTTGGACTCTCATCGGTTTGTCAGAATCATGATACAGATGTGTTCAATGCTGTCGTTGATAGTGCATGTGGAAAGGCATCCTGCCCCTTCTTTGTGCTTAATACTCAATCCATTTGTAAACACTCCATCATTGTTCAGAAAGCCTTCTGTGGATTTTAGCCCCAGGTACACCTTCAGCCAATAGAAATCACTGCTCACTGCTATTCTTTTTGTGCAACTAGAGAGAGGAGTGACCATGTTTACTCCTAGAAAACAATAAAAACTGACTGATCAAGGCTGAAGTTTTACCACAGACACTCCATGGTTCCAAATAGGGAAAGCTGTAGGGCCAACCCAAACAAAATTATCACAAAAGTACAGATAATTATTGACTTACCCACATACTGTATTAGCCTAAAATGTATGTCTGGGTCTCTTCATTGTTAATGCAATTCCAGTAGTTGTACCACCTGCATTAAGAAGCACACTTCATATCACAGACTGGTGAAAAATTAAATTAGCTGTCTTTTCACATTACATGTGGAGTTTTGACAAGGGCATAATACATCCAGATAGAATTATGTTTACCGTATCGCATTTTTAAAAGCATGTTGTTAAAAAAAATCATTTAGTCGCATGCCACTTTTATTATAATTATTATTATTATTATTACACTAATGTCCTCATCACATTTCATTTCCATTGTTTGCATACCCTAAAAAAGGCAGGTTAAGTGACTTTCCAGGGTTACACAATTAGACAAAAGTGGAGATTGAACTAGCAATGTTGTGGTTTAAATGTCATTGCAGCCTTTTCCCTGTGCATCTCCAGGGGGCAAAGCCTCCTTTGACTAGTTGTTGTCTTTAATGTTTCTGGTAACATTCGAGGTATTATGGAATCCACAAAAACTAACTAAGTGACCTAAACTTTGAATTAAGATCTTTTAAAGATGACATGATGAGGCTTTGTTCCACTGGGGGAAAAGGACACTTAACAAACTTTCATGTGTTTGGCAACCTTGCAATGGCTCACTGATATATTTCAGCCAGAGTTACATTCTTAGCTCAGGAATTATTGTTTATTTAAAATGTCTGTTTTAATTATAATATACTTTTGTTTATTGGTTTTGTTCTGTCTGTTCTTTATTTTTAATTGTTCTGTAAAGAGTTTTTATAGCAATTTTCATTGTTGTCTGCCCTGTCTCCTACATATGGAGCCTAAGGAGGCAGGTCCACCAAATCATGCAGTTGGAATCATCAAGCCTGCTCTTTGAAGTTCTGGCTAGGCTGCCTGGCATTAGACCTCTTCAGTGGCTCCAGACTGGCTATTTTGTGCTTGATTTGTGGCTGGCACCACTTTTTACTATTTTTGTGTGGCAGGATCACATCATTCACCACTTGAATTGCGTTATATTTCAGCTAGGGTTCATTTCCTAAGTTATGTGTATTTTTTGTTTTATTGATGTTTTTGAACTATTGTTTTTCATGACCTTATATAATTTATGTTAGATTTTCTTTTTACGTGTTATTTGTGTATTCTGTCTTTAAATTAACTTGTGTTTTATGGATGGATACACAGGAGGTGGGGCTACTTTGACATCATAGCCACCCCACAGTCTTTATATTGAGGTCAGAGAGATGGTCCCAGCAGTGGATCATTGAGAGTTTATTGCAGTCATTGAGAGATTGTTGAAGTTCTGTGAATATTCTTTTATTTTAAATTGTTTACTTTTTTGTGGCGCATTGGTTGTGTTCTTGGATTCTGCTACTTACATTGCATTTTTGTACTTTCTTTTACTTTGGATTGTCTTTTAGCCACTATAATGTACTAGTAAGACATCTGGAGCATTGTGTACGGTTGTGTACGGTCACAATGGTACAATAAAGACATAGCAGCACTTGAAGCTTTGCAGAGGAGAGCAACTAAGTGCATGCCAGGACTTAAAGAAATGCCCTACCTTTGACAGATTCAGAGAATTAAACCTGTTTAGTCTCGAGCAGAGGAGACTATGTGAAGTCCTAATCCAGGTATTTCTAATCCTCAAAGGCATTGATAAAGTAGATTCAGCAACATTATTTCAGCTTAAGTGAATGACTCAATGGAAATTAAAAGGAAGTACATTTAAAACTGAAACCAGAAAGCACTTGATAACACAAAGAGGTGTGGGACTCTGGAACAAACTACCATGTAGTTGAAGCAGAAACCTTCACAAACTTAAACATGAATCTCGATGACATATTGGGACAGCTTAGCTATTAGCTAAACAAACAGCCTTGATGGTCTGAATGGTCTCCTCTTGTTTCTTACGTTCTAGTGTGATGGCCAGTATTTAACCAAATATAATACAGCATAGGGTTGACAGTAACGTTAAATGAATCCTCACGAGACTTACAATGTTAGTGCATAATTCCAATTAGAATCAGATTTCATACAATACCTGCGCTTGGCGGAATCCTCTTCTTTAGCGGACTAGCTGATTAAGCGGTCAGTTGAGGGGCAATTTTCATTCTGAGTGTGCACGGCTACCTATTCCCTTTACGCTGCTAAAAGCTGGCAAGCAGCTGATTTCACAATAGTCACAAAACGTTAAAGGGGAGAGCAGTCACAGTGCAGGGATGGTAGAAGTTTTACTTTACTTGTTCATGCATTTTGTTTTTTTATTGTTGTTTAAGAGTTTAGAAGTAATTCCCAGTGAGGTGTGAAATGTAGGAAAGTTAGTTTATGTGTAGGAATAAAATGAGAATAAGGGGATGGACTCCTTCATCTTTCAAAATGGTATGCACCCATTGCCTTTCAGTGAGTGAGTAGGAAATGCTTAAAAAGCCCCTGTACCATTAGTTTGACAGTCAGTGGTGAGGACAGGTATCGCTATTGTGTGTATTGCAAATTTTTTGAAAATTCTAAATTTGTTATTTTTTGTAGGATATTGCTATTTTGCTTTGCTTGATGGATGCATTTTATTTTTATGGATTGTTTACCTCTTCATGACACATTTTTTTTGCTGATTTTTGTTCTTTATCTCACTAACAAATACTGGATTATGATTCTTCCTGCAATAAACTTCAGCGTCTTTGGTTTCAAAATGCTTTGTGCTTTATCTGTGTTTTGGGGCATCTTGAGTGCCGTCCGGGTATGAACTACTAGCGGGTACTGACTTAAGACAGTGCATCGTGACGTCCAGGCAAATCCTTTTTTGTTATTTTTCTTTCTTTTTATTTAATCATTAAATTCTTAATGTATAAATATACTTTGTTTTGAATTGTCTCAACAAGCCAGGGATTTACGGATGCTCTGTTCCTTGTAAGGATTTTTTGTATTTTTAAGGTCTAAGTTTTTAAGATCTTATTTTGGACTTTAAAGCAAGCTTCCCATTTTTGGCATGATCAGGTCAAAGCCTGGAGGTCTTTTGTGATCTGGTCTATGAAGGTCTGTACCTGCTTGTGGAGCCTTTTGGAGGCCTCAAACCCCTTTCATCATGTTTTTAACTGCTAATCATGATATATTGCTGGTCATGTGCTGAAACAAATTGACAAATTTTGTGAAGTATAAAAGGCCTTTGTCATTCTAGGCAGTTTTGCCTTTCTTTTTTTTGCTACAGAATATGCTGTATTAGCCAACCATTACAAGGTCTTTGCAGGAAAACTTAAGACAGTAGATCCAGCTCCATTTAATCTTGGTTATAAAGTGAAATTAGGCAATCAGCTCACAATTTTAATTTGGTTAAAATATAAAGAAATATTTCTTTTTTAAATCTTCTGACCTTTGGCAAATGCAAAGTTGAAACCTTTAATATTATGGACAGTTAATTCAGTCGATTGAGTAAAGATTAAAGCTCTTTTTTTACCAACAGTGTTTTGAGACAGCCCTGTCACTCTGAATTTCTGTCAATGGTGAGCACTAACTCCTTGTTTATGTGAAGACTGCACCTCCCGGAATTTAACTGTCTAATTAACCAAACACCAAACAGAGTCACAGCCACAAAACAGATCAGTAGAAAAAAAATAAGCAAAATAAGAAACATGTATGTTACCTGTGTGGTGTCAAAAATCAATAATGTAAATTACGAATTGATTCAGAATTAAATACTTAAGCCCTGCTATTAATGCAGTTTGCATTCTAAATAGGAAATTAAGCACTTATATGTCAGCAATATCCATCAATTATTAAACTTGCTTAATCCAGTTAAGGCTCACAAGGGCTACAGTCTATGCCAGCAGTGTCGGGTACAGGGCAGAAGCCAACCTTGGACGGGGCACACTTGGCTAAATTAGGCCAATTTAGAATTTAGCAAATAACTGAACACATAAGTGTTTGGGATGTGGGAGGAAACTAGCTGCTTTTGTACTGACAAAGAGTTTAGGATAATGATTTTTGTCTTGATCTAGTTGCAAGTATAATAATGTAGTAGTATTACACTATCTTGCTCGTTTTTTATCTTGTTCTCTGTTGCTTTAAATGGTTGCACCTGCTAATTATTATTTTATATATTACTAGGGAGCTCTGCCCCCTGCTCGCTTTGCTCGCCCACCCCCATGTTTGGTTTACCGGATATACAATTTAAAGAGATTGTTATTTTCATGGGAATTGTAACATATGCATTATTTTCACTTTTACTTTAAAAACTTTTGTAAAAACAATATTTGTCCTTTATTTCCGGCCCCGGGCGTGGTTACATCTCTTTCTCGCCAGACATATAATGCTGCTCGCGTTGTGAAGGGGGCAGCTGAACGCACGCTAAGGATAAGCCATTGGATCATCTGCTGTCTTTCTGCCACTGGTGAGCTCCCTGTTCTGCTTGTCACATGTCGTTGTTTTAAGAGCTGTAAGCACATGATGCGTGTCTGCCAAAAGCAATCAAGCAACTGCTAG
The DNA here is from genome assembly GCA_026402145.1 of Polypterus bichir lapradei. Lineage (NCBI taxonomy): Eukaryota > Metazoa > Chordata > Cladistia > Polypteriformes > Polypteridae > Polypterus > Polypterus bichir. Next base: position 84,730,303 of record JANRMT010062854.1, read on the forward strand.
GTTAGATGTCCGTGGACTTGTTTTAAATATTGGCTCACTACCTTGTCTCGCATGACATTGTAAAAACAATACTTGCCCTTTATTTCCGACCCCGGCGTGGTTAAATGTCTTTCTCACAGGAAGTATAACGCTGCTCACATTGTAAAGGGGGGCAGCGTCGATTATTTTAAAGCCTGTACAGCCGCTGTCCTTTTTGCCACTTCGTGTCTCTGCTGCTCATGTTGTGATTGTTTCTCCGTGATCATAAATATACACCTGTCCGAATTTTGTTTTCTTTGAAATGAAACTTGTCGTTTCTTTAACTGTTAGGGGACAACAGATTCTCATAGCATATGGTCCATTATTGTGCAAATCTACGTTTTGTGCCTTGAATGATGCGAAGGCGAAAATATTTATTAATATTTATTTCTGACCTCACTTTGTCCTGCTATTTTTTCAATTACACCTGGTCCTGATGATTCTTTTCCTTTTGTTTGCGCTAATGTGATCTTTACTATCTCTTTTTTCATACTGCAGCGACTGACGTAATAAAGTGTCACAAAAGTTTTACTTGAACAATCGTCGACTTTGTAACCCCAAACACAACTTTCTAGCACCCTCTCCAACTCCTCATCCCACGGGGCTCGCCCAATTTACCGCATCAATCAATACCCCGCTATCAGTCTTCCTTGCTGTACTCTGCCCTCCCTCAATTGGACCTAACAGTCACTTAAAACAAAAAATGTTTCAACCTGGCTGGGACGCTACAATACTTTTGAATTTTACTGCTTTCATATTCTTTACCTTTCTCTGCATGTGTATCGCACCATCATTTGTTTAAGCCTTTCGAATTCCGATGCTTTCATAATCTCTTATCTGCCTTTTTTTCTCTCCAACGCTTTTGGGTCTCTTTTCTCTGCACTGCTCTTTCTTTGTCGTTGATGTTTCATCTAGAACGTATTGTACTTATATGCTTTATATGTGCTGAGAGCACAGGAACTGTGTGTGCTACGTGCCTTTACACGACTGAGTGTTTTGCTGGCCGTACTCTTATTTGATATTGTTTGCATCTCGCGGGTATTTTAAGTGTCTTCTGAGAGGATCACGTATCGTCGCCCTGGTTTTCCTTTCCAGGAATTTTTTTATAATAGAGAGATAACTTGTTTTTTAAGTCACCTTGGGTAAAGGCATTTGCTAAATGATAATAATTATAATAATAATAACAGTGCCTACATTCACCCCCTTGAAAGTTACCACATTTCATTGTTATACAATATTGAATCAAAGTGGAATCAATTTGGCTATTTTCGATGCCGATTGATAGAAAGAGGCTCCTTAAACACAAATCTTTACAAAGTAGTCTAAATTAATTACGAATATAAAACACATAGTAATTGATTGTATAAGTATTCACCCCCTTTAATATGACACACCTAAATTAGCACTTGTGGAACAAATTGTTTTTTGAAATCACATACCATATATACTGGCGGATAAGTTCTCCTGCGGGTAAGTCTGGACTTGATTTTATCATATAATTTGCGGTATTTTATAATATCGGTCGTATATAAGTCAAATGCGGAAAACTCATGTTATTGGTACAATGGATTATGATATGCTAATGCCCACCTGAGAGAGTGCAGCAATGCGCTGTGTCAGGGTGTGCTCCTAACCTCTCTCTCTCTATTGTGCCTACGTGACCACACGGTAATACCTGAACTATTCAGAAGCAATATTTGCACTGATTTGTGTTTTTTGTATCTCCCACCCTCATACACCTTTATCGTAAGAGCATCCCTTATCTATGATGGAGCGTTCAATCAGAAGAGAATATGAAGCTGGTTTTAAATTAAAAGTCATTGAAGAAGAGAAAGAAATTGGTAACTGTGCTGCTTCAACAAAATTTGATGCATCTGAGAAACTGATGCGAGATTGGAGGAAGCAAGAAGATGGGCATATAAGTCGGGGTCTGATTTTATGGTATTTATATATATATATGTATATTAGTTCAGTGGAGGTCCTCTGTCTGTAGTCAAGGGGTATCAGTTGATTCTAGAATAAATGCATCTTACTGTATCTGGAAGATCCAACTTGTGGTGAGTCAGTATGGTGGCTCAACATACAAACTTAACACTCCATGCAACTCTGAGAAAAGGTTATTGAAAAGCACAAGTCAGGGGATGGAGACAAGAAAATATCTAAGTCACTGAATATTCCTTAGAGTCCAATTAAAAAGAAAGAGTAACACACAGCTATAAATATGCCTACAGCAGGCTATCGACAAAAACTGAGTGATCATACACCACAAATACCAGTGAGGGAGGCCACCAAGAGACATGTGATAACTCTGAAGGAGTTCCATGCTACAGCAGCTGAAATTAGAGACTCTGTGCATACAACAAGTGTTGCCCGGGTGTTTCACCAGCTCATACATTTTTAGGAAATAGTTTAGGGGAATTTAATGACTAACTGATACACTACACTGGAACAGGCAGCCATGTGATATTCGAAAAAGTAAAAATAACCAAAACCTTTTGGAAAATGATTTGTTAAGAATGTGAACCAAGAAAATGTTGTTTGCAACAAATCTATTTGGCCATGCTTAGTGGCTCATTTCAACTTTCCTGTAACTTTCTGGCTCTTTATGTGTATTGAGCAAGTGAAGTGTGTGAGGCATTTTACGAAGTTATTCCTGATCTCTGATGAGGAAAAAATGTTTAAGATAATCATTTTTTTTCTCAAATGAATTTTATAAATATGCATTTTGACTTGAAGTGAATGTGTGAAAGTTTTTTTCCACAAATTGTTTCTTATATTTTGCTCATAAATATGGGAAAGAATCTGACTCCTCAATGCCTCACAATGGAAATAAGTGTGTTTGGAAAAGATAGTGATGTGTTAAAAGGATGTTATTGTACAGTTTACTTAATGCACTTCAGATGAAGGGCTCAGTATCTTACTGTGAGAAGAGCCAGGGTTTATGAAATTCAGCTAACATTTCAAAACTTAATACATTTGACCTTTTGAAGTGCTACTGTATGTTTGAACCTTCATTCCTTTTGTCCTTCTTGTTTTATTCCTTAATGTCTTACAATTTGAAAAACAGGGTTTGGATGTTATGGTACTGTTCAAGTAATGTGCTTCACATAGTTTTTCCCTTTGTTCTTTCTATTAACAATATCCTTCTGGTCACTACAAAGAGGGTGTAACTAATAGTGAGAATGGGGATATAATCTGACTGGTAAATTAAAAGCTTCATTTGAGGATTTAAGCTTGCACTTCATCACCGTAGTCCGGTTAAACATGGTGCAAAACAGCTGTTGGTTCATCAATTCTTAATGAATGCTGCCTACAGTAGACACATTGCTTTGCTCTATTTTGTTGACATTATCCATTAGCCATCTTGTTTTGTTTATTATCCACCCAAGCCCATCTCACAAACATTAAGCTTAAGGCAGCAACTAACCATGGATTGGCTCTCAATTCATTATAGTGTCTACCCACAGAGGTCCAAATTAGATCCACCAATCAACAAAAGAAATATGGAGCACCTTGAGAAAAGTCGCTACTTGACACAGGTAGAATGTGCAGCTCCATAGGAATGATGACTGGGTCAAAATTCAAACCCAAGACTCAAAAGGTGTTAAGCAGCAGAGCTAGCCAGTGCGCAAATGTGCTTTCCAAAATCTGATATAATTCATTATATTTCTTTTAGGGTTTTCGAGTGATTGAGCAATATTATTACTCTGATAAATTCATCATCAATTTCAGATTACATTTTAAATGTCTCCCATATGTAAGGCAGCTTTAAAGCACTCGGGCTCAAAGTGTTTTAACTTAATCTTGATATTTTTTAAAGGATTTGACATGGAGTGTACTGTATACATACAGCCTGTAGTGATGCACACGTGACCAGCACATACCGTATACAGAGGGTTGTGTCACATATCCGTACACAACTAATGGCTAGCAGTGCTATTTTCCAGATTGAAGTAAAAAAAAAACCTGAAAACAATTTGCTTTATTAAAAAAAAATATTTAAAGTTGAAGAATAAATTCTGTATTTTTCAAGTTGAAGTTATTTGTCCACAACCATATGTCAAAATAACAAAAAGATAAAAACATGGCTGGGAATTTTGAATTCACAGACCAAACACACACTAGGACCAATTTAGCTATGCCAATGTACCACTGTCATGATATGATATTATTTTGTGTCAAGTATGTTTTCATATTTTATTGAAAAAAGGAGCACAGCCAAGTTAGTCTGTACTGACACACTGCAGCACAATATCTGTTTTATCTGTACTATGTCCAATTCAGTCAGTTAATGTTCTTTTTATGCTGAGCCCTACTACAAAACACATTACACAATTCAAAACAATGGTGCAACAGATATCTATTATCAGACTTCATGAATTGAATTGAACACTACACAGATCAGTGACTGCCCTGGCAGGCCACACTGCATGGTATGTACACATAATTACATTGGGCTTATTTACACTCACCCAGGAACATAATGTGCATGTCTATGGGATGTGAGAAGAAAAAAAAGACATGGACACAAGAAGAGCATGCAGACTCCACTCTGGCAGTGGGGAGGCCAGGATTTAAACCCAGGACCTGTGAGGCAGAAGTCCTAACCATTGTGTCACTATGCTGTTCCCACAAGAAATAACACAAAATATAGGATAAGGAAAAAACAGGGCAGTGGGAAGGACCAAAATCAAAAATAAAGCAGTGAAGTGACTACATTTAGGAGACAACTGAGTACAAGAGCTGATAACAGCAGGGTGATGACCATAGTTACAAAAAAGAGAGTTAAAATATAATGAAAGACACAAAGGCAGATAAAAATGCAGTTTTAAAGCCACAACCATATGTCAAAATAACAAAAAGATAAAAACATGGCTGGGAATTTTGATTTCCAAAGAAAATCATTTCTGTCATTTTCTAACTCACTTAATCCAGACCAAGGTTGTGGAGGGGTGCTGGAGCCAAACCCAGCTAGCACAGCATACAAGGCAAAAAAAATCCCTGGACAGAGCACCAGTCCATTGCATGGCAAACACATACACACAAATTCACAGACCAAACACACACTAAGACCAATTTAGCTATGCCAATGTACCTATTCGGTGTGTCTTTGGACAGTAGGAAAAAACTAGAGCACCAGGAGGAAACCCATGCAGACACAGGAAGAATGTGCAAACTCCATGTAGGGAGGACTCTGGACACGAACTCTGGTCTCCTTACGGTGAGGTCCAAAGAACGTAAACAGCACAATTGCTGGGTATAGCTTTGCAGGCTAAAGTTTAGCTCTCGACTAGAGGTCTGACTTCCTTGACAACTTTTTCTTGAATGAACACCGACTTCCGAGCAGCACACTCTTTAAACAGGACAGGAGGCGGGGCTACTGACGATCCTCTGAAAGTGACATCAGAGTTCTTCCTGTGGGAGTGCCTCTATTCTGCAACAGTGTCACTTTATTCATTTTCCTTCTTTCTTTTCCATGACAATAACCTGTAAGGTCCGCATCCCCCCGTACTCATAGGTGTGCTATATGGCATATATTAACTTTCCTCATGAAGTTTGCATTCTACACTCTTAAAAACAACAGTTCTTTAATTGTGTTTCATTGGGTTGTGTGGTTCCTCATAGAAGCTTTGCTTGAAAAATAATTATTTAGAGTTCTTCATGTATGAATTTGGTTCTTGGGGCTTTGGAAAGGTTCTTAATATGAGAACAAACCAAAAATCTTTACTATCTAGTTAGTAGGAAACCTAACAGGGTACTTACAGGTCAAGAAATCCTTAGCTGGTGTTATTTCTCTTTTTAAAATTCTATTTTACAAATCTGTTATCATTTAATTCATTATTATTTATGGACCCTGTATTGGATCTAAAGGTTCTTTATGGAACCTTGTTGTGGGCAGTCCCCCCCTGTGGCATCACTCTGAAGAACCACTCTGGGATCTTTATTTTTAAGAGTGTAAAGTGAAGAATTTTTACAAATTTTTAAAAATCCCTAATCTGCTCCTTCATTTTAATATGGAGGTGATGGAGCCAGGATTCAAACGTGAAAACAAAAGCCTTAAAACATGCTGAATACATCTATTTTCTAAGCCAAGAGTGCTATCAAGCATTGAGCCATATGTTGAGATTCCACACATACTGCAAAAAAATCGTGTTATGTCATTTTAAGAAGGTAAAAAGCAAAACGTTTTTGTGAGATTCGGTCATTTTAAAAGAGGATTGGCTGTACGCTTCATTTTGCTGTTCGTCTTCCTCAGCAACAACTTTTCTGCCCAAGGACTGTGATGTCACTTTAAAAAATCATCTCCAACTGCTGTTACTGACGTGATTGAATGCTGGTGCCTGTATGTGAATTGCTGTCTCTTTTTGTGAGAATAACTAGGCAATAACCCCTGAAAAAATGTCACACTTACCATCACTCAGTAAGTGCTACAAAATTGAAGAATTGGTTTGTGGCACTTCAGTCTGTTCCATCGTGGTTTGGCTCTATTGTATGATCTGCCTTTTTGATCTTCTCAGTATTTTTTAACATGCGTGGACACGACACGCCACCAAAAGTGTGTAATGCTAAATGTTGATTGGCCCTGTGAACTTAGAAATGACGTGCCAGTGGCCTTTGCTCCTTCAAAAATGAAATGCTTTTCTATCATATGCAAAGCAGGGTAATCATGTCAGTTCAGATTTATTGTTGGGTGTATAAAGTACTGTTGTGTGTACGCTTCACCAATATACACCACGCTGCCACTTAACGTGAATCTGCTCTCTAAGCTATGTAAAATAACAATTCTTTAGACAAAAAGTAGATGCAGTTTAGGTAAAGTACCATCATATGAGTAGAGTGCACATCTGTCATTATGAGGTTGAGCAGGTGTGCCAGCACTGCCTATAAAAATTATTTTATCTGAAAACAATTAGCATAGGAAAATAATATAATAATATAATACGCATGTACTGCCAGCACTTGTGGATGTTGTGAATCACACCAGATGTGTACTTAGGTCAGATGATTTTAGGGCATACTGACTGATTGGTCACTATATCAGACACTCGGCAGAGCTTCATACAGAGAATTATTTGTTACAAACAATGACAGAATATAAAAACATTAAAGTAAAAGAAATGCAGAGACAAAAAAGGATAATATGCAGCCAGAAGCTACAGAGATTTGGCAAATTGGAAGTGCGCTTGGAGTAAACGTCAAATCACTGGGCAGACAGGTAAACAGGAAATGGATCTGTACTTCAAGAAAATGGCACCAAAGATCTGCAATAAAATGTATTACTTCCAGTTTACTTTTGTTCTCACATGCATGCCTCAAAAACATTTCCTCAAATCCAAACCTTAGTTGTTCCAAAGTGGAAGTATTCGGTAATTTTAAAGGCTTTTGTTGTCACATTTGGACTGCAGCCCCATTTACTTCCATTTCAACACCCAAGGACAGGCTAGGTATTTGTTTTCTTTTTATTTTAAAATTCAATTTTAATTTTTAAAAAATGCTTCACTTTAGAACACCATTTTATGTGGACAATTATTTTATACCATGATTGTGACAAAATAACTTTGAATTGGAAAAATACCAAACGTAAACATTATTAGAACATTGAGGTACATAGTGTAGAATTATTGTCATTAATTTCTATAACAACTTAAAAGTTTGTACAGCTACAGCACCAAAAAAAAAGGTAATCGCGATGATGCATTGATTCATTTCTGAGTCAAAGAATATGAAAAGAGAAATATTGTATTTCCAGAAGGTGCTCTGGGAAGTAATGACAAGATTATGTTTAAAAAGATGAATCTGACATATTTAGCTGGGATGTTAGTTCTTCAGTTGCAATTCATTCAACCTCCTGTACAAAAAGAATTTAAAAAATGAAACCATTGCCTGTGACTCTGGTAGCCATGGCAACATACCCCAAATCCTCTCCACGCCAGTTTTCTTTTCCTACCTGCCATTATCTCCGCGAAAAGTGACAAGAGTCCATTAAGTACAGTGCTTCCCCCGAACTTTAAAACGATCAGGAATCTCTTCACACAGACGCATGCTTAATACACAAGGGGAACATTTACACTAATTATATTCACAGGAGAACTGTGATCACACGAGTCATTAAAAGAAAAAATGCAGAAATTTATTAATTAGCAATGAAAGCACATTTTCAGCTGCCTCAAAGGTTTAGAGAAGTAGCACAGCCCAAATCTGTTCCTATTGTATATTAATCCACTGTCATGATATGATATTATTTTGTGTCAAGTATGTTTTCATATTTTAATGAAAAAAGGAGTACAGCCAAGTTAGTCTGTACTGACACACTGCAGCACAATATCTGTTTTATCTGTACTATGTCCAATTCAGTCAGTTAATGTTCTTTTTATGCTGAGCCCTACTACAAAACACATTACACAATTCAAAACAATGGTGCAACACATATCTATTATCAGACTTCATGAATTGAATTGAACACTACACAGACCAGTGGCTGCCCTGGCAGGCCACACTGCATGGTATGTACACATAATTACATTGGGCTTATTAAAAACTCACCCAGGAACATAATGTGCATGTCTATGGGATGTGAGAAGAAAAAAAATACTTGGACACAAGAAGAGCATGCAGACTCCACTCTGGCAGTGGGGAGGCCAGGATTTAAACCCAGGACCTGTGAGGCAGAAGTCCTAACCATTGTGTCACTATGCTGTTCCCACAAGGAATAACACAAAATATAGGATAAGGAAAAAACAGGGCAGTGGGAAGGACCAAAATCAAAAATAAAGCAGTGAAGTGACTACATCTAGCAGACAATTGAGTACAAGAGCTGATAACAGCAGGGTGATGACCATAGTTACAAAAAAGAGAGTTAAAATATAATGAAAGACACAAAGGCAGATAAAAATGCAGTTTTAAAGCCAGGGGTTTGAAGATTTGTACAAAGTAAGAAAGGGGCAACACCTTGGGATCTGCAGAAATGGAGATTGGATTTTTTTTTAAAAGTTATCAGCCAAGCCTTGCAAATCATTCTGAGTGGGACTGGTGGCTTATGTGGTTTATGGGTGTCAAAAATAAAAGCATTTCCTTTACTTGCACTTTAGAAAAATATATAGTTTACGTTTATAATTTGTATACATGGCTGATAGCTAAGAAATCTACTATTGCATTTTTTATGAGAACTGTCTGATAAAAATAACAAGGCGAAAACCTTAATCTAATAACAATACAAGGCAGGAAAGGTGGTCTGAAGTCACATGACCTGTTTGACACTTTGTTTTTGCCACCATAAAAGATTAGCCTAAAGGTATCTTATTTGTGGTATCAGTAAGGCCTTTTGTAATATCTTGCCCTGGTCCAGACAAAACAATAGACCTTCTGATGTCTGTGGCCTTGACTGGCATACAGACGAATTGCGTTACTCTTGCTAAAAGACCAAGATTGGCTCTTGTCCTGTAAATCTGTTTTGAACTCATAATAATTGAGAATTAAACATTGTTTTTATTTGTCATCACCTGCCACATACTGAAAACAAATACATCATCTCATCCTCAGTTTTGAGCCTGCACACACAAGTCAGATATTTACCACACATGACAGTGTTGTATCCTGATGAAAACCATGTCATGCTGAACCTTGTGAAGACTGAACCTGTAACATCACGCTAACAAGTGCCAGACGTAGATTATTTTTATTTGTTGGTGTGTTTTTTGTCACTTAACGTAGGTGTAAGTTTAGACCAAACTACGTCTAGTTTATTTAGCTTCTTGCTGTGACCTTACATGTTCGCAGAAAAGTTGCTCTCCTAATAATAAAGATCATATGTTTCTGGAAAATAGTTTAGAGGAGACGTGTCAAGCTCAGATCCTCTTAATTTACAAATAGTTACTGCTTCTAATCAAACAGACTTTTTCACCTTCATTTAAATTGACTTGCATTTTAAAATGTACTCCATTGTTTGTTTTTTTCCATAGCCATAAGTCTAAATTCAGCTCCTGGAGAGCCACCATTTTCAATTCAATCAATTTCTTAATTAGAAGTCAATTCTTGCTGTTAACAAAACTTGTTACTTATTTTTCTGGCTTGATATTGCTGTCGGTTTTTGCCACACCCAGACATTTCCAAAACTGTTCATTTTCTGTCTTTCTGAGAACAGTATCCAAATATTTTATAGAGCTGAGCAGTTCAAGATTTCTCAGACCATCTCTTTATTTGAACAGATATTGTGTGATGGACACTTGGGTGCAAATGGGATCGAGTTAACAGGTCATTTAGTAAAAAAGAAATTGGTTGCAAGTTATGACAGATGGTGAAACGAAAACCTGGGAAAGTTCTAGGAGTTTGACACCGCTGGTTTAGGAGAGTCTGATGACATATTGTCAGATTTCACAAGGTCTAAATGGTAAAAAATAAGTGAGACTGTTTGGAAAACTGTTGGTCAATTATGGGAATCAAATGAACTATCTTTACCAAAAAAATGTGTCTGCCAATATTTTGATTTGCCTTCATTTTTTGCTCCTTAACATATATCGAGCAAAAAAAGTGTGTGAGGTACTTGAAGAAGTTGTTCTTGAACTCCGGTGTACAAAAAAGATTAATATACTCAGCTTTTCTTCTCAAATGAATTTTACAAAAATGCATTGCATAGATCAGTCGATTTCTTTTCTTTGTCCCTGGCCAATGGTAGTTTTCATTTTCTCTAGTCCTATTCCTGCCTTATGGTGATAATTCTGGAAAAGACTCTGTCTCCTGGATGTCCTACAATAGAAAAAGGTCAATTTATGGTGATAATTCTGGAAAAGACTCTGTCTCCTGGATGTCCTACAATAGAAAAAGGTCAATTTAGGAAAGGTACTGTTGGGTTGAATGATGTTATTGTATAGCTTATTGAATGCACTTTAGATAGTTTTCAGCATGAATATCCAACACAAAATCTAATATTTCACTTTCAAAAGAGCTAGGATTTACATAATAAAATATAACATTTTAAAACTTTAATATATCTGATACTTTTGAAGTGCGACTATGCTGTCTGTTTGAACCACCATTCTTTTTGCCCCTCTTGTTTCATTTTAGCTCATAAATGGCTATAAATCATTATCATCATCATCAGCATCAGCATGGCTGGCACCTGGTATAGTGGTCATGGTCCTGGTTTTTAAACCCTAAGCTTGCTGGTTTAATTCCTTGCTGTAATTCTGATCACACCAATTTTATAAAATATCTGCTGTGACCTGTAGTGGGCACACCTGCACACCAAACCCCCAGACACAACCAAACTTGTTCAAGGAAAGACATTTTTATGCAAATAAAATACTTTTTACAGTTTTTTATCATCTGAGAAAATCAGTAATTCTTTAGTTTTGTTTCTTTCCTTTCCTTTTTTACCTCCACTCTCCTCCGAGCATGCCTTGTGTACCTCCTCCTCCTGCCTCTGAGTCCTGGATAAGGCGGAGTGGCTGCTTTTCAACACAAACCCTGGATTACTTCTGGTGCAACAATATTGATACCTGGAAGCACTTAAGGGTCCAGTGGAACCTTTCCGTAACAGAGGAGCCTGGTCCCAGCAGCTCCCCCTAGCGGCATCCAAGAATCCTAACAGGGCAGTCCAGCAGATGTCCAAAAGGGTCCATACCAAAGGGACACTGCCACCTGGTGTAGTAGGAGGACACAAAGCCTTGGGAGGCAGTCGCTCTCTGTTCTTCCCTTAGAAAGGCCTCCTGACTGGGAAATGTACCACTAACCAATCCGTTCAGGATGCCTGTCTATCCATATCCTTCCTTTATCATGGCTTCCTGGCCTGGTAAGTAACCATCCACCACGGCCGGTTTGTCAATCACAGTTGACATGTATTTTGAATTTATAAGCTTCCTTGGATGTAAACTTTTGCTAAAAGTAAAATTATCTTCACAATCCTCTTCACTTGTTGTGATGAGGCAACTTGCTGAACTTGGCTGACCAGGCCATCATATCTTCAACAACTGGAGAAGAATTCTCAAACATGAGTACTCCTGTGCTGCTCAGGTCCTAATCCTGTGACAGAGAGTGAACTCAGTGACGTCACACAGAAATGTAATTTTGGTCCTTTATACTCATAGTTACTTCTTGCAGTCAGTCCTCAGAGCTCATATTCATAGATGAGTAAGGAGATGTGGCCTGACTGGTAAATGGAAGATTTAGCTCTCACTGCTACTGGTTCACAAATTCAAAATGAATCTTGCCTTTAGCATTTCTTTTCTGCATTTATTTGACATTATCCATCCACTCATTTTCTAATCCTATTTTATCCATTACATGGGTAAATGGAACTAAAATCCCAGAAATATGAGACGTAAGGCAGACAAAGCATGTGCAAGCACAATGTGTTGCAAAAAAAAACACTAGTCTCTTTATTTGCATTCTTACCAAAAATTTTTTAAACATCACACAACTGTTAAATACATTTTTTTTGTGGTTGTGTTGAAGAAACCAGGTACTTTCTTTGGCCATTTGGGGTCACAGCATGAAGCTAAACAGGTTGCATATTGCTAGTTGTAACCTCCCGCCTACATTAATTAGCATAAACCACATCCTTTGCCACCAAAAGAACAATATGCGACTGACACACTTTAATGAGATGTTCCCAGTCCAGCTCTACCTAACTATACAAAAGCAATACACCTTTCACATATAAAAAGTCCATGAGTCATAGGAGTCTACCCAATCAACGTGAATGACATGAACAAGGCAAGCAAGTGACAACAATACACAGAAGCCAAACCAGGCCTGCAGAGTCTTTAAACTATTAAACGTTAAAGGGGTACTGAACTATGCAGCTTTGAAAATGAACTGGACATTCAGAATACACTGAGCTGGGGTAGTTTTGACATTCACAGGAAAACCTGGAAAGAAGTGATTCAAATAATACAATAAAAATGAGCAAAACACTGAAAGGTTCCATATACAATATTGATTGGTTAATGATCCTGAGGTGGCAATGATAGATTGATCTTCTAGCTCTGTGAAGAGGATTACTTGAATTCTGTTTTCTGTATTGTATTTACGTCGTTTTTTGACACCCATTGCAATTCCCAACCTACCTGGAAAGGGGTCTCTCTCTGAATTGCCTTTATCAAGATTTCTTCCTTTTTTTCTTTACAAGGGTATTTTTGGGAGGTTTTTCTTGTTTTCTTAGGGAGTCAAGGCCTTGTCAAAAACAGGGCTTAACTCCTTGTGTGATTTTGCGCTATACAAGAAATAAATTGTTGTTGTTGACTGTTTGACTGATTGGTTGATTCTATCATACAGAAATGGTTCTTTATGCTGGCTCACAGCTCCAGACACTTGGCTCTCTGCTGTACCAGTTGAGGCTACGTAAACAGGTTTTGTTTGTAGCAATACTCCAGTTTCTTCCCACATCCTTCACATGGCCAGATTTTAACTAGAGATTTTAAGTTTGCTTGATGTGATTGCAATGATCTGAGTGGTTTCCATACTATATGAATAGGCTCTGTCTGCCCTTCACCCTGAAATGCACAATGTGCACTCAGGATAAGTCCACACTACTATGTTTTCAGCATTTTGTTTATTGATTTTATTCATTTTATTAAAACCAAATAATATTCCATACAAATAAATCAAGTTTAGCAAGGCCCTTAACTGGCAATTGTTGAGTGCTTTCAGTAGTGAGAAAAGAGCTATATAAATGCAAAAAAATTATAAAAAAAAATTATTATTAAAAATTATTAATTAAAATTAAGTTTTACAAAAATGGGTTCGAAATAAATCAACCCTGGCCCCTGAGAAAGAGAGATAGGCCAGCAGAGTAAAACTTTAAGCTGGTAAAAATAAGAAAATAGATAAATTAATAAATAAATAAACATAAATGGAGTTAAAAAAGAGGGTAGAGAATCTGCTTCCTCGATTTAAATACTTATTCTAAAATGTTATTAATTAGATCTTGCCAGGTTTTGAAAATGTTTTGTACAGATCCTCTAAGTCAGTCAGTCAGTCATTTTCCAACCCACTATATCCTAACACAGGGTGCAAGGCAGGAAAAAAACCCTGGGCAGGGCGCCAGCCCACCGCAGGGCACACACACACACACACACACACACACCAAGCACACACTAGGGACAATTTAGAATCGCCAATGCACCTAACCTGCATGTCTTTGGACTGTGGGAGGAAACCCACGCAGACACGGAGAGGACATGCAAACTCCACACAGGGAGGACCTGGGAAGCGAACCCGGGTCTCCTAACTGTACGGCAGTAGTGCTATCACTGTGCCACCATGCTGCCCCCCAGTAAGTGCAAATTAGATTTTTTCCAATTTCAAATAGTATATAACATCAGTTACCCACTGACTTAGAATAGGAGAGTTAGGATTCTTCCAGCATATTTTTTGAATGAAAATGATCTCAGTCTACACTGGCATTTTTACATCATATATGAAAGAATGTCTACTCACATCAAAACAACTGGAAATGCCAAACAGGGATGGAAACATTGTAATGAGTAGAATCCAACCATCCAACCAAAAATCACGAGCCAATCAATGAGTGTGTAGAGTCTGCGTGTTTAAAACTCTCCATTTTCTTCCATCCACATTACAACTTTGAGCCGGGGTTTTCAAAAATTACGGCTCTTAAGAGGTTTCTGTTTTTTAGGGGTTAGCAGCTGCAGGGTAACGTGGATGAAAGGCAGAAATGTCTGAGTTTTCAAACAGAAGTGTTGTAGTGTGGACGTGGCCTCATTAAGCTAACAAATGGAAGATGAATTGTTTGATTCACTGAAACACTGTTCGGTCTCTTAAAAACTACATTTGTCCCTTGTGGAGAAAGTAAAAGTTCTCCAAAAAAAAAAAAAAAAAACTCCTGGTTTGACTTAACATTCTGCAATATTATTCTGTGAAGAGCAGAATGCCTTTCTTTTTTCTTTTGGACTACGTAATCACTGCTCAGAATTGATCATGAAACGTCCATCCTAGCATAAAGTACTACAACAATTTCCAAAGTGCACATATCCACTTCACAATTGTAGCACTTTCTGCTTAACAGCCTGATGACATCAAGGGTTACTTTTCAGAATATAACATGAAATATTTATTACAAACTGTACCTAACACTTAATTAAAAAAAAAGTCACCGGGATGAATGTTGGGATGTGGAGGAACACAGAAACAAGGGGAAGAACAAAAGAAAACAGTGCTGAGTTCACAGATTTAATCTGTTAATGCAGAGCTGACAAGCAAATATAATAAAAGAAGAATTCTGGCACAATTTAAAAATAAGAATATGTTTTTAAGGTAATTAAAAAGCCACAGGCATTTCTCATCTAAGAAAATATTCAAGAAGGAATTGGTTAGCAGTTTTTTCCAAATCTTTTTTTAATTAGACTCACCTTTCCAATTTTTAACTCGTGGGCGGCACAGTGATTAGACTGGGAGAACGAGTTTAAGCTACAGTCCATTTGCTATCTTTGTGGAGTTTGACTGTTCTTCTGGCGTCCAAGTGGATTTCTCTTCGCTGTTTTTCCTACAGTAGTGCAGAAAGGTGAAAATGTGGTCTCTTGGTAGTCCTAAAATATCCTTGTGTGAACGTGGCTTGCAATAGACAGGGTTTCTCATCCCTTTATTTGCACCCAGTCCTACTACAAAAGGCTCTGAGGTGAACAAAGCGGGCGCAGAAAATTAATGGGTTTTAACTTGTAAAGTCTTCTGGTAATTTAATATCTCATCTTGGTGCTGTAAAATCCCATTCAAGGTAGGTCTATGAGATTTTAGGACATCATTTTTTCTGGTCTTTTTTCTTTATTCTTTGAATTAAATGAATTTCTTATAATACTTACCACCTTACTGCCCTTATAGTGAGTTACTCTAACACTGAAGTCAAAATTAAATAAGCAGTCTTACCGTATTAACTGGGCAGCAGTTCTGCCAGTGCATAAGCCTAATGAAGGCTCCAGCAATAATAATAAAGTGACCTCATATGTGCAGTAACCTTTACATGAACAAGTTTAACTGCTTCCAAAGAAAAGACCCGTCTGCACAGAGCAATTTTAGCGCTTCCAGGCACAGACAAATACCAAATCTGTCTGGTATTGATGTGCTCATTCAGGCTACAATAAGCTGTCTTTTTAAGCATTACACGACTCAGTCTGGCAGTCATCATAAATGAACACATGCCTATTTATCAGTGAGCACTTCATTTCCTGTCAAGTGACCTCGGAAAAAGCAGCAGGAATGTCGCTGATAGTTATTTAAAAGAAATTCTTCACCAGCTTTCATGTTTCTGGACACCTTAAACACAGAATGTAATCTATAATGGGCATAAAGAGAGAAATATTTTCTTTTTCAACATTGGTTTGCATTGGAAACATAAAAATGTTACTATTCAACTTGCTCACCCCATGTTGTATACAAGTCATGTTGTATATACTGGAAAACAAGCTGTATTATGGAATCACCGGAAATCCATGGCTTAAAGCAATTTACTTCATTAAAATCATGTGGGGGATTTGAGTGTTCACACTAAACTTGTGTTCGTTTTAAAAAGAAATGTGGGATGCCACAGTCTATGATACTCAGTGTAAATATGACTATCCATATTCTGGATTATCTTAATGCAGTTTTATGTGTTGTGTAGAGCTGCAGTCTATGACAGGAGCATCAGGCACAAGGCAGACATCAACACTGGATGAGATGCCAGCTATTTTAGGACACACTATCACCACCTTCATACAGCATAAGGTCACCAATTAGCATAACACACAGGTCCTTAGAATGTGGAAGGAAAACTGGCGTACCTGCATGCAAACATGTGGAGAATATGCAAAATATACATACAGTAGAGATTGACTGAACCTTGATTCAAACCTACCATATTTATCAGTCTGATACCATATTAATGGGCTCCACACACAAGGAAAGATGACCTGGTGAAAAACAGTTTTGTAAAATTATTGTGGGGGCCTGAAACATTTACATGTGGAGCAAATACCAATGGTTACCAAAGGACTTCTTTTACAGAAGCTGTAGTTTTTCTGAATATTGCATCCATACTAGTTACTGCCAGACACAAGTCCCATTTGGGTCAAATGTTTTCTGTTCAAGCATACTTGGATAAGCAGAATGCTAAATTACAAAAGTTCACATCTGGTCTCCATCTTCCACTAACTTACTCTATCTATCTATCTATCTATCTATCTATCTATCTATCTATCTATCT
>JANRMT010062854.1:84747524-84822999 GCA_026402145.1 Polypterus bichir lapradei
ATCTATCTATCTATCTATCTATCTATCTATCTATCTATCTATCTATCAGACTGATAAAAGCCTCAAGCATCTTACAGTTTTGCGTTTCTTACGTTTGCTTCTAATTTTATTAGAACAGAATAATGTTTTTTGTAGCCTATCCATTTGCCTGACAGCATTTCTAACTATGTCTGTCTCAAAATCACTTCAAGAGTTTCCCTTCCGAGTTATTGGTTTGTACAGTGATATGAAAATGTTTGGGAACCCCTCTTAATTCTTTGGATTTTTGTTTATCATTGGCTGAGCTTTCAAAGTAACAACTTCCTTTTAATATATGACATGCCTTATGGAAACAGTAGTATTTCAGCAGTGACATTGGATTAACAGAAAACATGCAATATGCATCATAACAAAATTAGACAGGTGCATAATTTTGGGCACCTCAACAGAGATATTACACCAATACTTAGTTGAGTCTCCTTTTGCAAATATAACAGCCTCTAGACACCTCCTACAGCCTTTGATAAGTGTCTGCATTCTGGATGGAGGTATTTTTGACCATTCTACAAAATCTCTCCAGTTCAGTTAAATTTGATGTCTGCTGAGGATGGACAGCCTGCTTCAAATCATCCCATAGGTTTTCGATGATATTCAAGTCAGGGGTCTGTGACGGCCATTCCAGAACATTGTACTTCTCCCTCTGCATGAATGCCTTTATAGATTTCGAACTGTGTTTTGGGTCATTGTTTTGTTGGAATATCCAACCCCTGCGTAACTTCAACTTTGTGACTGATACTTGAACATTATCCTGAGAATTTGTTGATATTGGGTTGAATTCATCCGACCCTCGACTTTAACAAGTGCCAAGTCCCTGAACTAGCCACACAGCCCCACAGCATGATGGAACCTCCACCAAATTTGACACTAGGTAGCAGGTGTTCTTCTTCTGCCATGCAAAGTGCTTTTTGTTATGACAAAATAACTCAAGTTTTGTCTCATCAGTCCAAAGCACTTTGTTCCAAAATGAATCTGGCTTGTCTAAATGAGCATTTGCATACAACACGCTACTCTGTTTGTGGCGTGAGTGCAGAAAGGGCTTCTTTCTCATTACCCTGCCATACAGATGTTCTTTCTGCAAATTGCGCTGAATTGTAGAACGATGTACATATACACCATCTGCAGCAAGATGTTCTTGCAGGTCTTTGGAGGTGATCTGTTGGTTGTCTGTAACCATTCTCACAATCCTGCGCATATGCCGCTCCTGTATTTTTCTTGGCCTGCCAGATGTGGGTTTAACAGCAACTGTGCCTGTGGTCTTCCATTTCCTGATTACATTCCTTACAGTTGAAACTGAGAGATTAAACCTCTGAGATAGCTTTTTGTAGTCTTCCCCTAAACTAAGACTAAACAATCTTTGTTTTCAGATCTTTTGAGAGTTGCTTTGAGGATCCCATGCTATCACTCTTCAGAGGAGAGTCAAAGGGAAGCTCAACTGCAATTGACCACCTTAAATACCTTTTCTCATGATTGGACACATCTGTCTATGAAATTCAAGGCTTAACGAGCTAATCAAACCAATTTGGTGTTGCGAGTAATCAGTATTGAGCAGTTACATGCATTCAAATCAGCAAAATGACAAGGGGACCCACATTTTTGCACAGCCAGTTTTTCACATTTGATTTAATTTCATGCAACTAAACACTGCTTCACTAAAAATCTTTGTTCGGAAAACACCCCAGTACTCAGATGTTCCTAGGAAATGAAATACATACCACTTTTAATTTTTTTTGTTGAAAGTAGAGTAAATTATGTAGGCTGAGAGGGGTTCCCAAACTTTTTCATGTGACTGTATTTGACCAAACCTTAGTTCTGTCTATGCCACATTTTGGAATCCATTCCACATCAAGTCTTTGCTGCCACCTCAAACAGGTTTGCAAACTATAAAAATTAAATGAACATTTAATTTTATAAAAGTAGGTTATTCCTTTTAACAGAATATAGTGATTTTAATGGTCAGCTCTTTAAAAGTAATGCAGATGAACTTACGTATGTGCATTTATGTGTGCATACACTAAGATCACTTGGTGACAGAGTGGCCAGGCCTGCTACCACCCTGTTCCTGAGACTCCAGTTTAATTCCTGGCCCAGTCAGTGTCTTCCTTCCATTAATATATGCTCCTGCTCCTCACAATCCTGCAATGGATAAAGAGCATTCAGAAGACAGATGGATGGATAAGCACATTATAAGCACATACATGCTGAATGCAGACAGGGTTTCTGGTATTCGTTTGATCTCTGTTCAGTCTCACTAATGTCTGTGTTTCAGTTTCTTCCTTTTACTGTATATCTCTTATCAACAACTTTTTTGCTGATCTGTTAGTCTCTTTCGGCTGTCAAGTTTTTCTTTTATTATTCGTTAGCCTCTTAGACCACATAATGTACAAGCAATAGGGTTTGAGTCATATACAGTAAATATGTTTATATAATTATCTGATTACCGTGCAAAACAGATGTCAGTTAAAGGTTACTTAAGATATAGTGTGCATTCTACAATTTATAATTTAAAATATTGTATAATCAGATTATTTTATATTGCACCTTTCACAAGGCTCTTTTTCAAAAGCACACAATAATGTTATTCAATGGAAGATTACTTTAAATACATGATGTGACTGATTGGCACCCAGGGTTCTTCCTGCTTTGGCTCCATGATAGGCTTTGTCTCCTCACGTCTCTGACATTGGATAAGTAGATTGGTGGTTGGATAGATAAAGCCCTTGAATACTAAGCTAGAGAAAAAGCATTCCAAAGTGGAAATGACACATGAATAAAGAAACACAAATGGGATAAAGGGCATATGATGTGCTTCAAAGAGGCTGTGAATAGCTAGCCTTTAAATCACAAGTACGGACATATAAACCTCGTCAATGGCTCACCATGTGACTTATTTTGCAGTGGTCACAAAGGATAAAATATGAATCGGGGTAGAATGAATTTTACCGTACATGTAATGTGCTTTCAGGTTTAGTTCAAAACAAAATATATATAATAAAGATATAATAAGCACAATGTGTTACATGGAAAGCAATTAGAAGTAAGAGATCCCAAGGCCACTAAAATTGACAGAGACAGACACCAGGTGAGACAGATGAAGATGTAAATGCTGAGCAACGGTGTGGAAAGAGTTTGATGTTATAGAAAAAGACAAGTTGCCACGAACACTAACATTTAAAAGTCATTCACGGGCGTGCAATTTCAAAGGTGAAACACTGATCTGTCTGCTGTTGAAATTAGCGACACCCATGATGACTACAAGCTTCACACGGCAGAGATGAAGATGTCACCCCTAGGCAGACCCATTGACCGCCACCTAAACCGTGCCTTAGCATTACGTCTCGAGGACATGGCATCATTGAGTGCTGTGAGGTGGTTTGGAACACACGTCTGAGGCCTTTTTTTCAGCTCTGCTTCCCGAGATACAAATGGATACACTAAGGATCCTGTAATCCAAAGCATCTGAAAAGATCAGTATTCCTTACCACTGTTTAAACATGTGCTTTTCACAACTGGAGCACAGACCAGAAAGGTAACTTGCTTAGGGTTACACGGCACGTAAGAGTTGAGTATTGAACTGCTCAACTTAAGGTCCTTATGCCTTAGCCTTCTACTGCAAAGCTTCAGCATGTCTGGTTGAGATGAAAGGCACATAAGTGTCAATTCTGAGTCTGGTACAGAATTAAAAGTGAACATAACAATTTTAACAACAGAGCCTAAGCAATAGCTGCAACATGACATCTCTCACACTGCAAAGTGCCACCAACCTGCCTGCAACTTCATTATTATATCCTTCGCAAAGATTAGTGCAGAAAATGAACATATCCAAATTAGAAAATGCGTTTTCTTCAAAAGACCCCAAAACAATGGTCACAATCCTTAAGATAACAAGAAGGAAGAAAGAAAGGAAATTCCTGCAACTTTTAAGAGACAAAAATGCCATCTGCTCCAGATTTCCTTGGCTGGAGCAGCAGAGAGCTCTAATCACACAGCAGGAGGTCTTGTGACCTGACAGTCTGCCTCGTG
Source organism: Polypterus bichir lapradei (assembly GCA_026402145.1). Taxonomy (NCBI): domain Eukaryota; kingdom Metazoa; phylum Chordata; class Cladistia; order Polypteriformes; family Polypteridae; genus Polypterus; species Polypterus bichir. The sequence goes on from JANRMT010062854.1 coordinate 84,751,584, forward strand.
AATATGAATCTTACTTATCCTCTAGAAAATAGGAGTAGTAGCCACTCGGGGAATGAAGGCTGGGGAGAAAGGGCTTGCAAGTACACTATTCCCGCTGTCGGCTTGTGACAATGGGAAAACTCGAATGTTTCTTTGGTAGAAATGAAAATGGTGAGTCTGAGGAAGAAAACTGAATGTAGCGGAGTGTTTGTGAAGAGTCATGAAATGAGCCCTAGTAATAAATGTACATACTATAATGTGAAAAACTCTTAGGTCACCCAAGAAAAAACTATTTTACAGCTAGTCATCTGGGCAGTAAGTGTTTCCTTGTTCATGAAAACACTCTAAACTATTAGAATAAACACAAATAAACATTGATACAATAAATGTAAAATGGATGTCTTCTGTTTTAAGTTTTGTGGGGGCTACCTTACTAAATGAAACATGTTATTCCTTTTAATGCACTCCTGTATTATTTTTTCCAGTACGTCTGTGGTAAATTCTTTCAGACTTCTTCCAGGGTTTGTTGTAACTCTTCTTTTTTACCTTATTCAAGTAATCCCATACACCTTCCATTATTTTGAGATTGAAGTTCAAAGGTAACCATTCTACAGGGTTCCATCTTCAGACTTCTTGATTGGGTTTGCAGTGTGTCTGGGGCCGTTTATGTGCTGGAAGATTAAGCTTTTCCTAATATGTTGTTTTCCTGTTAGTGCAGCATGATAAACGAAAACTTTGTTTATATTTTAGGAGTCATCTTTCCGCTGCTGGACCACGACAGATTCGCTCATGTGCTCCACAGACTGGCATCAGACTGAATTTTAAATTTGGGCTCATCACACCATAAGACTTTTTTTATTTGTTATTGCTCATTGTTTTAGAGTCTTTTATGCACTCTAATCTTTTCTGCTTGTTGCCTTTCCACAGGAATGTTTTCTTAACTGCAGTACGCTCCCTGCAGTACAGAGGCATGTACTTTGTTGCCAGATGATGAACAAGGATTTCCTTTGGGTTCTTAAGGAAGTGAGTTTCAAGTACTTTTCATCAGATGCAGACAACCTGTTTTGTGGTTTTTGTCTTGAAGTTGTCCATCTTCTCCAGAATTTCTTCACACCAGCTTGAACACTACATCTAAAAATTCCAATTTAGCTTGCTATTGCTCATCGACAATAGCCTTGTTGATACAAAGCTGTAACTTTATGTCTGTCAAAGTGTGACAGCTTAGCCATTTCCCAACGTATCCTCAAGGCATCCTGTTTTTGTGGTTATCATGCAGTAATCCCATTTATTTATTAAACTTGATTCACTAACACACCTGGTTCGCAAAACACCACCTCATGAATCGGAATCAGGAGTGCGGTTCGTGAAATTAAAAAAAAAAACAAAAAAAATTGGGGTGCCTCAAAGAGAGGCTAGGGAGCCAAACCAGTGTTGTTTGTAGCTAGCTCATGGATATTGATAAGTTTTCAGAAGACACAAGAAATTCTTGTTACTTGTTATTGCATCAAATATACACAATAAAAAAAGAAAATATGAACACTAACTTTTTATCTATCTGAGATGAAAAGACATTAAAATTAAACATTATCCTGTGTAAGAAAATGATTTTGATACTTTTTCGGGTCTCTTTGCCTCTTGTTGATGTGGCCAAGTAGTTAAGGCGTTGGACTATAAATCAGAAGGCTGCTCATTTTGTCTTAGTGGCTCTGAACAATTCACTTTAACTGCCAGGCCTCACATTGTGTCATGTGCTTGTCAAATAAAAGTGGCTTTGAGTAAAAGTCCAAACTACATAAATAAATGAACAAATAAATGTTTCAAATAGACAGACTGAAGAAAAACAATATACATTCTGAATAAAGTATAATTGTAACCATTACATGTGAAATCTTTTAGTTATGAGGTGAGAAGAAAGGGAGAGTGAGAGAGAGATGTCATAACTGGTCCCGTCTTATTAGAAAAAACATGGTTTTATTTAACAAATGAATATTGCACTCAGACTGCTTGGTTAAAATGGCCCACTTTTAAAAGCACAGAGAAATAAAAGAAAATAAAATTCAGTTCCATCCGATTAAAAAAGAAACAAAGAAAAACACCAATTCCGGGCTCTTTCATATTCACACTTCAGTTATAAATATTTTAAAATCATGAAAAAAAATTACAAACCCAAAGCATATGGGATCAGTGTGAATTGCTTTAATTAAAAATAAACATCATCCAGCGTTTAAAGACAAGATGGCAAACCCTAATGACATATTCCAGCATAGTTAGTGTATATATAATTCAAAGCAACAATTAAAGAAAAATGTTCGAAGTGCAGCGTGATCACTTACGACTGTGTGTGAATTACTTTTGCTATAAGGTGAGAAAAGCCAAAAATAAGCATCCACTGCAAAAAAGATTAACAGGGTAACCCTCCGTTCACACAGCACAGACAGCTCAAGACCCGATGTGTTATGTGATCATTAACCAATTTCTAACAAATGTCAGAGCAAATAAATTAAATTAACATTCAATGCGAAAAGACACAGAAGTGTGACAAGAACCACTTACTGTATCATTCACAATAAATGTCAAGGTATGTGTGCAAAGTAAATAGTAATACGATTACCAAAATAATCATAAATGGAACAGTATATTATTTTTCTCTTAATTCAAATGCCCTAGTAATTTTTTGCATATTTTAGTAATACTTAGCATGAACTAATACTGCATTTTATTTTATCTTCTGTCTTCATTTTACAGGAGCAAAATTATAGTTTTATATAGCATTGTGTTTTATAGTATAGTATTGTATAAAAGAGCATACTTAGTGGTTATATTTCAGTTACTATATTGTAGCTTATTTTATGAAATATGCATATATGTTTAACCCTTAAGTGAATGAAAGTGACAGTAAATGTTACACTGGCGTATATGGCTTGGATGTTTATATTCACATGCATGTATTTATATGTACATAATCTTATATATACTGTAAGTGAATTCAACTACATTAATTCCAGTTGTGTTTGGTAACACTATTGAAGGGTTACAATTAGAACATAAGGCATACAAACACATTATATAAGTTATAAAAAACATGTCATTAAGCATATTTCTTTTATAATATCTCTTCTATTTTAACAAAACAGCTTGTTTGTTCCTTTTTTTCAGGATACTGTTTTAATGTCTTACTCTAAGTCTATTGTACCTGGACTATACAAGTATAAGATATCCCAGCTTAATCCTTACTACACCACTGCTTTGGGGGTGGGCGGGTCTCTTTTTGTTTTGGGAGTGTCCTAGCTATCTCTTGTCAATGCCAATGTCAATTTATTTATATAGCACAATTAAAACAACATAGGAATTTTGTGGCCAAAGAGTTTTACAATAATAGAATAAAAGAAAACATACAATTAACATGACATAAATAGAAATAAAATAAATGAACATAAATAAAATAAATAATAAATAGAAGTAATGTTATATAATCACAATGAGGAAACCATCAGTATTAATGAAGGTCACGGAAAGTAAGTGAATAGAAATGAGTCTTTAATCATGTTTTGAACAGTTCAATTGTAGACGACTCCTTTATGTAATGAGGTAAAGAGTTCCACAGGAGGGGAGCAGCAGCTGCAAAAGCCCTGTCCCCCTTGGTTTTACACTTGGTATGAGGGACAAGAAGAGACAACTGACCAGAAGATCTAAGCACTCTGGATGGCTGGTGTAAAACACACAATTTGTATAAATAGGCAGGAGCAAGCCCATGTAAAGATTTAAAAACTAGCAAGAAGATTTTAAAATCAATTCGAAAACTGACAGGCAGCCAGTGTAAAGAAGCTGATATTGGAGAAACAGAATCAAACTTACTTGCCCCAACCAGAAAGCAAGCGGCAGCATTCTGGACCAGCTGTAACCTGCGTATCAAAGATTTGCTAATCCCATAATACAGCAAGTTGTGAGAAAAGATAAAAACATGAGTGGCTTTCTCAAGATGCCTAGAAGATAAAAAAGGCTTGATCTTACCTAATAGACGAAGCTGGAAAAAGCAATTCTTGACTACAGAATTTACTTGTTTCTCAAAAGAGAGGTTACTGTCAAAGATAACACCAAGATTGCGGACTTGAGGTCTGCAAAAGACAGAGAAAGAGCCAAGAAGTCCAAGACCATTTTAGGCTTTAGCTGATGGACTCGCTATAAGCACCTCCGTTTTATTTTGATTTAGATCAAGAATATTATTAGTCATCCAGGATCTTAGTTCAGAAAGACAGTTGTGCAGTTGATTTATTGCAGAGATGCAGACGGGAATATAAACCTGTGTGTCATCAGCATAGCAGTGAAAAGAAATGTTAAATTTCCTAAAAATAGCTCCAATAAGTTTAAGGTATATAGAGAATAAAATAGGACCCAAAATGGATCCCTGAGGAACACCACATTTAAGAGGAGCAGTAGATGAAAAAGAGGAATTTAAAGTCACTGAAAAGTGTCTACCATTTAGATATGACCTGAACCAGTTAAGAGCAGCCCCTTTAAGCCCAACAAGATGTTCAAGCCGCAACAGCAATATCTCATGGTCATCAGTGTCAAAGGCAGCGGACAGGTCAAGGAGGACAAGGACTACAGCGCCACCTGAGTCAGTAATAATAATGTCTTTGAATACTTTAAGGAGGGCCGTCTCAACACCATGATAACGCCTAAACCCAGATTGGTAGATCTCAAATAAATTATTGTAATTAAGGTGATCAATCAATTGATTATAAATAATTCTTTCTAATATTTTAGCCAGAAATGGTCATTTGAAAATCGGGCAAAAATTGGCTAAAACTGGGGGGGTGGGCAATGACAGTGTCAGGGCCTCCTATTTTGCATATCATTTGCTTCTGATTGGGGATTTTATACCCTAAGATACCTGTTGGGTTCATTGGTTTTTGAAATATAGTTTTTTTTTTTTTATTTTATTGTAATGATTCCATACAGATAGATCAATCTTTTACAAAAAATAGGAGCATGAGAGCATGGCCAAAAAGAGAGCATGGCCAATGGAGTAAAACTTAAAGCTTGTAAAAATACATAAATTGATGAGTTTAATAGATGGATAAAGATAAATGGAGAAGAAAAAAAAGAAATGGGAAGAGAATCTATTTCCTCAGTGCTTTAAGAGCTTATTCTAAAATATTATTGATTAGATCCTGCCAGGTTTTGAAAAAGTTCTGCACAGATCCTATAAGTGAGAATCTGATTTTTTCCAATTTCAAATAATATAAAACATCAGTTACCCACTGACTTAAAAGAGGAGAGTTAGGATTCTTCCAGTTTAGCAAAATAAGTCTACGTGCCAATAGTGCAGTCAAGGCAATCACAGTTTGTTTGTCCTTCTCCACTTTAAGCCCATCTGGAAGAACCCCAAACACAGCTGTTAGTGGATTAGGAGCCATTGTGACACCAAGGCTGTCTGAAAGGTAATTAAAAATTTTGGTCCAGAATGATGTTAATTTGGTACAGGACCAAAACATGTGACCCAGTGAGGCTGGGACTTGATTGCAGCGTTCGCAGGTTGGATCTTGCCCTGGAAACATTTAGGCGAGACAGTTGTGCTCGATATATAATTTTGAGTTGAATAATTGTATGCTTTGTGCATATCCTTTTCTGATATGTTGAGTGAGAGAGCCTTTTCCCATTGTCCTCTTGCATCTTTGAAAGGTAGGGACTGTAAATTAATTTTATATATTGCAGAAATGCTGTCTGAGTCCTCAAAACTGAGCAATATTTTTTCCAACATAGAGGAAGGTGCGAGATGAGGAAAATCAGGCAGGTTCTGTTTAACAAAGTTTCTAATTTGAATATAGTGAAAGAAATGTGTTGCTGGAAAGTTAAATTTGGAATGTAATTGTTCATAGGATGGCAAAGACGTTGTCTATATAAAGATCTCTAAGCAATTTAATCCCAAATGTTTTCCATATATTACAAACTGCATATGTTTGCGAGGGTTGAAAAAGGTGGTTCTCATGCAGAGGTGCCACAGATAAAAGATTCTCCAACTTAAAATGCTTCCTACATTGGTTCCATATTCTGAATGAGTGAAGCACAATTGGGTTATTAGTATATTGGCAATAACTTGCATTTATTGGGGCACAAAGCAGGGAATATAAAGAAGTACTTCAGGATTTTATTTCTGTTGCTGACCAAGCCTGTGTATGTTCATCTGTTTGTGTCCAGGTTTTTATAGCTTGTATGTTTGCTGCCCAGTAATAAAACTGAAAGTTAGGTAGAGCCATGCCACCTTCTGCCTTAGGTCTTGGTAGGGTCGGTCATTGGATATGTGGATGTTTTGAGTTCCAAATAAATGAGGTTATGGTTGAATCTAATTGCTTAAAAAATTATGTATTGATGTATATTGGAATGTTTTGAAATAAAAAGAGAAGCTTAGGAAGGATATTCATCTTAACAATGTTAATTCTTCCAGCTAGAGTGAGATGAAGGGTTGCCCATCTGTGCAAGTCTTTCTTAATTTTTTCCATACAGATGGTGAAATTTTGTTGATAAAGAGCTTTATGTTTACTTGTGATATTTACCCCTAGGTATTTAAACTGATCTGCAATGATAAAAGGTAGGGTGTCTAATCTAATATTATATGCTTGAGAATTCACTGGAAAGAGCACACTTTTATGCAAATTAATTCTGAGACCAGAGATCTTTTGAAATTCTGCAAGTGCTGTTAAGACTGCAGGTGCAGTATTTTGTGGGTCTGATATATACAGTACCATATCATCTGCATATAGAGAAATTTTCTGTTCAAGTCCTTCTCTGATAATCCCCTTTATCTGATAAGCATTTTGACAGTGAACTGCCAGTGGTTCAATGGCGATTGTAAGTAGCAGTGGTGACAAGGGGCATCCTTGTCTGGTACCACGTTCTAGTTTAAAGTAGTCTGAACAAATGTTGTTAATACAAACTGAAGCTTCTGGATTGATATACAGTAGTTTGATCCATGCACAAATGTTTGGGCCAAACCCACATTTCTCTAATGTAGTGAAAAGGTAGTTCTATTCAATCATGTCGAATGCTTTTTCTGCATCCAACGATAATGATATCTCTGGGGTGTTTGACTTTACTGGTGAATATATTACATTAAACAGGTGTCGAAGATTGGAAGCTGTGTCGGCCTTTAATAAATCTAGTTTGATCTTGTGATATTACCGAAGGCAGCACTTTCTCCATCCTTCTAGCTAGGACGTTGGAGAGTACCTTAACATCATTATTCAGAAGTGAAATTGGTCTGTATGATGCACATTGTAGTCCTTATTTTGTTTAGGAAAGACATCGATTAATGTTTGGCAAAAAGTTTGAGGTAGAATTTGATTGTCTCTAGCTTCTGTAAATGTTGCTAATAGGAAGGGAGCTAGCTGAGTGGAGAATTTCTTATAAAATTCTACAGGTTAGCCATCAGGACCTGCTGCTTTCCCGCTTTAAAGTAACTTTATAGCATCTAGTAATTCTGACAGCGCCAAAGGTTTATCCAGTTCCTCTGCACTAAAAGTATCTATTTGTGGTATCTGTATTGTATCTAGAAATGCATTAGATTGTGTGTTGTCTTCTTTAAACTCAGTAGGATTTATAGGAGTCTCTGAATGTGTGCATTATATTTTTATGGTCAATGATTTTATCTCCGTTCGTGTTGGTGATTGCTGGGATTGCATTGCAAACTTCTTGCTTGTGGATTTGTTGAGCTAAGAGCTTATTAGCTTTCTATCCGTGTTCATAGTAATGATGTCTTGGTTTAAAAATGAGTTGTTCAGTTTCTTTGGTTGTTAAGAAGTTGAGCTCTGAATGCAGAGCTTGCCTTTTCCTATGAAGAGCCTCACTTGGACACCTGGCATGTTCTTGATCTATTCTAGTAATTTTGCTGGTTAGCTCTGATACTTTCTTGGTTTCTAATTTATTTATGTAGGAAAGATATGAAATAATTGTGTCCTCTTAAGAAGGCCTTTAGAGTTTCCCAGAGTATTCCTGCAGGGACCTCTGAGGACGTATTTGTCTCTAGGAAGAAACTGATTTGTTTGGATATAAATTCTGTACAGTTCTCGTCTGCTCATAGAAGTGGGTTAAGACGCCATCTGCGAGATGATTATGTGGGGCATAATGATTTTAGCACCAAGATCAGAGGGGCATGGTCGAAAATAACAACAGCGTCGTACTTGCAAGATTTAATCGTAGGCAAGAAATTATTATCTATAAAGAAATAATCAATTCTTGAGTAGCAATGATGCACTGGTGAGTAGAAGGAATATGTTCTTGAGTTTGGGCTTAGAAACCTCCAGGGGTCTGATAGGTTGTGGTCAGTTAAAAACTGTGTAATTGTCTTTACAGTGTTACATGTCATCCCCCCTGTGACAGGAGTCCTATCTAAGAGTGGATTTAAAACACAATTAAAGTCCCCAGCCATTATAATTTTATGAGTGTTCACATTGGGAATGGATGCAAATACATTTTGCATGAATTCCCTATCATCGATATTGGGTGCATCAACATTTAGCAAAATCACTTTACAGTTAAATAAATTGCCCATGACAATCACATACGTCCCTTCAGGATCAGATACTACATCTAATACCACACATGGTACTGTTCTATGTATGAGAATTCCCAGACCTCTAGTTTTCTTTGTAAAGCTGGAATGGAACATTTGGCCAGTCCAGTCTTTTTGCAGCTGGAACTGATCCTTGCTTAGTAAGTGGATCTCCTGTAAAAATACAATTTTAGCGTTTAAACCTGTTAGGTGAGAGAATACTTTCTTTCTCTTTAATTTGTGATTCAGGCCTTTAACATTCCAGCTCACAAATTAAACTGTCCCATCATGGAGACATTGATTCAGAATTTTTTATGTCATTTTGTAGTCTTAACTGGAAGTTAGACAGCTTTAACCTTAATTTCCAATTTTCCCACGAGTTATTGCCATGCAGTCTATTGTTACGTTGGTAATTATAAGGATTAAAAGGATAGATTAAATATAGCCTGTTCTCTTTCTCTTCCCCCCCTTATTCCCCCTCCCCCCCCCCATTTTGCCTCCCTACGCGAGGCTGGACCCCACTTCTCAAAGTCCAAGTCCTCTGACATACCTAGAGACAGAGCACGTCCAAAACAAAACAAACCCCCCAGCAGCGGCGTTTGAGGATTAAAAAGTAGAGCTATCTATTGCCGATAAAGTCTAAATACTATAAATATAAAATATAATCTTCAACAGTCTTGAAATATTAAGATAGTAAACCCAGGGAATGGTGTTAAAAAGTGATCCTGGATAAGCATAGTAAATCCTAATGCAATAATAACAATAACAATAAACCAAGGGTATGATGTTAAACAGTCTCCTTTAGAATAGTAAAAAAAAAAAATACTTTAATTTCTTCCACACATACGCCTATAATTGTAATTAAAACATAAAGAAAAAGTGTCCGATAAGAGAAAAGGATGTATAATTATGGTACCCGTATCGTTGCAAGCGGATCAGACATCAGGTAATATCTTCTTGCCATGCCATGACAGGATACGACTGACTATTGTATTTCAAAAATGTGTCGGGACCAGCTTTCTTAATTCCTTTTCTGCTTCCTCCATGGAGGAGAAGATGTGATATTGGTCTTGAATTTCCACTTTCAGTTTGGCAGGATACAAGAGGCTGTATCTGATATCGGCTTTCCGTAACTGCTGTTTAATATTGTAAAAAGCTGCACGTTTAGCAGCTGTTGAGGGTGAGAAATCAGGGAAAATATGAATGTGGTTATTTTTAAATATAATCTCTTGTTTGTGTCTGAGAAGTGCCATTACATTAAGCTTAAATTGTTATCTCTCGAAGCAGACAATTAAAGACCTAGGTTTAGAGGTATTTGATCCATGTATGCGATAAGCTGCTGCTATCTTGGTATCTGATTTAAAGTCCTCTCCAATTATTTTCCAGAATAGTTCAGCTACGAATTTCACTGGGTTTGGACTTTCACGATTCTCAGGTAGACCTTTGATTCTAATATTATTCTTTTGCATCCATCTTCCAGAGCTGCAAGTCTGTCTCCGAGTTTTATGCATTCGGAATTCGCAGCTGTAGCTTTTCCATAGGCATTACATACCAAATGTTCTGTTGTTTCAATCTGAGTCGTGAATATCTGCTTAGCGTCTTTCACCTGATTGGCAAGTTCTCTCAGTTTAGATGCATTTTCCTGAATGTGTTCCCCAATTTTTCTCAGCATGTCTTTAAAGACTGCATTAAAACAATTATATATACGTTTTCCAAGTCTTTGTATTCCTGCCGCATCTCTTGCAGCTCCAGCCACAGCTTCTCATTTGTCTTCTCGTTTGTCTTGAGCAAGCCATTTACATCTTTCTTCATATTTTTCTAAATGTCTTTCTTGAGCTCACTCGTGGCCGTGGCCAATGTTGCGATCATTTCCTTCAGTTCTGACAAATCATTTCGGCTTTCGTGCTCCGCGGGTGAAGTGGCAAACCCCGCTACAGCCAATGCTTCCAGCTCGCGAGGAATAGATGAATGCGCGGACTGCAAGGCCAACTCTAGTTTCAAGTGATCTTCTGGAATCAGCGAGCTATCGTGACCTGCATCACTTGCACCTTTGCTCCCATTTTCGCTCTTGACTGGAGATGTTGCAGTGGAGTGGGATCCTGGGAAGTCTGTGCTTTCGCCAGGCCTGTTCCAGGTCAGTCTCTGAAAGGCCGTACCTTGCACTTGGGCTGTCTAGACTTGGATGTAGCTTTAAGTTTCTTTTCCATTTGTTTTTGACCGCCTTTCTTGTTACTTATATTTATATACTGTAGTAGAAACTCCTTGGGTTGGGTAAATACAGGATACTTTGGAATAATAAGAAATAAGAGAAAAAATAAAGCCACTGCTAAAGGAGCTCCACTTCAGACGTCCATCTCCTGTAGCGGACGAGACCAACTAAAATATAGTTATATTTTTTAGATTTTTGGATTTGAGCCTTTATATCACCGCCATTCTGACAGCGCTGTTGTTGATTCCAAATGGTAGGATAGTCCCAAAGTCCTCCAAGTTCATGTCCATCACGACAAGACACGATATAAAGGTCATCCAGGGTATGCTTCCCCATCTGACTACATGGATTCCAAATCCCTTCAAATCTTTTTCAAAAATTTTCTTTGTTTCATTACTCTGGTTTTTTGAAGTCTCTGCACTACTTCTGCCTTCAATTTGGTCTTGAGATTCTTGGCTTACGTTACTAATAGCAGTTGTCTTGGCTTACGTTACTAATAGCAGTTTCCATTTAACTTTCACTTTTCAAATCAGTGTTAGAGCTAACTTCTGAAATAACACACTGCTTTACTTATGATTACAAAATATTCTCAGATGTTTATTTCTCTGTCCAACCACTGAGACTTGGAATGTCAAAGGCCTCAATCATTATCTAAAGAGAAAAAAGTATCCTTCCACTTCACAGGCCTAAATGCTAAGATAATATTTTTACAGGAGACGCACTTGATAGGTAAGGACCAGTCTTAACTGCAAAGAGACTACATTGGCCACATTTTTCATTCTAGCTATAAAAAGAAACCCAGAGGTATGTAAATTTTAATACATAACGCAATCCCATTTGTAGCATTAGACATAATGTCCAAGCCTATGTCAAGTTAATTTATTCACCTCTAACATTTTATACTTTGAATTTGATAATTATTTACAGTATGCATCTAGTGTGGATGATAGTGATTTTATCCAAAATGTTTTTGCATTCATTCTCAATATGAGCACTCAAAAACTTCTAATGACTGGAGATTTTAATTGCATTTTAAATCAATTACTGTATAGATCTTCAGCTTCAGTGACGATGACATCTAATACCTCAAATACGCAGTTTGTAATGGATCATAATTTATCAGACCCATGGGGATTCTTATATCCAAAGTCAAAAGAATATTCCTTCTTCTCACCAGTTCATTATAGCTACTCAAGAATTAATTATTTCTTCATCAATAATAATTTGTTGTCTGCAATCAAGTCTTGCAAGTACAATACTATTGTTATCCACAATCACACTCCTATTATCTTGGACCTTGACTCATTATGCAATACACACTCATCTGGTAACTGCCGTCTTAACTCCCTGTCATTAGCAAATGTTAAATTTATTGAATTTATCTCCAATCAAAATCAATGTTCTTTCAGAGGCTAACGTACCCCTCAGAGTTTTCTGCAGTAACACTTTGGGAAACTTTGAAGGTTTTTTTAAGAGGACACATTATTTCATTTTTCGGTCATAAAAATAAATTGGAAACCAAGAAGGTGTCAGAGTTAATCAGTGAGATTTCCAGAACAGATCATGAATACGCCATGTCAACAACTGGAAAAGACAAACTCTAACATCAGAATTTAATTTCTTGACAACAAAAGAAACTGAACAACTCATTTTTAAATCGTGACATCATTTTTATGAACATGGAGAGAAGGCTAATAAGATCTTAGTTCAACAAATCCATAAAAAAATCATTCACAACACAATAACAGACATTATGAACGTAACTGGAGATAAAATCAGTTACCATAAAAATTGAACTTAAACATTTAAGGAGTACTAGTGTTGTGATGTGAGATTTTGCATATAACTTGATAAATTTTTGTATGTCTTTATTTATAATTTAGGCAAAGCGATGTAATTTAGTGTTACTTTGGTGAGAGGCATTCACGTTTGCCCCCCGTTTATGACTAAGTTTCTTTGTAATTTTACAACAGGATTTGGGGGATATGTCTCAAACCAGTTTGATGAGTATTTCTCTGCTAAAGTCTTTCAACACCCTCACACAAAGCCAGGTTAGTTTAACATATGGTCTTTTGCAGGTGTTAAGATGTACTATTTCTGCATGTTGGCCTGAGACATGGCTGTTTGGAATTGTCTTGTCTCAGAGGCCTTTAAGTACCATGATGTCCTATTGGCTGTAGGGGTTGGACAGAAAACCTATAAATTTGCTTGCTCAACCACATTCTCTCTCTCTTGCTAACCTGTGATGATGTAGAAGTATCTTTCTCTTGTTAACAACTGATGAAGACCATCACACAATGAACTGACAAGAACAGCACAATGAAGAGCACAGCTTCAGCCATATTGAGACAGGCATGAGGCCTGTTCTGAAGAAAGCTGAGCACCAATGATGCCTTAACTAGAGACATTTTAAGTAACTACAAGTCTGTGTGCCACCTGAGTTACACATCACCATTTTATCAGGTTGTATGGTTGCCAATATTCAAATGTACTTTGCATTTTGTTATTATTTATTAATATTATCAGTAATACATTATTTTATGTGTAACTTAACTCCTGCTTGTCTTTTTACTACATCTAATTGCCTGAGGTTATAGATATAGAAGGGAAGGTGGGGATAAATTATATACAGTGGTAAGCCTGTGAGATTAGGCATTCTAAGGCTACATATTAATAATACAATAGGGGAAAGTAGAGCAATATATATATTACTCTACCAAGATAAAAACAACTATTCATTATTTTCCTCTCAGTTTAAAGAAGATGACACACATTCTAAGGAGTTTTTTGACATTATGCAAATACCACAGCTCGATGCTGCAGAAAAACTTGACAAACCCCTGACACTCTCAGAACTACGCAAAGTTATAAACTGAAGTGGGAAAGCTGCAGGCACTGATGGCTACCATGTGGAATTTTCTAAAACAATTCAACTAAGTTAGCTCCATTATTATTAACATCATTCATAGAAGGTAGAGAAAATACAATTTTACCCCAAGTTTTCCACCAAGCATTAATCAGTTTTTTTTTCAAAGAAAAATAGGAACTTACTACACTATGCATCAAAAATTGGACAGCACAATTGTTAACACTGCTGCTTCATGACTCCAGCATTCTGCATTTAGATCCCTTGATTTGTCATTGTCTGTGTGGAGTCTGCATGTTCTCCTCATGCCTTTGTGGGTTTTTCTTCTGGTACTACATTTTCCTCCCAAAGACATGCCTGTTAAGTTAATGTAAACCCACCCTGTGAGGGTATGAGTGTAAGTGGGTTCTACAATGGACTAACACCCCTGCCTTGCATCTGATGTAGCGAGGAGAGGCTGCCATAATCCTTGAGCCTGACTTGGATTAAGCAGCTTTGAGAAAGTTATTTGATTTTTGAAAGCATCATTGCATTCGATAAAATTAATTATTATAAACCTAATATGACTTCTAAACATTACATATTCATTTTTTAATTGATTTGACACATTAATTTGTAAATTCATTCATTTCTGAAACTGTTTACTTCATCATAGAATTATGGGGGCTAGAACAAGAGCCTTGCCTTGATGAATCAAGTGCAACACAGGAAGCAATAGTGGACAGGACACAAGTCAATCATAAATAATCATACTAATACTACTAGTACTACTACTACTACTAATAATAATAATGATAATAATAATAACAAACTTTTGGAATAAGTTACCAAACATCTGATGGACATCAGGAGTTTGGTAACTTTCAAAATTTGAAATTATATCATTTTTGGAGAAATTAGGTGAATATGATTGATGAGCTGTGTTGGGCTGAATTAGTTATTCCTATTAAAACTGTTGCAATGCTGTAATAATAAGATGAAGAATTATAAAGTTCTCTTGAAGGTTGGTTCCTTCCTTCCACTTGCTGATGCTGCTAAAATAAGTTTGGTCTTCCTTGTGCCTAAAACTGGATTAAGTGGGTTCAGAAAATGGCTAGTGTATGACAAACCACAGGAAAGAGATAAAGTGTTTGGACACACCTTGAAGGCAAACCCCGTATATTCTGAAAAAGAAAACAAAACAAAAAGATTGCAGAAACAAGCGAGAGATCTTTTCAGACATGAGTCAACAGATTAGACTGGCTCAAAATGGCGGTGGATACCCTGAAGAGGACACCAGACTGAAAGGGGCGTGTCCAAGGAACTGTGACATGGAAGCGATGTCACTGGAGCTGCTAGTCGTCGGATCTTCAAGAGAGGGGGGAGGAGAAACATTAGGCAACAGTACCAACCCTTGACTTGGGGTGCAATTACCATCAGATGAGCTGTCTCCCAAGCACACATAGATGGACAATAATAATAATAATAACATCATCAGAGAAGATCATCATGTATAAAGATCTTGAGATCAAAATCAGATGCATGAGGAACACAAGGAAAAGTGTGGCTCCAACTGGGAACCATCAAGACCGGGTTCAAAGAGCTACGGGACAAACTCCTATGTAGAGGCAGCACAAAAGAGATCCGGGAGATAGCACTTCTCTGCACGTCCCACATTCTTAGATGAGTCCTCAACTCATTAACAAGCTGAGTTCAAAGCCAAAGAGGTCTGGTTGACCACTAGCAAATGCTGCAGTGTACCTTAGTGCACTGAGAAGAGGGTGGTGGTGACGATAATAATAATAATAATAATAATAATAATAATAATAATAATGGTTAGTGGTAATTAATACCCAACATTTTCCTTTGAGCTGGCAATAACCAGCCACCCCTAACCTTGAGCTAATCCAAGTCCTGAAATGTACTGCTTCAACTATGCTCTCTTGAGCAGGCATAGCTTTAATACCAGCTAAAAAGCATTGAAAAGCAAAGAACTGGAAATATTATTATTATTTTAATTATTATTATTATTATATTATTATTGATTTATTACTCTTATTATTTTTTATTGATTTATTACTATTTATATTATAATTGATAATAATAATAATAAATGTAGAAAATTATAATATTATTAGCATGGTAACTTACTATTCAGTGTCAATTAGCATAACTATTACACAAAAGTAAATAAATAAATAAAGAAACACATTAGCAATATCTAGAAGCTCCAAAAGACCCAGAAACTCTACTGACAGGTCCAATTGTGTTAACATGTAAACATTCCAAATAGATTAATTTAAAAATGAGAGAAACAAAAATAAAACTCCCACACACAATATGATTACTGACCGCTCCATGGGAATTTTTTTACTCATAAGCTTAGGAAAAAGTAAAAGCATAGAGAGCTCCCAATCAAAGGCCCCAGCACATAAACATACGACCATTTTATTTCAGTAATTGAGCTCAGCGTGTACTCTATGTTTCTTAGCTCACATGCATAGATTTGCTTAACTTTGCGATGAAAAAGATACACAATATGCATTCATTCCATAAAGGGCCCCTTGTGTTCCCATCTAACCAGATCATATATAAATGAAAATCAGAATTACAGCACAAAGTTAACTGTTTGTCACTAATATTGTATTGTTTTAGCTTAGTTAAAAAAGACTAATATAAATAATAAAATAACACACTTCATTAGTAATAATATCACACTTTTATATAATAATGTCACACTTCATTCAGCACTTAAAAGAAACAAAAGATGATCCGATCACAGATCCCACAGGTTACGTTTTAGGATTCCAAACACAAAAAGCTCCAATTTCCATCAGTTCTGCAAGAAGAAGTATGCAAATAGTAAATAAATAAATGAAAACATCCAATATACTGTAGAAACAGAAGATATTTCATTAGTCCTTACCCTGTACCCTCGAGCACTGACTTAACCTCACCCTGCTGTTTCCCCCTTGACACCCTGGCACTGTAATGTGTTCCGTGTCATAGCTGGCCTCTAGACCAGCAGTATGTGTATGAGCCAGCAGAGATAACTAACTAACAATTCTTTTGTACTTTCTGTACAAGGTCATGTGTAATCCAAGCTCACAACACATGTAAATAGTGGTGGACACCATTACTTCTTTAAAGATTGTAATAATTTAAGCTGTCAATTTCTCATTTACTTCTTTAAAAGGTATTATTCACATTAGAGGAAGTGGTCTGGAGGTCAAGGAAAGGTTAAGACGGCTTTATCCATATAGATTCGACTTAATTGCATACATAGAGGATTTGCCTGCCAGTTGAAGCTGATCATGAACACATCCTCCCAGGCATCTGATTAGATGTTCTGAGCATCAAACAGAAAGATGTCATGAAAAAGAGCCCCCCTGGTGAGGATGAACTCCTGTGACTACACCAGCAGGTTGTTTGAAACAAAGAGGATTACATCCATTAATCTTTATTTTGTATGATGTAGTTTCATTCATAGAGAACACCATTGAACTGTATCAATGGCACACCTATGTTTTGTGACTCAGATACAGACAGGAAGGCAGCATGCCACAGTTTGCAATCCAGCCACATACAGTACACACTGAACGAGTCTCAGCATCAGGACTTTAAACCTTGTGTCCCACATTGCACATCCAAGGTGCACTTTGATGGCATACATCATGCAAGGCACTGCATAAATAAAGGCTTGTGCTTGAAACGTAATTCTCCATTTTCAAACTCCTAAACAAGATAATGTGTGTTGTTAAAGACACCATAATAAAAAAAAACCCAGATATTTCATTCTTGTGCATTTTCCCTCATGCAGAGATGAATAAGTCTTTCAAGTGCTTTATAATAATTATAGATAGATAGATAGATTTTTATTTGTCACATGAACGAAATTTAGCTTTTTACAGTTCAATAAATAAATAAACAAATATACACCAGAATGGGCGGCACGGTGGCGCAGTGGTAGCGCTGCTGCCTCACAGTAAGGAGACCCAGGTTTGCTTCCCGGGTCCTCCCTGTGTGGAGTTTGCATGTTCTCCCTGTGTCTGCGTGGGTTTCCTCCGGGCGCTCCGGTTTACTCCCACAGTCCAAAGATATGCAGGTTAGGTGGATTGGCGATTCTAAATTGGCCCTAGTGTGTGCTGGGTGTGTTTGTGTGTGTCCTGCGGTGGGTTGGCACCCTGCCCGGGATTGGTTCCTGCCTTGTGCCCTGTGTTGGCTGGGATTGGCTCCAGCAGACCCCCGTGACCCTGTGTTCGGATTCAGCGGGTTGGATAATGGATGGATGGATATACACCAGAATGACTAAAAAGAAAGAAAATGTCTGATTTGGTTGTCACAGGCCCAGTGAGGCATTAATCAGGCGTATTTCTTTTCGTATAACAGAGCCCCAGTGGCGTTTCTTGACAAACTTCTCCTGAATAATTCGTTAATAAAGTACTCAGCGGTAGTGTGTCAGTGAGAAGATGTGCAGCACTGTTCATAATGGCACTCTGTTTTGTCTTTGTTTTCTCCCTGTGGTGGCTCTGAGGTTGGGGATCTGCACCAACAATCGGAAGGTTGCCAGTTTGAATCCCGTAAATGCCAGAAGTAAATCTACACCATTGGGCCCTTGAGCAAGGCCCTTAACCTGCAATTGCTTCATCCTGAGTATGACTTTAACTACATCTAGTATTACAAGCAGGTCCTCCAACTTACAGGGAAAACCTGGGGGTTGGTTGCAGGATTAGCACTCCAGACATTGTAAAAAAACCTCACACTGTTCCAGTGTGGTGCTGAGGTGTCATCTGCTGCACTCATGTCCCAATTCAGGTGGTTCATTGTTCACGGTATCAGTGCAAGCTCCCAACCTAATACCTCCAGCGGGTTGCTAGTGTGTTCCATAACTGAGCATGCCTTCTTAATCAGCATGTTGATTCGGTGGGCCGCTCTTTAAGTGATGTTACTGGCCCAGCACACAACAGCGTAGAAAATCGCACTAGGCATCACAGAGTTGTAAAACATGTGAAGGATGTCGTTATCCACATAAAAGGAATATTGTCTTCTAAGAAATATAAATAGTCTGCTCTGCCCTTTCTTATATAGTACCTCTGTGTTACTAGACCAGTCCAGCCTGTCACTTGATGAGGAACCCTACATTAATAACAGGTAATGTACCACCTCTACATCAACTCCCTTAATAGTGACCAAGTTTAGAGTTTGTTTGGTGTGATAAAATTCAATAACCAGCTCATTGATTTTGTTGACGTTAAGTTGCAGGTAATTTTCTTTGCACCAAGAAACAAAGATCTCCACCTAACTCCTATACTCTGTCCCCCTTATCAAAACACCCCATAACTGCAGAATCATCAGAAAATTTCTCCAAGTGTAATGACTTGGTGTAATAGTGGTGAACTCATCACTGGCCATTCCAGTTAAAGTGGTTACAGTTGTTGATGTAGTAGGGATGGTGTGGGGGGTCTGAAAATTGGAAGAAGGTAGCCGTGTGATGGAAAATCTATTTATAAATTGTTTCCAGGGTGACAGTGGAGGGTACCACCTATTAACAAATAATAATAATACATTATTGGAGATAAGCCACAGCAATAAGTTATGGGAAAGAGTAGTGGAAGCTAGGTTAAGAAGTGAGGTGATGATTAGTGAGCAGCAGTATGGTTTCATGCCAAGAAATGCGATGCGATGTTTGCTCTGAGGATGTTGATGGAGAAGTATAGAGAAGGCCAGAAGGAGTTGCATTGTGTCTTTGTGGACCTGGAGAAAGCATATGACAGAGTGCCTCGAGAGGAGCTGTGGTACTGTATGAGGAAGTCAGGAGTGGCAGAGAAGTACGTAAGAGTTGTACAAGATATGAATGAGGGAAGTGTGACAGTGGTAAAGCCTGCAGTAGGTGTGACGGATGCATTCAAGGTGGAGGTGGGATTACATCAGGGATCGGCTCTGAGCCCTTTCTTATTTGCAGTAGTGATGGACAGGTTGACAGATGAGATTAGACAGGAGTTCCCATGGACTGTAATGTTTGCTGATGACATTGTGATCTGTAGTGAGAGTAGGGAGCAAGTTGAGGGGACCCTGGAGAGGTAGAGATATGCTCTAGAGAAGAGAGGAATGAAGGTCAGTAGGAACAAGACAGAATACATATGTGTAAATGAGAGGGAGGTCAGTGGAATGGTGAGGATACAGGGAGTAGAGTTGGCGAAGGTAGATGAGTTTAAATACTTGGGATCAACAGTACAGAGTAATGGGGATTGTGGAAGAGAGGTGAAAAAGAGAGTGCAGGAAGGGTGGAATGGGTGGAGAAGAGTGTCAGGAGTAATTTGTGTTAGATGGGCATCAGTCAGAGTGAAAGGGAAGTTCTACAGGACAGTAGTGAGACCAGCTATGTTATATGGGTTAGAGACGGTGGCACTGACCAGAAAGCAGGAGACAGAGCTGGAGGTGGCAGAGTTAAAGATGTTAAGATTTGCACTGGGTGTGACGAGGATAGATAGGATTAGAAATGAGTACATTAGAGGGTCAGCTCAGGTTTAACGGTTGGGAGACAAAGTCAGAGAAGCGAGATTACTAATGATCTATCTATCTATCTATTGTGACAGATAGGGGGCACTGTCGTTCCCTTGAACCTTCAGACCAGACACCAGATAAAAGTCCCAATAATTAATTTATTATTACAATAATGTGCACAAAGCACCTCCACTATTCTCAATAATTAACAATAATAAACAATAAATCAACAATACACAATAATCCTTCACACCTCCCAGCAGCTCAGTCACCCTTCCTCCCAACTTGGCCCACTGCTGGGATTTCCCTTTTATATGTTTTAACCGGGAAGTGCTTCTGATCCCCAAGTCCATGTGATTCCCCAGCACTTCTGGGTCAGGTGAAAACTCCTCTTTTTTCTTCAGCCCGGAAGTACTTTATTTCTTCCATCCTCGTGACTGGGAAGCACTTCTGGGCTATACGGAAGATACAAGTCTCTGTTCTTCCCTGCAGAGTCTCCTGGCGGCCCCCACGGTATCCAGCAGGGCTGTGAAAGAAGACTCCAAGGTCCATGAGTCCCTGCTGGAATTCGGGGCATCTCCACGTTGCAGGGAGGGCTCCATCTGGCTGTTTGGGGGTATTGGCCAGAATAAACTACCGGCCACTCCACACTATCTATCTATCTATCTATCTAGTGTTGCATTACAATAAAATGTGAAAAACTCCAAGAAGGTGAATACTTTTTATAAGCTTTCTATATCAAACCTAAACAACGATATTCTTATTCTGCTTTCTCTTTCACATTCTAGCATATCTGAATTGCACCATGTGTCAGGAGCTATACAAATCTGAGACTGATCGATTCCCACTGTTTTGTCCACCCCACCCTTATAGAGGAATGTTGTCAATCCTAAGAATGACCTGTCATTTTATAATAACGACAGCCTGATTCTGCATTGTCATCCCTGGTGATCGAGCTGAGCTGGTATGTATTTTAAAAGAGCTATATATAAACTAATCTTTGCATGATTCATATTTCCAGCTTTTTTGTCTGGCCCATCTTTACACTAGAGTGATGTCAGACATGTTGCATTTTATAAATAAAGATATACTGATTCATTGTGCTCATCTTTGGCCCTCATGCTGAAATAGTGTGTACCTTTTAATGTACTGTATAATTTGAATGATTCACATTTCATACATTTTGTCCTCTTTTCCTAACTAGCCTGTCATTAAAGATAATGCATGGAATACAGAATGATGAATCAATCAATGCTTTAAATGTTGTTTCTTTCCACCTGATTTCCTTCCTTCTGTGTGGTGGTTTTCATAAATATAAAATAAAAGGCAGCTCAGGAAATAAGAAAAGCAGAAACTGCTTCAATTTTTATGCAAAACAGTACACTTCCTCTTTTTTTAAAAAAAGGAACCATTTGACTTTCCGTGCCCGCTATAATGTGCTGATGTAACTTGAGTGTTTAAGTTAACCACACAGAAAAGCACAGGCCAAGGTTAGAAACAGAAAAAAACAGAAGAGCAACATGTTTTATAGGTAGGTTAAATGTCAGCCAGGTCCTGTCACATTGGTAGGGCATTATTCAGAGATCTACTGTTGCAGAATAACTCAGTGGACCTGTGGCAAGAGACAATCAATATGTTCAGTGTCATACTTTAAAATAAAGGTACTATATAACTCACACCTTAAGTGAGTGAGCTTCAAGAACTTCTGCTTGTCATTTTTTGCAAGAAAATGGCAGGTCATTTAAAAGCAGGTAACACAAAGCCAACAATCTGCAAAGTGTACTTTCATGTGAGAGTAGTGCTCGGTTTTCTTTTATATTCTCTGGTTTGCTTGCAACTTTGCTGGCCTATTGATTTAGTCCAATCCGCATCTTTTCAACTCCTTCATTTTGTCTTATATTGTAATGTGATCAATGTTTTTATAAAGCAGTTTTCTGGTGGTGCTCACCATTAAAGGTGCTATATTCAGTTAAAGGCCTTTGGGAAAGCCCCACATGTTAAAACATTCTAAAATAATAATTCATTTGTACAACACCTTACAAATGTACTTGCTGTGAAAGTTGCTATAAAAGTAATTATTAATAATGCTAATGTTAATAATGTATTAGTATATGCGCCTTGTACTACTGCCTATTTATGTCAACATTAACCATTTAATATTTCCAAATAGTGCTCATTGAGAAAGGTGTTATAGATTATCATTTGAATCAATTCATTTCTAAAGCACCTCATGCAAGTTCCCATAATATACAAAGTGTACAGTTATTTCAACTGTCTTCATTTAATTAGGTATGCGATGAAAGCTGCCACACTAAAATATTTGATCAAATTAATTTTGGTCTGATACTCTTTGCTGAGTGAAGGCTCACAATGCGTAACACCATATTAATGGTTAAGTGTAACTGTTTAATGCCAATATACCACAAAGATACACTGGGCAGTTATGTTACAATGTAAAACATTTAATTATTTCATAATTAGATTAACTTTATTAATCCCTTGGGGAAATTTAGATGCATACAGTGGCAGAAACATAAAAACAATGATACAGACTCTACAGATAGATAATACAGCCAATCAATTGGTAAATAAATAAATAAATAAATAAAAACTTAACGAGTACATCGAGTGGAAGTATTGAATTACCTGATAGACCCCCAGAGTCACTTCTTAATACATCACATTGGAATGATCCTGTGGCTAAAAGTGTTCCAAGACAGCGCCTCCTGGAGGGGATTTTTCACAATGGTATCCAGTTTTTCCACCATTCTTTTTTCCATAACAGCTTCCAGGGTTTGTCCTGTGAGGGAGCAGATTTTCCCGATAGGTTTCTTCAGGCATTGTGTTTCTTTTGAGCTCTGGTTGCTTCCCCTGGAGACTGCTGCGTAGAACAACACACTCTCTACTATGGATTGATGGAACATTTCCAGCAACTGGCATCCCGTCCAAGATTTGTGTTCACCTTATACAAACTATGGCTGGGACAGACTAGATGAGGGGTTAGCAAATGGATGGCTGGATCAACATATGAAAAGAAGTGTGTAGTTGTGCCAGCATTACAGACATCTTTGTCAGGCACCTTTGAATGCGTACATAATGTAATGAGTTGTAGCATTATTTCCATCATTCAATTTTCTAAAGTCAGTTGGTCTGCTCCAGAGTCATCGGGAACCTGTTCTAGAAAGATTGGGTGTAAAACCTTCCTGTTTTGTGAATACCCTCCAAACTGCTAATGGTTTTGATGCTATGTTCTCATGTAGTCAAGGTAAGATCAACTACTCTTGTGCTTTGGTGTGTTTAATTATAAAGTTTAGAACATCTTTAACTTGTTTTGGCCAATTTATGTACCCTAGTCTTGTAACAATCATTTCCAAACAGCCCCCCCCCCCCATCTGACGTTTACTCGATTATGGTGACCTCATTTGTAAGTTGCTTTGGATAATGATAGAATGGAAATCAGTCTATTGCTGGGCACCATCACGCATAGACAGCAAATGTGAAAAATCCAGTCAGCCTAAAGCTGCACATTTTTGGGATGTGGGAGTAAAGTGCAGTGCTTGGGAAGACCACATAGATACCAGGAGAACAACACAGTGGGAAACGCTGCTGGGATTTCATCCCAGTCTCCTGCAGGTATAAGGCAGCACCGTCAAGTATTATGCCACTCCATGTGTTAATGTGAATTGTTTTTTATAGTTGCTTTTCTAAAGCACTTTATCCCAGTGCTCAATATGAAGAGTATAAAATAAAAATAGATTGTGGAGTTATTTTAATTATTTCCTCTGCAAGAGAGAGATTCGATTGCGCTCTTAAACTCTACTAAATGTGCTTATACTGTATTATTTTTCTTATGTGTGTGCTCGCTGTGAAAGGTGTTATTAAAAAACAACATGCAGATGTGTTCACAAGTTTACCAATAGTGTCTTATGGGTAGGCAGTGTGGTGTGGGGTGTGGTGGCGGCTAAGGCACTAGGCTTTAAACGCTAAGGTTGCTCATTCAGTTCCTGCTCCACTGTGTGAACCTGATCATACTGGTTAACATGGCTGTGAAGACAGCTGATATATCATGAGCTTGTAAGTGACCACAGATAAAGACATCAGCCAAATAAATATTAGCAAAGTATTTTGCTAGCATTTATCAGGCAATGAGCTATATAAAACAACCATTGAGTTACTGTATATCATTCATTTCATAAAGTACTTTATAAAGAGGGAGGCTTACTGGTCACTAATGGTTAGTGCTGCTACCTCACAGATTCACTTGGTTCACGTTTAGTGCCTGGCCATTGTGTGTTTGGAGAAATCCCAAAGATTCACACTCTATGTGTGAATGTATGAGTAAGTGGGGCCTGCCGTTGACCGGACCCTCATCCGTTTTCAAGGTAAGTAGTAGCTCTCCATGACTCCATGAATTACACCAGGGGGTGCTGTACAATGGATGACCCTGCACTCTGAAAATACAGCCTCCCCTCAGGGATTAAAAAAATATATATAAAAAAAGCAGGCGGCATGGTGGCGCAGAGGGTAGCGCTGCCTCGCAGTTAGGAGACCCGGGTTCACTTCCCAGGTCCTCCTGTGTGTAGTTTGCATGTACTCCCCGTGTCTGCGTGGGTTTCCTCCGGGTACTCTGGTTTCCTCCCACAGTCCAAAGACATGCAGGTTAGGTACATTGGTGATGTGTGTGTGTGCCCTGCAGTGGGCTGGCGCCCTGTCTGGGGTTTGTTTCCTGCCTTGTGCCCTGTGTTGGCTGGGATTGGCTCCAGCAAACCCCCATGACCCTGTAGTTAGGATATAGCGGGTTGGATAATGGATGGATAAAAAAGCTGGCAATAAAATGAATGAAGTCATATTTTAGATTTAGCTCATCAGAAGTATGTGGCGTGGCCTGGGCATATGTGTATAACAGGTTAAGGTAAGAAATAAAATGTTTTTTCATTTTAAATGTTGACCCCTGTTGTCATTTTTGGCTGAAATGTTAGTGTCCCATCCATCATCTACACTACTGTCAATTCCTCTGCTCTAATGCATTGAGAATTTGTCCTTAATTTGTATAATTAGATTTGATAATTGTGGAAACTCCTTGCTGGGTTGAAACCATGTATGCTACTTCTTTATATTCCCTGGTTTAGTTTGGTTTCATGAATAGACGTTTAATCACTGACTAATAAAACCTGTTGGCTTGCTGAATAACTGAATCTACACACTGCAGAAAGCATCTACAGTAGCAGGTCAGGGGGAATGGAGGAACACAGATATTACTGCAGGTCTCTGTATTATTGCAAGAGACGGCACCAACCACTGTTGTAAAGTTGGCTCATTCGAAGTTGATTTAAAGTCATGAATCTTACAATTATGACTACCATATCATAAAATGGACTTGAATAAATGCCTACCTTTAAGAAAGAGTAGAAGTTACTCACACCTGACTTTTAGTTGTTTTCTTTCTGCTGTATTCTGAATTAGCAACTCAGCATGCGCTAAAAAAATCACATGTCATTCTGTGTCATCAAGGATTGCTTCTAGTATTGATATACAGGTGTACGATAGAATTGACTTCTTCTAAAATGTATGGTTTTGCTTTGGTAAAAAATGTAATGTCATGAATTAATTTCAGAGGTATTGTCATGTGTGCATAGAGTAATGAAATTCCGATCTGTAAGTGTAACAGCCACAGTTTTTATCTGGTAGCCCAAATTTCACTCTGGAAGTCAATTGTATAATATCCATCCATCCATCCAACCCGCTATATACTAACTACAGGGTCACGGGGGTCTGCTGGAGCCAATCCCAGCCAACACAGGGCACAAGGCAGGAAACAAACCCCGGGCAGGGCGCCAGCCCACCACAGTCCATCGATCCATCCATCTATTAATTTTATAAAGCCTCTTATAGTAGAACATCATAAAATATTAGGTAGTAGTGAGCAAAACAGCCAATTTTCCATTTGCGTAAAGTTTCGTGTAATTGATGCTAAACTTTGCTTTTCATGCAATTCTGCAACTGTGTAACTCACTAAAAAAATAGTTTTGGAGTTTTAAAAAATTTGAAAGAAAGGAGCATTGCTCCTTAAGGGTTCAACGATACCATGCAACCCTTTCAGACCCATAGATTACTCAGAAAATGGCCTGCAGGAAAATTAATGGGCAAAAACTGTCTTCTGGAAATTCAACATGGCTAAACACAACCCACAATGAGACAAAATTACATAGTCTTAAGCAAAAACCAGTTCAGTGAGACAATAAAACTGTCATCCACATTAGTTGAGAAGAAAGCATCACACCTGTCTTAGATGAGATTCTGCTTTGGCCAGTACAAAACTTTGTACATGCTAATAATGGAGTCCTCCCATCAGCCCCATCACACTCCTGCTGCTTGACAGGAATTGTAGTCCTCATGTTGGCACTAGTTTTGGAGTTTCTTCCCTCCATTACAGCCCCCCTGCCCAATACCCCAGGTAGTCAACAGCAACACACATGCAAAATTTTGTGAGAATCGGTTCAGGTTTTTTTGTGCGATTGGCGAACAAAGAAACAAACAAACAGGCAAGCAAACATACAAAACAATCAGCTTAGAATTGTATTTATACAGAGGATGACAGAATGTGAAGATCCTTTCATCTTGTAATCCATTGCTTTGTATTAATAACAGAAATTGAAGATCATTTGTAAAGCACTGTTGCTTCTCCAAAATCAGGAGATAGAGAGGTTAATTTCCCTTGCACTACACTGCAAACAAGTGTAAATATAGTGCTGGTCTTTTTTCCTAAGACATTATTATTTTTCCTCCTTTTGAACTTTTACCATCATGTAGTGCCTTGTGATTACTGCACTTATGGGCAGACAGCCACCATATAGTCTTTAGAAGATCCTGACCCAGGAGCTGCCTTGTGCAGCCACATTCCTGCCATCCAGAGAGCAGTGAAGCTCAACAGTCCAGAGAGAGCCGCAGTCGGCCTCAGTGACTCACAGTTAAGACAGGAAGTCTCAAGCAGATCCACCCTTCCTTTCCTGCTCTATCAGCTCTGCACAGAGGCCTGCACTTGACAAGGCAAAGGTACAATGAACTCAGGAAGCTGCTTTTCTTTTTAAACCACACAGTTGACACCAGCTTACCATTCTCACTTAGCAGCCAAAGTTTGATTTTTTTTAATAATAGGTCCTTTCAAGAAACTTCCGTTTGAATATAAATCTGCAGCTTCAGTGATTTGGCTATTTATCTCAAAACCTGGACAAATCATTTTACTAAATATACTGTAGCACCTTTCATGTTGCACTTTAACTACACAGTAGTTTTTATTTTCATTATTTGTTCAAAAGGAATTTAAGAGAATTGCTAGGGATCATGATAGAAGAAGTGTAGTTTGAACCTTTTAGTGTCCACTGTTGCAATATAAATATTCAACAGTGACCATCATAACTTTAGATGCCACAGTAGGGAGCACCAGCATCCTGCTTTCATATCACACACTCCAAATCTGCTTGTTTTTTTGTGTTGCTATTGCACATTTTTCTCATCCTCCAACATACAGGGAAAACTTGGTGGTTGGTGGCAGGATTGGCACTCCAACCACTATACAAACCTCACACATTTCTGTTCAAACTAATCTAGTGCTGAGGTGTCACCTGTTGCACGGCCGCACTTGGGTCCTAATTTGGGATCCTGAGGTGGTTCGTTGGGTGGTGGGTGCGGCAATGCGCTGTATCAGTGCATGCTGTCAGCCTGAGTGGGCATCTCTACCAAATCTCCAAGACATGAGGCCCTGTGTGTGTGTGTGTGTGAATTAGCCAGTTTGTGATGGACTGCTGATATGGTAGTTCCCACCTTGCACTCCAAGCTGTAAGGACAGACTGCAAATCTTGTAATCCAAAATTTGACTAAGCAGATCTGAAAATTTTATCATAAATTCCATAAATACATACCAAACAAGACCTTTTGAGAAAGATCTAGAAGTCATAGTTGACTCGTCATTACCTGCATGCAGACAGAGAACAGAAACTATTAAGAAAGCTAATAGGATATAAGGTTATGCAGCATGACGCGCAGAGTGCGAGTCAAGGTAGGCTATGCTTAAGTGATATACAGTAATTTACTAGTGAGGCCTCACCTAGAGTACCTTATGCCAGTTTGGTCTCCATATTACAAAAGAGATATATCAGCACTAGAGAAAGTCCAGAGAAGAGTGACTAGGCTGATTCTGAGTCTGAGAGGTATGAGCTATGAGGAAAGATTGAAGGAGTTGAGCTTCTAAGTCTAAGCAAACATAGATTAAGAAGGGACATGATTTAAATGTTTAAAATTATGAAGGGAATTAGTAGAGCGCATCCCAGCTGTTACTTTCAAACAAATTCTTCAACCAGAACTTTATATTAAAAGTGGATTATGAACAAATGCTAGATAGTTTCTCTTTATACACGGACAGAGCCATGGAATAAATGGAATAAATGATGAAGTACTCTAGTACAGGGGTTCCCAAACTTTTCAGCTCACGACCCCCAAAATAACCGTGCCAGTGACTCGTGAACCCCCACTATCCGCGGAAGTGGTTAAAATATACAGAATTTGGTTTCTTGGAAATCATCTCCCGACCCCCCCCCAATGTCTCACGACCCCCCAGAGGGCCGCGACCCCTACTTTGGGAACCACTGCTCTAGTAGAGATTAGGGCTTTGGGGACCTTCGAAACTGTACTTGATGTTATTAAGGACAATCTAGGTGAATAGGCTAAATTAATGTGTTAGGCTAAATGGCCTCTTCTTGTCACATTTGTTCAAATGGTCTAGACATATTCTTCAAATACTGAATGAAGTGTATTTTATCCCCCAAACCTGTACTCACCACAGTCCTCCATATATTGAATGCCTTTATTATTTAATAGCCAAGCACACCCCCGTAATAACATTTATAAAGTCCCATCCACCCATACCACTTCATAGCCATCTAGGCAGCACTCAGAGTCTGGAGGAGAGGTAATTGTAGTTCCTGGCTCTCAATGTTATTTTCAACACCCTATAGGTCACACCACAATTTTGGAGTTGATTTGGAAGCAACCATTGTGTTTTACAGGTGATGCATTGATACTTCTGAGCTCTACACCACTGGGTTTGAATCCCACAACCAGGTGCTGCCTGAATGTTGTGTGTGTGTTCTTCTAGTTGTCAAGTTTTCCTTCTCACCCCAAAGATGATTGCACTAGGGTAACTGGCAATTATATATCAACCCCAAACCTAATTGACCATGACCCGTAATGGACTGGCTGCTGATCTGCAGCCATGATAGACACTGACATCCAGTAATCCTAAAAATCCTGCATTGACTGGAACAGGACAGATATCAAATGGTAATAAAAAAAGGCAACAGGCTCCTATCCATATGAATAATGGCAATATTCGAAAATCCCAATAGTATTCTCTTTATGAAATTAGAAGAAGAACAATAACTGTTACTCCTCATAAAAAGAAGGTTTGTCTCAAAATAAAAGGGGAAACAAAAGAGAAAGAAAAAGAAAAGAAACAGCACATTACGTTTGATTAGATCAGCTTTATGAGGTAACTTGCTGCAGACGTTCCTGCAAAAGCAGCTAATTATTTTAAAAGCTGTAAAGTGGCCTGTTTGATCAATCTATGCCTGAGCAAGCATCCGACCTCTTTAACTCTTGGCATTTGGAAATGTGTTGTGCTTTTTATTCTACATAAATTGACTGACAGACACTGTCATTTAGCAAATAATTAAAACTATGATCTATTACATTTATTTTTGAGGCTTAGTGGAGTTGTGGGTAATGTTGCCCCCTCACACCACTTGGACCCTTGACCTTCTGTGTGGAGTTCCAATGTTTCTCTAATGCTTGTGTAAATTTCTTCCACAAACGTTTCTCCAGACACAAGCTATGCAAGCGACTAGCATATCCAAAAGTGTCCATTGTAAGCATAAGGTTGCTCTCTGATGGGCTGACATCCAGGACTGGGTCCCGCCTTGTAGTTTCTTGAAGAAATTGAGAAAAGTAACATTGAAAAATCTGTGAATAGAAGTTTACTTTCATTGCAAAATCAGTGGGCAGGTGATTATAGTTATATGGTCATTACTGTCATGTATACAGAGTACAATGAAATTCTTACTTGCATGTGATAATCAACATGCAACACGTCAGCACTCTGGTGCCATAGTTAGTCATATTGGAAGCTAATGTTTCTCGACTGTGTATCTAAGAGGCTTTCAATCCTTATACTGTATATGAAAAATGCATTTTTGTAGAGCATGTTGGCAGTTTTTTTTTTTAAATAATTTTAACCTTCTCAAACTTACTTAGTCTAAATCATGATCATGGTGGGGGCAGAGTCTATTCTGGCAGCATCAGGAACAAAACAGTCTGTCACAGGTCCCACTGACACACACAACCACACAAGGCCAATGTACTGTAGTGTCACCAGTAACCTATCCAGAATGTTTCTGGAGATATTGGGAGCAAAACCTATACACGTAGATAGATGAAGCAGCGGTATAATCACTGTGTCCCCCTGACATGTCAATGTGAAATTGTCCTTATTGTATAGAATTTGTGATATGTCTGTAGACAAAGGGAGCATCCATAGGGGTTTTTCAAATTATTATTCCCAAAAATGTTTTTGTTTTTCACTTAAATATTGTTGGTTAGGTTATCAAAGGTGAATAAAGGACTAAAA
Organism: Polypterus bichir lapradei; assembly: GCA_026402145.1. Lineage (NCBI taxonomy): Eukaryota > Metazoa > Chordata > Cladistia > Polypteriformes > Polypteridae > Polypterus > Polypterus bichir. The sequence continues at coordinate 84,782,350 of JANRMT010062854.1, forward strand.
TGATTTCACCCTTTACAGCAATTGGGGAACTTCATGTGGCTGGCTATTCCTTATAAAATACCCCCTTATTTCACTGCTTTCTCTTCGGGGCATTGTAGTCACTTCCCTAAAATCTGTAGGCATTCAATCTAGGCAACCCATCTTGTCATATGCTATTAGTACCTGACATCAAGTGGAAAAGCTCCATGCATCTGTTCAAAGATGGCATACCACCTCCATCATCCACAACCCTGCTCTTTCTGTATACTGTTGATAGTGCACTGGGATATCTGTGCTCGGTGATCAATTTGATAGATTACGGTTCATGGTGTTCTGCTCTTTACAGACTTGTTTTAACTTTCCAAACGCAACTTTGTTCTTTTATTCACAACTCTTATCATTGCTCATGGCATGAGGGATTCCCCAGACTGCTCCTATGCCTACTCGCTCTCTGCATTCTCTTTTTTCATTTATTTCTACTCATTACATTGTAAAGCAACTTGAAAACCTCACCCCTGATTTAACTTCAGTTCAGTGACCTTCCCACTCTCTCATCTCCTTTTCTATATTCTCCAATGTTAGATTCTGGTCCAAATACCCCAAATATCAGTACCTCCAGTCTAAATACTCTATTGACTTTCTGTTAAGCTCCATTTGATGGACCTCACCCCTAAAACACTCTGCCATTTATGTCAGCGGACTTTTATCCACATGTTCTAGTACTGCCCTCCTTTGGTCCTACAGTATGTTTGTCACAGACTACCTTCTTTTCTTTCTATAAACACTAGCTGTGCTACCTGTCGGAGATGGGTTGAAAATTAAACAATGAACATAAACCTCAGGGTTAATACAGGGTGTCCCACTCGGGAGTACAACTTTAAAAATGCGAATTACTCTGCAACGCGTGCATGTATCATCATGCAAAAAGGTTCAAAATATTCCTTATTTAATGAAGAATTGATTCTGTGTCATAAAGAGGCGGGCACTATAGCGGGCGCCGCTGCGGCGGCCCCGGATGTGGCAGCGGCTGGGCTGCGCCAGCCAGGTGCAGACAGCTGTCTAGCCCCAGACACCAACCCTGCAGAGTGGCGAAAGCAAGCATGCAGTATACCGTACCACAAAGAGTGTTCATTGTGAAGACCTACTGGGTCACCGGGTCAGCAAAACAGTGTCAGAGGGAATATTTGAAGAAATTTGGAGGGAGAAACCAAGCCTACCTTCAAAACCATCACAAAATTGGCCAAAAAGTTGGAGGCGACAGGAAGCCTGGTTGATCAGCATTCTGGAGGACGGCCTTGGATGTCGGATGAGACTGTGCAAGACGTTACGGACCGTTTGAAAAATTCCCCAACAAAATCATTACGTCGATTAGCTCAAGAAACCGGGTACTCAAAGTCGACCTGTCAACGAGCCGCCAAGAAAGGGAAAATCAAGCCAAAAGGGCAAGGTTTATACAAGCAAACCCAGGACCATCAAACAACTGAAAACAAACATCGAGCGTGAAATTGCTGCCATTGACAGTGACATGTTGCAGAGGACATTCTCAAATATGGAGCGTCGCCTTTCCTTGTGCGCGGACGTTGGGGGAGGACATTTTCAGCACCTTTTGTAATGTGGACTTGTTTTCCACTAAATACAGGTATGTTCAGTTCTTACAGCTCGCCTTTACGTTCACGAGTAATTCGCATTTTTAATGTTGTACTCCCGAGTGGGACACCCTGTATTTGCAGTGCACTACACAATGCACATGTCTCGGTTATGAGCCATTTGGTGGGGAATTGGTAAAAGCAGTGCTAAAGTTTGAGATGTACCATCTGTTGGAATGAAAAATGAAAAGCACTTTATTGCGAAAAATGTTTGTGATGCACCATCTTTTGGAATGACAGAGACAGAGCAACTATATCAACACTTCTTCATTTATTAAGGTGGATTCTTTTTTACGTCATGCTTTCCTCCTTGTAGACATCTCTCTATGCTACCTTTCAAACCACACCAGTGTAAATTGTTTTTCTTCAGTTTTCTTTATTCAAAACTACTTTTTCCTAGTGGAAGGATCCCAAACTCAACAATGTGGACAGTTGGCAACCTTCCGTCTACAGTTTAATTTATCTCAAATTATCTGTGGATTAATGAGGTAGCAATTAAAAAGTGGGCTTCTTTAGCTGCATTGTTCAAATCCTGACTTGCTGCTACCTTGTGATTAAAGTGTTCTTCAGTGCTGCATTCTTTTATACTAGGGGCTGTACAACTGTATTTCCATTTCCGTCCTTTCCTTCTGGGGAATGGTCATCACACTGTATTTGCCCATTGGCTTAGACTGGATGGGGAGAAACAGAGAAGGATGGGAAGGCTTGAGGTGTTTTACATTTATGGTTTTGTTTCTACCTACATTTTCTATTGCTGCTCTATTCTGAGTTTTTGTAAAATACTGAGTCATTTTCTTACCCTTTTAATTCATTATCTATTAATTAAACTGAATTAAAGCAAAGTAATGTATTTTAGTACATTCTTATTTGTCGTAGTAGAGAGCGGCAACATGCAATTTCGTCTATCTGTATTTGACTTTGATGTTGCAAGTTGGTTGGACATGCAAGTAACAATTTCACTGCAGTCTGTACTCATGACAATCCTATTGCTACTATAAATACTGGGTATTTGGTTTAATAAAAAGTGATCACAAAAAATAAAGGCGTGTGGACATTGAACATATCCTGCAACTAAAAGAAATATTATTTTAAAAAATCAACATTTCAACACACATATACAGGCAAAAAAAAAAACAAAGTAAAGACACACAAAGAACTGAACTGGAACAAGAACTGAAAAACCTCTCCATCGAACGCACATAAATGAGGACCAGATTAAAGTAGAATGACAAATCAGGTTCAAATAAAAGAACCAACAAAAGGTGGCTCAGCAAGCACGCAAATAGCAAAGCGTAACAAATTAGCACAAGCGCGAGAACAACCCACTCGGGTATAACTCCGTGTACTGATAACCTCGGCCTACTGGGAATTGCAGATTTACAATGTCAGAAACGGTGAGAAAAGAGCTGCCTGGGCAATTCCTAAGAGACACTTTATTTAATTAAAAGATCCTTTGAATTTTTGTTTTAACTGTTTTTGGTTTTCTTCACATAACAATAGCAATTCAGATCATTAAAATATCCTTAGTCCTAGCGCTAAGTCTTTGTTGAGATTGTGATAGCTCAAACCCTGACTTGTGTGAGTGAACTCTGGTGGTGATACCAATGGTTTAGTTAAGGTGTATTCATGGCTACACATAATTCTGGGGGAAAGAGGGAGCAGGGCTGCTTGCCAACATTTCACACAAAATGACTTTAACTTATAAGCTGCTAGTCTTGGATTAACCAAATTGTAATATAGTTTATTATATCTAACTCTGTGATGCTAAACTTCTTACATTATGTTCCATAAACAGATGATGGATGGATGTTATAAACAAATCCAAGAAGTTTGATCAGTTCCAGTACTTTCTCTAATTCTTCTTAGAATCAGAATAACTTTTATTTGCCAGTACATAATGGACATGAATTTAACTTGGTAGCTTTTGGAGCTGCTGATGACAGAACACCATCACCTACACTCTGGCCTGCAGTATGGCACAGTGGTGAAGGCTTTGGACCTAGGACGTCAAACACTGAGGTTCTGGGCTCAAGTCCCAGTATTGACACTGTGTGACCATGTGCAAGTTACCTCACGTGCCTGTATGACAACTGGAAAAACAAAAGAAATGTAACCAATGGTGTCTGTCAAAAGTTTATTAGATATCATTCAAATACTAATAAATAATACAAGTTATATAACCTACAGTATATTATAAACAGTTGCAAAGCTGTTTAGATATCTATTAGTTTCGTTTGTAAGTGACCTAAAGCATTTACCAAAGGGGAGTTCTAGGAACAAGTGGCCTGGGTGAGGTGAGTCCGAGGTGATCCTTCTGACATGGTTTATGACACTAGATGCATACAGGTCTGCAATAGATGGAAGAGCACAAGCAATTAGACCTCACATATTGTTGTAGTTTATTTTTGGAGAGGACCACTGCTGAACTAAACCAGACAACAGAGAATGTGATAACACTTTCAGTCGTGGCTTTGTAGAATTCTTCTAGAATGGGTTGGGAAAGATTTAATTTCTTAAGTTGGTGTATAAAGTATACCCACTGCTGAACCTTCTTAGTGATGGAAGTGGTGTAATGTCACAGTTGGATAGCCAAAATGACTAAATTAGTTAGCTAAATCTTTGTGTTTCAGATCACCCTTCTTGTTCAAGCTGTGATGGATACATGGATGGACTGATGTGAAAACCGAGATGGATAGTGGTCTGTAATCTAACAGGAAGGCATTTACAGATGAACAGCGTGGATGTTGGTTCATGCCAGCCAGGATGGTACCTATTTCTTTACTCGGTTGGGAGGTTGACATAATGGATAGACGGTTTGTGGGGGGGAGCATGTGTTACCCGAGTTCATTGGGAGGCAGCATTCTTCTGGGGTAGGTCCAACTAGGACACCCTCATGGCCAAATGGAAGTTGTAGACTTTGGGGGCTGCAAGAGGGTACTGTTAGGTACTGCTCAGGTAAAGTGCAGGTTCTGTCTGACCCAGAAGTGTGATATTGTACAAGAAGTACTCCTAGGTTGGGCTTAAAACGAGCTTGTCCACCTCAGTCAGGTGAGTCAGTCAGGAGTGGAGAAGGACAAACTTACCCAGAAAAGAGAGGAAGAGGAGGAGGAGGAGAATAAATAGAGAGAGAAAAGAGGTATATTGTGAATTATTGAAAAAGCAGCCTTGGTAAATCTCCCAATTAAAAATATTTATTTCAACCCTGGAATGTGCAGCTGAAGTTGTGTCAAGGGTTTGGGGCTTTGACTCGCTTCCTGCAGGTCACAAAACATATTCAAATAAAATGCAAAGTGCTTACTGTTGTCATGTCTATCAATCTATTTGTGTTCATTAAACAACTCGGCTCTCAGTGAACCAATTTTAGTGAAATTTCATACCCTTATTCTTCAAGGAAAGTTGTTGGGAAAGTTCAACTTTTAAGTTGTTTCAAAAACTATTTAAAAAGCATTGACAATTTTTTCAAAATGTTCAATCTTAAAATGGAGAAACTATGCTAAAACCGTTGCAGAATAATTTACTCTATCAAATTTACCTTGACAGAGCTTTATTCAACTTGCATTAATTATTGCAATCATTACTGCAAAATTACGCAATTATTAACACAATACTTTTGTGAAATGACAAACTAACATTACAGAATAATGCTATTTTTTTTGTAAAATAACACAATCTTGTTTTTTTTAAATAAGTGGCAGAAATGAGGTTCGGTGAAACTGATTCCAGCACGAGTAACTAAGACGTCATCAGAGTAGTCTGTGTTGGTGGGCACTACCTCTCTCCTTAGCTGCTTTTATGTTTAAGAAATAAAAACTACATTTAGCAGACACAGACCTTCCATAACCAAGAACTAATAACATTGTAGTGTCTATGTAAGCTATTTCAGGAACTATCTAGGCTCGGCTTTTAAATACATATTACTGTAAAATATCATTTAAACAACGTATTTCATGTACTACATGTAATTAAATTCTGTTATTGCTGTTAGATTGGAGTATGACTTTTTTGTTACAAAATATTTACTAACCAAAAATATGACATCTGCACTTGATGAAGTAAATAAAAACAAATTTAAAATGCTCTGACTTTCAGAACAGTTGGTACACGAATACATGTGAATGTCACACCGTGTGTGTATTTTCTAACATGTTTCTTCCTGCCATACTGGACAATATAAACATGGAATTGTGCTTCTTCTTTTATGAATGAAATGGTAATACTAGCAAACTAGCAAATACTAGTGAAGGTCCTATAGTTGAGATTCATCCAGTAGTGTTGTACACTGAGGGTCTTACCTTGCACCACCGTTGTCCAGAAAGTCACCCTTCAACTAAACTCTCCCACCCCTTCAGCTCTGAACAAAATTATTTTCAAACACGTTCACATATTTACCATGCCAGCAGTCAGATAAATAAACTGATCTCTCTTTCACATGAAAACCAGAACACTGCCGTAACATAATCGCTCATTTGTCCAGGCCACACCAACCTTCTTCCATGTTAAAATGATGCAATAGGGAATAAATAGACCAGATTTTGTAGTTTTGGAGTGGATAAGTTATGAGATAAAGTGCATTGCTGGTGATTTGTTTGTCGTTTTGAGTCTGTTTAGCAAGTGAACTGGCAATACTAATAGTTGAACAGTTCTACACAGAGTGCATTCATCTTGCATTAATATTTATAATTATGTTGGCCTGAGGATCTATGAACCTATAAAAGTAGGTGCATGCTGAACAAAGTCAAAGATACAATCTATTACATTTAAAGAAAAAAATTAATAATATAATAATTAAACATATATTCATTAACTAAAACTCTTGATAATTGTATAATACCAAATGTTACTACTTCACTGTTTATTGAGACCGATTGGGAAACTCAAGTTTCCCTTTACATTACAGGGGTGGGCAAAGTCAGTCCTGGTGGGCTGCAGGTTTTTGTTCCAACCCAGTTGCTTAATTAGAAAACAATCCTTCCCAATAATTTAATTTCGTAGCTTGTTAGTGCTTTAACTCTGCCATGTCAAGTCATTCTTATATCCTAGATTTTTTTTTATTTCCTTTATAAGGATATCATCTAAGTAACGGAAGAGTCATTCTCAGTCCTTCACTTTTTACTCTTCACTTTCCTTCCAACTTTTTAAGTAAACCAAATAGTGCACGATAAGTACACACAGGTGTAAATGGTAACGAGCTAACTGGAGTAATGCTGGTTTCTTCTGTCCTTTGCATCTAATAAGCTAATAAGGAACAATTAAAAATCAAGAATACAGCTGTTTAAGACTAAAATAAGCGAAAAGAATTCAAAATCTTAAAAGGTGAGACAATTAAAATGAAGCAGAAGTGTTACTTGAGCAATAAGTGCTTCTTATTAACCAAGTGGGTTGGAACAAAAACCTGCAGCCACCGCGGCCCTCCAGGAATGACTTTGCCTACCCCTGCTTTACAAGCAGCTATTAACAGTCTGTAAATACTTTATTAATTATGCCATTAACAAATAATTATTATGCTCATTAGCACATGAAAGTAAGCATTTCCCTGTACTCTGCACATGTGACAAGAATGAACCTATAAATCTATGAAAAGATAAACTATCACCTTTTTATGCAGGCCATTTTCACATAACTCCAAATCAACTGAATGGCAGGCCATGGCTGAGTTTCAGTTGCCCAGTTTTAAGAAGATGAGTGGAGGCAGGATGCCTGTCAAGTACTTCTTTGAATCCTTCCTGTCATTTCAAAATTTTAACTTTGTAAATCATATATTTTGGAGTTGGGTCAGGGCATAAAGAAAGTTATATTAACAGTGCACACTTGAGCATCATGCAAAATGGTGGACTTTTCTATTTTTTTATATACATATAATTCATAAATAAGTACACAGTAGTATGCACTAAAGAGTTTACCCTAGAACAGTACATCATAGTGAAACCTGTGATGAGGTGCTTTCTAATATCAGGAATGCCTGCATTACACCACAGTACAGGACACTGTGTGACACTGAATGTTACAGATCTCGTGCAGTTTTCAATGGAAGGGTTGGATTGGGTGGGAGGAGGTATGAGAAGGTGCCCAATTCTTTATCAGTACTTCAAGGTAGAAAGCCATGGAAGGGGAAGGGAGTCAGTTCTCCTTTTCTAGCAGGCTTTTCAAGATGGAGAAGACTCGAAGCTTGGCTTTGTGACCACCACAAGGTGGTTCCTGCCCTGCTAAAGAAGACATTTTGCAGAGTAGATGGGATAGCAAGCCTTGTGAGTTGCTTCTTGGATGCGACTGCCAAGAAATAGTCAATAAACACAGGGTGATATGTTTTGGGTACTCCCAAAGGATGTTGTGCATCCTAAAATACTGTAGCATAAGTATGCATTTAAATGGTGCACTGCATGTAGGTCCAATAAAACTAAATGTTATGTGCACTATTTACTGAGGATATCTCACTAACTGTCCTCTGACCCATGGAAATGTACATTTTTACATGCAGGACAATCTTTATCACTTCTAATCAGCAGGGTATATTTTAATATCGTCATAAGCTATGCAGTCAGAAAAAATGTACATTATGAATTCTAGCAGTATACCAAATGCAAACTGTCAGGCAGCTTGTACAAATTCAAAGAGGGAGGACCTCCAATAAGAATGACATCTGAGCGTCCATAACACATTACTCAGAGAGCTGGAAAATGAGACATTCTCCACAAAACAACCTTCTTCCTAAAACTCCTCTGTTTAAATAACACCAGCTGTGACTCTGTCTCCTCGGTCGGCATGATGAAACAACAGCATTACCTTCCATTTGTGACATCTACCATTGTAGCAGCGTTAACTGACAATACAATGCATTCATTTACTTTCAATTTTCTGCAAAGTATTACAAAATGACTGTAAATATTGTAGTGTTGTTAAATAACCTGAGGGGAGACTACTGCCGAGATCCAGTAAGCACAGCTCTTAAACAAATCTAAACAAGTCAAGAGAACTAGAATGCCATGTGTTGAATGAAGGCAGCCTTTTGACCGCATGGGAAAAATTAAGTAAAGTAATTGGAGTGAAAATATGAAAAACTTCAGAGCATACAAATGTAAGCTGAAAGATGGCCAACATGCTGAATGAACTGACAGAGGCTGTCAATTTTAAGTTCAGTGTGCCAAGAATTATCACATTAATCAGATTCTGGGATTGCCCTGCTGAAGCTCACATAGTTACAACAAACAGTTGATCGCTTCTCACGCTGTTAAATGACAAGAGAAAGGGGGTTCCTGATTCAGGCACTTTAGTAGTATAAAGTCTGCCCCTCCCTAACCCTAAGGTTGTTCAGAGACTTATCTATTAATTAACCAAATCTGTTTAAATTAAATTTAAGGAGGAATGAGCCCTAAAAAGTAAGTCAGCCTATCACAGGAGGAGTTGTATTGTGCAAAAGTCTCCTTGTTCATTAAACATACACTTTACCTCGGTTGTTATGGAAGGCCTCTGGTTCTAACAAGCCATATCATTTATTTACAACACAAGTATTGCAGTAAGAGAACTTGCCTATATGATGTACATATACAGTATATTTGAGAAAGACAATGTCAGCATTGCAAATGACAAAATGCAAGACAACTTGTTCCCTAACTGTTTCTATGATAAAAGGGATCAGTCTTAGGAACTGGAGTCATATCCCTAACTGGCTCCTGCTCCCTATGACCCTACATAAGATTTGGGGAGATAAAAGGGAACTGATGGCTCAATGGATGGACAACCTTATGTTATCTATTTTGTTTCTTAGATAAAGAACAGAACAACTTTTCCAAAAAGGCTCAAGTGACATTGAAGAATCTAACCTGTAAAAACACAGGTTTACAGAGGATGCATTTGAGGTGGAATATGACCTCGAGTCTTCTATATTTATTTTTGAGAAAATGAGAAACTTTCAATTGTTAAAAGAGTACTGATTTCTGTTGAAGGGTCCTCCACCATTTGCTGGCTAATTGTCCTAGCTGTTAGGTTATAAAACGTTTTAGCTTTGCAACGACAAGCACAAAGCAGTAACAACATTAAGTCCTTTTCACTTCTTATTGTCAGTGACGTTTCTTGCGCTCTATTCCACTGGTACATTTGGAGGTAGACTGTCCAGTCTCTTTGCTGTCAGGAATGTTGCCTGCTTTGTGCACTTTTCCTTCCTTCCTTCACAGAAGCCGCCTTCCGTTCTGAAGTCCAAGCACCAAAACTAGCCTTCCGAGTCAGGAGGTGACTAAGTCTTCAGTCTCGGGTTGAAATTTTGGCAAAAGGAAATTATCAACCATTGTTTCCATGGATTTTTAAACAAAGGTGTCGACCCCTTCTGTTGAGACTTCCTAGGCTGGCATCAGTCCAACCTTTTGGATAATAATTGGTGCATACGTTTCTCCATCAACGTTTCACAAAAGTGACCGATGCCTCTTTTATTTTTAGTGGATGCAAAGGCTTCATCTTACTGACCAGTTTGAAAGCGGCCTACACTAGGCGGCTTCCTTTGTGTTAGTCAAGACACAGAGAGGCGTCCCCTTATCTTGATTAACAACTTTATCAGATGGGGAGAGCAGCTTGTAGCCAGATGTTGGCCTGCATGTACTTTGTAGTTTGTATATATCAATAACTCCATGCTAAACCTCATTTTTTTCATTTATTAACCCTTTCAGTCCTGGATTTTCTGTTTTTATGGGAAAAATTATTTTGTGAGATAGTCTACCTTTGGGGTGTTTAGGAAGCTCAAAAATGTAAAAACCAAAAAAATATCACTGTTATTATACAATAGTTGCCAAATACTTCAATCTTCTTGAGGAAATAAAACTGAAACTGGAGCTACTTACTATGTGGTGCGCACAGTCCGGAAGCGTCCATTTTCACTTTCGTGTTTCCGTGTATGCGTCTCTCCAGTCCGCGCTAATAGTAGCATACCCAGTTCCAATGGCTGCAAACGTACCTGTGCTTTACAAAAAAGGCTGCATATTTACGTACTAGTAATAGGATGTCAGGGCTGAAAGGATGAAGAAGTATAGCTGATGGTCACAGTATTCACCTTTGTGGGCATTCAAGATACAGGTTGCCAAAGAAAAAAGGTAATGCCATGATGCTTCTAGGCCAGGAGTGGCCAACTTCGATCCTGGAGAGCCGCAGCGGCTGCAGATTTTTGCTCCAACTCAGTTACTTAATTAGAAGCCAATCCTCACCAATAACTGATCTTATTGAATTTTAGTAATTGTTTTAACTCTACCATGTTAGTTCATTCTTACACCAAAGATTTGTTTTTTCCCTTCTAATGATACAGCCTAAAACTGGTAATTTTCAGTTCTTGACTTTCTCTTCAGTTTCCTTCTGAGTACTTCATTAAACCAAATAGTGAATGATGAATACACACGGGTGGAAATGGAGACAAGCTAGATGTAGAACTGCTGGTTAGTTTGTCATTTGCATCTTATTGCTAATAAGGAGCATTTAAAACAATGAATACAGCTGTTTAAGAATAAAATAAGCAATTAAGGGTTCAAAATCTTAACAAGCGAGACAACTAAAATCTAGCAGAAGAATGTCACTTGAGCATTAACTGCTTCATCAGCAATGAATGATTTCTTATGAAATAATTAGGTTGGAACAAAAACCTGAAGCCACTGCAGTCCTCTTGGCCCGACATTGCTCAACCCTGATTTAAAGGGTTTGAGTCATAAATAGCAAATACTGTATATACTCACGTATAAGTTGGGTCTTGACACCAGAAAAATCAATCATAAAATCAGACCCCGACTTATATGTCTGTTCAAAAATGCGACACTTAAATTATTATTTTTTTACATCTTCTTGCCTTCTCCAATCTCGCATATGTTTCTCAGATGCATCAAATTTTGTTGCAGCAGCGCAGTTACCAATTTCTTTTGCTACTTCAACGACGTATAATTTAAAACCAGCTTCATATTTTCTTCTGATTGAACACTCCATCATAGATAAGGGATGCTCTTACGATAAAGGTGTATGAGGGTGTGAGATACAAAAAACACAAATCAGTGCAAACGTTGCCTCGGAATAGTTCGGGTATATCCGTGTGGTCATGTAGGCACAATGGAGAGAGAGAGAGAGGTTAGGAGCACACGCTAATACAATACATTGCCACACCCACATAGAAAATAAGGCAGTGTGCTCCATGGTTACTCTCTCAAGTGGGCATCAGCATATCATAAACTCTTGGACAAATAGCATGAATTTTCTGCATTCAACTTATACAAACGACATTATAAAATACCAGAAACTATATTGTAAAATCAAGTCCCGACTTATCCACAGGAGAACTTATCCGCAAGTATATATGGTAAATGAAATGAAGTTAATTAGTAGCAAAAAGTAGTCACTAATTAAGAGAATAGAATGAAAACCTGTAGCCACTGTAGCTTTCCAGGATCGTAGTTGGCTGCTTCTGTTCTTGAGCATCACAGGCCACATTCACTCATTCTAGGCTAATTTCAAGTCTCCATTTAACTGAACTTGTATGTTTTTTTGGGATGTGAGAGTTGAATAATGTCAGGCCAGAGGAGAATATGCAAACTGAGCCAAGCTTCAAACCTAGTCTCTTGGTTCAGTGAGGGAGTAACACTTAAAAGTGTGACACCCTTGTGGATTTTTAATGTATAAATATAAAGTTTCTATGAATGCTAACATTACAGCAGTTTATAATAAGATACAAGAAGTTATGCTAATCTTTTCCTATTTGGGAAATGTTTTATGCAGGAGTTTCTCCTGCCTCTGACTCTCCTGGAGCTTTTGCTCTCTTCCTTTATGCAAAGAAAAAATGGCAAACTATGCCAAGTGCTCCACATGAAATAAGGTGAAAATGAAAAAAAGGACTGCATATTAATTAGATTTTCTTTTGTACTAGAAAAACACAAGACAGACATCTAAATCCCAGCAGTGGCCCATTCAGTAGGATAAAGCCATTTTTTAAAATGGAGAGCTACTTCTAGGCCCTGCAGTCCAGCAATTCAGAAGAGAGATTTGAAACAAGCCTGTGACCCTGAGCAAGTTAAATTGACTTTGCCATGCTGTCATCATTAAGAAGCTGGATCTCTAAATGACTGTGTATATTTATGCACTGAAGTGCTATTCAGTACAGAGTTTAAAATGAAGAAAGCTTGCCACAGATTAAATCTAAGAAAAAAAAATATGTAATGACAAGACTATGTTAAATGTTTAGGGTCCCCTACCACAAGTCAAACTTAACCTTGAAGAGCACTAAATATGCACCCCAGGCAGGAGCTTGTGATTTTGCAGTAGCCTATATAAGGACAGCACTCTAAGTCACTTTTAGCAAAAACCAAAGAGAATCAAATAAACACTAGCATGTAGTACTGTGTTGGGCAGCTGCTGACAATGTCTATTTATGGTTCAACAGTGTCAACAAAAGCTTTATGGTGGATTCTCACAATGTCTCTGTAACAGGAAAAAAAACTTGCACATTGATAAATGAACAATTACAAGTACTATGTGCTTGCTTCTTTTCTTGCCTGAAGACTAAAAGATCTTTTTCTTTTATGTCTAAGCACAGTAGTTTTGCACGCACACATTTTGCATGTCTCTCACAGGGACTAATTTGAAGGGGAAGGATTTTCAGGATGCACAGCACTTTACTATAATGTTTCACCCTCATCCAAGAAGAAATGAAGCCTCTCACCTCTTTCTGTCTGCCAACCACAAAAACCCAGCATTGCACCAACCACTAATATTGTGCCCAAACCACTTAGATACAATGGGCTGAGTGGGAACCCTTCTACTATTATTATTATTTATTAATTTTTTTTTAAAATTGTACTTAAGATAGAAACCAACGTCAGCATGTTGGGAAAAAGGCATCACCTATGACTGCATTCTTCTTTTTTAAAAGAAAGTAGAGAGAATGAAACATTATGCAGCAATTACAACATTCAGTACGCATGTTCTTCCCATGTCTGCGTGGGTTTACTCGGGGTGCTCCAGTTTCCTCCACCACTCCTAAATAAGTGGGCAATGCTAAATTGGCCTGTGATTGGCTAGTGCCCTGTCTAGAGACTGTTTCTGCTTTGCACCTGATGCTTACTGGGATTGGCTCCAGCTTCCCTGTACCCATTTGTTAAAAGAGATATTTAGTCTTATGTTAAAACACATTTTGAAATACCAAGATCTGTTTTTGGTTGCTTTATGTATTACCGCTACATATATTTATTCATTCATTCCAATTCAGATTTCTGGAAAGTTAGTGCCCATCCCAGCAGTAATAAGAACAAGTAACCAACCTCAAAAGCGATACCAGTACATCACTGGGCACACTCAGACAAAGAGAAATTCTCACTCATATTAGCCATAACATGACATTGGAAGAAAACCCAGAGAAAATCCACTCAACCACAGGAAGACAGAAGAATCTTCAAACTGACAAACAGAAAAGCGCTACAAATAAATTGATTAAGGTTTACTCCCTGGTGCCCAGTGTGAAAAACAAGCTGCTACCAAATATAATTTCAACATTTTCTCATAGTCATGATGAACAGTGTAAGAAAATATAGTGAAGAAAATCCATCCTATTTATAAGAGCTACAGGGGCCTCTAGATTTTGTGCTATAATTCCACTGGCCATGTACTGTACTTAGATGAATTAAAAACTGTAAATGAAAGCTTGGATCAAAAAATTAAAGATTGTTGATTAGGCTGAGGTAACAATTTGAAATAGTTGATTATTTTCATAATGTGACTCAAACACTGGCATAAAGTACATGCACAAAAGTCATGTACATTTCTATACACACTACAGAATGATTAGTTTAAAATGTCTTTAAAAAGTCCTGCATGACCAAATTGAGGCCAAAGCCTTAATTAAGTCTCTAAGAGATGTATGTATCCGAGTTATTAAAGACATGCCCATTTTCAAGGAAAAAATGTAAAAGGAGACTTATGATTTCCTTTCACTGTCATATTGAACATTTAAGGTTAGTAGCAAACAGAAATAATTTGCTCACTTTCAAGTCTATTCCTCCAATCCCTAAAAGAAGGCATAGTAGTAAAGCGGTTAAAGAATCACTGACAATTACACTACATGCGTGTACTTCATAATTAGAACAAGTCATTCCATCCATTCATTTGTATATATTGTGTAAAATCTATTTAAGTGACTGTTTTCACTTGAATGGGCTTAAGTTATAACTGAGCCCAACGACTGATACATTAACTGTGGGTCTCGGCTGACCAACTTTTTCAAATCACAGTTAACTTTATTTTCACATGAATGGAAATTGTTGTTGATTAATTGCCAAAGAGATACATACTAGGCTTTTTAATACTTTCACCTTTAGGTTATAAAAAGGGAATGAATTGTGAAAGGGTCAAAATTTAAACTTTTTTGAGTTTTTAAACAGATTTACACACTTCTGAACACAATCTGAGCAGTTTGGGATAGATATGTTAAAAGATGAGAGTCTGAGTACACAGTACTTCAATCAATCCCAATTACAAAAAAAAATGATTCTGCAGAGTAAAATATTGGCTTGCAATATTTAATTGCTAAAATCACAGGTTAATATAGGAAAAGTTAAGTGTTAGTACCTGAATGAGGTTGCTCATATACTGTACATACAACAAAACACTCCCAAACCCAATTCAAGATCTTGAGTAGCTGGAACCTCTTTAGCCACAAGGCAAGCACTAAAACTGGTCAGGACACCATCAGTCAACTGCAGGGCCCACTCACTCACATCAGGCCAATATGAAATTGCCAATTAACACAGTACACATTTCTATGGGGGTATAGGAGGAAAACCGCATTACCCAGGGGGAACCTACACAGACACAGGATGAACATGCAATCTCCATATGGACAATGACTGGGCAAAAGATTCAGACATGGAATGCTAGATCTCTGTAACAACAAATGTGTATCACTGTGTCCAGTGGCATTTTTAAACTTGAACAAAAAATTACGTTTGTTCTTGTTTATAAATGATTTGAATTCCAGTTTTTAAAGGTGCATTTTGCATGTATAGCTTCAGAGTTCTTGGCACATTTATAAAAATTAGATTCATCTGGCTGTTCATGCCCATGAATTAAAATAAGTGGTACTGTGTTTGAATCCTAGGCCTTGAACTGTTTGTGTACAATTTGCACTTTCTTCCAGTGTTTTTGTGGGTTTCCTCCCACATCTCAAACAAATGCAGGTTCAGCTGATTGGTAGTAAACTGGCCCACTATGGACTGGCACCCTGTGCAAGGCTGGCTCTTGCCTTGCAATCAGTGCTGGTAGCATAGACATTAATTTACACTGGCCATGGATTAGATTAAGTTCATTAGATAGAAATGGATTGATGAGTTCATGAAAGAGATTAATATTTTTGTGCTAAAAAACAAAACAAACATATTTAGTAGTGTAACATAATATATACAAAACTTCAGTGGGGATAAGCAATTTATATAGCCACACACTTCTTAATTCCCTACTGCCTCAAACTTCTTACTGTAAACTGCTTTCCACATCCCGATGGAAAGCTTGGGTGCTTAAGTGGTTAAGCCACAAGTAAAAAAAATGTCAACAATGTCTGACTAATGAATGAAACATAGGACATTTCTTGCAAGATTTCAGTTAAACACCAGACCACACAAACTCCAATGAAGGAGTGAGAAGGAGAAAGAAATGATATAAGCCAAAGCATGGCAAAAATCATGAAGTTTGTGGCAACAGAAGGGGTACATCAGTAACAGTGACCTTCATTCAGAATCGTTAGCAAAATGCCATTTCTCTGATACGTACTTTGTAATTTACAGTGTTCTAATTAACAGTTGTAATCTTTAACTATGACATCCACTGTACAAGTCAGTTTTCTGCCATCCCCTTAAAGTAAACGTTATGAATAGCTTCGTTCACATCTCTGTTTTTCAAACACACATACAGGAGGCACTTAGAAATGACATTTAGATATACCAAATTAGATCTGGGTGGGGGGGTGAAAAATCAGCATATGGGATGTGAAAACAGCAGTGCTGTGAATGCTGTTCTGCGGATATTCTGCCAAAAACACTTTCTGAAACTGGTAAAAACTATGCAAACCAAGAATCCTCCTTAAGGGACTTTTTACTATTTGACACACGCTGCACACAAGTAAAGTAAGCTGAGCATAGACTTTTGGTGAACTAGTTTGTGCCTTTAAATCTATTTCTAACAAACAATCAAAATTGCATTGGAAAATAACAACAATGCTATAAAATACAATTCAAATGGTGGGATTCAGAGCCTGGACTGTATATTACGATAGTATGACTTGAAACAAATCATAATATTAAAAAAAATGACAAATAAGGATAAGAACAACAAGCAAAAAATATTCCTCCTTAAGTGAAGTTTAGCTACCTTAAAGTTTTAATGTAATAATTTCTCTGGATTTCTTTAATTTGACCTTCTGCCATCTGCTTGCTGACATCATTACACAGCAGACACATCCTCATCAAACAGGGCCCAGTTTAGTTTTTGGCACAGCACGCTCAATGTGAGGTTTTCGTGCCGTGTCCCCCCAGTGCAGGCTGACAACGTGCTGCTCGCTCTGATGCCAGACATTCCAAGGTCTTTTCCAAGATCCAGAACAAGATTTCTCTCACCCCCTCACATTCTATTTAAAACCTGTTGGAGCAATCTCTGGGGAAAAATGCTGCTTATATCAAGCTTTGGAATCTGAGATAAAGTGTGAATTTTTCAAGCAGGCAGTATGCTGCAGAACTAACATGCATAGATCTCAGAGAGAGGAGGGGGGAGAAAAGGTCAGAACAAGGCAGCTATTGACAACTCTCCTGCAATTGACAGCAAGTTACATAACACTCTATGCAATAACTAGCTTTCTACCTAGAAATTCCCTTCAGGTGATTTCGTTTTAAGGGTTGGGGCATGCCACAACACATTCAAAAAGCAGAGAATGCTGCACGGTTTTGCTTCAGATATTTGGTTGGATAGCACTGATGGATCCTAAGATTAATCCCCCAAGCCAGTTCCTTGTCACTTGGAATTCTTTGCCAAATTCAAAACCCAACAGATTGTTAGAGTAAAAAATAATTATTTTATCTGACATGTAAAAAAAAATTCAAAGAAACATTTTACACATATTTACACAATCTCTTATTACTAGACTGAATGTGGTATGACAAAATACATGTTTTTAGTCCACAATGCACTTTAAGGTAGGAAATGGCTGCCTACCTTCCTAATTCAGTTATGATTGCATCTCTGCACAACTGGAGAAAGAAATTTAAACATCACCACCAATATATTTAATAATGCTCAAAAATGAAACTTGAAGCAAATGGTGCAATCAATACCAGAACCTCTCAGTATTCATGCTGAAACATGAATCATTCTGTAAAATTACCTTCTGCAGTTACTCATGGAAAGAGAGACTTAATCACAGTTTTCATGTATCCATCTATTTTTCACCTGCTGATCCACACAAGAGTCATAGTGAGCCAACCAGTATAAAACCCAGCAGTACATGGATGGAATGCCAGCCCACCTCGGGACAAGCTTACCAAAAGGGCCAAACCCACTCTGCTAATTTTTATAGTCACCAATTAACCTAACATTCACGTCTTTGAGATGTAGGAGGGAAAACCCATGAAGACACAGGGAGAGCATGCAAACAACATGCAGTTAGCACCTTTGCTGAGGATTCTGGAGCTCTGAAGCAGCAGTACTACTTTGTCTCAATGTATCTACTTTCTTTCTCTTAAAAATGTTTATTTGTGGATTTCATTAAAAACAAAACTTAATCTGCAAAACTGTCTGCAATCTCTACTGCTGTACCTATGTGGCTGTTTTAAATGGTTATTTGGAAATATCTTGTACAGTAGCATTCTAAAAAGCAAAAACTGATATGAATGAATAGAGCAGACCACTGTGTCCTAAAGGTTGAGATATGCAACATTTGTCTAATATTAAAAGTGAAACACTCCTGAATATTTTGAATTTAAAAGAACAAAAAAAGTCAGGAACTGACTAAAACAAAACCTAACAATCCCTGGGTCCAACCAACCAACAGTCATTATTTCCTTTGAGCTTTTAGACTCATACTATGCAACACAAGTAAATAACTAAACATTTGCAGTCTTTAGAATGTGCATTTTTATAGACAAATACATTTTTCACAATGGAATTGGTGCAAAACATACAAAGTTTAACAAACACTACTTCTGAAATGAGAAAGAAGCCCAAAAACTTGAATAAACTGTATACAGTACAACTGGAAGTTAGCTTTGGAAGCCAGGACACACTTTGATACGTGCTATAGCCACAAAGAGAGGCGCTGCATCCGACCCTGGAACTGACCAATTACAAGCCAGAAACAGGAAGTTAGTACTGGCACAGTTTTTTTTTTTTTTTGTACATGACTGGAACATTTATTGCATTTTTACTATTTTGTTGGCGCAAATTAAAAAAAAAAAAAAAAAAAAAAGCAAGAGGTGTGGATTATTATGGTGTTAACATGAATGAAATCAAAACATAACAATTAGTAAAACTAAAAAACTGATGTTTCAAATAATTTTAAACTTAAATCACTCAGCAAGGCAATCATGCAGGGTCCAGTGCAAATTATGGTTCCTTTATGATGTAAGAATTATCTAAGAAACATGCCAGAACAAAGGAGAAACCAGGCAAAACTGCTCTCAACAAATGCATATATCATTGAAGTTGACACCCCTCAGGAAAACAATTTCAATTGAGCAGGTAGCAGCTAGCCCTAGTTTAGCAAAGCAGATTACTCTGCGCAGGGTTTTATGATTAGCACTTCCTAAAAAACACAACTGCAAAGTAAACCAAATGCAAAACAGTCACCAAAACAAGCAAAACTTTCCTGCTTACTGACAATTTGCCCTGCATAAAAATTAAGACTTGAAAAAAAATAACCTACTGGATCCAGCAGGTCAATCAACCCATATTGTTTCTGTATACTGCGTTCCTGAATGTAAACTTCTACAGTCCATATCAGTTATCAAAACACAAAACAATTTTCAAATTATGAAATCAGTGAAAGAAGAAAAATCTCCACATTTAAATACTTTGTGGGATTCGCAAATAGAAATCCATCATTTAATGATCAGAAAATTAACTAATATTTGCTTTACATACAGAACTTCTGTTTCAACTATTACAACGTAATTAGACCACTGAAATACAAACTAAACCCACAATACTAGTTTTAGGAATATGGCAAAGACACCCTTTGAGTTAAAAGCATAAACCTCTTGAAATTAGAAGCCAGCTGATCAATATTTAGAAGAGGTATTCGTTACATTGTTGTTAAACCTTACAGTACAATGAAAAGTGCATTTATAGTGCATTTCATATAGTGATTCAAGTAAAGCACACCTCAGAACATTTAAGATTTAACTTCAGTTACAACCTACTACATGGCTAAAGCAATCTAATGGCCACACCCAGAATAACCACCAAATAGCTGATATGCTGCACTTAAGGTTTACACATTTTGTGATGATATCAACAACAAATGTTTGTAGATAATCGGATTTGTTTATTAGGCATGCATTAATCATTTTTCTTAAACTACTTTAGATACAGCATTTATCAAAGCAGAATAGTAGGCCTTTACCCTGGATGTGATGTCAACTGATCACAGGACACACTCAGGTAAGCACATATTCTTAGCATTTTTATAGATTTAATGACATTTTGGTGAAGTAATCCTATACAGTCATTCAGCTCATTCATTCTTCAGTTTGTTTTTAAAAACCCACATTAAATATTCAGAAAGCAACAATTCAGTTTGGGGTTATGGGGGGCCAAAGCCTGTCCTAACAATATGAAGCACACGGCAGGAAACGATCCTAGATATGATTCCAATCCATCACAGAGCCCACACGTGCACACTCCTACAAGGCCAATTTAGAGTCCTCAAGTGAACAAATAAATATACATTTGTGAATGCGGGAGGAAAACCAACGTATCCTTTAGGAACACTCATGCAGACACAGAGAGAACAGATAAAACTCAAAATTGGAAGTGGCTGGAAGCTACAGCATATCCAACCAACACTGAGCATTATGAAACTGTGCTGGATTGGACATCCGTCCATCACAAGGAACACCTATGTAAGCACATTCAACAACCATCAGGCATACATACCACACAAGCCAGCACTGGTAACGGTTAATTGTGGTTTTCATCTTGTCCATCCAGAACACGTTTAATGACATTTTACATTTATGCCAGCACTAACATGCAAAAGCAAAACATGTTACAAAGCATGTTATAAAAATCATAAAGCCTGGTTAAAGCCCCAGGCATTTTACCAATTAGAGGAGAAGCTTTGCTATTTGCCACACCTCCGCCTGCCACAAGGTATTCAAACAAACTCGGTAAACTTCTGTGGCTCTGGCACTTAAAATATACACAACCTCAGCACTGTGATCAAGTAGCAATAGCAGCAAGCCAGTTTATTTCCTTGAGAGCCATTTAAGATAGTATGTCAGGTTGTAAGTGAAGCCCACACACAGTATGAATTCCACAGGTAAAGATTAGAAAGGGCCTGGAAGCAAATGAGCAAGAATGCAGTTTTACTTGAAAGTTACATGATTCCCCTTAAATCAGACAATTTGCTACTGATCACCCACAAACAAATTCTTTGGCCAAAGGCAACCCAGTGGGAAGAACACATCAAACTCTGCATAAAGTATCATTTCTGCCTCTTTATGGGATTAACCAAAACTTATGATTTGACCAGTAAACACTGACTAAGCAACTATGTACCAGCACAACCAGAACATTGGCCTATTTTCATTAGCTTTTATTTTTTCTAGCAATTCTCAATCAACCTTTAATTTTCTATAGCAACCTAACTAGCACATACTTTTTCAACTTAGACATACATTTAGGTAAACAAAACTAGATTCTTATTTATCTGATGACTCCATTCTTACTCAGCTCTCACTTTATTTTTAAGCAATACTTTTATTTTCAGTCTTGCTATTATTATAATAAAATAATTAGAACAACATCCCCACTATCACTCAAATGACCACAATTTTAAGGCTTGATTTGAGGGCTACAAAAAAAAAAAAAAAGCACTTCTGCTGAATGAATTCTGCTGCTGTAAACTGCTCTGCTTGTGGACTTTGTGTTTGCTGTTTATTTCTACCACACCTCATCAAAGATCAGATAAGTCTCAACTGCCGGGAAGATAAAAGACAAGGCAGAAGAAAACCCTAACAAAGAAAAAAGTCAGCATTATAAAATGCATTCTTTAGTCACTTTCATTTGCATAGACTTCACACAACATCGATTAATGAGGGCAACTGTACCATACTTGCTCCATGTTCAAAGAAAAATATCAAGAAGAGAGCAACAAAGGGATAAAAAACAAAAATTGTGGTGACCTGTATGTCAGCAATTCACATGTCTAAAATTTATTTTGCTTACTGTAACCTAACCATTTATCACTTTCAGCCCACCGTACCCCTTAAGGAATGAACATTACATTTTGAACAGTACATTTTCGTGTTTACCAAACACTTATCCACTATGGGCTGGTAAAATTTCCCAAAGAAATGCTCAGTGTACATATTTAGAAGGAAAACAAATGAAAGAAAGAAAACTCTCAAGTTGTTTTTAAAAAAAAATCAATTTGTATTAAAAGTCTTTGAAAACAAACAGACAGCAGTTAAAAGGCTGATCTGAAATTAAAATTACAATCGGGTTAGAATTTTAATGGTATATCACATTGTGTTAAAATTCTTAGCTCTTACATCTGCTGGCCTGGGGGGGGGAAAAAAGGGTCGAGTAGACAGGGGAACCCAGTACCTGTACAATTTCTTAAATTAAAAATTAGGCCACACCTTGATAGGCATAGAAATAATTTTAAAGGCTAGGGAAGGAAACAAAAATTAGCTCCTTAATAAAAGGATCTTTTGTTCCATCACTGTGCGATTACCAAAGTAAAACAGTTAAGTACTTAGTGGATTGCAAGATGATGGAAATTGTGCAGAGGATTTTGCAGGTTGGCACTAACTTGAACAGGTCATTTTTGGAAGGCACTAGACACGGGGTTGTCCATGGACCCCAGATCACACAACATGGTTGTTGTTCAGGCTTTTAAATTAAAAACACTGGTGGATAAGAGGCCATGCCCCTTTTTTTTCTAAAATAAAAACCCACGAGGATATTTTGGCTCATAAACACTTGATTTCCTAAATAACCCCCAAATTATTCTTTGCAACAGGTACAAAACAATTTCCTTTACTCTTCAACATTATTATTTTCGGAGATGTCCCGTCTCTGGACATGGTCTCGGATGCCGCATAAGTGTTAGATCAGTTCCAGTTAAAGAAAGCAGTAGTTGAAATTGGAGGAGAATTTGTTTTCTTGGTGTACTCGACTCCCCACCCCCCGCCACTCCACATCGCACAAGTTTACGGTGTCCAGTATATGTGGCGGTGCTACACTTCTCCTTACATTCACACATGAATCTTCTGATCAGGGAGGGGGTGGAGGTCATCAAGAACGGATCGCATCCGTACACGACTAGCTAGAAGTCTTCAAGTTTCCTTTAACCAACAAAAATAAACAAAAATGCAGAATTCACATCCTTCGGTGATGTATCTTTGTAACAGACCTCTAGGAACTCAAAACGCAACCAACGTGCGTTTGCTGATCGCTTCATTTGAAGGCTTTAAAATACTTGGTCGCTTTCCCAAAATATATATGTATCAAGTGTCTACTGGTCACGGTAAAATCCTAGAACATTCAAGTACTTTGCCATGTAAACACTATTTTGTCGGTTTTCTTTACTTTTTTGGATTTTTTTTTAAACGTGTGCAAGACAGCAGGACACCTTTTAAATACTGATCACGTAGTCAATGCATTACACCGTAACGTCCCGAGCAGTTGCTGTTAGTTTCCAATGTGTAGTTTCCTATTTTGAGTCACATGAACTCGCCTTTTGCCCAAACTTTTTTTGTGTGTGTCCTCTTAAAGGATCACACAAGACGAACAGCAATGATCGTCCCCGTTTGGCTGTGA
Organism: Polypterus bichir lapradei; assembly: GCA_026402145.1. Lineage (NCBI taxonomy): Eukaryota > Metazoa > Chordata > Cladistia > Polypteriformes > Polypteridae > Polypterus > Polypterus bichir. Next base: position 84,806,007 of record JANRMT010062854.1, read on the forward strand.
GGCGTAGTTCATCTGCCTGACAATTTCTGCGAACAGTTCATCCACGGAAGCTTTATTTTTGGCTGAAGTTTCCATAAAGGGGCAATTCCATTCGTCAGCGAGGGCTTTGCCTTCCCCGTAGGACACCTCCCGCTCCCCTTCCAAATCTACCTTATTTCCCACTAGGATCATAGGCACCCGCTCGTACCGCTTCACGCGGATGATCTGATCCCGCATGGGCTTGATGTCTTGGAAGCTTTGCTGGTTCACCAAACTGTATACCAAAATAAAGCCCTGTCCATTTTTGATGTACAAGTCTCGCATGGAGGCAAACTGTTCCGTGCCTGCAGTGTCCAAAATCTCCAGCACCGAAGGCGAAGAGTCCACTTCAATCTCCTTCCGGTAAAAATCCTCTATAGTGGGGTCGTATTTTTCTATAAAAGACCCCGTTACGAACTGGACCGTCAAAGCCGATTTTCCCACTCCGCCTGATCCAAGCACGACTACTTTGTATTCTCTCATGGCTTCTGAAACAAGTCCTGCCTTTCTCCGTCTCTCGCGCTCCCCCCGCTCTCTTCCTCGCCTCTCCTTTTTTCACTCGGCTTCGCTTTCAAGCGGAGGAGTTGCCACTGGCGAAGGGCGCTGCTTTTCCGTTTGCAAATCTCAATCCAGTCCGGGGGCAGCGGCTGATGATTTGAGGGAACCGTGCGGAAGGGAGGCGATGAAAACACTGCCCCAGCATTACCAACATGACATGCCGCGTCTCGCCTCGTCCTGCCGCCGCCGCTTCTTGTGCAATGCTGCTCGCTGCTGAGCGCTCAACGCGCACTCACGCGCTCTTCCTGCCCACTGACACCGAGCGCAGCGTATGGACGTCACTGAGTTAGCACCGCCCTCTTCCGGGCCCTTAAAGGAGCCGCTCCTATGTGCGCCTCCGGCACTTGCCACCCGGAAAGCTCAGTGAAGTGTTGTGGCTTAGAAGTTTCGAGTGAGCAACCAAAATAAAATGCATTTCTTTCTCAGACCGCACCTAGCCAATAAATGCACTCCTTCTACTACTACTACTGTATGTCTACCTTCTAAGATAATAAGCAGTTTTACTATTTATATAGCGTCCTTCACAGATCTTAACAGTTTAGTGTATGACGAATTGTGAATTTTCAGTTCATTAAAAAATGTATAGAACACGTCGGTGGCACATTGGCTAGCGTTTCGAGTCCCAGGGTAAGTGTGCCGGCTTTTCTCCCACATGCCAAAGGCATGCATATTATGGTGACTTTCGACACAAAAGTTAAAGTTGTAAGTAAGCGTGTGGAAGTGCGCCTTCCTGTCTGATGCAATCATCCGGCATCCAGTCCAGTGCTGTTTGCTGACTTTCGTCACATGCTGCCCCAGGTTGGGAAAGTGCGCTGATAGCGTGTTGTCGCACCCACCACACGACGAACCACCTGGATTGGGACCTGAAAGCAGCGCGGGACACCTCAGCACCACAGTGGAACAGTATGTGGTTTTTCAAAGCCAGCTGGAGTGCCAGTTCTGCCACCAACCTCCAGGTTTTCCCAGTAAATTGGAGGACCTGTTTGCAGCGGCCCTGACTAGGAACTTTATCGAACGTGATCATAAGTAATTGAACGACGTAAATGTAACATTTTAATACTCGATAATATATAACTCACGAATCATACGAAAAGATGTGGATCTTTGGGACAAAAACACTTTTTAAACCCGCTTAATATTATTTATTTAGGATCACTGGCAAATACAAATATTCTTACATTAATTTTCAAATTTTAAATATAATGTATTTATATGTAGGTTGCAGTTATATTTATATCTTAAGTTAGTTTAGATATAATGCAATTCATTTACTTTCGTTGCCTATTTCTTTACTGAAAGAAATCGTGACATTTTATTGCCACCTCCTAATTCTACTGGTTTGTATTATCTGCTCACACTTCCTTTTCATAACTGTGCAGGGTTAGGCTTTGGCTTCCTGCAGCCCTAACATTGCATTAAGCTGGTTCATGTAATAAAAAAATGGTTTGTCTTCTTTTATACCACCTTAATGTCAGTTATAAAATATAGTGATACGTGAACTCCAAAGTGGCTCCTCCCCCGGCCCCTAATCAAGCTTGTTTTAGTGAGTCATGTCTGTCAGTTTGTCTGGTCTTGTGTGTAATCACAGGCTGTAAACATCTATGGCTTTAGGGAGAAATAGCTGAAGCATGCACTCCTTACTTCATCTCCTCAGGGGAAACGGGGAAAAATGCAAGTTTAGCTTATTGCACATGATGCCCTTTAATAAAATAAGAACATTATGTTCAAGATTAGTATTATTGTTTTAGTGTTTCATGACAGTGGCATTTTGATCAAAAAGAGTAATTATATTAACATATAATACTTTATAACATAAGAGCTCAAGAATGAGTCAATGAATATGCAGAACCTAAATATTACAGGAAACATTTTGGAAACCGTATCACACTATGTCCAAACAGACAGAAAAGACAAAGTTTCAACAATGAACTTATACATGGGTTCATGCATCTATGTATCCATCAATCAATCAACAAATCAATCAGTTACATTGAAGAGAACACCTAATTTCTGAATACTTTTTAGTATTATACAAAACAGAAACGTATAAGAAGGGTACAGTGTCAAAGGAAGAATAGTAGGTGTTGGAAAACAGCTTTATTGATGGTCCTTGAAGTACAAATGAAAAGAAAGAAAGAAAATAAGGAAATTTTGTAAATGTTAATTCTACAGATTTTCTAAACTGAGTCTTGTTTGTTGAGTCTGTTTTAGAAAATTTGAAAGTCTAATGACAGTAGCATTGTGCACAAGTGCTTCAGGTAGGGAACCAACCTGGATGAGTTACAGGTAGAATGCATCACACACTATTGCACACAACAAAGCTTACTAATTACGGGATTAATTTTAGACACCAGTCTACCTAACTTGTACATCTTTGGGATACTTTATATGATGGGTACCTCTTGAAAAATCTAGAATCAGAATTTATGGAGAACCTAAAATTCCACGTAGTTATTAACCAAGACAGAAACAGATACCTGGATCATGGAGCTTCAAGGCAGCGTCTCCAGTGATTATACCACTGTTCTGCCCAAAAGGCTTACCTTTACTAGTAATGTTTTTCTTTGTGAAAGACCACCAAAGCAATTTTGAATAAACCTCTTATAAAAAGCATCTTTCAGTAAATGCTGATTGCATTGAGTGAAGGATAGGATATGAAATAGAAGAAGCAAAAAAATGGCAGTAACTGCAGACAGCAGTGGCAATGATAATCCTATTGTTTATTTGCATTGTTAAAATACAAATAAATAGACATAAGAAAGTAACATTGTAAAATGAAGCTTTAACAGCTTCATTTTACACTACACCTATCCCATCTAGGAAGTACGTCCTATTATTACCTGCCAAACTGAAGGGTTTTCACCAGTGTCCAACTTCTGAGCTATCATCGTCTGTTTGGTCCCCTAATCAAGGCTTGTGGTGTAACCAATTTACATAATAGCAGCTCTTCTACCTATTGAAAAATAACCTTGAAGCTCAGAAGATTTTAATTTTATTATCAGGGGATTGCAGAGGCTTTCCCTTAATTTCAGATGAAAATGATATCCAAGGACTGTCAGGCAACAACATCTCTCACTGTACTAAACAGTACCAAAGTATATTCATAAGAAAACAAACACAAGAAAAAAAACTTTTGCACATATTTCTTACAATAATCTGTTTGTACAAAACCACAGTAAAGCTTTGGTTTACACAGCCTATTCTGTTCAGTCACAATTGACACTGAAACTGTCGCAGCCTGTCACTAGACACTAAACAAACTCAAATACTCAGTGTGTGATACAATACTAGAAATAGCAGAAAAAAAGTATTTCCAGAATAATTACACACTGTTTCTAAATACTCTTAAGATATTAGGGGGGGAAAGCAACACTTTGAATTTCACCTTATTATTGATTTTATTTTTTAATAATATATATATAGAAAGTGATTGCTTGGCACATACAGTATATTATACCTACAGTCACTGAAGAAATCACTACAATTAAGGGATGAGTTGCAAACTGCTTAATATATACATTTTATCTGTTACAATATTTTTTCCATTTTCTTTTTTCGTTGTTTCTTTTTTTTTTTTTTTGCTCATTTTAGGAACCGAAACTAATTGTTTTTCAGCTGTCATTTACTGAAAATGACTCAGGAAGTAAATCCTCTTCCAGTTAAGACTGAAGTGCAAATGCTTGAATAATCAGAATATACTTGTGACTAATAAACTGTGTTACTGCTGCATGACCACACCCAAACACACACAGACATCTATGTAAGTATGAGGGGTGATCAAAAGGTTTTATGACAACCTGAAAGTATTTTTTTTGTCAGTGAGCTGCCAAGGATTAATTCCAGTGTACTAAAATACATGCATTACAAGGAATTAAAAAGTTTCTAGCGTTTGTGGTTTATAGTGTATGTTTTTATTTCAGAACCATGTCATTGTGGATTCTGAAAAACAGAATATGAAATTTTGTCTTATCACTGAATTTCTAGTGCTACAGAACGATACATCCTCGGAGATTCATTCTTGCTGACCCATCGTGTACCAGGACCAGTTCCTCTTTAAATGCCACAGCCAGAAGATGGACTTCAGTGTTCCATCGTGGTAAGTCTGATCATGGGAAAAGTGCTATATAAATAAGGTTTATTATTATTATTATTATTATTATTATTATTATTATTATTATTATAGCTCTTCAAAGGTCACCCAAATATACTGGCAGTCTTACACAGATGACAGAAGAATATGTCACCACAGTGCAGTGTATCCTAATGGAGAATTACAGAGTGATGGTGCATATGATAACAGAGACTACAGGGCTTAGTTATGGATTAGCTGAATCATTTTTCCACAAACAATTAAAACTGAGCAAGATCAGCACACAGATTGGCAGTCTGGAATGTTGAAGTATCACTACATCTAGTGTTTCAAGGACAATCACAGACTAATAAGTTCAGACACTGAAAAAAATGTAAGGAACATTTCATAACTGGAGGTGAAACATCATAACGACCCAGATTCCAGAAAGCAAATAAGACAATGGACATACAGTAGATCTTCAATACAAAAGAAGAATCCAAGACAACACTGGCTGGATTATACACATTGCGCTAATTTAGTTTAGCATTTAATCAAGAGTAAGTGACAGTGCCCCTGCTCATAATGCACTGGCTGCACAGGCTGCTCTGCATAACTGTGGATTCAAAGACATTTCATACCTTGTTCTCCAGGCCTGATGTCATGTGACTACCAGCTGTTTTCCATTCTAAGGGGCTACCTCTGCTGGACTTACTTTGTTAATGAAGATGACATCAAGTTAAATAACAATGTATTCGTGTTCATGGGGATTATGTTGAAAAATAAATCTTACTTTATTTTACTGTCATTAATTTTAATAGGTCAAGCTCAAAACATTTAGATAACAACTCATTTATCAATTGTATATACCTGACAGAGACACCTAATATGTCCATATGAAGTGTTGCATGGATGTTGGTTTTGTTTATCAACTGGAATTTTAACTAATTTGACATTAATATGATATGCAATGTTGTTTTTACAGGAACTACAGATGTTTAAAACCATTTTGGCCCAATAGAAAAAAATGTTATTATGTTTGGGTTATTTATAATTAATTTTCATTTATATTTAAGTTATTTCTGTTGCATATTTTTTATGTCTTTCATTCTAGCATTGCTTTCCACTTTTCCAATTGGGATGATACCACTGCTGTTGTGCCAATTGGTAATGTGGCAGTTGTCAAGTTATTTCAGGTTTAAAGTAGCACATATATCCTGTCCAAACATTAATACAAATAAAGACTCAAACCTGCAAAGAATTAAAAGTATTTAAAAAGTTCTGTTTTCCAGTTATAAGATCTTATTACTTTGGTTTTTGTTATGCCCCTTAATAAAAGTTTGTTCAAACAACCAGCCCCCATGTGTCTTTTGGTTTCAGTTAACGGTTTAGCAATTATAACCTCAGTGACTCATAAAGGCAAAGCTAGCAATATATTTTTAATAAAATTGGGGAAACATTTAGTTGAAGAAAATCCTTTTGCATTCATTAGTGACTCCACATTGGCCTCGTGTTAATGAGTGTAGCTGTATGCTAAGCTGATTTCCATCATGTTTTAATGCTGCCAGGTAGCCTTTGACTTCAATTGACTCCTAAACGAAAGTGTCAGGTTCAGAAAATTTTTGGATGTTAATCTCTGCAAGTGGAAATAATACAACATGCGCAGAAAAAGAATACATGATAGTTGATATGTGCCATGGAACAGAATGAACAAACTAATGCATTTTACAACTTGTTTATAACTCAGTAATTCTAATGTATTTTCTGCTGATCCTTTTCCAAAGTATTGCCGCATGGAAGGAAACTATTTGCCACTGGTATGTGTCCTTGGGCAGAGTGGTGACCATGAGGCTAGGGATCTGTGCTAGCAATCAGAAGGTGGCCGGTTCAAATCCTATAAATGCCATAAGTGATTCCACTCCGTAAGGCCATTAAACCTGCTATGCTGTGTCCTGGGTATGAAGTTAACCTACATCCAGCCACTGTAAAAAAATTCACACTGTTCCACTCCATTTGAACTAGTGAGGAGCTGAAGTATCACCCATTGCACAGCTGTGCTTGGGTCCTAATTTGGGATCCTGAGCTGGTTCGTCATGTAGTGGGTACGGCAACGCACTGTATCAGTGCACACTCCTAACTTCCCTCTCTCTCTCTCTGTCCTTGTTTACATGAGAGATTCATACTGTGCATGCATAATTTGTGTTTATTTGTTAAAAGCCTTTGTTTTGTTTTAAAGCGTTTTACACAAAACTTGATATTCATCCACATCTCACAATATTTGATATCAGTCATAAAACGGCATGCACATAATCTTTCATCAAGTAACTTTCTCATTCATAGGCAATGCCCAAATCCAATCACCCCTACACATCACTATGTCGGGAAAACTTTCACTGTCCTGCTTGTTTTCTTTGTTGTGCCATATGCTAAATCTGGTATTTTTGACTTTTGATTGCACCTATATGGCTATACTACTTGGTATTGTAGCAGAGAAATTCCCTGAACACAAAGGGTAAAACAAAGGACTATGTAGTCAGTATACCAATCCACAATAGTACAGTATTATTCATTGATTAAGCATTGCCAATTCATATAAATTCAATCTTTGGCTAAGGGAAAGGAGCTAATGATGGTATTATAAAAGTACTTTCCTCTGGTTGTTAATACTCACTTAAGGCAGAATTTCAGTAATTTTCAATACAGTTTTTAGTAGTTTGTAAATTCATGATTACTTTTAAAATTGCAATGGAGAATCAGCCTGCAGAGAACTGGTACTCCACCATGCAATTTTTCTTGTATACTGCTCTGCCCAGAAACAGGATGCCTAGCATTTCGAGTGAGCTTCTTTCTTCACACAGACTTGTCTTCTTCTTCATGAAGTATACTGGTGGGTCTTGTGCTTGTAGGTACAGAGCAGCAAACAGATTCCCACAACAGAGAACACAGCATTTCTCACCCACTGCCAGACCATGGAGCTGCCTCTGAGACTCCATTAGATATTATGAATGAGTGTCAGATCAACTCAAAAATAAAAGACATTTGTTTAAAATCCTAGCTGAAGACTTGTTACTTTGGCCTGGCATATCCTGAAAAGAACTGCTGATTAGTTCTGCACACTGCATATCTGTTTGTTAGTCATTTGCACAAAAATATAAGTAATACAATAATTATGAACTGTTACTAACTTTTCTTTATTCTGTTTCTCTCCTCAGTGTGCTGCTGTGGCTCTTGGTGCCACTGTACTACATCCACGCTGTTTTCCTATCTCTTTGAGTATATTCATTACGTAATTAGTAATTTATAGAATTTATTTGCATTTACCTGTGAACTTATTGCTCAGTATCACTGAAAAATAATTTATTAGAGAAACTTAATTCCACTTAAATCTATTGAGTAGATTAAACTCCGTTCAAATTAGTTACTGTAATCAGAGTGGAAGGAACTGTGTGAATGTAACTTATTTGAGTTACTCGGACTTATTTTAACTGACAACTGTGAGTGTAAAACAGTTCTGTTAAACCAAATTACTGAAAAATTAACAAAATTTTAATAAATTGATTGTACACTCTTACATTACACAATAATTTCCTATCAGTTAAATAAACCAAAAAAAGCAAAACTTTGTTTTTAGCAATTTCATTTTCACATATTAATTAAACTGAAAAGTCATCTAATCATCAACCACAACTAAAATCATATAATTATTAAAAGTTATTGCCAAGCAGCCAAAGTACCTGACATATTACATTGTTTGCTGTTGGTGAGCCAAAGGTTTCCCACACAAATCCTGGCATTTATAGTACTGTTATGTCCAGCCTTTATCTTTCTCTGGCGTTAGACATATGTTTAGAGATCGCAATATCTTTATGAAAAAGGGTGGCCCCTTAACACAAATTAACTAAACATATGGTAATAGGTCATTCTGCCACCAAAATTAAACCAAAACTGCTCAAAAATTGTGCAAAACATATAAACATACCCCTCTGTTTAATCCCCTTTTCTCCCCCACTGGAAAAAAACACCTGATTTGGCAATATTGCTATAAAGCACAAGTGGTATTTTTATGTCAATGAAATCATTTACTTTTTATAAACATAAATAAACCAAGTTATTATGACATTCAAACAACTGATGTCAGTTGCACTAGAAATTGTCCATGGACGTTTCTGTAAATACATCAGTTATCCTCCTTTATGCCAAAGGTGTATATATTAAGTTAATTTGATAATCTAAATTGGCTCAAATTGAGTCTGTTTGAGTGCAGCCTGTGATGGACTGATGTGCCTTCCAGATGCGTTTACTCCTTTGAGCCCAATGTGGTCAGCTCCCTGCAACTCAAAAAATGTTCAGTAAAAGGCTAGATGGATTTTTCCTGTACAATTTTATTTTTTCTTTTGGTATTTTACTGCCTGTAAAGTGCTTACAGATTTTATTATGTAGCATGCAATATTAATCAAATGAGTGCAACATAAAACCTCAGTTTATCCAACCAGTTTCCACTGGCCACTCAGCAGCAGACCGCCTGAGCTAAGAGGACAAGATCTCCATTCTCACACCACATTGTAGGACTACTTACACCCATCAACTTCTATCACCCATTATGCAATTATATAAGATAACACTCATGGGTCACTTTTGTTATGTGCTGTGTGTGGGAGAGGCATGGATAGCAGGATGACTGCATTCTTTTTAGTCTTCTCTGAATAAAAGCCATTGTCACAACAATCATTTGCTTGATTGGTGCTTTGTAATCATTGGCCCATCTGAGACACACCATTGAAGTTTGGCTTTTAATCATCCTGTGAAGGGTTCAGTTCTTGACATCACAACGTCTACTACACAGAACTGGCTAGCAAATGCCACAAATAAAATATATTTTTAGAAGATTATAAATAGGCACTTTCAATATTTTAATATTAAGATAACAATCAAGGAAAGGTTAACATGCTATAGGAATTGGAAAAATAGAGGCTGATAAAGTTACAGCAAATAAAATGAACCTCAAGAGTTCATGCTGCTACCTAATGTTTTCACTATCCTTGGTTCGAATCCTACGTGGTTGTGACATGCTGAAGTTTCCAGTTTTCTCCCATATCTCCAAAGATGTGCAGGTTATGCTAACTGGTGATTCTGAACTGGCCTTGTTTGCGTGTGAGTGTGTGTGTATGTTCTGCAGTGGACTGGTGACTGGCCATAGAGCTGGTTTTTGCCTTTCAACTAGTGCCGCTAGCCCCTGTATCCATAAATATGGACTGCGAATGTTATGTGACATTTGTTAAAGTTATGTTCCTTTTATTACTGTACTTATTTTTCAGAGGTTTCCCACAGTGAAGAGGTCAGCACTGTGCTAGTAGATACAAGAAATATTAATAACAATAAAGTGGTAGGAAGCAAAGTGCTGCAAGATGAAAAAGGAAAAAAGTAAAGTTTCATAATTCTACAAATATTAACTCAAGAGTCTTCAATGTAGATACAAATATTATAATCACTGAATATCAATTCACATATTATAATCACTGAATATCAATGGTATCACAATTATTTTCAGGTGGTCATTGGAAGCCAGGGATGTCACTTAAGACTGGAAGATATTCAATGTAACATTATTCAGTAAAAGGATCCTAGTAATTGTAGGCCCATTAGCTTAACTTTTATCACAGGCATATTAATGAAAATGGTAACAAAAGCATGATAGGAAAACTATTGTACAGTACAGGTAAATTAACAGGCAGAACAGGTTTAAACAGGGGAGATCCTCTTCCAATAATATGGTGGAATATTATGAAGAACAACCATAAATATTCTGTAGAGGTACATTGTATCATATTATCTCTCCTGACTTAAAAGGGTTTTGATGAGGGGTGCCATGAGGCACCAATAACCAACATACAAGAGGCAGGGATTCTAGTCACAGAGTGCAAATGAGTTAAAAATTGGCTAACAGAGAAAAACAATGGGTTATAGCATAAGGATTTTTTTCTTAAATATGTGATCCAATAGAAGTACACATCCATGGAACAAGCTTGTTATCATATTGGGCAAACTAAGCACATTAGGGAACTAAAAGTCTCGACATAGTGTTACTGCATACATGTTAGGTGAATAGGAATTGACAAGCAGAGTTGGGCTGAATGGCCTGTTTTTGTCAACTGTTTTTGTGGGCAGTCCCCTGGAGTTAATTTGACTTTACGGTGGTTTCCTTCTACAAAGTTAAACAAAATCCCTGTTGTGTCAAAAGAAACCAAATTCAATATGGTGTGCAATATTCTGTTACATCATTACTGCCTTGTGGACTTTCCGGCATATAATGATGAATTCATGGGAATTTTGGATGCAGGCCCTTTGGCACGTAAGGAAAAGAAACCTCCTGCAAATATAGTATCATCAAGTATTTACAGGCTAAATTTTGAAAAAGATTTCCATATTTTTTTATGTGAACTTCATAAATAAACAAAACAAAAGCTGCTACTGCAGCGACTATCAGCCCAGATACTGCCATCAGGCTTTCTGATTAGCTAATAAACAGTGACTTGGCTCTGAATCATCTGCTGTCTGGCTGTTTGCTCAGCAGGGTTTGGCACATATGCTACAGGTGTGGACAGGTTTGTTTTCTTTCTTTCTTTTTTTTTTTTAATTTCCTGTTTAACACATTCCTCTGATTTTGTGGCATGTGACGCAGCAGGTCCTAGGAGTGGATTACCTTTTTACACATGCCTTAATAGAGGTGGGGTTGTCTCCAGTTCATGATAAACCTTTCTTTTATTGTAAGTGTGACTCACGCTTTCGAGCAAATCAAGAACCTGACTACAGGGATATGACTATTTATTCAGAAACTGAAATAGTCTTGCGTGTTTGAAAAATCCATGCTGTCATTCAATTATTTTACCCACTAACGTGCCTTTAAACATGATTATCAAGTCAAAGAAATGTATGCAAATGTTACAACATCCAAAAGATGTGTAGTCAGTCAGTTTTAGTTAGTGGTTTAGAGTTTCATTATCAGACAGTAGTGGAATATGAGCAGGTTCATAGTTTCAAGCACATTATTCAGTGTTTACATTTATTTAATTTTCTGCATAAAGCCCAAAAACCCGCCATCAAGCGTATCCAAGACTCTTGGGGGCTCAGGCATGGGAGTGTGTGAATGTGATTGCGTTTAGCCTGTGGTACACTGGTGCCCCATCTTGAGCAGTTCCTACTTTGCACCTTTCTGGCAAGGATATGTGGCTGAAGTATAAATAGCAAGTTGATGTTATAAGTGGCTGTTTTATTAATCTGCATCTGTATGATTGTTTGCATTGTGTTTATTTTAATGCTTCTTTGTATAGCACTTTGACACAACCTCTATTGTTTTAAATGCTGTTTTATAAATAAATAATCTAAATGTAATCTAATGTAATCCAAATAAGAGTAAATTATAACAAAAAAGTACATATTGATTGATTGACTGATTGACTGTAAAAAAGTTTAATTAATGGCTTATCTTTGATCTGGAGCCTTAGTATTGTTAAAAAAAATATTAAAGTGGACAAAACATGGGTTTCCAAAAATGTTTTTCTGACGCTATTTAAAGTAATTTTTTAATACAAGATTTTGACCTGGCTTAAGACAAAACCTATGCATACTACCTGTAGTGATTTTTAGTAGAAACTGCTAGGGTTTTGGGAGAGAGAGCTCGGCTACTGCTGCTGACTGTGCATGGGAAAACCCCGCACTTGCTGTTGTGTCAGGTTGAAAAAGGGATTGTGTAATACAAAGTTGGAATTACTGTAAATTGATCTCCATTTATTACTCACATATTTGGCTGTAAATGGTGAAATAAAATTAAAAATAATGTAAGGGCACACATAGGCTTATAGGGTCATTATTGTCACGTGAATAGTGAACAGTGAAATTCTTACTTGTTTGTACTAATCACTATGACAACCATATTATGTTACTATACTCAGCAAAAAAAGAAACGTCCCCTGACTTTCAACTGTTTTTACTTTCAGTAGACTTAATGTGTAAATATTTGTATGAACACTAAAAGAGTCAACACCATAAGACATAAACTAAAAATGTTTCACAATGTGTCCCTGAATGAAGGGAGGCTCAAAATCAAAAGTACCAGTCAGTATCTGGTGTGGCCACCAGCTGCTTGAAGTACTGCAGTGCATCTCCTCCTCATGGACTGGACCAGATTTGTCAGTTCTTGCTGTGAGATGTTACCCCACTCTTCCACCAAGGCACCTGCAAGTTCCTGGACATTTCTGGGGGGAATGGCTCTAGCCCTCACCCTGCGATCCAACAGGTCCCAGACGTGCTCAATGGGATTGAGATCTGGGCTCTTTGCTGGCCATGGCAGAACACTGACATTGCTGTCATGCAGAAACTCACGCACTTTTTGCCACTCCTGTCTGGTCCAGCGAAGGTGGGTTTGTGCCCATAGGCGGCATTGTTGCTGGTGATGTCTGGTAAGGACCTGCCTTACAACAGGCCTGCAAGCCCTCAGTCCAGCCTCTCTCAGCCTATTGCGGACAGTCTGAGCACTGATGGAGGGATTGTGTGTTCCTGGTGTGACTCGGGCAGTTGTTGTGGCCATCCTGTACCTGTCACACAGGTGTGATATTCGGATGTACCGATCCTGTGCAGGTGTTGTTACACGTGGTCTTCCACTGCGAGGATGATCAGCTGTCCTTCTTGTCTCCCTGTAGCGCTGTCTTAGGCGTTTCACAGTGTGGACATGGCAATTTATTGCCCTAGCTACATCAGCAGTCCTCATGCCTCCCTGCAGCATGCCTAATGCACGTTCACGCAGATGAGCAGGGACCCTGGGCATCTTTCTTTGGGTGTTTTTCACAGTTGGTAGACAAGTCTCTTTAGTGTCCTGCGTTTTTAGAACTGTGACCTTAAATGCTTACTTTCTGTAAGCTGTTAAGGTCTTAACGACCATTCCACAGGTGCATGTTAATTAATTGATTATGGTTAATTGAAAATGCATGGAAAACATTGTTTAAACAATTTACAATGAAGATCTGTAAAGTTATTTGGATTTTTAAAACATTATTGTTGAAATACACAGTCCTGAAAAAGGGACGTTTCTTTTTTTGCTGAGTATATATTGTCAGTCATGGGTGCTGTTTTACATGTCATGGCATGGTATAAAACTGTGCTAACGGGCTATTCCTTAGTCTCAGCCCATATAACATACTGACCATTTAACAACACCGTTATTAAAAGAACAAACCAAATGTGAAAGATTATCAGTCCATATTTTCTAACAATGCAATCCAAATGCAACAAAATATTACATCATGTACAGTAAAAAAAAACAGTGTCAACAACAGGTCCTATCTAATGTCCACAGAAACTACCTTGAGGCTTTCACATTGTTGTAGTCATTAATGACATCGGCAAAACTCACTTGACACGCAAGCTCCTATGTGATGGACAGGTTTGTAAGACTGTTCAGTCTTTCTAGGTACATCTTTTTATGTAAGTAAGTCATTTCTCATAGATTAGAACGCCGTGTTTAAAAAAGGCTGTGTGGGCTACTGTGGAATAAATTAAATCTGGCTGAGGTTGGAGGCCTCATTTGTCCCGTGGTAAGGTGGTAGGGCACTGGCACTAGAAGCAAGGATGTGATTTGCAGAATGGTCACTTAGTTCAAGTCATTATGCCCTCCTCCCTTCTGTAGCCCCACCTAGTTATCACAAGAACTCATGTTCATGTTGTTACTAATGGCGTCATTACAAAAACCATGCATTTTTGCATAGACTGTCCTGGGCCCTGGGCTTATGGGTGTTCATGTTTTTTACCCTCTGTCCACACCCCTGTTGTCATCAAACTACTAACAGTAGAACTAGAGTTGATGCAAATGCATGTGCAGCAGTTTGAATCAACGTCATTATTTATCATGCTAAAAAAGTAAGAAAATCTGGAAAACACTATATTTGTTAAATAGGAAATAGCAGTCACAAAAGGTATTGTTGTAACTGCTGACAATCTGCCTTGCCTTTTTTGATTTGGTATATCTTTCAATTAATCATCACTGTTTGAGAAAGGAGAATGAGTGGTCTTGAAATTCTCCAGGAATGTATAGGTGGTCTTCTTATTCTCAACATTTAACCATCAAAAACTGCTTAGCATTTACATTTACTTGTTTAGCAGATGCTTTTATCAGAAGCAACCTGAACATAATCAAGTAAACATCAGTCTAGGAACTTTTTAAAAAGAAGTGTTACAGGACGAGGTTACAAAATTTGCTGTCACACATGAAGAGCTCTAAACCAATCAGAAACACGCAAAACTAGTTTTTGTAGTGTTGCAGATGCCATGGGCGACAACCTAGCCGGGACGCCTTGGAGGACCGGAAGTGGGCATGTGCCCATCTGGGATCACGTGGGGGCCGCCTTCCTGGTTGCTTTGGGGGCCACGAATTCAGGGCATGGAAGCCCCACCCTGTAGAGGCCCGTGGTCACCGCCAGGAGGCGCCCCAATGCCTTGGGGACCTGTTACCTCAGCACTTCTGCCACACCAGGAAGTGCTGGGGGGAAGAATTAGAAGGGCACCCTGAGAGCTGCCGGGAGAACAGCCGGCACTTCCGCCACGCTGGGGCATGGCCAACAAGGGAATGCCGGGAGCCACCTGGAGCTCGTCTGGGAGAGGATAAAAGGGGCCGTCTCCCTTCATTCAGTGCTGGAGTCGGGTGGAGGCAGGACAAGGCAAGAGAGAGGAGAGTGGAGGTGGCCCAAAGAAAGGCATATTGTGGCCAGGACTGTGTTGGGGTTTGTGCACTACTTTGGACTGGGTCTGAGTGACCATTAGTGTTGTAAATAGTTGTAAATAAACGTGTGGTGGTTGAAAAACAACATGTCCGCCTGTCTGTGTCCGGGTCGGCTCCACAGTAGCTACTAGGAAACTAGCATCTAATTCATTAATAATAAGAAAGATATTTACAGAACAAGAGAGTCTTCAAAAAATTCTTAAAAACCCTGAGTTAATCAACAGTTAAGATGGAGATGGGAAGCTTGTTTGACCAGCTAGAAGCTACACATGGAAAGTTTCTAGATTGAGAGGTGGTATCACCAGACATCATTTATTATTTTTGACATTGTTTTTAAGATTTTGGAGGTCAAGGAACCTTGTGGCCATATCTGTTTTGGTGCTTTGACATATTTTTAACAATGTTGAAATAAGTAACAATCTCCCGTAACACCATTTTGGTTTTTTTTATGGGTGCCGCCATTTTAAAGACTATTTGTGTATAGTTGCTATACCATTACTAGGCAAGGTCAACTGAAAATGAGCAATGCTTAAAATTTCCATGTCAACTTAAGCAATTTGACAAACAAGGAGACCATTCATTCCATCAAGGAAAACAGGCAGGTGAAATGACTTGCTCATGGTCACATAGGTCCAGTAGTGGGATTTGAATCCACAATTTCTGGGCTTAAAGTCCAAAGCCTTGACCACTATGCCTGCCTGTCAGGAGTATAAAGGCTGCATTATGTACCACGTGGATGTTCTTGATTGGATTCTCTCAAAAGACATTTGTGTTCTTTTGCTGTTCTGAAATCCTGGTTATGAAAAAATTTTGCTCTGGTTACAGGTTCCTTTTTTTTTTTGTTTACCAAAGTTTTCTGCACCATTTCCTGACTATGATTCTTGAAAAACATCATAAACAATGTTTTCTTAACTAGCAGTCTTTTTGGTTTGACACTTAGCTTGAAATGTTTGACTTTGTGACATTTCATCTCTTGACGAAAGGCTCTTGAAGCCTTGTCAACCAAGTGATATACTGTAATTTGCTCACATTTACAACACACTAAAGCATTATCCTGCTATTCTTTGGGACATGTCAGAGGCAGCCACCCATTTTCTCTTAGGACACCAGTTTAGAACTTCCTCTAGAGGCATCTGGTGTACCTGCTCCCATAAGTCTTTAAAGAAACAAGTTTCATCTACCTCCTCCAATACAGATACAGCTGAGTCCCATGCAGTCTTTTCTGTGATGTGTGTCGTTTTTCGGCTAAGAGCTGCTGCAACTTGAGGAATTTGCTTTTTGGTTTTACTCTCTTTTTAGCCAGAGAGTCAGACAGGCGGAGGGAGCTTTGCATGCTTCCTCAGAAGACATTTCTCTCACTCACTTTCATGCTTATGCTTAAACTGGTGCCTTACACAAAATGTAACACCACCTAATGTTCTAGAGGGTTGTGCAGCAAATTCATTTGTGGCCAGTGGGGTTGTCTGTCTCCCTCTCTCTTGGAAAGTTGGACAGGTGTAGGACTTAGATAGATAGATAAATAGATCGATAGACAGATAGATAGATAGATAGATAGATAGATAGATAGATAGATAGATAGA
>JANRMT010062854.1:84823009-84849813 GCA_026402145.1 Polypterus bichir lapradei
GATCTGTCTATCTAAATGTGCACTGTGCATTCTAACCTTTGATTACACAATGTAAAATCATTGAGCAAGACTGGAGTTATACTTAATACATTCCTCAAATAAAGACCTCAGCACAGACTCGGAAGTCAAATTTATTTCAAAACTCTGCTCTGATGTCAAAACCCAATGTAACCTTTCCAGTCAGATGGCAGAAAAATTAAATTTGCAACTGAAAGTGTATTACAGTTAGATGGAAAATTTGGTATTGCATGCAAAATTGCCAATCTTTTTATGCAGGGGTGACATATTATGGATAAAAAGAAACATTAAGAAGGGTTCTCTGAATTTAAGCAAATGTAAAAGGGGTTATGGTAAATTTTTAAAAAAAGGAGAATAAGTGATATTTTCCTACTCTTCAAATAAAAGCTTGAACAAAAAGCTAAAAGCATTACAGTCGAACTATAAGACAGATTCGTTTAAGTACCTCACATGTAGGAAATTTCTAGTGAGATATAAATGTGATGAAAAATTAAATGCCTTGAAGTATCCTGTCTTTCTTTCTGCATATTTTATGTAATTGTTTTTCTTATCTAATTTCTAGTGGAAAGCAGGGAAGTTAATCAAATCAAGTGTGATGGTTAGAATGGCTCATCACTGTGCATTATAATGTTGCTTTTCATATTTTTGAAAAAGTCCTTTTTTAAAATGGACCGCCTCCAAAAAATATTAACCTTTAATTTGAAAACTTGCCAACAGAAGCCTTTTAATCCCTACCATTAAATAAAAATGTAAAGTGGCAAAAATAGTTACAGAAATAATTTCCATTGCCAGCATCCATTTTCAGGAGGTTACTGAAAGGAGGTAAGGGAGCCAACATTAAGATGCAGGCTGAAGATTTAAGGGCCTGTGACATTCACTGCATGTCAGGACACTGCAGTTAGTTAATCATTAACAGGAAAATCATTCAAAAATGGAAGCTACAGTAAGAAAGTTTAGATGAAATTAAAAAATGTAAGGATGAACTCTGAAAGACTTACCATCTTGTGACAAGATGAGGTCAGTGAAAGAAAACAAAAAGAACTACATAAGAAAGTTAAGGTCATTCAATCAATACAGGCAATTTTCCTTGTTGGGTTCTGCTCAGTTAGCTATGGTATAGCCACAACAACAAAGATGAAAATAAATGATGCACTTAACAAATTGCTGGATTATAGGCTTTCATAATCAAACTGTTTTTTTTCTGTCAGTCACCAGAATATATCCTTGTCTGTCCAAAAACAGCATCCCCCCAGACATATTACTTATCTTCTATCTGTAAGAGCACACTGGAATCCCTGGAGAAAGTGAATGCAACCATCGGCAGGGCTGATAAACCACACTTAGATTCCCCAAGGAGGAATCAACAAATGAGAACACATTTTACTGCATTTTCATCCTGGACATGTCTAGTTCATGGAACCACATGCAAGTGTATTGGACGAATCTCCACAGCATTATGGAGGTAAGAATACAGGTGACAGCCTCTGGAAATACGTGGTTGCTAACAGCCTATTTCCATTCATTCCCAGCCCAGAGGGTGAAGTCCACTAATGTCATTTCTGGCTTGGCCCCAAAGATCTCTCCTCTTCTCCCACCAGGATATTTAAACAGCCATGCTTTCAGTATTTGTTTATGAACCAGAGAAAGAAGAGCACGGAGCTATGAAAAAGCAGACTTCCCTAGAAGCCTGGATTGAGAAGCACTAAAAGGATGTTTGGTATATCTGCACTGACATTTTCATTTTATTTTCTCCATTCTTTTGTTTCAATTAAACAGGATACTGGCAGGTCCCCAATGTTTTATTCTGTCCCTCTTGTCATTTCTCATTACAATGGTTATAAATACCCATCAATTACATATCTTATGGTAAACCCTACAGTAGAGGGTAAAAGCTCTCAGTGTGAAAGGGGAAATCTGCTGCTTCTAAATTCTGATTTTTTACAATTTACTTTTGTTTACTTAGCAGGCACTCATATCCAAAAGGACTTGCAAAAAAGGTCAACATAATTGGGTAAATATCAGTCTGGGAACTGTTTTGAAACAAGTCTTACAGAATTTTGTTTCATTTCTTACTCAGCTTCACCCCTTGGGCACCTTCCTAGTACATGGGATGAATGAATGAAAAAAAATAAACAGTACTAGAAATGTTCAATAACTCATGAAGGAAGAAAGTTAAGCTTTATGTTTTTAGAGTACCTTGATGCCATAGACCATTCAGAATGTATACAACTTTCAGAAATATCTAATCTTTCAATTAGCACACATTTGATGTGAATTTCTATCAGCAAGGAAATGAGCCCATGACTATGAGGAATCAAGTCCTATTCTTAGCAGGCTTAGCATTTAGGAACGAAAACAACTCGCAGGATTAAAGAGTTAAAGGTGTTCAGTGTATCGAATACCCTGCTAAGTGATCTCGCACCAGATTAATATTACAGGTCACCCAAACACTAGCATTCTTGCAGCAGGCAAGAATGTCCACTATGTATTCTTGAGAAGACAAATGAAATAGGTCTGTCCTCCACAGGATTAAGAAGCGAATAGGATGGTGGCATAATTGGTGTTAATAGTTTCGGGTCAATCTTCATTTAAGTGGTAAGTTCACTGTTATAGAGTATGTACCCTGACATAGACTGTATCATCTTGTTTGGGGCTCATTTTGCAACACCTTCATGAAGGGTGAAGGTCTGTGTGGCCACTTCTGTAGTGGTAAACTTTAAAATCAATCACGTCTGAGTATTGATACACTTTCCACGTCTGCTTCTTCCCACTCCTGCAGTTCACTCCAAATGAGTACATCCTCATGGTCCTGAGAGGGTGGCATGACATTTCAAGGGTATTTGAAAAGAAGATATGGCAAACGTGTAACAATAGCAACTGAACACTCATGAAAGAGATGTGACACATTTATTCAAACAGTCAGAAAGGGCAACAAAAACCTAGCGTGCAAACATTCTATATTATGAATGATGACATTTTAACAAAATGTCTATTTTCACTTGGCACTAAAGCTGGCAGGGCATTTACTTCTCCGCAGTCCAAATATTGACTTGAATTTGTAACTTGCAGCATAGTTTTCAGAAATTTTTTTAAGGAAAAAGAACCCCACCGCCCACCAAACCATGGCCAATTGGTATAACACCGAAGGATAATATAAAAACTACTTTGCAATGCCTCCTGATCTGTGTAATTGACATAAGCTGTGGTGCAGCATCATGTTAATGTTCAGTTTAACCTCTTTTCTGCATGAGAAATTCTGCAGTTCCTCACTCATTGTTGCAACACAGTACAGTGCATCCGGAAAGTATTCACAGCGCATCACTTTTTCCACATTTTGTTATGTTACAGCCTTATTCCAAAATGGATTAAATTAATTTTTTTTTTTAAAAGTTTACTTGAGGTTTTTGCATATTTATTCAAAATAAAAAAATTGAGAAAGCACATGTACATAAGTATATACAGCCATTGCCATGAAGCTCAAAATTGAGCTCAGGTGCATCCTGTGTCCCCTGATCATCCTTTAGATGTTTCTGCAGCTTAATTGGAGTCCACCTGTGGTAAATTCAGTTGATTGGACATGATTTGGAAAGGCACACACTTGTCTATATAAGGTCCCACAGTTGACAGTTCATGTCAGAGCACAAACCAAGCATGAAGTCAAAGGAATTGTCTGTAGACCTCCGAGACAGGATTGTCTCGAGGCACAAATCTAAGGAAGGTTACAGAAAAATTTCTGCTGCTTTGAAGGTCCCAATGAGCACAGTGGCCTCCATCATCCGTAAGTGGAAGAAGTTCGAAACCACCAGGACTCTTCCTAGATCTGGCTGGCCATCTAAACTAAGCTATCGGGGGAGAAGAACCTTAGTCAGGGAGGTGACCAAGAACCTGATGATCACTCTGTCAGAGCTCCAGAGGTCCTCTGTGGAGAGAGGAGAACCTTCCAGAAGGACAACCATCTCTGCAGCAATCCACTAATCAGGCCTGTATGGTAGAGTGGCCAGAAGGAAGCCACTCCTTAGTAAAAGGCACATGGCAGCCCACCTGGAGTTTGCCAAAAGGCACCTGAAGGACTCTCAGACCATGAGAAACAAAAATTCTCTGGTCTGATGAGACAAAGATTGAACTCTTTGGTGTGAATGCCAGGCATCACGTTTGGAGGAAACCAGGCACCGCTCATCACCAGGCCAATACCTTCCCTACAGTGAAGCATGGTGGTGGCAGCATCATGCTGTGGGGATGTTTTTCAGCAGCAGGTACTGAGAGACTAGTCAGGATAAAGGGAAAGATGACTGCAGCAATGTACAGAGACATCCTGGATGAAAACCTGCTCCAGAGCGCTCTTGACCTCAGACTGGGGCGACAGTTCATCTTTCAGCAGGACAACGACCCTAAGCACACAGCCAAGATATCAAAGGAGTGGCTTCAGGACAACTCTGTGAATGTCTTTGAGTGGCCCAGCCAGAGCCCAGACTTGAATCCGATTGAACATCTCTGCAGAGATCTTAAAATGGCTGTGCACCGACACTTCCCATCCAACCTGATGGAGCTTGAGAGGTGCTGCAAAGAGTAATGGGCGAAACTGGCCAAGGATAGGTGTGCCAAGCTTGTGGCATCATATTCAAAAAGACTTGAGGCTGTAATTGCTGCCAAAGGTGCATCGACAAAGTATTGAGCAAAGGCTATAAATACTTATGTACATGTGATTTCTCAGTTTTTTATTTTTAATAAATTTGCAAAAACCTCAAGTAAACTTTTTTCATGTTGTCATTATGGGGTGTTGTGTGTAGAATTCTGAGGAAAAAAATGAATTTAATCCATTTTGGAATAAAGCTGTAACATAACAAAATGTGGAAAAAGTGATGCGCTGTGAATACTTTCTGGATGCACTGTATAAATATACCGTACATTTATTGAAAGCTTGTACAAGAAATTGGATTTTATTTTCAAGAGATATTGCTCTAGTTCCAGGTCCCTCATACATTTTCATGTGTAATTGGGGGGTGGCTGGCAAGAAGTAGCCCTGCACCACAGGGAACAGGAACTAACAGGATAGCATAGAACATAGTGTATATAATGATGTAATAATCGTCCACAGAAAAAAGAGAGTCACACTGATAGAAAAGCTTAACATGTAAATATGGGAAAGCATAGGCAAAAGAGGGCTCCTATCACGCATGGTTTCTGAGCAGTAAAACAGACAGGGACAGCAATGCAATTGAGAGTAGAGGTAAAGGAATAGACTGAGGAGATTCCTCTAAAATGCTAGAAGACAGGCAACCCAACAGGTGTAACAGTTCTGCCCGATTCTCTGCTTAGAGTGTGAGAGAAACAGATAGACGAGAGAGAGAGAGGGGCTATTGAGGACTAGCATGAGGCTACTAGACCACCTGGTTGACAGGTGGTAGGTAGCACATGGTTCCTAGCAGGAGAAGTTATGGTCCGTTTGCCCAGTGGAAGATGCTAAACCTACAGTACATAATTGCTAGGATGCAGCATGTGGTCTTTGAAAAGATACTGTAAGTGTTACTATGTTATACTTTAAATAAATGAAGAGCTGTCCTGTCCTTTAAAGGCTACCAAGGATTATGGGTGTAGGGAGAATACAAGTTCTAGAGGTACAGTAGGCCTAGTCTGATGTCCCATTTCAGTCCATTTGCATTAAGATACATGAGTAATGTGAGAACTTTTTTGTCACATTGTTGGCATGGTGGCGCAGTGGTAATGCTGCTGCCTCTCAGCAAGGAGACCTGGGTTTGCTTCCTGGGTCCTCCCTGCATGGAGTTTGCAAGTTCTCCCCATGTCTGCGTGGGTTTCCTCTGGGTGCTCCAGTTTCTTCCCACAGTCCAAAGACATGCAGGTTAGGTGATCCTAAATTGTCTTTGGTGTGTGGGTGTGTGCTCTGCGGTAGGCTGGCGCCCTGCCCAGGGTTTGTTCTTGCCTTGTGCCCTCTGCTGGTTGGGATTGGCTCTAGCAGAGCCCTGTGACCATGTGTTAGGACGTAGCAGGTTGGAGAATGACTGACTGCTAATGTTCAGAACTGGTTAGCACTGGGCTCGTATATCATAACCTTTTTTCAATTGTTCAGCATGGACATTTTTCTCTGCCATCACTGCAAACTACGCTTGGTAAGTAACATATAAAAAATGCCATTTTTGGGTGGAGTATTCCTTTAAAAAAGAAATCACTATTGGCTAGAACCATTTCACACGTAGATCTCCATAAGAGTGGCTCTCTCCAGTAGGTGCGTGTCTTAGACCAGTGGTTTATTTTTTGAGTTTATCTTTTATATTTAATCTTGTTTGCATTTTTTACTTAATACCCAGCTCATCACACCTTAGTTAGCCATCAGAAAAGTTTATTCAGTAAACTGAATAAATGAATAAGCACCATGTGCT
Organism: Polypterus bichir lapradei; assembly: GCA_026402145.1. NCBI lineage: Eukaryota > Metazoa > Chordata > Cladistia > Polypteriformes > Polypteridae > Polypterus > Polypterus bichir. The sequence goes on from JANRMT010062854.1 coordinate 84,829,423, forward strand.
GCTGTTTTCATTCTGACACATTTATACTGACAGACCACAAGGAAGTTATCTGAAAACCTCAAATTCCTATTTGATCATGTTTCACAAAATCTTTCTAAGCCATGTGATGAATCAACTAAACTTACAGTCCATAAGCAAGGAGAAAAAAAAGAAAATGCATTATTGAATGGATCCCTTTACGAAATACTGCCTTATCACTGTGTATCTTTCCATTGTAATCGGAACAACACTGACCACAAAATCCTATAAGGAGGAAAATTCCACTTCACTTTCAATGAAAGTAAAGAATTTTTATTTCTGCCACAAAAATATTTTGCTGTTTCATATATCACATCTGGATACTGAAGTACAGCATTATTCTAAAGAATTAGCACAGTATACAGTACATAACAATAAATTTGAAATTAAATGCCAAGTCTAAACATCTAGTTCACCAGTAGGTGTAAGTGTTCTTCTTAGAGGCTGAACAAGTTGGTTGCTTAGGATGATTGTATTGATTTAAACTTTTCAAACATGACAACAATAAAAACTGCTTTAATTTGGTGAGTTTGCATACAATGAGAGAAGCACCTATTGTAATAGCCATATCTGTCTGTCTCTTCCCATGCAACAATTTGGCTCCAAAAGGTTCAGTTTTGGTAAAAATGTGGCACACTTATTCTTCAAGGAAATTTGTCAAGACACTGTAATTTTCATTGAGATATCTAAACCAGACAGCACTGTATAAAGTTTTTGAATTTAAACATCACCCATCAAATAGCAATGGTGAATTTTCAAACTTGTCTATCTTAAAACAGAGAAATGTTCTGTGCAGCTTCAACTGTCAAATAGTTTACTGTTTCCGTTTTGTCTTGAGAGTGGCTACTTCATCTTGTGAATTGTATGTATTCTCCTGTCTGACAGCCGTCTATCTCTAGTACTAGATAGTCAAAACTCAGGTGAGGTGTGCATGCAAGCCACTTGTAAAGAAACACTCAAAAAAGTCATCTATCTGGAAATGAACGAAAGTGGAAAGAAATCGCTGCTCGATATAGACTGAACTGACAGTACTTATTTTACAGTATAAACTATCTCATGACTGCATTTTCTGCACAGTCAGTCAGTCAGTCAGTCATTTTCTAACCCACTTGTCACAGGGGTCTGCTGGGGCCTATCCCAGCTACCATAGGGCACAAGGCAGGGAACAAACCCTGGACATGGTGGCAGTCCATTGCAAGGCATTCACACCCAAACACCCCAAGCACACACTAGGGCCAATTTAGGATCACCAATTCACCTAACCTGCATGTCTTTGGACCATGTAAGGAAACCCAAGCCCTCCCAAGGAAACCCGCACAGACAGGGGGAAGAATTTGCAAACTCTACAGAGGGAGGACCCGGGATGTAAACCCTGGTCTCCTTTCTGCGAGGCAGCAGCACTACCACTGCACCACTGGGCCACCTTATGCTTAAAAGTGTTTGAACTAAATAATTATACATGAAGGTGGACATCCCCTAAGTGATATAAAGATAGCACAGGGTTAGGAAGGGATCTGTTATTTATGTACAGGAAGAAGATCAGAGCTATGGGGTGTACATCTGTGACGATGCGGGTTCTGGCTTCACACTCCCATCGCTGTTTAGGAAGCTCTTGAACCCAACACCGTCGATAATGTTACCGAGTGAGCTAGTCAGTGAAGGCAATCACTGAGCAAGGGGAAGGTAAAAAGTGCAAAAGTGCTTTTATTAAAAAACAGTCCATCAAAACAACAGTGTTCAATAAATAGTGCAGTGCTTTTAAGTTCTTCAATAAATAAATAAATAATCCATTAAAAGGAACGTGGAGGTTAAAACAATAGAAAAGAAACAATCCTTAAAACCAGAGGTTAAAATCTTCTTTAGGAAGCAGTCTTTAAAACAACAACAGCTCTGGTGCTTCTTTTCTGTTTGCATCTCACCTGCTTATCCCATTAGGGCTTAACAGCAGGCAAGACGCTCTCTGCAGCTGCCCTCCTCTACACACACACACACGAGACTGGAGACCTCCCGATCCCTGGCTCCGGGCTGGCACTCATCCCAGTCCCCGAGACTTGATGTCCCACAACGGCCAGGTCACCCACGTTGGGGACTCCACCACCAAGCCTCCCGACTTCCGCTGCCTTTCCGCGGCTCGTCGCTTTCCTCTGGTCACTCCCGCTACGTGGTCGCTCAGCGGGAGCAACATCAACTCAAACGCCTGGGTGTCGGCCTAACACCCAGCTTCCTCGCAGCTGCCCTCAAGCGCTCACCACACGCTCACACCACGTGTCTGTCTCTCCTATACCACCTGCTTCCTCGCTCCCTGTAACCTCCGTTCTCTTCCTTTCTCTCGTTCTTTTCTTCTCTCGTTCTCTCTCGATCCCAAAACCGACTCGCGCTTCTTTTTTTATAACGCGAGGGGCCATAGCAAATTAGCCACGGGAGCAATCACGCATGTAGTCAGTCCCTCACCTTGGTGAGAAACGGCCACACTGCGGATTGTCCCGCGGCCTGCTAGGGCCCAACGCCCCCTCGCTAAACCGCCGCGAGACCGGTAATTATTTACTTAAAAGAAATGGCCTTTGCTCAACGAGCTGTGGACCCATAACACCACATTACCACAACATCGTGGACCATCCTATGTTTAAAAGTTTCTACAGTACAAAAAACAGTGCCACAAATACAGTGTAGGGCCATTAAGCCGCGGTGATTGGGGTCCAAACTGCTTAACCGCGGCTTAGGTGGTCCGCGGCTTAAATATTTTTTGATAATGCATAAATTACAATAAATAATGAAAAAATAAATGTTTTTTGATCACAATCCTTTCTCATGTGTTGACCCGCGAGTCACCATTTTGAAAGTAGTGCCGTAGTCTCACGATCGCGATATTGCGTGCTACATATTAAATCGTGATTAACGGTCTTGAAATTAATAATATATTATTATTTAAGGATAGCAAAACATATCAAATACATTTAAAACATTTTATTTCACATCTTTTCATAAAAATTACTAAATATTTATTCGTAACATTGCATGGCACAATACAGTATTAAAATAGTAATTATTTGACATATAAACGAAATCACACGCAAGCACTTTTATTACCATCACACATTAATACATTAACAATGTTATAAACATTTTAATAAAATTTTAATTTTTTTTTATTTCCAATATAAAATTAAACATACAGTAATATAATAGTTGTTATTACACAATAACAAGTTACAAACAGTCTTTATTTTTTAGTAAAATACAAGGTGATGTCAGCTTGCTTCTTGTTCCTAGAAGCTCTCATCTTGGCATCTCTTATGAGAGACTTCAGCTGTAGTGTCTTTACTTTATCCCCCACATGCTCGTAGTACTCTAAGGCCACTTCAAGTTCTTTAACTGCATCATCAGTGGTTCTAGTTGGAGGTACTGGGACAGGATCTTCTTCTTCATCTTCATTGTGGTTTTCTTCAGCTAAAATGGAGGATGCTATTGGGACGTCAATATATTTGGTGGACCATGCTGCAATGATTTCTTGTACTGGTACACTTGAGTGGACAGCCGACATCAACTTCTGCTCTGCCTCCCGTACTTCTTCTGGACTGAAACCTAGGAAGTCTTCATCTTCGTCTTCTTCAACAGTAGTGGTGTTCTCTGTGATGGGACCTCCAAGGGCTTTAGTCCAACAATTTTGAATTGTTTCAGGCTTGATTGCTCCCCAGGCTGACTCAGACAAATACAGTGCTTCTTTAATTCTTACAGTCTTCAGGAACATAGGGACACTCTTATCTTCTTTAACCATGGACTTTATCATCTCCCGTCTATAATTGGCCTTGAACACAGAAATGATGCCTTGATCTAGGGGCTGAATCTTGGACGTTATATTCTTTGGAAGGTAATAAACGAAAATCTTGCCATCTTTGGACTTCAACGTCTCTGCAGGGGAGTGGGCTGGACAGTTGTCTAGAAGTAGGCATGCTCGTGGTTCCATTCCCTTGCTTCTAAGGTGCCTACGGACATCAGGGATGAACATCTGGTGAAACCACTTCTCAAAAATTGCTGCTGTCATCCAGGCATTTTTGCTGTGATTGTAGTCCAGTGGTAATGATGACATGTTGATGTTGTGGAAACATCTTGGGGATCCAAACTTGCCAATACAAAGAGGTGTTAGCTTGTGATGACCCGTCCAGTCACCCTGTCTTTGATCTGTTTATAACCTTCTTTGCTGGTCTTGTCTTTCTTCATGGCTAAAGTCCTATCTGGCAGTATTTTGTAGTAAAGACCCGTTTCATCAATGTTGTAAATCATCTCTTCTGTTAGCTGCTGTTCTTCTATGAATTGTTGAAATTTGGGAATGAACTCTTCTGCTGATACAGTGTCTGCAGACTTAATCTCGCCATTGATCTTTACTTGTGAAATGCTGTGTCGCTGTTTCCACCTTTTCAACCAGCCACTTGAAACTGTAAACTCAGGATCTGCATCGGGACCATAAATTTCCTTGTATAATTTTTCTGCTTGCGCTTGGATGACTTGACCAGAAATAGGGATACCATTGTTTCTAGCCTCACAAAATGCATTAAAAGTTGCTTTGTCTAATTCTGGATCTTTTGCTGTTCTGGCTCTCTTGCATCTTAAACCACTTTCATCAAGCTCATCAAGAAATGTTCTTAATTTGTTTTCATCTTTGATCCATCCGCGTAGTGTTGACTCGGGTACCCTTAACTCTCTGCTTACTTTAATGCGAGTTTCGCCGCTTCGTATTCTTTCGATGACATCCAGCTTTTGCTGAACATCATATGAAGCATGTTTATGTTTATTACTCATGGCGTAAAAATTTTTAAAGCAAATATGATGTGCTCGCTATAGATTCAGAAACTGAAGTGATTTACATTGGGTTTGTGACTCATATTTTTACAATTTTAAGTTTTATCAGATTATCGAATTAAAAATAATACTTTAAATACGAGTCGATTTTTTGCAGATTTACCGCGGATTAACTTTGTAGCATTGTAAGGTGTGAATTGGTTACAATGGCGGCCTCCATAACGCTGACACTCAGCGTGGATAAACCAGATTAATAATTGAATTTCATTGCAAGTTATTTTATTGTTTATTGATAAATAAAAGACTAATCTTCTAAAAATACCTCTTTGAAGTTATAAGCCAGCATTTAAATATTTAATCCGAGATAGTGCATAGCATGTCAATCACGGACATTCGAAATGCCAAAATGACAGCTGTCAACACCTGTCTCGAGTGTTTGAGAGGCCATGTTCAGGTCCGTACGATCCATAGTGTCAAAAAATTGGGATCCAAGCTTTTTGCGCAGCTTAAACGAATTCGCGAATTACTGCCCCGCGGCTTAATGGCCCTACACTGTAATAAGAATAAAGCCTAACTCTAGTTTATGCTGTGCTGAAACAGTTGCTTAGCAGTTTAACTTATGATAAAGAGTTGGGGTTATGGCCTGAAGAGACATTTTTCCTTCTGTGTAATTTGAGACTGAAATTAAAATCTTTAAGAAGATTGTCACCTTTGGTATTCCCATTCTACAACAGATCAGTTCCTTTACAAGTTCTTAATTATTTGGATAGTTTTAATAAATTACTGCGTTTTAATTAATATTAATAGCTGAAAGAGAAACTTATTTCAGGTTCTTTTCTTGTTGATGTTGATTGTGATGTTACACTAGTATTGTTAATTTTTTACAGTTATTTTTCTTTTGGTAATTTATCTTTATTTTTCATACAGTATGAGTTGGTCTTTAATTTGTCAAAATGAGTGCTGCGGTATTATTACTAAGAATCAGACAGACACTTGTATTTACTGCAATAAATCCTTATTGGGTTATTATTGGAGTTTTTATTTTTATTGGATCCCATTTGTTATTTAAAAAATAAATAAACACTTTCCATAACTATTAAAAACACATCAATTGATGTCCTTTTACATCATTTGAATTGGAATCTTCTGTGTATGAAAATTATTGAGCCACCATAAGCCTATTTGTGCTCCACTTTTAAATACATAACATTTTAAAGTGTTGTTAAAAAGCAGATATTTAATGTAGTCTATTAACACATTTAATTACATTTGATTATCACTACCATTTTTGAGTATGACTTATTGTTATAAAAATATTTAATATCCTACAATGTGATAATTGACTCTTTGATGAAGTAGCTAAAATGTAAAATGCACCAACTTTCAAATTAATTAAGTAATTTCCCAAATGCACAGGAATGTTACGTCATGCTTACATTTTCTAATTTGTCTCTTTCCTCTCTGTTGAAACAATTGTGACCATCAGTTGAAAAAAAAAAAACTGAAGTTCAAGTAGATGGATTCAGTATGAAAAATCCTTATAAAATATCAGTACCATTTAAATTTCTGCCTTCTTGATCTGACACCACAGCAGTGTGTAGAAGACTAATGGAAGGATCAGAGAATGAAATCTAGTTAAAACAAGCCACAGGTCAAATTAATCAAGCTGATTGTTTGTCTTGTCAAAAAGGAAATTTTTTTAGAAATTCAAATCTGTTAGCCAAAAAAAAAACACCAAGAGATTCAATCGCAAAGAGTATTCCCAATATCCACAAACTTCGTCAAATCAGAAAGTCTCTGAAGCCGACCTTTATACCTATGACCCCATGATGTAAGGTATACTTCCTGTTGACCATACCTAGCAACTGCCTAGCAACCAAGACAACAAAGAGCATAAAATGGCAGCACCCAAGCCAAAAACAAAATGGCACCACATGAAAAGTGATTTGTCTTTAACAAGGTGAAAAACACTTGAAAATGCAAAAATAAATGTAATAAACTATACAGGGTGAGTCAAAACTTTGTTAACATTTGAATGGCGGAAACAATTTATTCACAAAGCATACTTCATACGTGCAAGATGATTTACAGGAAAGTTTCGCCATCATGTTCAACACATGTGGCACATAAATTGTCCACAAAAATTGTATATAAGTATATACATAGCAGTACCATTAGTGTTAACATAATTTTGACTCACCCTGTATTTCTTAACCTCTAAAACATAAGTTTACATTAAAGAAACTGAACAGAAAATGTATACAGCACAGAAAAAGAAATTATAATTAAATTATAACCCTTCTGTAAATGATATTTGTGAAGATATTAGATAATATTGAGTCATTGTAAATGTTTACAAGTGTATAAGCGTTGTGTTACAGCCAGAATTTTTTCTATGGCTTTTTTTATTCAGTGTTTTTTTTGTTTTTTTTTTATAGTTTCTGTTAATGTTGTGTTATTTGTTATGTTATTTCTGTTAGTTTTACCTATCATTTGTTTTTTGTTTTCTGTCTGCTTAAATATGCTGAAATTCTTTGCACATTGTGGAATAGCCTCAGGAGGCAGGGCCACCCTGACGTCATGCTGCTGGACTCTTCCACTGGCTCTTTAAGTCTCCCAGAGAAGGATTTCAGCAGCAGTTCATTAAGTTTTATTTTCAGGCTTTCTGCAAATATTGATTTTTCATTTGCTCTTCTTGTTTCTGGATTTCCTTGTTTTGTTTTCATGGATTACCTTTGGACGTTAGAACTGGGACTTGTTTGCCTCAGATTGCCTTCTTAGGCATATTATTTTTCCCCTTAGGAGCAATTTGTTTTGTTTCTCTATTCTCTGTTAATAAATTCTTCATTCATAAAAATGTATAGTTGCCCTTTGTTCATAAGGCTCTCCTTCTTGTGAAGCCTATTTTGATATTTTGAGCTTTATACACCCATTTCTCCATTTTTGGGTCAAGTTAGGCTGTAAGCCTACTATTAGCAGTTGGAGTGGGCTGGTTGAGACACTTATGTGCTGGTCAGTAATAGTCCTGGCCTGCTTTTATGAGACTTTTGAGACCTCATACCATTTTCATTATGTCTGTTACTCATGTATAAAACAGCAGGTAACATTCTCTTTGTAAAAAAAAGTAAGTCTAGCACATTAAAACCTCGAACAGTACATTTTGCATGAGCCTAATAAAATTAGAAGAATGAGAATGTCATGCAACCACTGTACTGTTTTTGGCTAGTATTTTGGCGAATGCTAGATTATGGTACTTTGGAGGAAGTTTTAATTGGTCTTTATCTTCTAAACAAGTGCAATTCTAAGGCAACTGAGAAGTGTTGGTTATTATCTGTATATGGAGGGTTGGAGAACTACTAAAGGACTGAATTCAAGACAAACTTTAGGGGCTTTGTTCACTTGTGGGACTTCTTATTGTTGTGGTGTCAGGAATGTAAAGGCTATCATTAATTTGATGGCAAATTATCAAGAACAACCAGAAGTTAATTATTTCATTGATAAAGATTGTGGATCGGATGTTGCTTTTTATTCAAGAGACAAATCCAAAATTCTGTTTCAAAGCCAGTTAATGTTAGATCTTGGATTTTGAATTGGGAGCACCATTCTTTACTATTACTTTACAACACCAAGAAGCATTTCTGTTAACCATCTGAGCTTCAGAATGTAAATCGATACACTTAGGTCTGTCAGTTTTGTATTCTATGAAAGACTGCTAACATTTTCACTTAAAAATATGTGTCCAGTACTGGAACCTGTCAGCCTAATATCTGGCAATGTTATTGTTTTTTTTTTCACAATTTTGCTTGTAGTTAAGAGGTACACATGTTTTATTTCTGAGAAAATCTGTCTAAAGTTTAGTCACTTTGTTAATTATATGTTCATATTAAATGGACTCCCAACATGTAAAGTTTCTCAGCCTGTTCTCTCAGCTCTTAAAAAAAGTCCTTCCTACTTGGGATGCTCAGCTTTTTTTTTATTTTTAAGCCAGTCACCCATTTCCTTTGCTGTTATTTCTTCCTTTTTCTGTTCCTCACTACCACAGGCTCATCCCACCACTGCCACCATTTGCACTTTATTTGGATTTAATTTGCAATAAAAGCACTGGATCACTTCACAACCACCTTTTGACTGTATGTATGTACTCATTGCCTGGCTCATCCTCGGTTTTGTTATCAATAGATCTGGGTTAAAGCTTCCAGGCATCATGGAGCCAACCCATTCTGTCACAAACTTACGGCACATGGCTGAATGTGGTGGCCATGGGGCTCAACAATTTTTTCCTTGGCTTGCGTGGAAAGCAGCATCCTTATATCTCAAGTTGCCTAATTTCAGGCACTTTCAAATATTTAAACTAAAAAACAAATAAGCTGAGCTCCAATTCATTATAATTGTAACTGTATGAATCTCATAAATAACTAAGAATTATATTGTGTTTTGATTTTCCTGGAATTCAGGTCTTTGTTCACACATGTTTGACCTCATTTGGCCTCTGTGTGTGAATGGGGCTTCTGTTAGCCCCTTTGTCTGTTTATCTTCTTTACACATTTTAATAATTCTTGGAATGGATATTCTTGATAGAGAATACAGAATGAATAACCTATTGGCTGTGATTTGCAGAAAGTACAGAAAGCTGTAGTAAATTCTATAAAAGGTGTGGGGATTACTAATAACAGATCAATGTATGTTTTAATATTATACAAAAATAGTCAGTCTCCACAAAGATTCTTGGGTTCTTGCTTTCAGGAAGGTCAGTACATCTTATTGTTCCATTGAAAAGTTTGGACACTCCTGTCTAAATTCTATATTTTGCTGACATTACAACAGCAAACAAACTATGAAAGTGGCATTTTTATGAAAATGTATGTGTACAGTTATCATTTATTTGATAAACTAAAAAAATGTAAAAGTAAAAATGAAAGAGTGGCACTTGGGAATGTTTGGGCACTCTTTGAGTTGTAAGGTCTTAGAATTAATTAAGTCATTAGTCTGGTCTGGCTTAGCTTCCATGCATCCATCCATCCATCCATCCATCCATCCTCTTCCGCTTATCTGAGATCGGGTCGCGGGGACAGCAGCTTGAGCAGAGATGCCCAGACTTCCCTCTCCCCGGCCACTTCTTCTACCTCTTCTGGGGGAATCTCAAGGTGTTCCCAGGCCAGCCGAGAGACATAGTCCCTCCAGCGTGTCCTGGGTCTTCCCCGGGGCCTCCTCGGCGGTTGGACGTGCCCGGAACACCTCACCAGGGAGCCGTCCAGGAGGCATTCTGATCAGATACCCGAGCCACCTCATTTGACTCCTCTCGATGCAGAGGAGCAGCGACTCTACTCTGAGCCCCTCCCGGATGACTGAGCTCATCACCCTAGCTTTAAGGGAAAGTCCAGACACCCTGCAGAGGAAACTCATTTCAGCCGCTTGTATTCGCAATCTCGTTCTTTTGGTCACTACCCATAGCTCATGACCATAGGTGAGGGTAAGAACGTAGATCGACTGGTAAATTGAGAGCTTTGCCTTACGGCTCAGCTCCTTTTTCACCACAACAGACTGATGCAGAGCCCGCATCACTGCGGACACCGCACCGATCCGCCTGTGCATCTCACGCTCCATTCTTCCCTCACTCGTGAACAAGACCCCGAGATACTTGAACTCCTCCACTTGGGGCAGGATCTCACTCCCAATCATGAGAGGGCACTCCATCCTTTTCTGACTGAGGACCATGTTCTCAGATTTGAAGGTGCTGATTCCTATCCCAGTCGCTTCACACTCAGCTGCGAACCGATCCAGAGAGAGCTGAAGATCACAGCCTGATGAAGCAAACAGGACAACATCATTTGCAAAAAGCAGTGACCAAATCCTGAGTCCACCAAACCGGAACCCCCTCAATACCATGGCTAAGCCTAAAAATTCTGTCCATAAAATTTAGGAGCAGAATCAGTGACAAAGGGCAGCCCTGGCAGAGTCCAACTCTCACTGGAAACGGGTATGACTTACTACCGGCAATGCGGACCAAGCTGTGACACCGGTTGTACAGGGAGCAAACAGCCCTTTTCAGGGGTTCCAGTACCCAATACTCCCGGAGCACCCCCAACAGGATTCCCCGAGGGACACAGTTGAACGCCTTTTCCAAGTCCATAAAACACATGAAGAGTGGTTGGGCAAACTACCATGCACCCTCCAGGACCCTGCTAAGGGTGTAGAGCTAGTCCACTGTTCCATGACCAGGACGAAAACCCCACTGTTCCTCCTGAATCTGAGGTTCGACTATCCGACGAACCCTTCTCTCCAGAACCCCCAAATAGACTTTTCCAGGGAGGCTGAGGAGTGTGATTCCTCTGTAGCTGGAACACACCCCCCAGTCCACCTTCTTAAAGAGGGGGACCACCACCCCGGTCCGCCAATCCAAAGGCACTGTCCCCGATGTCCATGCGATGTTGCAGAGGTGTGTCAACCAGGATTGTCCTACAACATCCAGAGCCTTGAGGAACTCCGGGCGCATCTCATCCACTCCCGGGGCCCTGCCACAAAGGATTTTTTTGACCACCTCGGTGACCTCATTCCCAGAGATGGAGGAGCCCACCTCCGAGTCCCCAGGCTCTGCTTCCTCATAGGAAGGCATGTTAGTGGGATTGAGGTCGTCTTCAAAGTACTCCCCCCACCGACCCACAACATCTTGAGTCGAGGTCAGCAGCGCACCATCTCCACCATATACAGTGTTGACACTGCAATGCTTCCCCTTCCTGAGATGCCGGATGGTGGACCAGAATCTCCTCGAAGCTGTCCAAAAGTCGTTCTCCATGGCCTCCCCAAACTCCTCCAATGCCTGAGTTTTTGCCTCAGCAACCACCGAAGCCGCATCCCGCTTGGCCTGCTGGTATCTATCAGCTGCCTCCAGAGTCCCACAAGACAAAAGTGTCCTGTAGGACTCCTTCTTCAGCTTAACGGCATCCCTCACCGCCGGTGTCCACCAACGGGTTCGGGGATTGCCGCCATGACAGGCACCGACCACCTTATGGGCCACAGTTCTGGTCAGCCGCCTCAAGAATAGAGGCACGGAACATGACCCATTCGGACTCAATGTCCCCCACCTCCCTCGGGACGTGGTTGAAGTTCTGCCGGAGTTGGTAGTTGAAGCTACTTCTGACAGGGGATTCTGCCAGACGTTCCCAGAAGACCCTCACAACACGTTTGGGCCTACCAGGCCTGACCGGCATCCTCCCCCACCATCGAAGCCTACGCAGGCAGAGTGGTGGCTCTGTGGCTAAGGATCTGCACTGGCAATCGGAAGGTTGCTGGTTCGAATCCTGTAAATGCCAATAGGGACTCTGCTCTGTTGGGCCCTTGAGCAAGGCCCTTAACCTGCAATTGCTGAGCTCTTTGAGTAGTGAGCTATATAAATGCAAAAATTATTAAATTATTACTCACCAACAGTCAGTTGACAGCTTCGCCCCTCTCTTCACCCGAGTGTCCAAGACATATGGCCGCGGGTCCAACGACACAACCACAAAGTCGATTATCGAACTGAGGCCTAGGGTGTCCTGGTGCCAAGTTTACATATGAACACCCCTATGCTTGAACATGGTGTTCGTTATGGACAATCCGTGACGAGCACAGAAGTCCAATAACAAACACCGCTCTGGTTCAGATCGGGGGGGCCATTCCTCCCAATCACTCCCTTCCAGGTCTCACTGTCATTGCCCACGTGAACATTGAAGTCTCCCAGCCTTACGAGGGAGTCCCCAGAAGGTATGCCCTCTAGCATCCCCTCCAGGGACTCCAAAAAGGGTGGGTACTCCAAACTGCTGTTCAACACATACGCACAAATAACAGTTAGGACCTGTCCCCCCACCCAAAGGCGGAGGGAGGCTACCCTCTCGTCCACCGAGGTAAACCCCAATGAACAGGTTCCAAGCCGGGGGGCAATAAGTATGCCCACACCCGCTCGGCGCCTCTCACCGGGGGCAACTCCAGAGTGGTAGAGAGTCCAGCACCTCTCAAGGAGATTGGTTCCAGAGTCCAAGCTGTGTGTCGAGGTGAGCCCGACTATATCTAGCCGGAACCTCTCGACCTCGCACACCAGCTCGGTCTCCTTCCCCTTCAGAGAGGTGACATTCCACGTCCCAAGAGCCAGCTTCTGTAGCCAAGGATCTGACCAACCAAGGTCCCTGCCTTTGGCCACCACCCCACTCACACTGCACCCAACCTCCTTGGCCCCTCCTATAGGTGGTGAGCCCATGGGAAGGGGGACCCACGTTGTCTCTTCGGTCTGTGCCCGGCTAAGCCTCATGGGTGCAGGCCTGGCCACTTGGCGCTCACCATCGAGCCCCACTTCCAGGCCTGGCTCCAAAGGGGGGCCCCGGTGACCCGCATCCAGGCGAGGGAAAACGGCGTCCAAATTTTTTGTTCTTCATAGGAGGTTATGTTGAGCTGGCTTAGCTTGTTAGATGTTATTCAGGTCAAGAATTGTCATTTGGATTTATCAGCTGATGACAATGCCAGAGTCTAATAAATTCTTTGATTCCTCAGACATTTTCCAAGACTCAACAACCATAGGTTCCTCTAAGCAATTGACTGAGAATCTGAAACTTAAACTAATAAATGCTTGCAAAGCAGGGGAAGGATATGAAAAGATATATCATAGTGCTTCCAGCTTTCAATTTTCACACTGTGAAATGAAGTTAAGGGGAACCGTGGAGATCAAGATATGGACAACCAAGAAAACTGACAAATAGAAGAGCTTGAGCTCATATAATGTGTAGGAAGCCAAAGCAAAAGCCTGATACGACTGCAGGGGACATGATGGCAGGTTTACTTGAGAAAGCAGTGGTGGTGCTCACGGCTCTACTGTACAGCGGTACCTCCACAGACATGGCCTTCATGGAAGAGCCATCAGAAGGAAACCTTACCTGCAATCCTATCATGAATAACAATGTCTTAAGTATACAAAACAACATCTGCATAAGACAGAAGCATTTTGGAACCATGTGCTATGGACAGAAGAAGTTAAAATTGAACTATTTTCAAAATGTTTTGTTTTGGAGAGAAAAGGATCAGCATATGAAGATAAGGACAGCCTGCCAAATGTTAATTATGGGGGTCAATCTGTTATGCTTTGGGTTGTGTAACAACAACTAGTGGCACAGGAAGTTACACATGTATGACTACAGCAAAGAACGGATTCCACTAAATATCAACAAAATCTCAAGGAAAATGTGGAAAAGTCAAACAGTAAACTGAAGCTGATAAAGGATAGTTTCTACAACAGAACAGCAGTACAAAATACAGTCTGAAATCTGCAATGCAGTACCTCAAAAAACACAAGGTAAAGAATGGCCCTCTCAGCCCCCAGACTTAACCATCGTTGCAAATCTGTGAGTAGAGCATTAATGTGCTGTGCCAGCAAGATAGCCCAAGAATATCTCAATGCTGGAAGCAACCTGCAAAAGAGAATGGGGAAACATTTCAAAAGAAGAATTAAAAAAACACATAGCTGGATACAAAATATATTAGCAGGCTCTAAATTTTGCCGAGGGGTATGTTACTAAGTAATAACTTAGTAGGGTGTTCAAACATTTGCCAAAGACATATTTACTGTGTTATTTTTTATTCTTTTTTCAGTGTATCAAATAGATTATAACTGTATATTAATATTTTCATAAAAATGCCTTTGTTTTAGTTTGTTTGCTGCCAAAGTTGTATTTATTTTTTTTACTTCAAATGTTAACGAAATGTGTAATTTGTCAAGGGTGTCTAAACTCTTTCATGGAAATGAAGGATACCCACCATGTAAGCTATGTGATTTACTTATGTCCATTTGCTACACTCTCTATAGTATGCCAACCTTTTCATAGCAGAAGCTTACTGATTGCATCTAATTTGGCTTTATCTAAACCCTTTTGTATACTATTTCTACCTTGTCATGCCCCAGCTATACAAGATCCTCCACCTAGATTATGCTGCATTCTCCTAGTTTCTTGGTTCAAGTCCATATATATATAAATCCTCAGTACCACGGCCCATGTATTACCCTGATCCCCAGAACAACACTTCTCATAAATGTCTTTGTTTTTTGTTCTCACTGTCCACCCTTGAACCCCCATTCTTCTTAGATCCACCCCCAGATTATTCAGCCATCATTTCCCTAATCTTTCTCTATACTGTCTATCACCTGGTGTGCCCTAAAAAATGTTCTTCACAACTCTTACTTCTGGCATCCTATACCTGTGTCCCTCTTTTTATTTCTGCCAGTATTCCTGGTTCACCATACAACTTCTCCAGTGTCTCATTAGCTCTTGTTCTCCACACCATGTCTATATTCACACCTCTCATATCTTCCTCAAAATCTTTTTTTCTCACCTCTGTGCAAAGTTTACCTGTCTATCTATTAGAGTCCATACTTCAGACCAATATGTTACAACAGGTCTTGGTTCAAGTTCATTTTTGAAAGTAGGCAGAGCTCAAGAGTTTGGTGGTTACAGGCTTCAGCTTGATGGCAGATCAAAGTTTTATTTTGCTTTGTATCCCATTGTTTCTGCTCATACTCCTGTTTTAAACTGTGCTAAAAAGAGTGCTTGGATTTTCTATTTAACTAACACATATGGATGCATGTGAGGTTCCTTGCTTTTGTTTTTTTTCCTTATCAGGTTCCTGTTGCCTGGTTTATTTAGACTGGGTTTGGAAGTCTTCACCAAACAATGCAGTTGCGTTGCATTTTGCCCTCATACATCCCTCCTGTCATGTTTTTATGAGTGGCTAATCCCTGGCCACACTCCCATTTGTCAAAAACCATGAGACTTGATATGCAGCACTGTCACATAATTGAATGATACCACACTCTAAAGCAAGCTGTTATTATTTCTGTGTTGCTATTGTCTTGATTTTTGCTTGTTTGGTGTGCTTTTGTCCTTTCTAATACGTTGTAACTGCTTTTACCTAACTCTTCCATTTTTTAACTTTTGTCTGATCTGTATTGTGACCTTGTCCTGTTTTTCAATGACCTATTATTCCTCTTATCTTTTTTACAGGTTCTGCTGGTTCTTTGCCCTTTAGTGATTAATCACCAGTTCTCCAAAGACAATTCAGGCACTGAAAGATGGTCCAGCAGATTCTGTTTCACCTTTCTTTACAAAGGCTTTTACTTACATTCTGTTAGCTCACTAACTTCTGAATATGAGCAAATTCAGCTTAGAATGTTAATAAAGAGAATTTGGGTTCATTATTTTCTTGCTGCCTTCTGATATTGCTTTGAATTTTGTTTATTTGATTCATTACTCTGAACCTCTGTTAGCTATGGTGAATGGGTGATGGTGCAATACCAAAAGGTTCTTGACTTTCATCATGGAGTGAAGCTGTTTATCTCCCATAGGGGAAGGGGAAGGATGTGATGTACACAATGCTGGTGCTAAGTTATTTTACGCCCTAGGCCATGCTTATTAGTGTGCCAACTGACTGTTCGGTAGCTAACCCTTACGGCTGGGTTTTTCACCCCCTTATGATCTGCGGCATAGGCGAATACCTAATTCACCTTAATGGTGGCACCACTCCTGGTGGTTCATCCTTCTGTCCCAGCTAAGACTTTTGATGTGATCTCTGTTAATTTTGAAGTCTTTCTCAGAAAACAAGATTGTTCTTTGTAAGGTAAGGTAGAGGACTCTGTTAGCTTCTCTCTCTTTCATTAATTTAGGCAACGTGTATGGTCGCATGACCTTTATTCCCTCAACTAGTATAAACACAAGAAAAGAAAGCATAACAATAACTTAACTCAATCAACATGTTTGCTCAACTTATTTATATTATATACAAATTACAGAGTGTGGGTGCATTTCAACATCATCTAATTCTGAAATAGATCATCACAAAATTGTGATCCTCCTGGAGGTTTTCACATTTTCTTTGCATAAAACATTAAATAATAGTGTATTTAATTTGGCTTTTTCAACACTAATCAACAGAAAAAGACTTGTTAATGTCAACGTGTTCTAAATGAATGATGGTCATATAGATTATGTAACTGGTGACTCTGAGTTAGCCTGATATGAGCAAGTGTGTCCTGCGATGGATCTGTGTCTCATGTAGGAAAAGGTTCAAGCCTTTTACCTGGTACTGCTGGGGCAGATTTTGCTTCTCAGTGACCCTTAAACTCATTCAAATCGTTGCTTTCTTTTTATGATTTCAGAGCAGCCACTTCATGATGAGCCTACACAGGTGCAAGTGAAACAGAATGAATGACTTGTCTGTCAGATGCATCATTAGTTCCACCTGTGTACTGCTCCTTGTTAATTGGCCACTTAAAAATGCAAAATGATGGATGAAACAATTAGGGGAAAAGTTTAACAAGCGAGTCATTTAAAATGAAGTGGTGAAAAGAAACTGGGGAAAATGGATCAACATCTGTGTCAGTGACAGAGATACAGCTGTCGACATGCCTTAGACAAGCAAAATGTGAACTGCAGTGTATGTTTACCTTCATACGCTAAGACTGATAACTGCCCTCCTCTTGCTAATTTTGTTGAAATGAAAACCAGCAGCCACAGAAGTGCTCATGAGCTGAGTCCGACCTCCTCCTGTTTCAATGACTGCAAAGCAGAAACCTAACCTTACCCAGCAGAGTTTCTTCTGCAGAACTCATTGCGTGCTGAAATCAAAATTCTCACCTGGGCAACAATAACAAAAAATGGTACTCAAGCTCTAAGGCAGTGTTCTTCCAATGGAAGTAAAGGTTTGAGGTAAAATCAATGGCCACCATTGAAAAAGTACTCCTCCAGGGTTTCTCAAAATATCCCACTAAAAACAAAAACCTCACCTAAATGAAAATCTAATCATGCCAATCAGAGCTACAGAGGGGTGACATGATGGCACAGTGGTTAGTTCTGATGCTTTACAGCTTCAGAGACCATGATTTTTATTCCACCTGGACAAAGCCCATGTTCTCCAAATATCAGAAAGGATATGTCTCCAGGCGTTCTACCTGTCCTCCCATGTCCCAAAGAAATATAGTTTAGGTTAAGTGGAGATTCCAAATTGACCTGGTGTGGGTGTTGCATGAGTGATTCACTTGGAATCGTTCAGGCTTGGCTCTTGCGTTGTACCTGATGCTACCAGGATATATTAAACCACTGGGTGTGTTTTTGGATAGATGAATATAGAGATGGTCATAACTGTGCCAGTGTGTATGTTGCAAATCTTCTGTGCCAATATGTACTTTTGCGTAGCCTGAGTTCCTCAATATCAGCTACAAGAGTATTACAAACTCAGCACTCACCACATGACACATTTTGTTGATAATGACGCACAACTTTGGGGTTTTCTTTCATGCTGAATCAAAAACTTTCGCTTCTCTTAAATTTTTTAAATGATATTTTTATCAATTAATTCAGCAATTAATTTTTGTGTTATTCCCTTTGCTACTGAAGTAAATGTGGTTTAAATATAATTATTTTATTGCTTGTTTCTACCACACAATTCCATCAACCTGCACTTGAATGCTGGATCTTTTCTATGCTTTGGCTTTATGTTCTTTCTGTAAGTGTTTGAGCTGTCTCTGGGAACTCTAATTCTCTCCATCACACTTAAGACAAGCATATGAGGTTAAGTAGCTAGTTAACTTGGTACCTTGTGTGGCCAAAGGTGGGAATATATTAAGGTGACCTGTGATGGACTGGTGCTTTGCCCAGGCATAGTTACTGCCTTGATCTCAGTACTGCTGGGAGAGACTATGAGTCTGCATTTTTCTGTATTAAAAAGGTAGACTAAACAATAAATAGATGGTTGGATTATTTGCTAATCTTATAGGATTTCCAATGAGCTGTGGAATGAAGCATGAGCAAGAGGTTATTGGCCCTAGACACAATGAATTAACAATTCACCAAAATGTTTCCTTAGTTCCCTCATTCAACAATTCACATCTGCTGGAGTTCTAATACTCTAACCAGTTTGTGAAGATTACTGTCTTTCTTTGACTTAAGGTGTGTTTTGAATGCTTCTGCCATTGGTTATTCATCATTTTGTGCTAGGGTGATTACAGCGCAGGTAGATATTAATACATAACATTCTCAGACTCACATAATTCAATATAGGGGTGCAGCACTGGGTGAAAGGCAGGAAACCCTCCTGGATGCCACTCCACTGCAGAGAGAGACTGAAAATTGGAGATAACATTTCTAATATAATGTGCCTCAGTGAGGCCCAGCACGAGCCAAAGCTAAAGAACAGCAAATAATATTAAAACATTCTTGAAAAAATCTTAAATGACTTGTGTCACATAATCCAAACTACAACTATGCAGCTGCATTCTCACAATGTCCAAAACACATTTATTTTTACTAAAATATTGTTTAATAAATACAGTAATCCCTCCTCGATCGCGGGGGTTGCGTTCCAGACCCCCCCGCGATAGTTGAAAATCCGCGAAGTAGAAACCATATGTTTGTATGGTTATTTTTATATATTTTAAGCCCTTATAAACTCTTCCGCACTGTTTATAAATATTCCCCGCAGAGTTATACAGCATAATCCCTTTGTATTCTCTTAGATATTAGGTAAGATTCATTGAAATTATGTATATAAACACACTGTTTATATACAGTAAAACCTAAATATTATTTTAAAGATATTGAGTGTCTCCGATATCACATATGTTACAGCCATTACGATAGACAGGCCACCAGCAATAAATACGTACAATGCAAGAAAAATAGTATACAGTAAATGTGTGTACAGTGACACTAAACGTACGTACATGTACTAAGCACTGTAAGAAGAAAATTAATTATGGTTACTCACCAACAATGACACGATGACTTGTCCGATAACAATGAGTTTAATTTTACTGCACAACAAAGGAGAGCGTTACAGCCCTTGTAAAGGAGCCACTTCAGGCGATTGTGTAGCACTGCCGTTGTTCTTCTTCTGGCAGTCTTCACTCCAAATCCCTAAAGCAGATTCCATCCAGACTACTGCCTTATTACATCCACTTACAACTCGTTTTGCACCCTGGTTAAAAGAACACTGCAGCCGTAGATCTTATATTCCTTTCCTACTTTTTAAATAAAAAGAATCGTAGCCTACAACAAATCCAAAACGTTTACCTTTTCGGCAATCATTAACATCTTCTTCTTGCGCTTGGGCACGGCCCCTGAAGCAGTAGCAGATTGTTTTGGAGCCATAATGAAGGGCTTGACTATGCACAAAGATAAACACTAAAGAGCACAACTCTTTACACAGCGAAGCACGTTGATGCTGAATGAGCGAGATGAGACTTCCTGGTTAACACTGCATAGCTCCTGCGTGCTCTGATTGGTTAGCTTCTCAGTCAGGAGAACTTAACTGCGTGCTCTGATTGGTTAGCTTCTCAGCCATCCGCCAATAGCGTCCCTTGTATGAAATCAACTGGGCAAACCAAATGAGGAAGCATATACAGGAAGTAAAAAGACACATTGTCCACAGAACCCGCGAAGCAGCGAAAAATCCGCGTTATATATTTAGTTTTGCTTTCATATAAAATCCGCGATAGAGTGAAGCCGCGAAAGTCGAAGCGCGATATAGCGAGGGATTACTGTATTTCTCAAAAATCAGTGCATGAAA
>JANRMT010062854.1:84854813-84875499 GCA_026402145.1 Polypterus bichir lapradei
TGAATCATACCAGCGCATCACTTTCATGCACTGATTTTTGAGAAATATTTATTAAATTATATATAATTTTTGAGTATTTTTTAACTTTAAAAGCACATGCCCCATATTAGGTCTGTGAAGGCCGAAACCTGGCTATTGACTTTTGGATTGGGATGCTTGTGTTGAGAGCTTACCTTGTGAAGGCAGACTTAGATGAAAGGCTGGTTGGGCTTATGGTTTTTTGAAGCCTGCTTCATTGTGGCAGAAAATCATAACCAATAGCTTTTAAGTAAATGTAGGCTTTTGAATTGAAGACAAGGCTCCTGACCAATGAATGAGGAGGGAGGTGGGTCTATAATTCAACAGCTCAATCCCATTTCAGCACCATTTACTTTCATTCACTACTCTGATTTTCTGAAAGTATTTCTTTATTAATATTTTAGCAGAAATAAACTTTTTTTGGATGCTGTAAATGTACTGATGTGGTTTCTTCTGCTGGTATCATTCAGTTTCACCTGAGCTCCATGACTTACTGTTGCTTTATGCCAGGACTGTTAAGCATCTACTGCAGCCACTAAAAGCAAGTTTATTTATGTTTATAATGGAAAATAACTGGCATGTTTATGAGTTTCTTTCCTTTATTAAAATGATTTTAAAAGGACCATTTTAAAGAGCCTTTTCAGTGTTAGCATGCTCATTTAAATGCCTCAGCTCACACATGATTTCATGTACTGTCTTGATTTATAGCACATTACTTAAAACAACTGTGCAGTTAATATGCATACTGTATATACATATATACAGTATATACTCAATAATTATAAAGTCGAGGAACTATAATAAAATATTAAACACATTTGTTGTTTTATTTCTGAAACACAGTGCATAGAGGTTCCCAGTGCCTTGATTTATAAAAAAGCGAGACAGGCACTGACACTTTTTTTGACTGCCAGAAACAATACCAATATGTGTGAACAGTGAAAAACGAATTCATCTAGGTTTCTTATTTGCAGTACAGGCAGTGTGAAGTGCCCTCGGCTGTGCTTTCATTTTGATCTTTGTGAATAAGAAGGATCCCATTTTTGTGTTTTTAAGTACCACATTCCTTTGAGTTTTCACAAATGTTTTTAAGTAACAGTGCATGATTTCTAAACACTTAATGCTTTACAAAAGCAGAAAAGTAAAAATGAATACAAATAACATAAATAAAATCATGTAGTATCCAGTAATTTTAATTTAGCTTTAAATATATTTGAATATATCCTTATTTAAAATGAATATTCAAACTTAAGTTCAGTTTTTGTGAGGTAAACTCTGTTCCCAAACTATTCTCTGGAATGCACAGGAGAGTGGTTGGGAAAGAAGAAGGCACTTTTCATCTAAACTTGGAACTTTTGCCCCTATCGCAGCAGGTATTTTGGTATTGTTATGAGGGCCATACCTGGTTACAGTTGGTGGTTAGGCCCCTTCAGAGTTATCATCTTCTTTGCTGTCTTTCTCCGGCCTTCCGTGCGGGCTTTGGCATTGGGCTAGGCTCTGGGGCTTTGATGCTTGATCCTCATCATCCAGGCTCCCCTGGCCTTGTAGGCTTTGAATTTGGTTCTGGGAAGTAGTATATGCTGTCTTTCTCCAGCCTCTGCTCTGGCCTTGTGGGCTTTGAAGTTGAGTTAGGCTTTGGGGACGTGATGCTTGATCCTTGTTGTCCAGACTCCCCTGGCCCTGTAGGCTTCGAGTTAGGTTTAGGTTCTGGGAAGCAGCTTTTTTCCTCTAAGCTTCAGGGGCTTCTCTCTTTGAACTTGTCCTGTCCTTATGAAAGCCATATCTTGGTACAGATAATGGATAGTGTCCTTGGAGCTATCAGTCTGTTGACTCTCCCTTTGGCCTTATTGGCTTTGAGCTGCATGCTGGTCTTGGCCATGGAGCCCCTGGCTAAAGTCGTATGACCCTCATCATCCAGGTTTTTCTGCTGGGGCTTGGTCCTGGCAGTGGGGTCATTGGCTATAGTCGTTCACCTTCGTCTTTTATGTTCCCCTTGGCCCCTGTAGGCTTTGAGTAAGGTTAAGTTCTGGGAAGTAGACTCCTGACCTCCAAGGGCTTTTCCCTTGGCCTTGTTTGTTTGTTTGACTATTGCTCTAATAAATGCATCTTTTCATTACTTGGCACCAAATATCCAACTTATACCAACTTAAGTTTGTGCTAATAGGACAGCCCTACTGTACACTGTCCGGATGCGGGCAATTATCAGTCCAACATGAGTCTTAAATTTTTCTAGTAAGGTGTTCTTTCAAGTTTCAGGCCCCAGATGTGTATATATATAACTATAATTTTTATTTCATAAGTGTAACACTTTACATTTATTTACATTTACAAAGAGTGCTGAGGTAATATAAGCGGCCACAAGTGGAGGAATATATGTTCTTTGAGGTATTGTACATGCATATGAACAATATTGATCATGAGAATGACCAAGGGGTCAAATCTGCACTAGCATTATTGTGGGAATTATCAAGGGCATCATTAGTGAAATGGGAGCTAAATGTTTGGACAAAGATTTTAACTGATGAGCATTCTCATCATCATCCTCTACTGTGGTGACAAAAAACTAAGATTGCAAATGTGGATTAAACATCTAGTGAAGATACACTCTGGTTTAACTCTCATATCAGATTTACCTCGCACAGCAAACTAGAAGGAGATCCAGGGAAGTACCTAGATATGCCGGATGGGTTATATTTATTTCTGCTGGCCAGTAAATGGCTAACAATTTCCTGGAACGAGCTGAAAACTTCTTGGAGTTAAACATCTGCTCATCCTTATGGCATTATTAACTTGACCAGACATAAAGAAAATGTCCCAAACCTGAGAGGAGATAGAAGGTTTTGCAATATTTGCCAACTATTAAAGTAAAACTAACTTAAGCAAATATTTTAGTTTATGATTTTTATTTTATTTTTTTGCAGAAGCTTTAATTACAATTATGGAGATACACTGAAAAAATGTAACTCTCTCTCTCTGTCTTTATGCTGAGGCACTCACCCACATTCCCTACAGGCGGTGTTGAAATTACAAATTTCCTGGTGTGTAGTCTATGGTATTCTGGCTTGCCTTGAGTTCAAGGGTCTCACTCTTCTGAAAAAGTCAGAAAATTATCTATAGGATTCTAACTCTTTCAATATTACCAAATTTCAAAAGCCTGTATGCACTGTGCTCAATATATTTATAGATGGAAATTCAAAGAAAAGCAAGTTGTTGGGGATCTAACAATCTTTATTCAATGCTTAAAAGACTGTGAACACCAGATTAGTCCTTTAAAGGATTATAAACATTTACGGCCTTTGCTGCTTTTGCAGGTGTCTAGCTGTTGAGAAGTCAATGATAACATTAGTACATCTAATGGAAATGAAATTGAATGGAGCTCAGCATGACAGGAGTAATATAGCATAAATAAAATAACAGTAGGCTGCTGAGATAATCTATAAAAAATGCAAATTTCATGGCAATTACTGTCTAGAAGTAGGCAGTGCTGATATATAAGCATAGCAATTTACAATACAAAGAGACATCTGAGAACAGTGGTGGAGACACTTTATGGCATTAACTGATGTTTTCTGACTTCTTGGATCTGATCCATGTGCTAAGGGGAAATACAGTAGTTACTAGGTCTGGAAGGGCCAGGCCAGGATCTACACATACTTTTTGTATCATAGATGATGGAATGTTTCCTCATGACTCATATTGATACCCCATCAAAACATGCTGATGAATACTGCATATATATATTTTTTTTACATTTATATGAAAGGTTTTTCTTACTTTATTGAACATACTGTAAGGTGGATTTCAGAAGAAGTCACACCTACTATGCTACCAAAATGTTGACATTTTGGGTTACATGTAAACTTGAACTTCCATCATACACCATTAGATGTCACTGTTTTACTGAATTCATACTTTCCTTTCAAGAGAAATCAGCCAGGCTCTACAAAAGCTTGTAATAACAGGGAACCTCTGCACCCGCTGGCCTTTACCTCTTATTTAACATCTGAACTAGATCTCATTTGTCATTGTTCAATTTCATTTCTTTTTCCTGTTTTATAGCTCAGTCTGAATGATATAATGGCTTGTGATTTAATGTTAGAATATTTTGCAAGGCAGAGTTGGTTTTTTTTTTTCATTTCAGTCCAGGTATAGATCCTACCTAGTCTCTGATACAGGCAGGATGGACCATTGCATTATACAAGTTCAAGGAAGGTGGCATTGATGAATGGGTAAAATTTGCACCTTCTTCTTATCTGAGAGTTTTTCTCTGCGAGTCTTCTCTTTTGATTATGAAATGCCTTTAAATTAATTGTACCAGTAAGAGTGAAGTGAGTCAGTGAGTCTCTGTTGTGAGCTGTTCACCCATCCAGAGTGGGACACTCTCTTCCTTAGAGGCCAGCAAAAACTCAGACTTACTGCATTTATAAAATGGAAGAATACAACTGTAAAGCCTGAAAAATGACGCACTGTGAAGACATTGTAAAACACTGCTATTCAATCCCAGTAAACAGACAACTACTGTATAAAGAATCTTGCAGAGTGAAATTTAGTCACTCTAGTTAGTATTAGTATTGTTCCTTAAAATTTTATAACAATCAGCATCATGGCAAATGACCCTGCTAGATGGTGAATACATACCTTTATGGAACAGCTTTGCTAGGTTATACTACATGGACTCATTATAAAGTTCCATGGAATGAATAAACAGAAGGAAACAAAACAGCCCTGTCAAAGAGGGGAATTACACTGAGCAATTATTACAAGGCTAGTTGTAATAAAAACCTGCACCCACTATAAAACATCCTTGGGCCGAAAGGAGCGGCACTGATCTGGACAATGTGTGCAGCTTGGTGGTGGAGTAGCTAGCTCTTCTACTTGACATCTGTAGAGCTCTGAGTTTAATCCTGCCATTGCATGTATTTTGTTTGTTTTCTCCATATATATGGTTGAGGTTTGCTGTCTTATCTCAGAGATGTACTTCTTGGGCCCATATTAGTGAGCATGACTTGTGTTTGCAATGGCTTAGGTTCCTGCCTTACAGCCAGTCTTGCTGGGATAGGCACCTTCCTCTCATGACTCGGAACTAGATTAAGCAGGTTGGCCAATGTAAGGATGAATGATCTAGGAAGTCAAAGTCCCCTTACCCTTCTCATTAATAAAGCATTAGCTAGTAGGTTTGTTGTGTGGTGGGTGCGGCAACATGCTGTAATCAATGCATTCTCCCACCCTCCTCCTCCTCAAACCACTACCTATGGGATGCTAACAGATCAGACCTGTGTACAGGCTACTCCAGTAAAAATAATGACAGAAGGTATCTTTATACAGTGCAAATAAAGAATCAGTATTATATTCAGTCTGGCATTCTTATTACTCTATCATGACTCAATAAAAGAGGAGGAGAATTGTCTAGAAATGGAAGTAAACAGGGACATTTTATGTTTTATGTTACTTATGTTGTTGTTATGTTTCCTGTCAGTTTTCGATTTGATTTTAAAATCTTGCTGCTAGTTTTTAAATCTTTACATGGGCTTGCTCCTGCCTGTTTATCTGAACTGTGTGTTTTACACCAGCCATCCAGAGTGCGTAGATCTTACAGTTGTCTCTTGTTGTCCCTCGTACCAAATGTAAAACCACGGGGGACACAGCCTTTGCAGCTGCTGCCCCCCGTCTGTGGAACTCTTTACCTCATTACATAAAGGAGTCGTCTACAATTGAACTGTTCAAAACGAGATTAAAGACTCACTTCTTTTCACTTGCTTTCAGTGACCTTCAGTAATACTGATGGTTTCCTCTTTGTGGTCATATAACATTATTTCTATTTATTATCTTATTTTATGTTCATATATTTTATTACTATTTATATTTTATTTTTTATTGTTTTTGTTTTTTCTTTTATTCTATTATTATAAAGCACTTTGGCCGCAGCATTACTATGTTGTTTTAAATGTGCTATATAAATAAATTGACATTGACATTACTAGAAACTGTTCCCTCACTTAACAGGATTTCTTTGAAAGTGCTCCCCTGGTAGTCTGTGTACAAATTTTCACTGAAGGTGCACCCATTTACATGAAACTTATTCTGGTGTTATTTCTGTCTGTATTGTATGAAGGACGCAGAAGGTTTATGTGCACAGCAGTTTTGTGTTAGTTTATTTTTGTTGTGGGCATGAGGGGGGCGTCAAAGTCCTCAGCCGCTGAACGCAAATATACATGCAAGTGCTGGGCTCAAATAAATTATGTTTTATTTAACAAAAAAAAAGCTTCTCATAAGCTCAGGGACAATAATTGTTATAAATAACAACTCCCTTTTCTTCCACTTCTACTCCAGGAGAACTTCTTCCCGCTTCACTCCTAACTCTGACTCCCTGGGATAGGCAGAGCAGCCTCTTTTATGCCAGACCCTGGAGTATTTCTGGTGCCACAGCATTGCATCCAAGAAGCACTCCCAGGCCAAATGGAACCTCCTTAATATAGAAAAGTTCTTTCCCAGCAGCATCCCCAACACCATCTAAGACATCCAGCAAGGCTACACATTGACAGGCAGCTCCACAGGTATGCACACTGGAGTCCCAGTAGAGGTAATGCTGCCATCTAGTGTACTGGGGGAGCAAACAGCCTGACACGGCTGTCTCCTTCTGTCCTCTTGATATTCTGGGCTCCTGAATAGGAAAGCGAACAGATACCATCCTGTCTGGGATTGCACATTCATCCAAGCTGTCCATCCTTTATGGTCTCCCAATTGGGTAAGAAAACATCACCACTCATAGCTGGGATGCCAGTCCATCTGTATCTTCCATTACACAGCATAACTTGGTGAAACAGCAGTCCGCATCCACACCACAGAGCACATGCAGCTTTGCCT
The DNA here is from genome assembly GCA_026402145.1 of Polypterus bichir lapradei. Classification (NCBI taxonomy): domain Eukaryota; kingdom Metazoa; phylum Chordata; class Cladistia; order Polypteriformes; family Polypteridae; genus Polypterus; species Polypterus bichir. The sequence goes on from JANRMT010062854.1 coordinate 84,861,696, forward strand.
GGACACTTACTTTCTGTAGTTTACATGTTCTCGCTATGCTCACGAGGGCTTCCCCTGATGCTTTCCAGATTTCCTGTCACAGTCTGAAGACATGCCGCTAGACTGAGGGAAAGGATGTATGCCTCATGTTAGCTAGTGTCACATCAAGGCCTGGCTTTTGTTTTACTCTCACTTCTGCCTGGCTAGGTGTATTCTAAGTGATCCAGACTAGAAAAAAGGGTTAGAAAATAAATAAATATATTCTACTGTACATTTATCAAGAAGGTACCACGCCTGTAAGGTGGAGATGTGATAGGGAAATAAAAACATAAATGCTTATAATATTGACTTCATCTTAGCATATAATTTTCCTTCTAATAAAGTATAATTACAACATTTCTGCCAACATCTCTTAGCAGTGGTGGTGCCATAACCATTTGGTGTCCTTCTGAACAGAAAAGCACATATAATTATGAAGGACAAACATTATGCCGCACATAGCGCTCAGTATGTCGGGGAGCACGTGGCTTGTATTTCTGGCTGGTACTTCATGCAGTCCCCACCACACTCTTTTTAGTGGCCCAAACAAAGCTATGGAGAGCACAGAATGAAAGTCAATTCACATAACCCTGGAAAAAGCACAGAGTTTGAGTCCTGCAGCTAGAAGCTCAAGCTTCGGCCTGTCTGAACTTTATATGCCACAATGTGCCTATCTGTAAATTGTGTTGATTAAAGTAATAGACGGAGAGGTGCTTCATGAAATAAATGCCTATCTTGTAGTGAACTTCTGTGTTTAGAAAATCTTGGAGTTTGATATGATACAATAATGGTGACCTGATGGCACACAAGACTCTTCTTTCAATGATAATTTCTTCCATTTTGCGCAGTTGTATTAAAGCATTGTTCAAGATGATCTACATCCCTCATCATCTATGGTTTAGTTCCTATGTATCTGAAGACGCATAGTTTTTCAGTAGCTGCTTTAGCCAACATCTGTTTGAAGTAACTAATTAGAAAGAAGTAATTGCTATAAACTCTTTCAGGGAGAGTGTGGACTCATGTTGACATTGGGGTTGAGATGGATGTCGACTAATGGGGTAGAGGGCGGTAATCAGTTGTAAGCATCAACAAAACCCCCTGTTACCTTATAGTTCGACTCTGTTTGCTAGCAGTATGCTGCTTGCGGTATGCATTACACTGTTGCCACTATTTCAGGTGTTTGTTGCTGAATACTGTAACCGCCAGCTGCGTGAAGATGGCTGATCTACGATGGCCGCCACCGACTGCAAGAAGATAGCTTAGCGAAGATGGCTGCCTTTGCTTGCCAGCCGCTGGCCACAGCCAGCAGCTGCAGTAATCGGCAACAGAGGCCTGAAACAGTGGCACCAGTGTCACACATACTGCAAGCAGGGCAATGTGCCAGCGCACGTCATTGGCTGCTTCTAATGTTCACATACTTTCCAGGGCTATTCTGTGTAATAGGTATGTGAATTCACATAGGGTAGAGACTAATGGAAAATAAATCACTGGGACATTTCTCACAAATAAATATTTTGTTGATTTATGTGTGAGACCATTGCATTGTGTGCTTTTCAGAAAAATTCGATTTTTGGTAAAAAACGACCCATTATTGCATATCTAGTAATATATGTGCAGGACCAGTTTCACAGGAGCAGATTCATACCCTGAACTACAGCATAACTTGCACTACTCTTTCAAGAATACCGATTGTTCAAATTCAGTTACATGTTCTGTTTGATACTTTTGATGCCACTTAATCCAGTTTTAGTATGATGGGCCCATGAAAGTCAAAAACAGGCCTAAACTCCAGACAGGTCAGAAAAAAAATAGACTGCAACAGTTTCCTAGCCTTAAAACTCAAAAGCATGCATAAGGCCCACACACCCAAAAAGGGCAAGTCTATTAATCCCAAAAAGGGCATGGGGACTGTGAAATCCTGGCCCAAACTCAATTCTTATAATAATGAAGTCTTGCTCAAAAAGGGTTTTCAAAAAAAAAGCAAGAAGTAAAATAAAAAATGGACAATGAGTTTACAAAATGTGAGTTACAAGAGGATCTCCAAAAGCAATAAATGTCCAATATGAAACTAACAAGCAAAAAATCAGAAAATCAAGAAACAGACCATACACTGTCCAAAACACTAAGGGAATCCAGAAAAGGGGAGTTGAACGACAAAAGCAGGAGCTAACACCTCAGGACTAGTTTGAGGCTTCTCAGACCTTTATATAGGCTGAGGGCACTCACAGCTGGAGCATCATGGGGGTCCTGATCCCTTAGTCTCAAATTTCAAAAGCCTGAGAAAATCATAAACAGAATTAACTTAAAATAATAAAGCAAAATTATTAATGATATACTAACAAAATATAATACAGAACAAAAACATAGTTCTTACCATAAAACACAAAATAAATAAATTATGACAAAATAAATACATAAACATTAAAACAATTAAGGCCAGGGATGGAGCCTTGGACAAGCGCTTTATGGAGTGAATGCGTTTTTTCCTGAGATGAAGTATGCAGCATGTTTCTGATTATCCTTTCAGTGTTTATCCCCTACAGTCCATAAAAGCGAACAAGAAACCAAAGAGTATTGAGAAGGGTAGTTTACTCAGAAAAGTTGGCACTTTTAAGTGTCATCAGCTAAGGGAGACCCATGGTAGACAATGGCCTTTGTTCACTGGCTTTCTGTGCCAGCTTAGGGAAGCCGAGGTTCTTATCCCATGATTGACATCACTGGGTGTACAGTAATCCCTCCTCAATCGCGGGGGTTGCGTTCCAGAACCCCCCGCGATAGGTGAAAGTCCGCGAAGTAGAAACCATATTTGTTTGTATGGTTATTTGTATATTTTAAGCCCTTATAAACTCTCCCAGACTGTTTATAAATATTCCCCGCACAGTTATACAGCATAAGCCCTTTGTATTCTGTTAGATAATAGGTAAGACATTGAATTTATGTATGTAAACATACTGTTTTTATACAGTAAAACCTAAATATTATTTTAAAGATATCGAGCATCTCTGATATGACATATGTTACAGCCATTACGATAGACAGGCCACCAGCAATAAATACGTACAATGCAAGAAAAATTGTATACAGTAAATGTGTGTACAGTGACACTAAACGTATGTACATGTACTAAGTACTGTAAGTAGAAAATTAATTATGGTTACTCACCAACAATGACACAATGACTTGTCCGATAAAGATGAGTTTAGTTTTACTGCACAACAAAAAAGAGCGTTACAGCCCTTGTAAAGGAGCCACTTCAGGCGATTGTGTAGCACTGCCGTTGTTCTTCTTCCGGCAGTCTTCAATCCAAATCCCTAAAGCAGATTCCATCCGGACTACCGCCTTATTACATCCACTTACAACTCGTTTTGTGCCCTAGTTAAAAGGACACTGCGGCCGTAGATCTTATATTCTTTTCCTCCTTTTTAAATGAAAGGAATCGTGGACTCATTGATGATGTAATGGCGTCCTACAGCGTTGTAGCTTTTCCCTTCCTTCAACATATCCAAAACTTTTACCTTTTCGGCAATCGTTAGCATCTTCTGTTGGCGCTTGGGCACGGCCCCTGAAGCAGTAGCAGGTGCAGATCGTTTTGGAGCCATAACGAAGGGCTTGACTATGCACAAAGATAAACACAAAAGAGCACAAAAGTGAACTCTTTACACAGCGAAACATGTTGATGCTGAATGAGCGAGACGAGACTTCCTGGTTAACGCCGCAGAATCGAATTCGGTGCTCCGTCGCTGAGCCAGTCAGTACACAGAAACTTAACTGCGTGCTCTGATTGGTTAGCTTCTCAGCCATCCACCAATAGTGTCCCTTGTATGAAATCAACTGGGCAAACCAACTGAGGAAGCATGTACCAGAAGTAAAAAGACCCATTGTCCGCAGAAACCCGCGAAGCAGCAAAAAAGCTGCGTTATATATTTAGATATGCTTACATATAAAATCCGCGATAGAGTGAAGCTGCAAAAGTCGAAGCGCGATATAGCGAGGGATTACTGTATATGCTTTTCTGATCCCCTATAGATGATCTTTCCAGTGCCATGGGGTACTAGTGCTTATATCTCTGAAAGCTTCATCCATTATTGATATCTGGCTTGACAGATATTTTTGCAACTTGCTTTTGGTGTTGACCATTTTTGTTGATAAATATGACATGTGGTGTCAGGTTCCTCAGCCATAAGTGTGGCCTTCTCAGGTCAGGGAGGGCGGTCTGTCCAAATTGCCATAAAGTGATGTAGTATCTGGATGTACTTTTGAAAGGAAACATACAGTATAATTAAAAAAATTACATATGTAGATTTAACTATGCTCTAGCCCAGAGGTTCCCAAACATTTTTAATCCAAGGCTCCTCAAAACAATGTACCGTCTGGTGAGGGCCCCCATTAATATAAACCCAGTGCTGCAAAGTAGATCCTGATCTTGGATTCTGGTTACTGCTAACAGTCACAATGCATGATAATAGTAGACCAATTAATCAAAGTAAATGCTCAACTGCAGCACCCTATTAACACAAATATGCAGTATGTCATCAAATGTTGTGTGAAATCTCTAGGCCAGGGGTTCTCATCACCCTTTTTTCTTGGCATACCCCCTCAAGGAACTGACTGTTTTGAAATATCACTATCTGGTCCATCTTAAAGTGTTAAGAGCTGAACTGTTATAAGGCATAGACGGTAAAATGTGACGTTTCTTCAAACCCTATTCCCTAACATTGCATTTTTGGATTTTAAAAAAATGATTAATGACAGTTTTTGTGTGGGTGTGTGTGGTATGTAAGACAAATGCTTTTAAAGTTAATTATTTTTTAATATAAGAATAGTAGTGTTGTTTGTTGTGGAATACAATTTTAGAAAGCCTAACATTTCCATACTTTTAATTTACAACAAAGATACAATTACATATGAATTCAGATCAAAATAAGTATTCACAAGTTATATACTACTTCAGATAAAAAAAGAGGAAAATAACTCAAAGTCGATGTGATGACTTAGTCTGCTTCTTGTCTACACAGGTTCTCCCTGTTTCTGTATTTATTTTTTAAGGAAGGATGAAGTTTTCTGAACACTGACTACTCTGTCTGAAACAAAAGCGTTCCACTGTTGATTAATATTAGTAAACACTAAAATTAAATGTTAGATATGTGTATTTTCTTACTAATAACTGTTAACAATTGTCTTTGCTCCTCATATTCTTCTGCAATTGTCTGACCATTTCTACAACCGTTACGAAAATGATGGTACACTAAAAACTGTTACCAAAACTCAAAAGGTTGTAATGTTGGCAGACTGTACCTGAGACACACACACACACACACACACACACACACACACACACACAAACCTTTCACTGGGGAGTGAAGGTGGTTAGATAGAGAGCATCCATTCATTAAGATGCTTTCTTTCAAAAGAAATCTTTTAGTTTTGATGAGAGGTTTCTGGGCAGTCTCGATTCTGGCATGGATAAACTCAAAGAGGCGGGAAGCGAGAGGGTGGGATTTATGTCGGACTTCATGTGAGCAGAGAGAGGCTTTGAATGGCCACGGAAGAGAAGAACGAGGTGGAGTGGGAGAGATGGGATTGAAGTCACACAGCCAGTGCTTTGTGAGACAGAGCTGTGGAACTGAAGAGAGGCCAAGCATGGAGAAACGGGTTCAGCTGTGATATTTTTTTTTAAGTGCCACCTTGTCCCATTTTGTTCTTTAACGTATCACCTGAGAGCTGCTCACATATCACACGGGTTGTGAACCCACAGTTCTAGCCAATACCTGCATTGATAAAGTACTACTTTTAAGCAACAATTGAAGAACATTTTGAGTTATTGTTATTTACCTTTTAAAACATGCCATAGTTATTGTGAAGCAGTAAAGCTGGTTATCTTACATCATGCCCAGTGCACAGGGAGCCAGGGCCCATCCTAACAGGTGTGGTGCTTCAGGCCATTATAGGGTATACATACCAGGCCAGCTTCACAGTCACCCATTAAAATAACATTCATAGTTTTGGAGAGCAACTGGAGAGAAAAAAAAAATCACACACACAGACACAAGCAGAACATGCAAACACAATAATGACTTCAACTCCTATCTCCTGTGAGTATGAGCATTAATCACTATACCACCCTGCCTTCCATAATCACAGTAATGTATATTCAAAGCACAGCTTCTATTAGTTTTTTATGCACAGCCACAGACTTGAAATTTGGCACACTGGTACTTTTGTCATATAATTTTGACCTTGTCCCATGGTGGCTGGTCTAGTGGTGGGAGCACTTTACCTTTCAAGCAGAGAATTGGAGTTTGATTCCTCACTAATACATTTATTTATTTATTCAAAGATTTCCCCTCATTCTTTTGTCATGACCTCAGGCTGCCTGGGTGGGGCCATATTGCCTCTAGAATTATTTATTGCAATTAATTAATTTATAATCTGCCAACACCCCACAACAGATTCCAGACTCATGACAAATTGGGCTTATTAATCATATTTCATTTACACACCAGTAACTTTCTCCCACAAATAATACCTTTACATAGCTACACTTTAAAACTGCATAGACAATTCGACCACTACATTGCAGCTGTTAAAGGTAAGCACAGATTCAAAACATTTTATGTTGAAAATGACTCCATATGCCAACATTTTTTTACAACCAAGTTGTGCCACCTAAGAAGAAACATTCTTTGGGAAATTTCACATAAGCAGTTTTTCATAGTAAAAGTAGCAAACCAGTCTGAAACAGAGGATCACAGGGAAGCAAAGCTACAAGGCCAGTGAGTAAGGACAGCAGCTGCTCGACAGTCTGAAAAATTTTATAATGGATGCTCACACATTGAAAATATCTTTGCACCATATCTCCATATCTTTGCACCAGCAGGAAAAAACATGAATATTGTATATAAAGAAGGTTTCCAATAGTCATGTACTAAATGCAGTAAGTTTATCAGTAATTAAGTTTTCAATGCAGGTTTTGTAAGAAGTAATATTCACCTTAATAAAAAGATAAGTGTCTGCGTGTCTTTCTGTGTGTCCATTGGGTTGCTATGTCTCTTACATTCAAAAAGATGACACATCACAAACATTTTTACAATGAAATGCATTCCATTTATCATTCCCGAAGATTGTGCATCATAAACGTTAACATTGTTTTTACGAATCCCATACCAAATGGCACATAACAGAGACATATGCATTGCATAATGTACTGTAAACAGTAACACTGAGCTCTACGTTGATTACTTAGATTCTAACCCATCTTAGACGGGTATTACAGCTAGTCCACCTTAATAAAAGGACATGTGTCTGTTTGTTAATCAAGTTGCTATACTTCTGCTATCCAACAGATGGCACACCACAAACATTAACACTGCTTTTCCTTTACCAAATGGAATGCAACAGAGACATAGCAAGCAGACAAACTGTCTTAGACAGGTAATTTACCTTTTCACTTTCTCATCCAGTCTATGTTGGGTAACTCAGATATTAACACTTTGAGGGCTGAATATTTTTTCCATAAAACAGTTTCTAAAAAGCAATGGTTTCACACAGAAATCAACATAAAACATCTACTGCTGCATGCTGTGGCTGCCAGTTTGCCAAGGATGTGCAGCAGGCTTGCTGCCAGGCTGTCCTCGCGTGGCTGGGGCAGCAGCAATCACGATCGCAGTGCATTACAATGTGGTTTCGACCTCTTATCATTGTTAAATGCCAGTTCTACCTGGTGAACATTGTCAGTACCACAATTAGCTGGGGACCAATCAGCTGAAGCTGGAACCTCACATTCGTTTTCGATCACTTGTATCAAAATCGGAGTCCGACAAGTCATAGTCCAGTTCAGAGATAATAGGCAAAATGTCGTTTGGAGAGTATTTTGCTTTACGCATTCGCTTTGATCTCTTGCCAGATGTCAGTCCCATTTTTGCCATTGTTTGCGCTACTCACGCGAGCTCAGGAAATCTCGGTCAAACCAATGAATCTAACTTTCCTCCAGGCAACGAGAGTCCAACTAAAACATAACAGTTGGTTTTGTCACAGTTTACAGTTGATTACCATCGTCAACTGTTCCTTTAGACAAAAGTCGACATCAGCCCTGAAAGAGTTAAACATTAAAACCAAGACTGGCCACTCAGAGGCTGTTATTATTATTTTAGCCAACACCTGCTTGTACATTACTTGTACTGGCACTATTTATCAAATTCTGTTCATTTTACCTTTTCTTTTTTTAATGACTTGCTTTAATGATTCAATGAAGGCTGCAATACTTACACTTCACACTGAACAATAGCATGATGCCGATCCAAAATGGATCTGTCTATTCACCACATGCTTTGAAAGCGAAGGCACTTCAAAACCAGCAGTGTATACAACGTAAATCCATATAAATTGTTGTATAGAGGTAGAGATATTTTTTATTTTTTAAACATGTAGATTAACCAAATATATACAAAATGTTAAAACTAATCTGTGTATAAACTGTTGGCAATGGTTTTCATGAGCCATCCAGGTTTGGTTCACAAATTTGGCCCTTCTTATAACCCTGAACTGGATAAGCAGTTTAAAACAAAAAAAGGAAATGTATGCTTGGCTAAAATTCAGGTGCTCTCAGAGGCTCAGTTAACTGATTTGAGAGTTGGACCATTGTTAAGTTTTCTAGTTGGCAATCACATTTTGTTTAAAGTAACAGTGAATCATATTAAATAATAGCAGTGATGTTAGAAAATAATTACATGTGTTGATAGTGCACATAAAATGCATGTATTTTAATTGCTCTTTACAACATCATATAATGGAAAAACAGTCCAAATAGGCTTTTGGAGGCTCAATAGTTTTCATAGACAGCAAAGTCCAACTAAAGTTCATATGGAGGATTAAATTGTAATTTAACTTTGTTAAAAGTATTTTTTTTTGTCAGAGATTTTAAATCTCGGATGTCTCAACTAAAATTGTAGGCTGCAGTCATCCTTGATAGATGGTGCTTTGTCAATAAATTATAGTGTCAAAGAAATATTGAATCATTATGATCTGTAGATAATGCAGACTTTATTTTGTTTTTGTGTAACTGAAATCATGGTTAAGGTTTATTCACTGTATACATAATATGTCATCAAGCCACAGTAACGGCGCTTGTTTCCTCTTTTATGCATTCCTACATAAACTGAGTTGCTTGCATTTTTTTAGTTTTTTATATAAAAGGCTGTGAATGATCACAGACTGCAATATCCTGTGTATTTACCTCAGTACAATTATCTATACCTTCTAAATTACAATGGATTTACAATTGCCAGTAAAGTATACTATGTGGTTGAATCAGTCTAAATTGTGGTAATCTATAGTCATTCATAATACGTATACCTTATATGTTGTTATTTTACTTCTTACAGACCTATTGAACTTCTACAAAGCAGACCAGATGCACAAGCGCAAAGAGGTACTTTATTTAGCATCATAATTTCAAAGATGTAATTTCCCTACAAGCCATGCCTATAAAAGTGTATAAGAAAACGTTTGCATATAAAAGAAGTAGAAACCACACAGAAGATAATAACATGGTCACCTAGAAATTAAAGTTTATGATGCATTATCCTTTCATGCTCACACAACATCCACCCCATAATTGTAACCACACACCCCATTCTTTTGTATCACGTCCATTCTGACTAAAGGTCACTGCACACATGACCAGAGTGAGTCAGGCGGTAAGTGAGTATGTAAGAATATTTACTTTAACTTTCAGATCAAAGTTACATTAATTCCCAAATAAAATTAATAGGACTCTTGGAGGACTTCCTAAGATGAAGCCCACACAAATTCCACCCAGGAGGCACTCAAGAGCGGTGATAAGCAACTTATCTTGTTACAACCAAGGTGGTACTGACTATGGATTAGTGTTCAGCTTTGTACGAAATGGGGCAATTTACACTTGAAGACATGCCTTTGATCCGGTACCTAAACATGTTTGATTTGTTTAATTTACTCTCTTTAGATTATATCAAAACAGAAATCCGAGGATCTCCCTGAAAGTAATGAAAACCAAAAGTCAAGAGTGTAGGGTGAATGCTAATAAAAGTAAATCAAAGTGTTGCCAGAGTGTGGGCTGCAGCATGACGACATTAACTTTTCACTTATACATACTTACAGTAGATGGGGAGTTGCATTTTATAAATCACAGTGCTGCAGCTGTCAGCACATTTCTATAGGTGGATCACAAGCTGGCAAAGTGAACTGCTCAAGGACACGTAGTGATTCACTGATCTGGACTGTTTCTGACAGCTCAATCCCCTGGGGACAGGCATTGTCATGCAGTCACAGAACACCACGTGACAGCAGCTGCCAGCATTCACTTCCTTCAGATTCTCATACGGTTGTATTTCTCAAAGGTGTTTGAAGTGGCTGTCATTATGCCAGTGACTATGAGTTGAAAGAAAAGGTTCCCACATGGTTTGACCACAAGAATTCATTTTTTAAGTACATGTAATTTTCTATGATGCTCAGCCAACCATATTAGAAAATGATGAGCTTGAGACTTTTGTTGTTACAGTAATATGTTGCTGAACCTATTTGGACAGTTTTTTTTTTGTTTTATTTTCTGCTGCATAAGTAAGATTAGTGTTCTGATTACTGGGTTACTTGGTGAACACCACTGATGATTTTGACAGTAGGCCAGAAATAACTAAATGTGTCTCGGTTTTCACTCAATAATTTCTCTGTTTTCAGTGGGCTGATTATAATATTTGCCAGAAACAGTTTTAGTACTTTTCCATCCATCTATTTATCCATCCATTCACTCATGGTGGCTCATGGTCAGGAGCAGAGTGGGTCTCAAAACTGGCCCGGAATCCTTCAATGAGTGAGGTGACAAAGTCGACCCACTCTGCCCATTATTCATTGTAATTTTCTTAAAATTTGTGATGAGTATGCGGCTTGCTACTTGCTATGAGCCTATGATATGAACTCTATCTAAACTGTTGCCAAACTTAATCTGTACACTGTTGTTTAAACACAACTTAAAAATTTAGTAACACGGCTTACACGTTATATGAGTACATGTCTATTGCCATGTCCAAGTGCCAGTACCCTAGTAGGCTAGTAGTTGCTCATTTACAATGGAATAAATTACAAGCAAGGTTATAATGAAAACCTCACACGATTGAAACGTTCCATTAACTTAACAATAAACTATAAATGCTCTGTCCTAATATGAAAAATTCCTATCCTGTGCTTTATAAATTATTTCATCATACTAATAATCACAGCTGAAACCCACTAATTCACTGGTATACAGTGATTTTGGTGCCAATGATGTCTGAATGGTTTTATATTAAGTTTATGGTGCTGATTAAGAATATGACTTTGGTCTTGCCAGATTGGCTCTAGCTTCTGAGATATTTAATAGTTAATTAATTAATTAACGCAACACGTTTGAAAAACATTCAGAATTGCAAGAATATTTTTATTTTAGTTATAACTAGTAAGTAAACAGTCTAACATCATACAAAAAAAGAAATTAAAAATATCTAACAGTGACAGGAAAAAAGTTATGTATGATTTGATTAATTAATACAATATTAATTAGTTATTAATTGTTATTAATGTCAATGCTTCAATAAACACTGTTTATGCGATTTCCTTTTATGTGTGTCATCAGGACAATCACGTTGGAGACTCCAACAGTAGTCTGCCATCATGTGTATGTCCCATCTGCCTTGATATCTCTCCTCCATCACCTTCATATCCTGGTGGAACCTCTCACCTTGTTCCTCACTGAAGTCTCCAAGGTTATCTGGAAATCTGTTTAAATGGCTATGGAGATAGTGCATCTTTCTGCTCATATTAACTCTTATAAACTCATATAAAGTTCTTCACAACAGAGACAAAACTCTTCCAGGCCGAAGCCTCAGTGTCATTTATGCATTTGGTAAAATTGGAATCGTTCATGAGTTTACGAATCTGAGGACCATCAAAGATTCCAGCTTTTAGTTTTTCCATGCTCAGTCCAGGGAATGATCTACAAACGTACTTGAAGCAATTTCCCGTTTTGTCCAGAGCCCTAACAAATTGCTTCATCAATCCTAGCTTAATATGAATCGGTAGGAGAATGATTTTGTTCTTGTCCACCAGCGGCTTGTTGATGATATTCGCAGCGTCAACAATCATTTCTTCCCTTGTAGGCCATGACACTTTTGTCCAGTGATCTTGCTTTGCCCTGCTATCCCAGAAGCACATGAAGCATGGGTATTTTGTGTATCCAGATTGCTGTCCAAGCAAGAAGTTCACCATCTAAAGATCAACACAAATCGACCACTGATGTTCATGATAATGGATTTTCTGTAATACGATTTTTACATTTTCATATTCTTCTTTAAGTTTTGTTGAGTGAGCAATGGGAAGAGATGCATAACGGTTACCATTGTGCAAGAGAACACATTTCAAGCTCCTAATGGAGCTGTCTATAAAAAGCCGCCAGTCTTCTGGTCGATATTCTGTTAGTCCCATTTGAAGTACAATTCCTGGGATATCTATGCAGTATACAAGTTCTTCCTCTTGGTTGAAATATGGGAGAAGCCTCTCTTCTCTTGTCCAATAGGCTGTAATTTTACCTTTCACCTTTATAAGATTTAGTTCAGGTGCAACTTGAGCTTCGACAGGTGCTGGGAAAAATTGAAGAGCGCATTCAGGAAAACTCGGTTAAATTGAGCACGCTTACTGATCAATTGGAGCATCTTAAGGAGACATTCACGAATCGGATTGAAATGGTCGAACATTCAGCTGCCAGTGCCGAAGAAAGAGCAATAAATGTTAGTTCCGAATGCAAAAAACTCGGAGAAAAACTTGGAGACAGACTGGCTGCTTTAGAAGATGGCAGTAGACGGTATAATGTCAGAATTGAAGGTCTGCCGGAGAATCGAGAAAGTTCAAACCCTGTGAAATTCGCAGCTGAACTTTTTTCTAAAATAATCGGGGACGACTTTAAAGCAGAATCTGAGATAGCAGCGGCTTACCGCGTACGCGGACCAAACACCGTCAGACCCCGACCAAGATCTTTTATAGTTCGTTTTGAACGATTATCATTTAAGCTAGAGGTGATGGCACTCCTCAGAAACAAGGAAGATATTATATTTGAAAATAACCGCATTCTTATCTTCCCTGACTTCTCTCCAGCAACAGCTACTAAACGCGCATCCTTCTATAATATTAAACAGCGGCTACGGCAAGCCAGTGTGAAATACAGCCTCCTGTATCCGGCAAAACTGAAAGTGGAATGGCAGGGTCAATTCTATGTCTTCGCTAGCAAGGAAGAGGCAGAAAAAGAATTAAGAAAGCTGATCCCGGGACTATTCTGATACATAATAGTGAGTCATGGCGGTTAAAACGATGAAGCAAGATTAATAATCTTTTGTCTGATCTATTCGTTTTAAAATACGGGTTTTTATCAGCATATATTCTCATTATTACTTAGTATTACTAGGGCGCTATCTGTTTATGTTTTATTGTGCTTAATTATTTATTTATCTATTTATTTATTTTTTTTCTTTTTCTTTTCTAATTATCTCATCTCTACCCTAAACGAGACTGTTTAATATCATACCCTAGGTTTACTGTTATTGCTATTACTGCATTAAGACTGGTTATGCTTCTTCTGGACACATTTTTAATACCATCCCCTGGGTTTATTATCTGGGTGTATCATCTTAATGCACTAAAATTGCTGAAGACTATATATATATTTTAAGTGTAAAACTCTTTTTTTTTTTTTTTTTTTTTTTTATTCTTAGAGATATCTCTATCT
>JANRMT010062854.1:84894265-84924053 GCA_026402145.1 Polypterus bichir lapradei
CTTCTTCTTCTTCTTCTTCTTCTTCTTCTTCTTCTTCTTCTTCTTCTTCTTTCGGCTGCTCCCATTAGAGGTTGCCACAGCAGATCATCTTGTTCAATATCTTCCCGTCCTCCACAAATTGCTCTGTCATACCCACCACCTGCATGTCCTCTTTCACCACATCCATAAGCCTTCTCTTAGTCCTTCCTCTTTTCCTCTTACCTAGCAGCTCCATCCTTAACATCCTTCTCCCAATACCGTATACCCAGCATCTCTCCTCTGCACATGTCCAAACCAACGCAATCTCACCTCTCTGACTTTCTCTTCAAACCATCCACCCTGAGTTGACCCTCTAATGTAATAATTTCTAATCCTGTCCATCCTCATCACACCCAATGCAAATCTTAGCATCTTTAACTCTGCCACCTCCAGCTCTGTCTCCTGCTTTCTACTCAGTGCCACTGTCTCCAGCCCATATAACATAGCTGGTCTCACTACCATCCTGTTGATCTTCTCTTTCACTCTTGCTGATAACTGTCTGTCACAAATTACCCCTGTCACTCTTCTCCACCCATTCCACCCTGCCTGCACTCTCTTTTTCACCTCTCTTCCATAATCCCTGTTACTCTTTACTGTTGATCCCAAGTATTTAAACTCATCCACCTTCGCCAACTCTACTCCCTGCATCCTCACCATTCCACTGACCTTCCTCTCATTCACACACACGTATTCTGTCTTGTTCCTACTGACCTTTATTCCTCTCCTCTCTAGAGCACATCTCCACCTCTCCAGGGTCTCCTTAACCTGCTCCATCCTCCTACTACAGATAACAATGTCAACAGCAAACATTATAGTCCAAGGGGACTCCTGTCTAATCTCATCTGTCAACCTGTCCATCACCATTGCAAATAAGAAAGGGCTCAGAGCTGATCCCTGAAGTAATCCCACCTCCACGTTGACATCTGTTACTTCTTCTGCAGACCTCACCACCATCCCACTTCACTCACGCATATCCTGTACAGCTCTTACGTACTTGCCTGCCACTCCCGACTTTCTCATACAATACCACAACTCCTCTCAAGGCACCCTGTCATATGCTTTCTCCAGGTCCACAAAGATGCAATGCAGCTCCTTCTGGCCTAGACATAGACCCAAAATCTTATTCCAGGATGATTCATTCTCACCCATGCTAGTCTAACTTATTGACACCAGTCAACCTAAAAGCCTGTGTTTAGACCAAAGGAAGAAATCAATGTGAATACTCCACACAGAGGACACAACAGCTCAAAATCAAACAAAGTTTCAATCCATCAAAGAACAGATTCATCAGAATTTCTCTTGATGCTTGGGAGATATCTATTCTCAATCTGACCCTATTACCGCTTTCAGTCGCTAGGATTAATGGAGTATACAGGGTCAATATTGCAAAGTAGCAACATATGGCATATATGGAACACAACCAGTTAACTGGCAACCCTCGCCAGTGTTAGGAATGCTGTCCTATGAGGTGTGGTGTCTACTGGGATGGAAGCAAATCCTCTCTTCTTCTTGAATAACGTGGACATCTTAAAGCACATTCAATGAGCTTAAACCACAAGAACTAGGGTGAGTGAGGGTAGGATCGTATCAGGGAGTGGTTTTCCTTTTTACATAATTTCAAATGTCCTGCTTCATTAGCATAACTGTTACTGTATATCTGTTGTCCCACATGTGTGCTACGGGAGCATTTTGGTGGCGATTCTCAAGTAAATCCCTGGGAGACCAGGGTGGGGTAATACAACCATTAATGTGTTTTCCCTCTTTGATTTTAGAACAGAGGAAGAAATCTACTAGGCACTCTGATGTCACATCCATTCCGTTTCTGTAAGTCCCACTCCTTCTACACAAATTGCTATATAAATATGAAGTAAAGTGTAAGTCAGACCTGTATGTGACAGAGCAACACCAGCACCCTTGGGTGTGAGTTATTAACAATGCAGCATTTAAATATCAAGACCATGACCATCTCCTCTGTATAATTTGTAAATGCAATTGAACCATCCATTAAATGGGAATTGTGAACTGGACCCCAGCACTTTATTTTGTTTTCTTGATTTGCATTAAACATTTGACCACAAAAAAAAAAAAAAAAAAACTTTCAAAGAACAGATGGTGTAATGTTCCCACAATTCAAAGAAAAGTGGTTCTCAGTGTGAGTTAATGGAGGTTTATATTGTACAGGTGTATGTGTCATGGCTAATAGACACGGGTGAACCTCTCTTTAGGGTTTGGGTTTCTGTGGCTATAATACATAAATCTTCTGACTTTAAGTATAATTTTCAGAAAATTACATACTAGAAGCTATTAACATATGAGAAAGCATTAATTTAAATCCAAGCCCTTTAAGTGTTCATTCCCTAATTTGAGCTTTGTTTTTGATGACCCCTTTTCAATCAAACAATGCATATCAACAAAAGACACATCATGCGGTTGAAATGGCAAGTGTGCAAGGGGAGTGGACAGCCACTTTAACTGGATTCTCAGCCTGTTTCATCCTTTGCTTTTCTTTTCATGTATAAAATCAATTAAATTTAGTTAGTGCAGTTTACACACACAATCTACTTGTGGCATTGCGGATAAAAATCTGTCTTTATGCATGTTGACAAATGCTCTGCATTTTTGTGAAAGGAATGAGGTGCCTAGCTTGCTAAAACATGAGTCATTTAACTTCAGAGTAAATTTACTGGTGTCTGTGGGTTAAGGCTGCGGTTTATTGTATTTTTTTAATGTTAAGTGCACTTTCTAAGAAGAAAGGATTAGCAAGTCATTAGCACTTCACAGTGGGCCAGAAAATGTGAAAGCGAGAATCACATAACTAATCAGGAAAGCCATGCCGTCTAGCACGTTTTCAGAAGCAAAGCAAAGAATAATTCATCAGGAATCTCCATTCCTTTTTTTTCCAAGCAATACAGAACAGTTTAAAAAAGTTATGTAAATCATGATATATGCTTCCTAAATGCAAATCAAATAATCACTGACAGGATCTGAACAAGGGCTGCCATTTGGCATCATTGACGTTTTAGCTTCTGTGTGGAAAGAGAAGGATCAGCACTCTTCTCCTTCTTCTCCAGGCCAGTAACACATTTTAATCTCTATTTAAATAACTGGCCTTTGGATAACCCGTTCATATTTGATAGAGAAGATGGTAAAGCAAGGTGGCAATCAAGGCTACATATGCACAAAGACAACTTCATGAGCAAGACAAGTCACTGAGGAGGACATCAGTGTGTGAATGTTCAGATTTGGTGCAGAAAATGCTGCATTTATTATGCTTCGAGGCTTGAGTGCAGAGTTTGAGGCTTGAAAATCATGATGGACTATCAAGTACTATTTTTAGATACTCTGCCTCACACTTTTTAATGAATATCTCATATGTGCTCACAAGTCCTACATTATTGTCTCAAGCCATTAGGTGCTATGCAAGGTTCACTTATTGAGCCAGTATTACTATCATTGACATTAAACCATATATCATGGTGCATGGGAGACATCACAATTGTCCCAGAATAGCATTCCATCCATCACTGTGATGCCAATGCCTTGCTACCAATCTGACATCTAATTTCATGGTCAGGGAGTAGCTTGGCCAAGTTAGAAGAAACAGATTATAGGAAGGGATTAGTAGATGCCAGTCATAAATACTACAGTCTTACTATAAAGGATTAATTGATAGACAGAACTATTTTATGATTTTAAGGAAATGTTGTCATCACCTGTCAGGAATGGACAATGAATTTAGTGGGAATGCTTTTGTTTTGACATGTTATTAATTTTTATCTTATTCTGTTTAGATTTTTATCATCATTTCAACCCCATCTTGTGTATTTATTTTTCATGGTCACCACCCCCCATGTGTATGTTTGTGAGGAAATTGCCATTTTGTGCATTTAGACTTCATGGGCCCAGCAATTTTGTGTGCCTGCTCACTAGGGTGCTGCACAGATGCTATGGCATTGGCCATGTTATCTATGACTTTATCACACTTATGGTACTGTATATAATAAGATGAATTCTCGCATTAAGCAATACAATACAATACAATACAATTTATTTTTTGTATAGCCCAAAATCACACAAGAAGTGCTGCAATAGGCTTTAACAGGCCCTGCCTCTTGATAGCCCCCCAGCCTTGACTCTCTGAGAAGACAAGAAAAAACTCCCAAAAAAACCCTTGAAGGGAAAAAATGGAAGAGACCCTGGGAAAGGCAGTTCAAAGAGAGACCCCTTTCCAGGTAGGTTGGGAGTGCAGTGGGTGTCAAAAGAAGGGGGTCAATACAATACAGTACAATACACAGAACAGAACAAATCCTCAGTACAGTATAAAAATAAAAATTTTAGAAGTACAGAGTAGAATTTAACAGTAGATATCACATAATATGATTTGGATTTGTTTAGAGTCCTGGAGACCTCACTCATCAAGCTGCCTCCCCCATTTGGCCATTCTACAGCTGAAATAGTGCTAATCCAATGACAGGACCCCTCTTTCCCACGATTCCTGCGATCCTCCATCAGGGATGACTTTACCTTAAGCAGGCAAAACAACTTTGCAGGTGGGTCGTGGCACCAATTGCCACATTTGAGTACCGAGAAGAGAAACAGAATAGGTGAGGGTTAGTATCCAATTATAACTTATCATGTTACTTATGTTTTAGTGTTAATGACTAACAACAGAGATGCAGTCTGTACAGTTAATCAGCAGCTCTAGTCAGGATATGCTAAACTGAAGCAGTGAGTCTTCAGCCGAGATTTAAAACCTGAGACCAAAAAAGCATCTCTTATAGTAGTAGGCAGACCAATACAAATGTTAAAATAAAGCAAAGTCTTTATCAAACAAGTCTTGTAAACATGCAGTGTATTTAAGAATGAAAATCAGACGTTTTCTTTTGTTTTGCTTGACTTTTGAATGTTCCTTAAGAATCCTGGTGAACAAATCAGCTGATCTGGTGCAATGACTTTACTTTATGACTTTGACCACCATTTTCCTTTACCCTAAAAGAAAGACCTCCCTTGTTCTCCACAACTCTCTGCAACTGCATTGTTTCACTGCTTCTGTTTCTTGAGTAGCAGAGTTTAACAATTCTAAACACTGGATGTTAACAATTTCCTGTTCTTAGGCCTGCAACTAAAAGTTCACTCTAAGCAAACTTAGCTACACAAAGGGAAGACAACACATCTAAACTGGAAGACCCTTTGGTTGGAAAAAAAAGTTTACCATATTGTTTCTTATACCATATGTGCCTTTTTAGTGTATGATTGTGCATGTTCTGTTTTTCAAAACAACAGTTTTTTCCTTTTTGAAAACTTAATATTTCTAACTTAAAAGTTTTTCTTTTTTCTAAATGCTAATTTGTTCTTTTTAAAAACCAAAGACAAAAGCTAAAAACATGAAGAAAAACTGATAAAATATTCACACAGGGCCATGTAGGTTTGGATTTTTTTTTCTCCCTAAATAATAAAAACCATCATTTAAAAACTGCATTTTGTGTTTACTTGTGTTATATTTGACTAATGGTTAAATGTGTTTGATGATCAGAAACATTTTGTGTGACAAACATGCAAAAGAATAAGAAATCAGGAAGGGGGCAAATAGTTTTTCACACCACTGTATTGTTATTAGTACATTTTAAATTGTGTTTAATGTTGTCATTTCCATACAATGGTTATAAAATACATTTGTAAAAAGGAAAGGTAAAGAAGGATGGTTATAAAACCTAATCAGTGTGCCTTATACCTACCAATTAAACTGTATATTTTTTATAAAAAGAAGAAGTTGGAAGACGGAGAATACTAATCACTCAAACCTGAGCAAAAATAGCCGTAAAAATAGTAGAAAATGTAAAGATTTATAAACAGACTCTAAACTAAATTCTAGGTGTGTGCTTTTTATGTATTTTTTCAGTTCTTTTCATGTCCTAGTCTGGATTTTTTGGAATTCAAGCTTGTTTCTGGAGACAGCCTCTGAATAGTGATTCTGTGCTTGAGTTGTGGCCAAACTGCCTTCTTAATTTTCTGCCTCTTACTTGAGCTAATGAATTGCTTGTCTTTTTATTTAATTTTCTAGTGTGTGATTCTTATTCACACCATGGCTCTCCATTATTGTACTGCTGAATACAAGCCTACTATGCAAGGAACCTTGTATGCACATGTATGGTAATGGGGGTGCTATGGGTGCTGTAACATTTTGTACTGGAAGCTATGACTTGTAATTAGTAATCTTTTAAAGATGATTAAAGGTGAATGAAAGTGACATATAACTACTGTGAACCATCATGGGAGAGAAATTGAGAGTTCTCTTTTTAAATATGTAAGAATATATATGTTTGAATAACAGTCGATCACAACACTCTTTTGTCTTCAGAGTTCAAAGCAAAGTAGCCACATATGGATGTACAAAAAGACTACTGACTATGAAAAAATTGTAGGATTCTTTAAATATTTGATCTGTTTATGCCATCATAATCCAATTCACTTAATCCACTGTAGGTTTAGTGAAGGTTCAAGCCTATTCTGGTAGGAATGGACAAACCCTGTGCACATATAATGTTGAGTGTCAAAAAGGAAAAAACAAATCACACAAAATGACAGCTTCAGCCCGACCAGCTTCACAGAGGCTTGTGGCAGACAAAATATCAAAAACTAACGCAACTCAGAGAAACAGACCATATGCAAGCAAAACTGTGGTTCACAAGAGTCATTTCAAGTTAGAAATTAGTTTCATTTTATTTCTTTGCATCCATGCAGAACAGTTTTCCATAATAATGCTTAATATTGCAAGCTGCTTTTTGTGTATGCAATGTTTCAAAACTCTATATACATCATAATGTTTCTAAACATAGTAACCAACCCACACATGTAAAAGGCAGGTATTCAGGTTTAATGTCATCGTCTGTTCTTGGGAAAAGCTAAGAACATAAAAGAAAGATTTGGTACTCTGACTCTTTATAATTTAAAAATATATTGTTGCATGATTTCAAAAAACATACTTGAATGTTTAGGTGATTTCTGTCTCTCTCAGAAGATTATACAAAACAAAACAGTGTAATTGAGTTATACGCACATAATTTGTGGGCATGATGTGTTCTCCGTAACTCACGAGGTCCTCTAAAGAAAACTCAGTGAAATGGATATTAAAATCTACCTGCCTACCACAATTTCTAGAGTGGACCAAGAGTTGACTTCCACCTAATCTTGTCCTAATCCACCTAAATCCGTGCTTGTTAATGAGATTCCAGCAGCACTGCAGTCATCCCTACTAAAAATGAATTTACAAGTTGATGAATATTTACTTATATAGCTTATTTTCATTTAAAATGTGTAGCTCAAAGTGCTTTAAAGAAGAGAGTGGGATTGAGAGCATGCACTGCTAGCACGTTGCCACAACCACCACATAAAGAGCATAGAGGGATTTTACGGTGGCTGGAGTGCCAATCCTGCCACTGACCACCAAGTTGCCCCTGCTAGTTGGAGGACCTGCTTGCAGGGCTGGATGCAGATTAACGTCATACCCAGGATGAAGCAATTCAATTGCAGGTTAAGGGCCTTGCTCAAGGGCCCAAGAGAGTAGAGCTACTTCTGGCTTTTTACAAGATCCGAACAAACAACCTTCACATTGCAGATCCCTAGCCTCAGAGCTGCCACTCCACCCTGCTTTACAGAAGTAAAATAAAAAAATATATATAATACTGAGAAAAAACACAGATATGACAAGTATGCAAAAAAAATTAAAACAAATAAAAATGAAATAATCCATAATGGAATTATGAATATGTTACTTTATAACAATGAGTTCTTGCCAAGTAATGAATAATTCTGAATAGATCCTCATAAAGACAATTGGATTTCTTTCCAAACTGAGCTAGTGTAAAAAAATTGCTTCCTCAATGAGTTACTCCAAATATTGCCGTGAAGTCATTAGGAGTTATTTTAAATTAAAGTGTTTTTAAGATTTCCATCCATCCATTATCCAACCCATTACATCCTAAATACAGGGTCACGGGGGTCTGCTGGAGCCAATCCCAGCCAACACAGGGCGCAAGACAGGAAACAAACCCCGGGCAGGACGACAGCCCACCGCAGTGTTTTTAAGATATTTTTGCCCAAAATAGTTTAATTATAGGAAATTCCTAAAACATGTGACCTAAAGAAGAGAGAGGAGAGGTTAGAAGCACATGCTAATACAGCATATTGCAGCACCCACCACATGACAAACCAACTCAGGATCCTAGATTAGGACCCGAGTGCAGCCATGCAATGGGTGACACCTCAGCACCACACTAGTACAGATGGAATGGAACAGTGTGAGATTTTTTATGGTGGTTGGAGTACCAGTTCTGCCACCCACCCCCAGGTTTTTCCTTCAGGTTGGAGGGCCTACATGAAGTGCTGGATGCAGATTGACATCATACCCAGGATGGAGCAATTGCAGGTTAAGGGCCTTGCTCAAAGGCCCAACAGAGTAGAGTCACTTCTGGCATTTTACGGGATCTGAACCGACAACCTTCATATTGCCTGCGCAGATCCCTAGTCTCAGAGCTGCCATTCCACCCTGCTTTACAGAAGTAAAAAAAAAAAAAAATATGATACTGAGAAAAAAGACAGATATGACAAATATACAAAAAAATTAAAACAAATAAAAATGAAAGAATCCATAATGGATTTATGAATATGTTACTTTACATCAATGAGTTCTTGCCAAGTAATGAATAATTCTGAACAGATTCTCATAAAGACAATTGGATTTCTTTCCAAACTGAGCTGGTGTAAAAAATCACTTTCTTACTGGGTTACTCCAAATATTGCTGTGAAGTCGTTACGAGTTGTTTTAAATTAAAGTGTTTTTAAGATGTTTTTGCCCAAAATAGTTTAATTATAGGAAATTCCTAAAACATGTGACCTAGCAATGCCGGTAAATGAGGACATTGTTTATAAGTTAGATCTTCCCTTGGTACATTATTGACAAGATATATATATATGAGTGATGAACAATTTTAGTTGATGGTGCAGATGCTAAATATTGAAAAAGAATATATTTCATGAATTGTTTCATATTCTTCCTTTTCTGAAATTTTAATTAAGAGAGCTCTTTTCCATCTAACCCTAAGGTTTAGGTTCCTTGAGTTTTTTTGATATACTCAAGTGATGCCATCTGAATCTTCATCCAAACTAACCGGTCTCACCCAAGGGATAGATACTGGTGAATGATAATGGATTATAACATTTAGAGTATAATAGTTAAAAAGATGCAAATACAATATGAATATTTACATCTCTAAATGTCTCTATGCCTAGTGACCTTTAGTTTTAAATTTCTGTAAAGTCATCTTTTTTAATGTGTGAACATTTGAATTCCAAATTAATTATGTTACAATTGAACTTAAATTCATTAAGAAGGATTTGATGAAATATCTGTAAGGATCCTGAAGAGATGCAAGAGCTTTGGAAAGATACTTAATTTGAAAATATTGATTATTCTGGTTAAAATAAGATGGTGGGAGGGCCATCCATTAACTTTTTTTGATATTTTCCATCTTATTACCAAAACAGTGTTTAAAGAGATCTCAATATTTCTTTGCAATAATAATTTCCAGATGTTTAAGCTAATAAATAAAAAGTGATCTAACATGGTCTGGCATATAAAATAATTCACTTGAAAAAGCATGCTTTTACTAAAATTAATCTTTGAATCCAGAGACCTTATGAAAGTGTCCTAGCATGCTTAATTATTAATTACTGGTATAGATTTATATGTGTTTGAGAAGGAAAAAGGATTGAATCATCAGCATAAAGAAATATTATTAGTTTAAGCCCTTTCTTTATTATCCCTTTTTATATTCATTTGCTTCCGGAGTGGTGCAATAGTAATCATTAAAAGTATTGGCAATAATGATAGATATCCTTGTTTGTTTCCATGTCCTAATTTGAAACAACATCTTTAAATTAGCCTTGGTCCATAATATTAATATCATCTATGCAAATATACTGGGAGCAAACCCAAATCAATACATCAAGGAATAACAAGACCTCTGGAAGTTCAGAGTCTATATCAGAAACATATGCAGAAGACTGTGACTGTCTTTAATAAATCCAGTTTACTTTTGTGATATTACTGAGCAAAGCAACTTTTCTGTTCTTTTAGCAGAACTTTCCCCAATAACGTAACATCATTATTCAGTAGTGTAATTGGTCTACATGATGAACACTGAGGCAAGTCTTTATTTTTCTTTGCAAAGACAGAAATTAACCCTTGGCAGAATGTTTTAATAGAATTTTATTTTTGCTGGCTTCAGTAATTAGTAATGATGCAGAGTGGGAAACTTTTTATGAAATTGCATGGGATAGCCATCTGGGCCTAAAACCTTTCCACTTTGTAATTAGTTTATGGAATCGTGAATTTCAGAGTGCCTCAGAGGTTTATCAGGCTTCTCCGATCAGAGTACAACAACAACATTTATTTATATAGCACATTTTCATACAAATAATGTAGCTCAAAGTGCTTTACAATGATGAAGAAAGAGAAAAGAAAAAACTCATTAACATATAATAAAAGTAAGGTCCGATGGCCAGGGAGGACAGAAAAAACAAAAAAATAAAATCTGCAGGGGTTCCAGACCATGAGACCGCCCAGCCCCCTCTGGGCATTCTACCTAACATAAATGACCAGTCCTCTTTTGACTTAGGGTTCTCATGGAAGGACTTGATGATGATGGTCATGTGGACTTCTGGCCTTTAATCCATCAATGTAGGAACATCATGGTGCTTTGATTAGGTGGTGGTGGAAACCACCACTGAAAACCGGGAAAAGAACAGAAGAGAGAGTAGGGGTTAGTATGGATTTTGATGCCACCATGAATAGTAATGATATTAATTGAATAAATTAAGCTGTGGTATTTGTATTTTAATAAAGACATTCTTGGATTGAGCCTCAAATTCTTTAAACTGAGTAGAATAGAATGACATGTTATACCCCTTAAATGTTATTTCTCTGTGCTCCCTAGTCTTGTTTACCACAGCATTCTCACTCTCTATAAATGTATTAGAAATTTCCTGCTTATGTATTTGTCATTCAAAAGTTTTATTGCCATTTTCTCCATGTTCATAATGATGATCACGTGACTTACAAACTGATTGTGGAGATTTTCCTACTGAATGCCTCATTTCCTGATCAAGCACATTCCTGAACGGTTCTAGAAATATCAGAAACTAGGTTTCATCATATAGTGTGCATTTTTTAAATTTGAAACATATATAGTTTGTCTGAGTAAAACTACTGTCAGTGTTTTCAAGTATGTTCCTGTAGACATCTCTGGGGAAGCCCTGGCCTCTGTGAAAAAATCAATAATATCAATTTGTTTTGAAATGAAATTTATAAAGACCTCATCATCTAGCATTCATGGGTTAGGTCTCCTATTGTAAATTTGGTGTATGGGGCATGATAATCTGACCTTGAAAACAAGCGGAGCATAATCAAAGATAACAACAGCTTCATGTTGGCAAAATTGAAAACAGGATAATAAATGTTATTAATAAAAAAAAAATCAATTTTTGAGTAACTATGATGTACCAGTGAAAAGAAATGTACTCTTGAATAATTGGACATAAACATCTCAATGGGTTATAGAGATTATGATCCTTAATAAAGAGTGAAATTGCTACAGCAATGCTATATGTTATAGTTGGAGTTTCTAACTTCCCCTCCTTGAACCGTCACCTTATAGTGGTGGAGGGGTTTGCGTGTCCCAATGATCCTAGGAGCTATGTTGTCCAGGGCTTTATGCCCCTGGTAGGGCCACCCAAGGCAAACTGGTGATAGGTGAGGGATGAGACAAAGAGCGGTTCAACAAACCTCCGATGAAGAACAAAAACCTTGGACGACGTTTTCCCTTGCCCAGACGTGGGTCACCGGGACCCCCTCTGGAGCCAGGCCTGGAGGTGGGGCTCAATGGCGAGCACCTGGTGGCTGGGCCTGCACCCATGGGGCTCAGCAGGGCACAGCCCGAAGAGGTAACGTGGGTGCTCCTTCCCATAGCCTCACCACCTATGGGAGGGGCCAAGGAGGTTGGGTGCAGTGTGAGTTGGGTGGTGGCCGAAGGTGGGGACCTTGGCGGTCTGATCCTCGGCTGCAGAAACTGGCTCTTGGGATGTGGAATGTCACCTCTCTGAAGGGGAAGGAGCCTGAGCTAGTGCGCGAGGTCGAGAGGTTCCAGCTAGATATAGTCGGACTCACCTCGACGCACAGCTTGGACTCTGGAACCAATCTACTTGAGAGGGGCTGGACTCTCTACCACTCTGGAGTTGGCCCCGGTGAGAGGCACAGAGCAGGTGTGAGCATACTTATTGCCCCCCGACTTGGAGCCTGTGCTTTGGGGTTTACCCCAGTGGACGAGAGGGTGTCCTCCCTCCGCCTTCGGGTGGGGGGAAAGGTCCTGACTGTTGTTTGTGCGTATGCGCCGAACAGCAGTTTGGAGTATCCACCCTTTTTGGAGTCTCTGGAGGGGGTGCTAGAGGGCATTCCTTCTGGGGATTCCCTCGTTTTGCTGGGAGACTTCAATGCTCACGTGGGCAATGACAGTGAGACCTGGAAGGGCGTGATTGGGAGGAATGGCCCCCCTGATCTGAACCCGAGCGGTGTTTTGTTATTGGACTTCTGTGCTCGTCACGGATTGTCCATAATGAATACCATGTTCAAGCATAAGGGTGTTCATATGTGCACTTGGCACCAGGACACCCTAGGCCTCAGTTCGATGATTGACTTTGTGGTCGTGTTGTCGGACTTGCGGCCATATGTCTTGGACACTTGGGTGAAGAGAGGGGCGGAGCTGTCAACTGATCACCACCTGGTGGTGAGTTGGCTTTGATGGTGGGGGAAGATGCCGGTCAGACCTGGTAGGCCCAAACGTGTTGTGAGGGTCTGCTGGGAACGGCTGGCAGAGTCCCCTGTCAGAAGTGGCTTCAACTCCCACCTCCAGCAGAACTTCAACCACGTCCCGAGGGAGGTGGGGGACATTGAGTCCGAATGGGCCATGTTCCGTGCCTCTATTGTTGAGGCGGCTCACTGGAGCTGTGGCCGCAAGGTGGTCGGTGCCTGTCGTGGCGGCAATCCCCGAACCCGTTGGTGGACACCGGCGGTGAGGGATGCCATCAAGCTGAAGAAGGAGTCCTATAGGACCTTTTTGTCTTGTGGGTCTCTGGAAGCAGCTGATTGGTACCGGAAGGCCAAGCGGAATGCGGCTTCAGTTGTTGCTGAGGCAAAAACTCGGGCATGGGAGGAGTTTGGAGAGGCCATGGAGAACGACTTTCGAACGGCTTCGAGGAGATTCTGGTCCACCGTCCGGTGTCTCAGGAGGGGGAAGCAGTGCAGTGTCAACACTGTATATGGTGGGGATGGTTTGCTGCTGACCTCGACTCGGGACGTTGTGGGTCGGTGGGGGGAGTACTTCGAAGACCTCCTCAATCCCACTAACATGCCTTCCAATGAGGAAGCAGAGCCTGGGAACTCTGAGGTGGGCTCTCCCATCTCTGGGACTGAAGTCACCGAGGTGGTCAAAAAACTCCTTGGTGGCAGGGCCCCGTTGGTGGATGAGATACGCCCGGAGTTCCTTAAGGCTCTGGATGTTGTAGGACTGTCTTGGTTGACACGTCTCTGCAACATAGCATGGACATCGGGGACAGTGCCTCTGGATTGGCAGACCGGGGTGGTGGTCCCCCTCTTTAAAAAGGGGGAACGGAGGGTGTGTTCCAACTACAGAGGGATCACACTCCTCAGCCTCCCTGGAAAAGTCTATTCGGGGGTTCTGGAGAGGAGGGTCTGTCGGATAGTCGAACCTCGGATTCAGGAGGAACAGTGTGGTTTTCGTCCTGGTCGCGGAACAGTGGACCAGCTCTACACCCTTAGCAGAATCCTGGAGGGTGCATGGGAGTTTGCCCAACCAGTCTACATGTGTTTTGTGGACTTGGAAAAGGTCTTCGACCGTGTCCCTCGGGGAATCCTGTGGGGGGTGCTCCAGGAGTATGGGGTACCAGACCCCCTGATAAGGGCTGTTCGGTCCCTGTACAACCGGTGTCAGAGCTTGGTCCGCATTGCCGGCAGTAAGTCAAGCCCGTTTCCAGTGAGAGTTGGACTCCGCCAGGGCTGCCCTTTGTCACCGATTCTGTTCATAACTTTTATGGACAGAATTTGTAGGCGCAGCCAGGGTGTCGAGGGGGTCCGGTTTGTTGGACTCAGGATTGGGTCGCTGCTTTTTGCAGATGATGTTGTCCTGTTTGCTTCATCAGGCCGTGATCTTCAGCTCTCTCTGGAGCGGTTCGCAGCTGAGTGTGAAGCGGCTGGGATGAGAATCAGCACCTCCAAATCCGAGACTATGGTCCTCAGCCGGAAAAGGGTAGAGTGCCCTCTCAGGGTTGGGGGTGAGATCCTGCCCCAAGTGGAGGAGTTCAAGTATCTCGGGGTCTTGTTCACAAGTGAAGGAAGAATGGACTGTGAGACTGACAGGCGGATCGGTGTGGCATCCGCAGTGATGCGGGCTCTGCATCGGTCTGTCGGGGTGAAAAAAGAGCTGAGCCGTAAGGCAAAGCTCTCAATTTACCAGTCGATCTACTTTCCTACCCTCACCTATGGTCATGAGCTATGGGTAGTGACCAAAAGAAGGAGATCGCGAATACAAGCGGCTGAAATGAGTTTCCTCCGCAGGGTGTCTGGGCTTTTCCTTAAAGATAGGGTGAGAAGCTCAGTCATCCGGGAGGGGCTCAGAGTAGAGCCGCTGCTCCTCTGCATCGAGAAGAGTCAGATGAGGTGGCTCGGGTATCTGATCAGGATGCCTCCTGGAGGCCTCCCTGGTGAGGTGTTCCGGGCATGTCTAACTGGGAGGAGGCCCCGGGGAAGACCCAGGACACACTGGAGGGACTATGTCTCCCGGCTGGCCTGGGAACGCCTTGGGATTCTCCCGGAGGAGCTGGAAGAAGTGGCCGGGGAGAGGGAAGTCTGGGCCTCTCTGCTTAAGCTGCTACCCCCGCGACCCCAAGAGGATGGATGGATGGAGTTTCTAACTTAGTCTGAATTGTAATACACAAAGTTCCCATTCATTTATAAACTAATGAGTGCTCATAACAAAAAAAAAATATTTATATAGCACATTTTCATACAAACAATGTAGCTCAAAGTCCTTTACAGGAAAAACATACAAGAAAAGAAAAACAAATACGATTAGGCAGTAAAATTAAATAATAAGTAACAAAGAAAAACAAATCTATACAGTCTTATAAAAGATATATAATTAGTAGAAGAGTAGTGCCATTATATATAATATAATGATGTAAGTATCTAAAGATGAGTCCACTGATAAGGACAGATGGCTGGGAGGACAGAAAAAAAACAAAATAAGTTGGAGTAAAAATAAAATCTACAGGGGTTTCAAGGCCAAAAGACCACTGAGCCCCCACTGGGCAATCTACATAACAGAAATGTTCTTAATTCATTCCTTTTTGTTTCCAGGCTTCATATGAGAGGATTTGATGAATTCAGATTCGTGGACAGCTGAGGTGCCCGCCTTCATTCCAACATTACAGGTGGCTGCACGGTGGTGTTGGTGCAACACCACACCTCAGAAGAACTGGAAAAGACAGCAGAGAAAAGTGGAGATTAGTAAAGACTGCATAATATGAATGAATGCAAGTGCCTTAAACATGATTTCTCTGTCACTTAGTTAGAATGAAAAAAAACTGACCAATCTTTTAAGTCAAAACTGATTGGATTTTTATAGACTTTTTGAAGTGTTCCACAATGTTAACCTAGCACATTCCATGCTATTCCGTGGACCATTATATTGTTACAGGTCAATTTCAATCAGATGCATTAAACTAATAAACAATATGTGGTTAATTTCAGTGTATATGATAAAGCCGTGTCAGGGATGTGGATCTAAAAAAGAAAGGGAAACCACACTGGAATAAAAGCACTGCTTTGATGTTGGGTGCCGCCAGTTTGCAAAACCAAGCAGAGAACTTGCGTATGCCAGGGATTGAGCTGGTGTAAAAATGTTCGTGGGTTTACACCAAGTTTAGGTTTTATACATCGCGATTCGACCGTGGAAACAGGAGTACGCAACATTTTTGTGCATATGCACCATTTATACATGAGGCCCCAGAAGGGTACGTTGTGTGATATTGCCGTCGTGATGGTGTTAAGGTTAGTGCTGTGTACTTCCTGGTTGTGCAAGATTGCAGATAGAAATGTAGAACTTTAGTGTGTGTGTTTTTGTTACAACTTTCTGGTGAAAAGAATTTAGTATTTTGACTCACTATGATTTATGTTTCTGCTTTTCAACTTGACACTAGATAGATTTGATGCTTTACCTAGCTTATTTGGCAAACATCATATGTTATGGTTACTTTTATTAAAGCTGTCCCCCTCTCTTCAATGTGGTTATACATGGTTTAGTCATCCAGATGAATTTGTCTATCTTGGACCTTTTCCCTTTTAAAAGAGGAGTCAGACAGGACTATCTGTCTGAATCGACCCCAACCAAACACTTATTCTACTTCCCTCCTTTGGATTATTTTATGGAAGTCAAATTATTTATCTTCAGATATTTGTGGAATGGGAAGATGTTCCCAAAAGATGTGAAATTCTAGAACTAAACTTTCTTCCCATCATGCATTCCACTCTGGTCTCACCTCACTGTCTAACAGGTATTCCTTTTGCCCCACTGAAACTCAAATTATACAGACTCATTCTGAGTCCTATTCTGTTCTATGCCCTCTACATCTGGATTCATGTTGAAAGGCAAATTGAATTTCCAGTGAAATGTCATATTTGCACCCCTATTTCTCAAAACCTATGACCTTAACATTGGTAGAAAACCCTGTGTTTATCACTCAAGGGAGAGACTGAGTATTCGTTTAATGTATCTATTTAATGAGTATGTGCTCCTGACATTTCAGTCTCAATTTACTCTCCCTTCGTCATTTTTTTTTCTTTTATGTTTAATTCCATTCACTTTTATAATCTCCTACTCATTTATTTTATCTGCTTATTCTTTAGTGTCACTCTCTTCCTTTTTTTCACCCACTGAACATCTGCCTCTACACTCTTCCCTGCACAGTGTAAGGCAACTTATTTCTCTAATTCAACTTGGTTCTTGGTTCTTAAAGTGCATAGCATTTAAGTGATGTCAGACTTCATTCAAGAAATACTAATTATCAACAAACCTAATTAAAAGTTCTTCATAGGCTATACCTTAAACAGCTGCTCAAAGTAGCCAGCCCAGCGGGTCACAGTGTCATCCATAAGGACTGTTCCAACTTCCGCTCTGACTCCAAGGAACAGATTCAGATGTGTGTAATGCTTCGATTCCTCTGTAAGCAGGATGTGGGTCACTAGACCATAGATGGTGTGTCCAGGGCCGGATTTTCCAATAGGCTAACTAGGCTTCAGCCTAGGGCCTCAAGATCAAGAGGGGCCTACATTCAAATTGTTAGCAATTTGAACAAACTTAAAAATGGGAGGTGAAAGGGCCTCATAAGTGGAATAGCCTAGGGCCTCTTTTCATCTAAATCCGGCCCTGGGTGTGTCACTTGCTTACAGATTCCTCTAACAAACAACTCCTTATCTGCCCTCAGAGCCCTCCCAGCCCTCAAAGCTGTCCTTCTCAGTTCCCGGTACAGACCGGAGTTGCCATCAAGCCATGCGCCGTGATTCCTCTCGATGATATCCAGAGTGCCTTGCAAGATGAAACACCTCTTTCTGGGAAAAATGGTAACACCAAAACAACCCTCAGTAACCTCACTGAGATTGCACAGGTGGTGAACCAGCTGAGGGGAGGGAAGGCTGCAGGATCTGTGGTATCCAGGGGGAACTTCTCCAGGCTGGTGGTAAGGCTGTCCTCCTGGCATTGCAAGCAATCTTTGCTTCCATTTGGGAGACTGGCGTCATCCCAACTGACTGAAAAACAGGACTTGTTGTTCCTATTTGGAAAGGGAAGGGTGATTGCGTGGATTGCAGTAAATACAGCGGAATAACGCTGCTCTCAGTGCTGGGTAAGGTCCTTGCTAGGGTTGTTCTCAGTAGGATCCGTGATCACTTGCTCATTTACCAGTGACTAGAGTAGTATGGTTTTATGGCTAAGAAGTCTACCATCAACCGCATCCTGACACTGAGGGTTCTCATGGAGCACAAACGCAAATATCAGCAGAACTTCTTTGCAGCCTTTGTTGATTTTCAAAAAGTGTTTGACTCAGTTGACTCAGGTGCACTGTGGGACATCCTAAGACTTTGTGGGATCCCCTCAAGGTTGCTGGGTATTATGGCCGGCCTGTACACTGATACTGTGAGTGCTGTGTAGAGTGGAGACAGAGCTTCTGTGTTTTTCACAGTTGATTCTGGGGTTCACCAGGGGTGTGTTCTTGCTCCTACTCTGTTCAATGCTTGCATGGATTGGGTGCTGGGCAAGGCTGTGGGGGGTCCAGCAGCTGTGGGGCATCTGTTGGTGAAGAATGATTCACTGATCTTGACTTTGCGGACAATGCTGTGATTTTTGCGAAGTCAATGGAGGCTCTAATCGGGGCTCTTGAGAGACTGAGCAAGAAGTCTGAGTGTCTGGGCTTGCGAATGTCCTGGATTAAAACCAAGATCCAGGCCTTTAATGACCAGTTAGGCACAGCCTTCAGCAGTGTGTTTGTCTTTGGGGAGAGTGTTGACCTTGTTGAAACGTTTCATTACCTTGGCAGTGACATTCATGTTTCTGGTGACTCTTCCTTGATCGTCTGCTAAACCCAGGCCACTCAAAGGAATGCCTCCAAAATACTTCCAGTGAAACTTGTGAGGCTTTTGCTGTTTTCTTTAATCAAAAAATTAATGATATTAGAAATAATATAGTACATCTCCCCAATACTGATCCTCTTAAACCGCAGTACTCTATTATAAACAAATTCAATTCTTTCACCAGGATAGATTTACCTGATTTATATAAAATAATTTCTCAACTCAGACCCTCCACCTGTGTCCTTGACCCAATACCAAGAAATTTTTTCAAAGAAATATCAGGCGTGCTAATTGATAGTATTCTTGACATAGTAAACTCGTCATTAGATATGGGGGTCTTCCCAGACTGTCTTAAGACTGCTGTAGTTAAACCCCATCTCAAGAAAAATAAATTTTAGACCTATTTTTAACCTGCCTTTCTTAAGTAAAATTCCAGAGAAGGCAGTCATTATGCTGCTATCATGGGCTGCATCAGGAGAGGGCAGGAGGAGGAGTATAGGAACCTAATCAAGGACTTTGTTAAATGGTGCGACTCAAACCACCTACACCTTGAATGCCAGCAAAACCAAGGAGCTGGTGGTGGATTTTAGGAGGCCCAGGCCCCTCCCAGACCCTGTGATTATCAGAGGTGACTGTGTGCAGAGGGTACAGACCTATAAATACCTGGGAGTGCAGCTGAATGATAAATTGGACTGGACGGCCAATACTGATGCTCTGTGCAAGAGAGGACAGAGCTGACTATACTTCCTTAGAAAGCTGACGTCCTTCACCATCTGCAGATGTTCTATCAGAAGGTTGTGGTGAGGGCCCCCTTCTACGCGGTGGTGTGCTGGGGAGGCAGCATAAAGAATAGGGACGCCTCACGCCAGGACAAACTGTTGAGGAAGGCAGGCTCTGTTGTAGGCATGGAGCTGGACAGTTTGACATCTGTGGCAGAGCGACGGGTGCTGGGCAGGCTCCTGTCAATCATGAAGAATCCAATGCATCCACTGAACAGTATCATCTCCAGACAGAGGAGCAGCATCTGCGACAGACTGCTGTCACTGTCCTGCTCCACTGACAGGCAGAGGAGATCGTTCCTCCCCCACACTATGCGACTCTTCAATTCCAAAGGGGGGTAAACGTTAACACTACACAAGATTATAGACTGCTATACCTGCCTCACACTCTCCACCTTGCATTTTTTAACTTGCACTGCACTTTTATTGCTCTTTAATTAATATTGTTTTTATCAGTATGCTGCTGCTGGAGTATGTCAATTTCCCCTTGGGGATTAATAAATTATCTATCTATCTTTCTCTATCTATCTAATGATCACCTCAATAAACATGCTATTCTTGACAAGTTTCAGTCGGGTTTCAGAAAAAATCACAGTACAGAAACTGCACTCGTTAAAGTAGTAAATGACTTGCGGGTAAATGCAGACAGAGGCCGTTTATCTGTTCTCATCCTCTTAAATTGTAGTGCCCCATTTGATACCATTGATCACAATATTCTTAGAAATTGCCTTAGTCAATGGGTGGGTCTCTCTGGCAGTGTCTTAAATTGGTTTGAATCCTACCTGGCAGGTAGAAAATTCTTTGTTAGTTGTGGTAATTAT
This sequence comes from Polypterus bichir lapradei, assembly GCA_026402145.1. Lineage (NCBI taxonomy): Eukaryota > Metazoa > Chordata > Cladistia > Polypteriformes > Polypteridae > Polypterus > Polypterus bichir. The sequence goes on from JANRMT010062854.1 coordinate 84,914,638, forward strand.
ACTTAACATAATATTCTATATGGTGCTCCACAAGGCTCTATCCTGGGTCCGCTGCTTTTTTCGATTTACATGCTTCTGTTAGGTCAGGTTATCTAGGAGCATAACGTGAGCTACCACAGCTATGCCGATGACACACAGCTGTATTTATCAATAGCACCTGATGACCCAAACACTCTTGATTCACTGACACAATGTCTCACTTGTGTTTCCGAATGGATGAGTAGTAATTTTCTCAAACTAAATAAAGAGAAAACAGAAATTTTAGTGATTGGCAATAATGGATATAATGAGGTTATTAGAAATAAACTTGATGCATTAGGATTAAAATTCAAGACGGAGGTAAAGAATTTAGGGGTAACTATTGACTTTGACCTGAATTATAAATCACATATTAATCAGATTACTAGGATAGCATTTTTTTACCTAAGAAATATAGCAAAAGTTAGACCTCTTATAACATTGCAAGATGCTGAAAAATTAGTTCATGCTTTTGTTTTCAGTCAGCTAGATTACTGTAATGCACTCCTCTCAGGACTACCCAAAAAAGATATCAATCGATTGCAACTAGTGCAGAATGCAGCTGCTAGAATCTTAACTCGGAAATCCGAGCACATCACCCCAGTTTTGATGTCACTACACTGGTTACCTGTGTCATTTAGAATTGACTTTAAAATACTGCTTATGGTTTACAAAGCCTTAAATAATCTCGCTCCATCTTATTTTTCAGAATTTCTTACACCTTACATTCCAAATCATAACCTTAGATCTTCAAATGAGCATCTACTTAGAATTCCAAGAGCTAAACTTAAAAGAAGTGGCGAGGCGGCCTCCTGCTGTTATGCACCTAAAATTTGGAATAGCTTGCCAATAGGAATTAGTCAGGCTAATACAGTGGAGGACTTTAAAACATTGCTGAAAACACATTACTTTAACATGGCTTTCTCATAGCTTCATCTTAGTTAAATCCTGATTCTCTGTATATTCAATTAATTATCATTATTATTCATGGTGGCTCCAAAATCCGTACTAATCCCTACTTTCTCTTCTGTTCTTTTTCCATTTTTCTGTGGTGGCGATCTGCGCCACCACCACCCAATCAAAGCACCTTGATGTCTTTACATTGATGGATTAAAGGCCAGAAGTCAACATGACCATCATCATCAACTTCTTCCATGAGAACCCTGAATACAATCAGGACTGATTGAGGTCATTTATGTTAGGTAGAATGCCTAGAGGGGGCTGGGCGGTCTCATGGCCTGGAACCCCTGCAGATTTTATTTTTTTCTCCAGCCGTCTGGAGTTTTTTTTTGTTTGTTTTTTTTTGTCCTCCCTGGCCATCGGAACTTACTTTTATTCTATGTTAATTAGTGTTCCCTAATTTTAATTATTTATTGACTTTTTCCTCTTTCTTCATCATGTAAAGCACTTTGAGCTACATTGTTTGTATGAAAATGTGCTATATATTAGAGATCTTTATATAGACAACATCTTTGCATCCTATGAACAATTACATTCCAAATTTAACATTCCAACTACACATTTCTTTCACTATCTTCAAATCAGAAACTTTGTTAAACAGAACCTTCCAGATTTTCCTCATCTTGCACCCTCATCCATGCTGGAAAAAATATTGCTCAATCTCAAGGATTTAGACTCCATCTCTACAATATATAAAATCATTTTACAATCCCTCCCTTTTAAAGATCCAAGAGGACACTGGGAAAAAGATCTCTCAATTAATATATCAGAAAAGGAGTGGAAAGCAGCAATACAGAGAATTCACTCGAGCTCCATATGTGCAAAGCATACAATTATACAACTTAAAATTATATATCGAGCACATCTGTCTCGACTAAAACTCTCCAAAATGTTTCCAGGGCAGGATCCAACCTGCGAAAGCTGCAACCAAGTCCCAGCCTCACTAGGTCACATGTTCTGGGCCTGCACCAAATTAACATCATTCTGAACCAAAATTTTTAATTACCTTTCAGATAGCCTTGGACAATCCCTGCTAACCCATTAACAGCTGTGTTTGGTGTTCTTCCAGATGGGCTTAAAGTGAAGAAAGACAAACAAATTGTGATTGCATTCACTGCACTTTTGGCACGCAGACTTATTCTGATAAACTGGAAGAACCCAAACTCTCCTCTTTTAAGTCAGAGGGAAACCGATGTGTCATATTATTTGAAGTTGGAAAAAATCAAATACTCAGTTAGAGGATCCGTACAGACTTTTTTCAAAACATGGCAGGATCTAATCAGTAATATTTTAAAATAAGTTCATAAAGCACAGAGAATTTATTAATTTAGGTTTGTTTACAAGCCTTAAATTTAACGCCATTTGGCTTGCTCTCTCTCTCTCAGGGTGGGGATCGATCTGTTCTTAACTCAATTTTTCTTTTTGTAAAAACTTGATTGTTTTGTATGGATTGTAATAAAATTAATAAAAAAGAAAAAGAAAATGTGCTATATAAATAAATGTTATTGTTGTTGTTGTTCCTATGAAGTCAGTCGATGGATTAGAAGAGCATGGGGGGTCATGAGGTCGCTGGAAAGGGGTGTGTTGCGCTCCCGATATCTATGTAAAAGGATGAAGGTCCAAGTCTTTCAAGTCCTGGTGCTTCCTGTCTTGCTATGTGGTTGCGAGACATGGACACTATTCACTGACCTGAGATGAAGACTGTAATCCTTTGGTACTGTGTCGCTTCAGAGAATCCTTAGTTTGACTTTGTGTCGAATGAGCGGTTGCTCATGGAGTCCTGAATGAGGCACATTGCCTGCATTGTGAGAGGGTGCATGTTATGGCACTACGGCCATGTGGTGCGATTCTTCAAGGGTGATCTGGCTTGCAGGATCCTCATTGTTGAGGACCCGAGTGGCTGGACCAGGTCAAGGTTGACACTCACGTAACACCTGGCTGTGGCAGATAGAGAGTCATTTCAGGAGGGCAGGGCTGGACCACGTGTCTGCCAGAGGGGTTGCAAACTAGGATCCCAAGCTGTTTTGTCATGTGGTGTATGCTCCCCATCCTGACCAGACCTGATAGGCTATACTCTGCTGTTGTTAAATGCAAGTGGCTATGTCTGAAATCTAATCTATTATGTCATTTTTGTAAACTTATGTATCCATGTCACTTTTCTTTACAAGTTTTTGTGTTGTCATAATGTTTTTACTTTCTGGACTTATTTATCCCACTCTGTGTTCTCTTTTTTCATTTGATATTCTACTGTTACCTCAAAGTATTAACTTTTTAGATCTGTCATCCCTATGTCTTATCTAACACTAGCAGGACCTTTTTTATCTAAAAAGCCTTTCTGCTCATCTCTTTAATGCTTGACACTGTAAAGCTTCGGAGCTAATTACGGTGCTCCCTCTCTTTGGATGTCCCTTAACTGCCCAGTGCCTTGTTCCCTGACTGAGGATACGGTGGAGTGTTGCTGGGGGCATCGTGATGGTAATAGATTGTTACACCTGTACTTCACTGTTGTGTTCATTATTCTGTAGTATTGGTTATATGTTCAAGAATCAGTTGATCACAAAAAAGTGTATATTGTGGAGGATAATGGGGCATTAACTGACAAATAAATAAAGCCTTAAAATTTACTGAATATGTTAGGTTTGACATAAGCAATATTCCAGAAAACTCATGGCTGGATTTTATGCACAAATTGCTTATCTAAAAGATTTTCATCAAGACCTATTCCACTTTATTTGCAAACTCTACAATTAATGACTGAGATGGACATAGAACCCATGCATCAACACTACCAATTGGCAATTCTAGGGATATTGCTTCCTGACTACAGTTAGGACCCACTGGACAGTTATAGTGTAAATGTTAATCTTGGACACTTTATTCAGCTCATCCAATTTAGGGCATTTCTCAGCTTGGAGCGATGGATGACTAAACAGTTCTGTGGTTTGAAACATATCACCTGTTCAATGACCTTTATTTAAGTATAGAGAAAATCTAGTTTCATTCTATTCGAATTTGTTGCCTTGTGATTAAACACAGCATAATATAAAGCAACATTCTAAACCCTGCTGAAGCTAATTCAGGGTCACTAAGGATGGAACCTACATCAGCACCTTTGGAAACAAGACAGGAACCATTCCTATACAGCAAAATAGTCCATCCCACGACTCTTTCCCACATCCATACATTCACACTTAAATAAGGCAAATTGGAACCATTTATTGGTGAATAAATATATAGCATACTGTATTTTGAAAAGTAATCCATGAATGGAATTTTATATTGTGCAGTATCTTCCAGGGTAGTGCTGCTGCCTCGCAGTTAGGAGACCCGAGTTCGCTTCCCAGGTCCTCCCTGCATGGAGTTTGCATGTTCTCCCTGTGTCTGTGTGAGTTTCCTCCAGGTACTCCAGTTTCCTCCTACAGTCCAAAAACATGCAGGTTAGGTGCATTAATGATTCTAAATTGTCCCTAGTGTGTGCTTGGTGCGTGGGTGTGTGGGTGCGTGCCCTGTGGTGGGCTTGCGCCCTGCCTGGGGTTTGTTTCCTGTCTTGCACCCTGTGTTAGCTGGGGTTGGCTCCAGCAGACCCCCGTGACCCTGTAGTTGGGATGTGGTGGGTTGGATAATGGATGGATAGTATCTTCCAAACCATCATCTGTCACTGTGTGATTTACATCTCTCTATTATAAAAAAAAATCCTGGAGAGAAACACTAGGGCGTCGAGACGTGATACTTCTTTGAAGATCACGGAAGACACTTAAAAGAAACCGTGAGATGAAAGAGATTGGCCACGGAGCGTCTTGCGGGGACCTTAAACATGAGACGTTGTGCCAAGAGATTGACCCAGGACCGTCTCGCGATGACGTAGAACATGAGATTCTTGCAAGACATGCCCTACTTACAACCAATATCAAATAAGACCACGGGCAGCAAAACACTCAGTCGTGTAAAGGAGGCTTTGAGCACACACTGATCCTGGGCTCTCAGCACATATAAAGCGTATAAGGACAATACGTTATAAATGAAACATAGACGATTAAGCGAAGAAGAAAGCAGCGTGAAGAAATGAGACTCAAAAGCATTGGAGAGAAGAAAAAGAAAAAGAAGAATCTAGGTGCAAATTCAGAAAATAAGGAAAGTAATTATCAGCCTGGAACAAGTGGAACTGAAAAAAAAGCAGGTCCAATCAGGCTCAGAATTAAAAGACAGAGTAAAAGACAAAGTAGAACTTCATAAAGACGTTCAAAAATGTTGGCACTATATACACATGCAGAGCAGGTTAGTGATTATGAAAGCAGTGGAATTCGAAAGGTTAAAAAAAAAAAAAACGTTGGTGCGATACACATGTAGAGAAAGTTAAAGAATATGACTTTGTAGGAAAATTAGAAAGTATAAAAAAAGAAAGTAAAGTTTGCAGTAGCGCAAACAAACAGAAATTATTTCTCGAAAAAGGGAAAATAATCACCACAGACCAGGTGTCATTGAAAAAAAAGCAGGACAAAGCGAGGTCAGAAATAAAAGACAAAGAGTAGAAAAAAAAGTAAAATGTCATAAAGAGCTTAAAAAACAAGGGAGCCAAACACAAAAAATCGTAGGTGTGAAACACATGCAGAGCAAGATGCAGAATATGAAAGCAGAAAAAAATGACATTGTCAAAAAAAAGAAAGTAAAAATTGCATTAGCGCAAAGAAAGATAAATTATTACTCCGAGAAATAACGAAAAGGCAAATAGAGATCGAATATATGGGCATAGGTGATATATCAGAAGTATGTAAATATTGTATGGCTTTGAAGTTTAAGTCAGAGAATTTCAAAACGTGGTTTACCTCACATGCATTTATTGGTTACTTTGCAAAAAAATTATTAACTGCTGATGATGGAGATCGCTTTGTCTGTGCTGAAATTCCAAACAGAGAAACCTATCCTGAATTATGGTACAAAGTCATTAAACACATGTCTCACGGACCTCATTTAAAAGATTCAGCATATTGGGACAGGAAAGATTCCAAACATTGTTTTTACAGAAGTTCTGAAATAAAAGTGAAACTAATGAAATAGCAACAATTCAAAGAAAAAAAAAATCTTAAAAATGTGTATCTGGAAAACCAAACATGGGGGTTGGCGAGTGAAGCGAGCAGGGGACGAAGCCCCCTAGTATTATACAAGATTACAGTATATGTAAAGCTCATAATACAGAAAACAACATTCCAAATGATAATACATTTTGAAATACAAAAAAATCATAATGAGTCATGCATTCAAATACATTGACCTTCAGTCAGACAGGAAAATAATTAAAAAACATTCTTATTTAAAGTAATCTGCATATCAGAGACATAAAGCACCTAAAGCTTTCAGCACAAGTCAGATGGCAACACAAAACTTCAATTACTAAGGCTATAATTTAGATTAATTCAGATTAGTGCATGGCCAAAGCCTGAAAACAAGCAGCAGGTCAGCCAGCTTACAAGGCTGATTATTATATCTGCATGTGTGGGAGGGAGACTGTGAGTTAGCCTGTTAAAAGTATTGTGAAGGTCAAGCACAAAGCATTCATTTATAAGAGTGAACACAATATAAGATGACTGAAGAAAGTACAAGGAAGCGACCGGCACGCTTTGATTTATCATCCAGACTGGACTTGAACTGAAGGCGAAGGGTAATAAATCACATCTGTTCAAATGTGTATTTAGTTGAGGCTCATTGCCGCTCTTAAGCTTTAGCCACAAAGAAGGATCTGATATTAGAAGGCACATGAAAACAAAACCTCAAAATCAACTGGGCATTTTTTTCTCCAGCTTGTTTTAAAGAAAAAAAATAGTTTGCCACATCTGGTTCAAGTTGCTTTGTGGAGAGTCAAATATTTTAAGTTGAAAGCAAGAACTGAATTAAGTCTTGGAAAGCCTTGGGTGAGGTCATGCTGGCAGAATATGAAATGATGATTTTATTTAACATCATTAACACTGTAATGTATATTATGCCATTTGTTCTAACCTGCAAAAGGGTTAGGTTAGAAATTAATATTTATGCTTTTTTCACTTTTTGGAAGTCCTAGCAGAAGATGAATATTGGAAGAGATGTAACATTTGAGCCACTCCACCCCAAAAGCACTTTAAATGACAGTATGGAACCAGGATTGATACCATTAAAATATTTAATAACAAACTGAAGCATTACTTTTGGAGCAATCTTCACCAGACAGAACTGATTATATTAAGGCTCTTCTGTAATTTTTTTTCTGATAGGCTTGAAATGCATTAAAACAAGTATTTCAGAATGTCTGTGTAGTTGGTTTTATTTTAGATACATTAGCTCTGGTAACCCCAAAGTGCAAGTCACTGCAGCAAAGGAGGAGGAGGAAATATCAACGAAGTTTAACCTTATAGATTAAATTAGTAGAGTTTAACAGTTGGCATGAACAAAGCATTTAAACATTTTGAATAGAGTAAGTAGAGTAGTTACTGAGTTCTTCACCTAGGCCAGAACAGAGACAGGGCCGTGTACATTGCTGCCCCTTGGTGATGTCTCCTCCGTCCAGGGTGACCTGTACCACTTAAGTTTGGCGCTGTGTTCAGCTCCAACCTAAGATAACAGTGCAGATCAGGGTGAAAAAGACAATAAAAAAAATGTATTTAAATGAATCTGTAATACAAAAGGAAGATCCTAATAGTCAAGTGGTCATAGAAGAGAAAGAAACAATATATTGGAAAAAAAATCTATTCTGTCCAGGGGTTGTTTCTGTCTGTGCTCGTTACTTGCTAGGATAGACTCCAGTTGCCCCCTGCCATGGATAAACTGATTTACAGGACAACAGATCAATGAATACTGCAGTATAAAAAAGCAACTCTCACTTGCATGTCACCAATCCTTAAAACAAATAGAGAAATACTCTACAATTTCAATCACAAATTTGTTCAGTGTTTCAGATTTAGCTTGAGTTATTTCAACTTGAATATGTTGTATTCAGTATTTTCCTCTTTTACACGCTCAAAAGACAGTCCTTCCAGCAAACAAATCCTCGGTAGTCAATATAAGCAGTTGAAGTGGTTGAATGACTGCCTGTGCAAACAATGGTGTGGCTACACATCCCACATTCCACATTGTGAAATATGTATAAAACAAAAATGTGATGTCTGTCTCTTTGAGGAAGCAAAAAAAATAACAGAAAATGCTCCAACTTTCAAATCAGTTAACTAATTGTGTAAAATTTCAAACTTTTTAAAACAAGAAAGTACTTATTTTGCCACAACTAAAATACATAGGCAAACAAATTTACAAACACTTTTTTTGTCATTTAAATATTGTTTATGGTATTTGTGTTGTTTTTCATGATGATGACTGAGTTTTAAGCCAATTTAGCTGTTCTCTTGCAGTTGTGTGCTGAATTGGAGCCAACAATTTAGTGACCATCACAAAGAAATCCTTACAGGATTAGAAAATAAATGAATGAATGGATGAACAGATATCAGAATTTGCGCAATGAAATGAGATTTTCTGTTAACTTCATTGTCCTGCTGCATGGAGTCGCTACAATACAAAAAAAATAAAAGAATTTCCATAGGACTTATAGATGGTTGAAACTTGCCGCAACTTTATGCCAGTTTTCACGGCAAATTTATATTTTATAAATCTCAACGTTTGTTTAAGAAATAGCTTAGTGTAAGCAATTTTTTACATGAGGCCCATGGGGTGCAGCCTCAGCCAAATTCTAACCCAGATGGGTACAAATGAAAACTTTTGGGAGTATTTCTTCACATAAAGTGTAAAAAATGTAGAAACAGTTATGTAATTGTGAATATTCCTTTGAAGACTTTCAAATTTCACATACACTCAATGATATTGTACTAACAGAAAATAAACAGGAAATAATGAACTATGTCAGGTCAAACAGCCAATTCCTGTACTTAACACTTGTGTTCTTAAAGGCTGCAGTGCAGCTCCATTTTGAGACTCTACCTCTTGACAGAACGAACAGCTTTCAGTTAACCTTAATAAATAAACATCTGTGATCTGTGACTGGCAAAGTTGAAATCTCATGTAAACCGATCAATTATATTATGATGTGTGGGTCACAGACTTGTACAAGAGAAAAGGAGGTGAGTCCAGGTTTCCAAAAAAAACATAGCTTTATTGCTGTGAAGACAGGAACATTCACAAAGCATTTATTCAGACATGAGCTACCACTTAAACACACGCAGCATACAAGCAGTGACGATGACCCAAACTGCATTCGCTCCCTTCTCAGATCAAAAGAGCAGATAGCCTTCCTACACAAGATAGGAGCCAAAAAGTGAACGCAAGGCCAGGTCATTAGCTGGTTTGCAAAGTTACCCTCATCACCCATCAGGTGGCAGACACGTTACACACTGAGGCTGTAAACTTGCAGTTGCACCAGTGGCAGACAACCAATCCCTGCTTGCATTAACACGTTCTCATTATAT
>JANRMT010062854.1:84924453-84976810 GCA_026402145.1 Polypterus bichir lapradei
TACACAGTCCTGAAAAAGGGACGTTTCTTTTTTTGCTGAGTATATATATATATATATATGTATATATATATATATATATATATATATACAAATATGTATATACAGGTAGTCAACTTACAACCTATACCACTTACAACCATTTGACTTTCCACCGCTACTGTGTCATGTGGGAAAACAGCAGATTTCGCCAGGCCAGCTCTCTTTTTCCTACTGCTGTACTCAAGCTGCATTTCTAGTCGGCATCATTCAGCACGATCTCAATTTATTTCCTGCAATGGTTTTGCTACATTCAGTTACATTTAAAAAAATTTTTCAAAACCCTTGAACATGTCCACTAAGAGGAAAGTGGTTTTGTCTACTCCTGGACTTGCCAAGATGGCAAAAAAATCTCAACAAAATAATGAAGGTCATCAAGCAGCATGAGGGAGGAAAGAAAGTGAATGCTATCACATATGACTTTAGTTATCTCATTCAACAGTGTCAACAATTTTGAAGGCCAAAGGAAGGATTCATGAAGCTGTTAAAGGGTCGGCACCCAAGACAGCAATAATAATAACGAAGCAATGTACAGGACCCATCCACGAAATGGAGAATTTATTGTTTATTTGGATGGAAGATCAGATACAGAAGTGGACACCCTTGAGTCTTTTTACAGTGCACTCAAAGGCAGAAAGTTTATTTAAAACTTTGAAAGAACACACCACAGAAGACTACATTCAAAAATTTATAGCAAGTACCAGATGGTTCAAGAGATTCGAAAGAAGATTCAACCTTCATAGTGTTCGAGTCACTGGAGAAGCAATGAGTGCAGATAAGGATGGAGTTGAAAAGTTTCTTAAAAGTCTGGATTTGGAATAATAATAATGGAAGGAGGGTATCAACCAGAGCAGCTTTTTAACACGGATGAAACTGGATTATTTTACAAAAGGATGCCGGAATACACCTATATTCTCAAAGAAGCCAGGTGCATGCCTGGTTTTAAGACCACTTTCACCCAAGCTATAGCTGCAACAGATGCTGATCCAGAACTATATTTGCAAGAGTTTTGGAAACCGTGCAGTATTTTTAAATGTATCAAAAATATAGCTACCATGTGGGAGGCTATGACAAGAAATGCATTAATGGAATCTGAAAAAAGTGTGTTAAATATTATGTTAACGCTTTTGATGAATTTGACAGTGAATGTGAAATTGAAATAATTACAGAAAACATAGTAATACTGGTAAAGAAACTTTCTTTGGAGTGTGAAATGGAAAATGTTGAAGAGCTGCTAGATTAAGAATCTGGAGAACTTACGAAAGAAGAATTTAGCACTTTGGAAGAAGAAAGGATGCAAGAAGAGAAAAAAGAAGACAAGGAGATAGCAGAGAGGAAATGCACAACCAAGGGGTTATATGAAAGGTTTTTTTCAGCTAAACAAACTTCTCCACATTTTGAGGAAATGGACCCACATATCGAAAGATTTGCAAGGGTTGAACAAATGGTACAAGAATCTTGTCATCCATATTGTGAAATTTATGAGCAGAAAAACAAATCATTCAGACAAAGCTTAGTGAGTTCATGAAAAAAACTCTGACTACCTCGATTGGCGATATTGATTATCCCCAGTCAAGCACAAGCGGTCAATAAATTATTTTGTATCTATTTTCAACATACATTTTCTATTTTTGTATGTTTTGCAAATATTAAATCAATTGTAGTATGAGCAGTGTTCGATTTAATAACAATAAAACAATAAAAATATCTATAGATAAGATAAGATAAGAACTTTATTCATCCCGAGGGAAATTCTTATGTTATTGGCATGTTCAGTGCAACAAGAAAAATAAAAATAGTGCAATAAAGATTAAAAAAAAGTACTTGTGCAAATATACAAAAATATGACAGATTATTATTAAATACAAATTATTAGTGTAGGTTATGAACAGTGAATTAATACTTGTGCCTGAGTAAAATGAGCTAGCCGCTTGTGATGACAGGATGGGACTAACATACCGCCATAAAGGTTGAAGAAGATCGTCTAAAGAATGAAGAGGAGTTATAAAACCTTATTGCCACATGTAGGAAAGATCTCCTGTGGTGTTCAGTTCTGCATTTGGGGGCAATGAGTCTTTTGCCGTGTGTGCTCTGATGGTTCCTCATGGAGACGTGCATGGGGTGAGAGGGGTTGTCCATGATACTGAGGAGCTTTTTCAACATTCTCCTCTCAGACACCTTCGTCAGATCCTCTAGTTTGACGCCTAGGACAGAACCAGACTTTTTAATCAGCTTGTTCAGCCTGTTATGATCAGCTATCTTCACTGCACTGCCCCAGCTCACATCTACAAAAAACACCACACTCTCTACCACAGAGTGATAAAACATTGTCAGCATTTTCCTGCATACATTAAATGATTTAAGCCTCTTCATTAGGTACAGCCGGCTATTCCCTTTCTTGATCATAGTGTCTGTGCCTTTGGACCAGTCAAGTTTACTGTCAATGTGTACTCCCAGGTACCTATAGTCCTCAACTACTTTAACCTCCATTCCTCTGATAATGACAGGGGTGGGAGGAGGAGCCCGCTTCCTACAGTCCACCACCAGCTCCTTTGTCTTTGTGATGTTTAACTGTAAATGATTCTGCTCACACCACCCAACAAAGCTTTCCACCACACCCCTATATTCCTCCTCCTGACCATCCCTAATACAGGCCACAATGGCAGAGTCATCAGAGAATTTCTGCAGGTGACATAAATGAGACCTGTACCTGAAGTCAGACGTGTAGATGGTGAAGGGGAAAAGTGATAAGATATTTCCCTGCGGCGCCCCTGTATTGCTCATGATGCTTTCAGAGCGGCAGCTCTTCAGTTGGACATGCTGTGGTCGATTATTTAGATAGTCCATAATCCAGGCTACCAGTGGGGTGTCTACCTGCATTTCTATGAGCTTATTCCCAAGCAATGATGGTCTGAATGTGTTAAAAGCACTGGAGAAGTCAAAAAACACGACCCTCACAGTGTTCCCAACAATATCCAAATGAGAATGAGCCTGGTTCAGTAGGTAGATGATGGCATCCTCTACGCCAATACGGGACCGGTAAGCGAACTGTAGGGGTTCCAGCCAGGGCTCCACTAGTAGGCGCAGATGTTTCAGTAGGAGTCTCTCCAGTGTTTTCATGATGTGTGAAGTCAGAACCACTGCTCTGTAGTCGTTGGGGGTCAATGGATGGATCTCTTTAGGGACATAGGGATACCAAACATGATGTCTTCCAGAGCGACATGACTCTCTGCAGTTTCAAATTCATGTTATAGATCAACTATAGCACTCCACACAGCTGGGCAGCACAGCACCTGAGGGCCCTGGGACTGATGCCGTCGGGACCGGCAGCTTTGCTGGGATGGAGTCTATACAGTTCCCTTCAGATGTAATTTGCTGAGAGGGACAGAGAGAGACAAGCTGTGGGGTCGGGAGAGGGAGGAAGAGAAGGAAAAAGGTCAGAAAAACCCGGGCGGGCGCCCCCCGCGCCCCCCCGGGGGGTGTTAATTGTTGGCGAAGGGGAGTCAAACCTATTGAAGTGCAAGTTTAAGTCATTTGCACATTCAACGTCCCCATCCATCCCAACACTTCTCTTTTGTTTCAGGCCAGTAATGGCCCTCATTCCATTCCACACCTCCCTGGAGTTGTTTACTTGGACTTTGCTTTCCAGCTTCCTCCTGTAGCAGTCTTTCCCCTCTGCAATCTTAAATTTCAGCTCTCTCCGTATCAATCCTAACTCCTCTTTGTCACCATTTCTGAAAGCTGTCTTCTTCTTGTTGAGTGTTGCTTTAATGTTTTTGGTTACTCAGGGTTTATTGTTGGGGAAGCAACAAACAGTTTTTTAGCACTGTAATAATAAAGATATGTTAACAATGTCTAAAGAAAATTAAAACATTTGTAACAATAACAAAAATGTTGAATAAGAATAATAATTTTTTACATTTATATAGCGCTTTTCTCACTACTTAAAGCACTCTTCTGAACTCTTCTCAGAAAGGACACGGGACGTGAGCCAGTGATCTCCTGACTACCAGGCAGCCGAGCTAGCTCTTCGCAACCTGACCATTTGAATGTGCTTAACCATCTTACGTCCAGTTCATCTTACAACCAGTCTGTCAGAGCTGAACATGGTCATAAGTTGATGACTATATTGCCCAACATAGACTTCTGCTAAACCAATGTGTCTCTTTAAAGTACAGTTATAAACTTTGTTCTGTGGTATGAAAGACAGAAGTCTTGGGGTAACATAGTTATATGAACAAATCATAGCACCAGAGAGTGGCAACGTGTTGCATGTTGATTCGCACAGGCAAATAAGAATTTCACTGTACTTTGCACACATGACGGTAATGCCTTAATTTATATATAAATGATGTATTTTATGTTATAGCTATAAACTTGTCACAGTTCTCTGAGCATGTGCTTATTGAGGAATACTTCAAACAAATGAATTTAATTAAATTCAACTGAATTCACATATGTGTTCATGAGTGTAAGTGAAAGTCACCAAGGTAAAATATTATTGTGACCAACATGCAGACCCCAAGATAATTTGCAGATTTTACATGACTTCATATTATACTCTATCTTATAACTAGTGTTATATCATTTTTTTTCTGAGTACTTTGTTATATACTACTTATTATAATGAACTCCATGTTTGGTCTAATGTTTCCACAACCTTGTTTAATTTATCAATTTATCTATTACAATTTTGGATCTAGACAACTCATTTTCTAATAAAGCATAAACCCAGATTGTATTGGCAAGCTTGACAATAACACAGAACATCTTGTTTATCTCTGGGTGACCTGATGTCCTAGTCAGGATATGTGCCTTTAAGGATATTCTATTGATTGAACTCAATATGGCTACAATCAATAATGCTTTGCCATCTTGGAGTGATGGAAAGATGCTTACTCTGCAGTATTTCTGTCAGTCACAGCACATCTTTCTGTTTATACTGGGGAGATCATTTGAGAGGTTGTGATATGAATAGCGAAAGTGCAAGATGATGAGACAGAAACAGGGTTTATAATTATTTGATGATGTATTTCTTGTTGTGTAAATATATTAGAAAAAACTAACACTCTGAAAGTGCAAAATGTAGAAATACAAGAAAAGAATATGACATAGTCTAATACATTTGGCATAAATGTATTAGAATATGACCTTTGCTGGATTTGTTATTTTCTGATTGGCTGGGTTCTACTCTGCATAAGAGTAACATGCTGTGTAGATCTTAATTCAGGCTCTAATCATCATATAATACATGTTAATGCCTCTCCAGTTAATTTAACCTAAATGAGAATTATGCTACCTAATGATTATTTTTAAAGAATAGCTAATGTGAAGCAAGCTGAATTGACTTCAGTATTAGAGCACTCAATTAGCCGAACGTAAGTGTACAGTATAATCTCAGAAGATATAAATCTCCAAATTATAACTAAGCAATTAAATCTTCACTAGCTTTGTTTGATATTTATCATGTTTTTAAAAATATTGCACTCATCTTACATCAGCCCAGCTCAGTAAGAAGTGCAGATTTAATTATATTGGAAATTTGAAAATAGAAACAATTCAGAAATAATCAGATGCATTGATTTTCAAAATGTCGATTAACTGAGCTCTTCTGGCCTTAAATGATTAGCAATAATACTCCTGTAACTAAGACAGGCATCAATTATAGAATTTGCATGTCCAAGCTCAGACCATTTGATTCATCAAGTCTGAAATGGGTAGCTGATGCTTCTGTCTGGGATGAGGTCAGAAGAGCTTTCTCCTATATCTTAGTAAAACATAATGACATGAGATCTTAAAATAGTCCTTTTTAGTCCTTAGTAGTGAAGGCTGCGACCAAAAGGAAGTTGGTGCCTGTCACTGTAACACCATTAGCTGCAGCTGATAAGCTGATAGAAGCCTTTTAACCGATATTTGCAGAAAGGTCTCTAGGTTTGACTGCGCTGTACTGGCAAGCCAAGAAGGTGGCATCTCCAGCAGTGGCTTAAGCCAGTGGTTCTCAACCTGTGGGGCGGGCCCCCCTGTGGGGGCACGAAGTAACAAAAAGGCGGGTGTGAAGATGTGAAAAAGAGAAAACAAGAATCAAAAATATGAAAAAAAATCTGTTGAAACCAAAACAAATTAACTTAAACTACATTCTGATACTAGAACAATAAATATAGAGTTAAATAAATGTCGATAAAAGTTAAGTAGGTATAATAAAATATGCATCTACATTTCAAAAAAATGTTAATTAAAACTGTTATGAAAACTCGGGTCGCAAATACTTAAAGTTTGAGAAACGCTGGCTTAAGCAAAGCTGAGAGGAATGTGAAGAAGTAATAAAGAAGTATATCAGTTTTGGTGGCCTCAATCCATTTGGTGACCAATGATGGGCATTGTCCAGATAGCTCTTTTCAATGCTGTAGTAAAATGTTGTCCATTAGGTGCGCTTTAGGAAGTTTTAATCCAGGTGGATAAGCAGACCCCCGTAACCCTGTAGTTAGGATATAGCGGGTTGGATAATGGATGGATGGATAAGCACTCCTCAGAGAAGGGAGTGGTGGTTTCACTGACTAACGTCACATTGATTATCAAAAAAACTGCAGTAACAAGAGGGGTAGAGAAGACATTGCCAGAAATATTGGAAGCCCTGGCTATTGTGGATGTGTCTTGATTAACAAGCTTCCTCAGTTTTGTGCAAAAGTTGAACTGAGTGCCTCAAGACTGACAGAATGAGTTGGTGGTCCCATTTTTTTTTTAAAAAGGATAACAAGAATATGTGTTTTAGCTACTGAGGAATCACATTTCTCAGCCATCCTGTGAAATTTTGGCTGAGAAATGTGATTCCTCAGTAGCTGAAACACATTACATGTAAGGCTGGCTGTTGAAACAAAAAAAAAACATTAAAAAGGTAAACCACAGATGCAGGATGGACATTTTGGATTTCATCCTGATCATGAAAATAGTGGGACAATTTGCACAGATACTGCAGAGGTCATCATTAATCAAATGAGTTAATCATATCTACGTATCTTATGAAACAAAAGATACTGTCTGTGTACACTGTGATATCTTGTAAACGGTGGCTATTCAGATTTGTGTTCTGCGACTATTGCAGCAATTTATTCAGTCTACGGATTTGGGGAACAAACGTTGTATTTACATATTTGATGTTAAGTCCAGTCAGTTTAGTTTGGTGAAAAGGTTTTATGAAAGATGCATCTTGTCTTTTTTAATGATTTTTCCAAGGTGTGTGGGGTAGCTAGAGTGCTGCATCTCTGTTGTATGGAGAAGATATTATCCACTTGGTCTCATCAGACTTTGATCTCAAGCATTGCTGCATTTCTCAGCTGAGTGTGATGCACTCAGGATAAAAATTAAGCTCTTTCAAATCTAAATTCTAGCTGTAATACAGATCCAGGAAAAAAATCCTGTACTATACTGAACACACCTTTAGAAAAACTGATACTGGTTTGGGAATGCAATATTTGAATGAAATTTTGAAACTATGAATCTGTGGATTAAATTTGTAAATTATCCACAATTTTTTCAACATGGCCAGTCAAAAATGCACTCAGGACATGATCAGCTTGGTTGAGATGCTTTCCAGCAACTGTTCTCTGGGGTTACATATTTTGGGGCTGTCCTCTTTTTAAACTTTACATCAGAACTTCTTAAATTCTGCCCTGGTGGCCTCCAGTGGCAGTTCCAACCATTTTCATATTCTGCAAGTTACTTCAGCTCAAATTGATTTTACTGTTTAATTAGCTCCACTTGTTTGCTCCCTAGTAAAAACCAACTTAACCAGAACACTTCGAAAAGTGCAATTCAGTGTTTGATGGTGATGATAATAATTAAAATCTTAAAAACAAGATAAAAGATTAAATGAGGACAGGAGTCCATTTAAAAGCAAACAGTTGGTAGGGGCAAATACCTGTAGGCACAGTTGGGCCCCCGTTCTGAACTGAAGATCTGTTGCCTATTAGTAATAATTTGCTTAAATATCAGACAGCCCACGGATCACAATAAGCCTTCATTCTCTAACAGCTCTGTCTTGGATCAACCGATGGTCACATTATTACTTAAGAAACAATTATTTCTAATAATTTAACACTACGGTGCCACGGTGGCACAGTGGTAGCGCTGCTGCCTCGCAGTTAGGAGACCTGGGTTTGCTTCCCGGGTCCTCCCTGCGTGGAGTTTGCATGTTCTCCCCGTGTCTGTGTGGGTTTCCTCCGGCCACTCCGGTTTCCTCCCAAAGACATGCTGGTTAGGTGGATTGGCGATTCTAAATTGGCCCTAGTGTGTGCTTGATGTGTTTGTGTGTGTCCTGTGGTGGGTTGGCACCCTGCCCAGGATTGGTTCCTGCCCTGTGTTGACTGGGATTGGCTCCAGCAGACCCCCGTGATCCTGTGTTTGGATTCAGCGGGTTGGAAAATGGATGGATGGAACTTAACACTACATTGCTAGCATGCCATGTTTGCTTGCTCTAAATCACACACTTTGCATTACACAATGGGAAAATAATTTATCAAAAAACTACAGAAAATTACATTAAATCAAGGATTTAATTTTCTTTTTTTTTGTATATCTGACAGACATTTATCAATTTGTCCCCATATAAAAAATAGTAAACTATTATTAACCCATTTGCTCTTTGGTATTCTTGGGTAGCTTAACTAACTGGATTTTTAAAAAAGCACCAGTTTGCTTTACCCTTTTATTATATGGGTATTGATGGGTATCGAAACATTACAGGCAATAAAAAAAAAACTGTCCTCCTCCAAAGGGTTAGTTCAATTTCTAGAACATTTGTAATACTGAGGCACTGGCAGTTTAAGTGATTAGTTCATAGTTACACAGTGAAGTAGTGGCGTTGTTGAAGTCATTAACTTTTAGGTGGATGGCCCAATGTCTCATCCTTGAGGCAGCATTGACTACCTAAAAATGATGTCATATTTTCTGTAAAGTAGTGCACATCATATGTTAAAATGTATAATTGAATTGGCTGACTGAACAAGCAGTCTTTTAATAGATAATTTACATCGCCCATCTGCCTTTTTGAATGTTTGAAATGAAATCTAGCAGACATAATTGTCTAGTTAATCTGAATGTAGATGTTACTACTGAAAGGATTGGCATATGTGGCTCAGTTGGCAGTACAGCTGTGTCACACCTCCATAGCCCTGTGGTTAAGTTTCTCCGTGCATTTGAGTGGACTTTTTCTGGGAAGTTAATTTTTCATGCCACATTTCGAAGATACTTAGGGTTAGGGTTAATTGATGAATGTAAATCTAAACTATTTAAGGGAGTGTGCCCTGCAAATGACTGGCATGCTTTTTGGATTAGATTGAATTAAAATATAGTTTATTTGTCCCCAAGATGGAATTAACACTTTACAAAAGCTCAAGAGAAGAAACGAATACATATACAAACTTCTGGCTTGGATAATTAAGAGCTGCTGTCAATGTTGTGGAAAATACTTTCCTCTGTTTTCAAAGAAGTTAGTCAAAGAGCCCAGATAAGAATGCAGAGTGTTTCTTTATCTGCACAAAGATATGCACAAATGTCTCGGTCCATGGCTTGAACAATCAATAATACAATTCACTCACTTTTCTGCTTTTCTACTACCATTACCTCATCTAATACATCACATCAACTGAATCTTAATATGCAAAACTTTATTATTTCATCCAACCAACTAGTGCCACCAGTATTGTCTAACTCCTTTCAACTCTCCCATTTACCTGAATGTTGCCTCATTAATAGGGGTGTTTTGTGGACTCTTCTATCGATCTTTTCACCGCTTCATAGGAGGGGTGTTTGGGCTTTTCCATCAGTTTTTCCTTGCTTTCTAGAAGGGTGTTTGTTTTTCATTTACCTCATCCTAACCTTGGAAAATCAAGCTGCTGGTTTATTTAAGATGAGGCAGACCTCACATGCTCAAGCTTAAAGCCATGTTTAGTTAATCCTTTAGTTATCTTCAGTCCTCCAGTTAATTGTTATAACTTAATTTAATACTGTAATAAATAAATAATAAATTGTAAAAGACTATATATTAACTTAAAATTCCATATTAATTACAGGCCTGTATGAAGCAGTAAGATGGTGAGGCTTGCCCAGTAAACAACAGGTTCAGATTGCTTAGCCTGCAGAAGGAACACACTGTTTAGAAGTCTGTTCCATCTAAAGATGAAGACACCAGTTCAAAGTTTGAGTTTAAAGATAAGCAACAACAAGATGATGCAGCCTCCTCCTAGTTGGTAACATGGACACATTCAGGATACATTTCAAAGTCTGGATCACACATTTCAGGTTTAATTGTAAGGTGCTTGCATTTTTAGTATTTGGTTTGGGGTTGCTTCCTGTCTTATGTTGTATTCTACTGGGATAAGTCTTACCCTATAAACCCTACAGGATTAATATGGTTTGAAAATGAATGCACAGTATTACTACAGGAAGGCGCACACAAACTTCTTTTTTAACATTTGCTAATAATATGTGATTAAAAATAAATCATTTGTCGATTAAAATGAATATTCAGCTGTACTAAAAGCTTTTGACATTCTGCTCTCAATCTCTCAGTGTAAGAAGTGATTGTCTTTTTCACCACATTCACGTAACAATTTTGAACCTGACACCTTTAGTTTGAAAGCTCAGTCAATGCAACCTCAATACGTGAGATAGTTAGAGATGCTAGTTTTAGAACAAATTACTATGTAGTTGATTTTTTAATTCAATAGTTGAACCCTACATACTGGTCACATAATTACTATTATGTGTACCGTGTAACCATAATGTTAAGTGCAATGAGTATTTCTCGTCAGTATTATTAAATTAAGAAATGGAAATTATTAAACATATACCATAAGCTGCTCTGAGGCTACCTAGTGTTTAAATGAAAAATGATAATTTTTCTAAATGAAATGCAAAAAATGAATCATGTGAAAAGCAGCAGACTAATAACACCACTTTTCATCCCAAACGATAACATCTAACTGTAATAGGCTCCTTTACAGATTAAAGTTCTTTTCTGGAGATAATCTTGCTTTGAGCTTATTCCTCCTCTAGGGCTCCCAAGAGGTGAAATGCAAGATAGAAAAATAGTTCAAGGAACACTCATATAAATTTTCCAGGTAATTGCAGTGAATGCTAATAAAATTTATAATATTCATATTTTATAGAATTTCTTTTTATTCCATTTTTCTACCTAGTTTAGTCACTGGCACTGCTTGACACTTAGCTGTATAAAAAGGTTTAGAAAATGGATGCAATGATGGATGTGCCAATATCTTTTACACATTTTTTTGTGCTGGCGGATTATATGATCATTTATTACAATAGGCAATCCATCACCTGTTTTTTGTTTTCATGACAGCCTTCAAGACGATAGTGGTTTTAAAAATCAATATGTTCAAATGTTTACAGAATCTATGTTAATGATCTGACAAAGAAGTCCATCCATCCATTTACTTAAATTCCATGGAATTGCAACGGATCAAAGTAGTGTCAGGTCCAAGACAGAAATTAACCCAATAATTTAGGGTTAATCCCAGTCCATCCCAGTCCAGAGTACCCTCAAGCACATTGGGCCAGTTTAGAATAACCAAACAACCTTACCTGCATATCTTTTGGATGAAGAAAGTAACCATACAAAAATGTGTTCAGACCCTGGGAGAAACGTGCAAACTCCACACAGACAGTGACCAGGCCAGGACTCATATAGCATATTTCCATACAAATGGTGTAGCTCAAAGTGCTTTACAAGAAGAAGAAAGAAACATTTATATGAAATAAAAATAAGATTAGCCAATACTAAGTAACAAAGCATAAAGTAAGGTCAGATGGCTGGGAGGACAGTAAAAATTAAAAAAAAACTCCAAACGGGCCAGAGGAAAAAAATTAAATTTGCAGGGGTTCCTATGTCAAGAGACCACCCAGTCCCCACTGGGCATTCTACCTAACATAAATGATCTCAATCAGTCCTTAAGGCTTTCAGGCTTCACGTGAAAGAATTTGATGATGATGGTCATGTGGACATCTGTGGTACTGCCTTCAATCATCAGTGTAGGGATTGGATGATACCTTGAACCGGAAAAAGAACAGCAGAGAATAGTGGGGATTAGTACAGATTGCTGAGCCTTGATGACAATGATAATTCAATGCACATGTAGTTTAACAGGGCTATACTGAAATGTAGCTATGAGAAAGCCATTTATAAATAGTAGGTTTTCAGCAGTTTTTTTAAAATGCTTTAACATATTAGCCTTGTGAATTTCTATCAGTAAGCTATTCCAGATTTTAGGTGCATAACAGCAGAAGGCCGCCTCACCACTTCTTTTAAGTTTAGCTCTTGGATTTATAGGCAGACACTCACTCGAAGATCTAAAGTTACGTTTTGGACTGTATGGCGACAGGCATTCCAAAATATTACACAGAACGAGATTATTTAAGGCTTTGTAAACCAGTAGCAGTATTTTAAAGTCAGTTCTGAATGGCAAGGGTAACCAATGTAATGACATCCAAACTGGAGAAATGTGCTTGGATTTTCTTTTCCTAGTTAAGATTCTAGCAGCTACATTCTGCACTAGTTGCAATCGATTGATGTCTTTTTTAGGTAGTCCTGAGAGGAGTGCATTACAGTAATCACGTCGGCTAAAAACAAAAACGTGAACTAACTTTTCAGTGTCTTGCAAAGTTATAAGGGATCTAACTTTTGCTATATTCCTTAAGTGAAAAAATGCTGTCCTAGTAATGTGATTAATATATGATTTAAAATTTAGGTCAGAATCAATAAATACCCCTAAATTCTGTACCTCCATCTTGACTTTTAAGCCTAACGGAACATGTTTATTTCTAATACCCTCACTATATTCATTTTCTCATCAAAGTAAGACTATGATGAGTGCACAGTTTGGGCTATGTGAAGATGATTTAATGAGAAATCAGATTTGCGTTTTCAACAAATATATATGGAGAGAGAGAGAACATTTGAAGAGAATTGCTTAACAGCTATCTTTTAAACTGAATTTCATAGTTTGAGGCTCTAGCCAAGCCTTTCATTTCAGCAAATTTAGTAAATTACATGAAGGGTCATGCCTCCCCTGAATAAACTGATTCACAGTATGCCTGTGCTATGAGAACATAGTGCACAGACTTAAATAACAACTTCACTTGAACGATGTAAACAGAACAATGAGCTGTAGGATATTATTTTTATTCATTTATTTATTTAGTAGATTGAATGTATTTTGACATTTTAGTAATTTAACTATTTTGATGAGTAACAGAATAAAGGAATGGAAGCCGTACTCACAGAAATTGCCTTCACAATTTTTAATTACAAATTTCAAAAGATGACCTTGTGATTCCACCTCCTTCTGCTTTACATGACAATGCTTTCTATTTTAAAAAATGACTTCCATTTCATGTGGGACAGCAGTTTGCAGAGGTGACTCTCTCAATTCCAGGTTGGGATCCTGTATGCATGGAGCTTTGATGTTTTTGCTCTGCCCCTGTGGGTCCTGGTCTAGTGCTATTTGCTTACTGCACAGCATAATACTTGTCTTTTCATAAATATGATCATTTATAATTCATTTTGAATGTGTTACATCTATCCTAATCAGTACTATGGCATTTACTGGACACGTGAGCTATGATAAGCTGTAATCATGTAAGGCTATTTTTGTTTCTTAAGGTTTAAAATTAAAGAGACAACTGCTTATCTGAATAGAAAGATAAATGCATTTTTAGTTGCAGACATACGATGCTATCCACTTATGTGGAACTCTGTCAAAAAATAGTATCTGCATTAAGTACTTCAAGATCTGAGAGGTTATATGAGAAGGGGCAGGATTGTTATAAAATTTGTTCTTGTTCAGCCTTGCCACATTTAAAGCAGCTGCATAGAGTACAAATTTTATCAAAATGAAATCTGCCTTCAATTAGTCATCTTATTCATAAGTGGGATTCCATCCACCTTAGCAGAGAGTCTCTGTTAAAGTCACGTAAGGATTGACTTCACCGCACTTGTTGCTGTCTGGGACTGCCACATGAGATCTGGCTCATCATGAACTCATACAGACTCGCCATCCATGTTAAGGCAGCTGCTTAGTACATGCTATTATAGCTCTCTGGCTCCCCTGGAGCTCAAAACAGAGTTTAGGCCTGTCCGTGAGGAACTGTCAGCATTTAACGTTCAAGTCACACCTAAAATCTGCACCTTCTTTCTCTTGATTTTTACATCAGCTATTCCTGTGTATTTTCAGTGCCTACTGTTCTGTGAAGGCTGCTATATAATGACTAAGATATTGACTGATTAGTTACTGACTGATACGGAACAAGCTGCTTTCCTTATGAACATCAACTAATGAAAACTCCATCAGTACATTCAGGCATTTTTGAAATGCTCCTATTTTGGGGGCTAGACTTTTTTCATTTAATATTGTTGGCACTACCCTTAGTTAAGGCTACATCACACACTTAACCGCAGACATTACTGAGAAATTCTGGGACCCTTAGTAGAGATTACACTGGACAATGATGATGTCTGAACACTTTTGAGTAGATTTTATGGATTTTGGCCAGCAGATCACAAAATTCACCTGTAAATATTTCTATCATGTACTGTTTTACTGTTTGTGATTTCCTTTCATATTATAAGTATACACATACAGCACAAAAACTACAACTGGAACATCTGTGGTGAATTAAAAGTGGTGGCCCTGCTACTACAGTATGAAAACATCTCAGATATTAGAGGCACTGTTGTATCATCTGCAAATGGGCCAGCCATGCTAAAGAGTCTCATCTCTCTATTATAAAAAGAAATCCTGGAAAGCAAAAGCAAGGCAACGATACGTAATCTTCTCGGAAGTTCTTGGTAGACATTTAAAAGACCCGCGAGACAAAAGAGACTTGCCACAGAATGTCTCGTGGGGACCGTAAACATGAGACTTGGTGCCAAGATTTTGTCCCAGGGCCATCTCGCGGGGACGTGGAACATGAGATTCTTGAAAGACACTTTCAAAAAATATCATATAAGAGCACACCCATCAAAAAACAGTCAGCCGCAGTAAAAGCACATAGTGCACACAGATCATGTGCTCTCAGCACATATAAAGGGTATAAGGACAATACAGAGAATAGAGACCCAAAGGCATTGGAGAGAAAAAAAGGCAGATAAGACATTATGAAAGCAGTGGAATTCAAAAGGCTCAAACAAACGATGGAGCGATACACATGCAGAGAAAGGTACAGAATATAAAAGCAGTAAAATTAGAAAGTATTGCAGCGTCCCAGGCCTTTTTGGTTTTACGTGGCTGTTCGGTCCGATTGAGGGAGGGCGGAGTACAGCACGGAAGAGTGATAGCGGGGTATTGATTGATGCGGTAAGGGGGGGTGAGACGCGGGGAAGGAGGGATTGGAGGGGGTGCTAGAAAGTTGTGTTTGGGGTTTGTTTCAAGTAAAACTTTTGTGACACTTTATCATGTCAGTCACTACAGTATCAAAAAAAAAGATAGTAAAGATCACATTACCGAAAAACAAAAGGTGATTAATCATCAGAACCAGGTGTAATTGAAAAAAGAGCAGGACAAATTGAGGTCAGAAATAAAAGGCAAAGAGTAGACAACAAAGTCATTTCGCATTTGCATCATTCAATGCACAAAACATGGATTTACACAATAATAAACCATACACTATGAGAATCTGTGGTCCCTGAACAGTTAAAGCAATGACAAGTTGAATTTCAAAGAATACACAATTTGGTCAGGTGTATATTTATGATCATGGAAAAGCAATGCAAATTTTAACAGGCAAAAAGAAAGGTAATGTATATATTCCGAGAATATCATTACACATCAAAGGAGATCGTGATATGCCATTCGTATTAATATGTTTACAGTTTACCGTGAGAAAAGCTTTTGCTATGACAATCAATAAATCATAGGGACAAACATTAGAAAAAGTTGGATTATTTATTAGAGAAACAGAAACAACTCATGGGCAGTTATACGTTGCGTTGTCACAATGTGTCTCCAAAAAATATTGTTTTTAATAAAGTTTTTAAGTAAAAGTGGAAATAATGCAATTGAAACAATTCCAAAGAAAAAAAAATTAAAATTGTATATCCGATTAACCAAACACAGGGGTTGGTGAGCGAAGCGAGCAGGGGGCAAAGCCCCCTAGTTTCATTAAAAAGAATCAGCTACCTGGTAAACATTTTGTTCCAGGGCAAAAAATGTGGTGCATAAGCCACTTGTCAACCCATATAAAACATGGACTGGTGAAAAATGTAGTAAAAGAGATGAATAAGGAAGATGAAGCAGTTTAATATTTGAGACAGATGTGTCCAAGAATAACAGTTGCACTTTGAGCTACATTTTTTGTATGAAAATGTGCTATATAAATAAATGTTGTTGTTGTTGTTGTTACAAAGATTAAGAGAGGCATTGTTGTTTGTCCACATATTAGACACATGATAAATAATAAGTGGTCAAAGATCTGCTGGTGGAGCCAGAGGAAGGCATTCAAGGGTGTTATTAAGAATTTTCTTGGCAACAACAGATCACCAATCTATGCTCAGCTAGTTGACAACTACATACTTCAAGCATACAAAACCGTGAAGGACAACGTATCGTGAAAGTTTCATTTTCTGCTTTCACAATTGGACTTCTTCCCTGCTATTCTTGACACTGCAATGGTGTAAAAGTGGCATCATGGCAGATGGAATCCATCAATACTGTTTGAGCATTTGTTTGACACTGAAACAAAAGTCAATAGGAAATCATTTCTTCCCGGTTTGAACTATCTGTCAGTATCATTATGCCATTAACCACACTACATTCAATACAAGTTAATTTACTGTTTCTCCAAACTCCTACGTGATACTCAATTTGAAGTTATATTTCTGTTCAGCTTGAAGTTGACTACAGTAGTCAGCAAAAAGTTTCCAGGAAGCAAACCTTTTGAAAACACGTTATTGTCCAGTGTTATCACTCACTGAATATTTTATGTTAGAATTTTCCATCCTCCTAACTCCAAATCCTCCACTCACTACTATGTTAGTCTGGAGAGAACTACCATGGGCTTTTGAACTGAGAAAACCGACACGGTCAACTGCCTGCACATCCTCAATGTCTTTCTGCAGTAACATCAGAATTGTTATTATTGGTTACCTCACTTATAACCAACACTAATGATGGCAAACCCTGAGGAATGCCATCATTTTAATTACCCCTTTTACTGAAATGGGCAAATCATCACACTTGTGTATGTAATCCAGAATTGTACTCAGTTTCTTTTGCGATGCATAAATGAGAAAGGACACAATTTTGTACTAAAATCTTACACAAGACTAGTGATGATCAGTAGACAATTAAATAATCATTGACTCTAATGAAAGACATTTTTTGCACACTTTTATTATAAACCCTAAGCCTTATTCATATTGTAATATTCTGATATACTGGTTGCTTTTGTTTCACAGATATCTGAAGAAATGACTTAAGCCACCTCTTAAGTTAAGCAGCATCTGTGAACTGGCCAGCATGAGAGTGTGCGCAGTGGTAAAGTGGCTCTCAATCCATCCAGTGGCAGTTCCTGCCTTGTACCTAATGCTGCCAGGGTAGACCCTCAATTAGAGGTGGGTGTTATCAATGGTGTTTTATTCCACCTACCATCTACAGGTGGCAGAGTGATGTTCTGTCAGCACTATACTGCTACATGGGAGTTTGCGCCAGGGGCTTTCTGATGTTACAAAGCCGTAAGGACTGTTCAGATACAAACGTTTCATTTTAATTCCAGCTAATCATGGGCACCAAGTCCACCTGGCACCGTTACAAATGTAGCACAGGTTTTGTATTATTGTTATCGACAGTAATACAAAAGTAAGCAGAAACAATAGAACTACTGGAAAAAATAAAAAGACCTGTTCGAAATGAAGACCTCTGAATAAAAAATGACTGTTTAAAAAAACATTTCAGTGTAGCACAGTATTAATGGCAGCTAAATTAACATTCAGAGATATCTCTTAAAAACATTTTAAGCTATCTCTAAGTAACATTGCATTAATTTAGAGATATCAGAAGTGCATTTAAATTTTCTCCTCTTCATTTTGAGGTAGTTCTAAATGATAATTTCACTTGCAATTAGATGAGATATCAATCCAGTCCAATACTAAGATGGAACTTAATTACTTGAAAGGATTAACTTTGCTTTTTCTGAATTAAAATGCCCACACTGTAAATGTTTACATGCAGTGCGGAATGGTAAAATGCCAGCTTAATTTTAATAACACTTTCCTCAAGAAGTACTTAATGTTTTCAATGTGGAAGTATTTTTTTCTATTAGAAATGTCTCAAACATAAGTCGAATAGAAAGGATATGAAGAGATGTGCAGGACTAAATACAGTGTAAAGAATAGTGTGATCATTAAATTTAGGCCACTTAATAGAATTCAGACTTTTGAATCTTATCAGCTAAATGACAAAAAAACTGATACAAAAGCTCCCATTCTTAGCTGATTCAGGCTGCTTTCTTTTCTCCTGAGGGTTATCGAAATTGGCTGTTTCAGCAGATAGCCCTGCAACCTCCCAATTCAGTGCCCAGGTTTTGAACCTCGGCCACGTCAGTATCTGTTTGAGGTCTAGCTTTCTTTCTGCACTCTTAGAAGTAGTTGTTCAGAGTGATGCCACAGGGGAACCATGTTTGAAGGTTCCAGAAAGAATGTTTAGATCCATAGCAGAGTCCATGAATAATCATGAAAAGATTTTTGATTTGATTTGATACTTTATTAATCTCCAAGGGTAAATTGTCTTTTTGCATGACCTTTATGGGTCAGAGCACAGGGTCAGCCATTGTACAGCACCACTGGAGCAATTTTCAGGTTTTTCAGGTACATGGGCCTTGCTCAACGGCCCAAGTAGGAGAATTCCTTCTAGCATTAATGGAATTTGAACCAACAACCTTCCAGATAACAGCACAGATCCTTCACCTCAGAGCCACCACTATAATAATAGATTTGTGAAACTCAAATGAACTCATGGTTTTAAAAGGAGAATAGCATATAAAAGACTAGGTTTAGTTGATCTGTTAGTATCCTGCACTACACAACGAATATTTCTGTTTTTTCTGCATTATTATTATTATTTATTTTTCGTCTGACTCTTTTATCCAAGGCGACTTACAACATTTGATCAATATAATTGTTTACACATATTTTGTTTGCTGTTGTTTTTTCAGCTGTAGCAGAGGCAGTTGGACTGACTTGATTATGGTCACACAGTGTTAGTAGTAGGATTTGAACCTACAGTGTTAGTGTTAGGGTTTGAAAACCAAAACACAAGCCTAACATGTCAAGAAGCATCCTACTGCAGAGCCGCACAGCAGGTCTACAACAGCAGTTCAACGTTGGAAGTGACGTCACCGCACATCTATACTACATACTAACAACTCTTAACTCCTAACCTTAATTTACCCGTAATTTTAACTGCAGAAGTGGGTAGAGTAGCCAAAAACTGTACTCAAGTAAGAGTAGCGTTACTTCAAAATAATATTACTCAAGTATAAGTAAACAGTAGTCATCCAAAAAATGACTCAAGTAAGGGTAAAAAAGTATTTGGTGAAAAGACTTATCAATTTCTGAGTAACTGTTTGATCATAATAAATTATTTATTTTTTAGAAATGTTGTAAAAAGAAAAAAATATATAAAATAATGTGCAAATTCTGATATTTCCAAATAATAAAATAAAAAAAATGAGTAAAAATAAATAACATCTTTACAAAATAAAGATGCATAAATAACACAAATTTCCAAATCTCAGTTTTTCACAACAAAACTTTTGAAGCCGATGCGAACAGTAGGTAACATGTATGTTTGAACAGTGCAAACTACTTACAGTGACAAGATATCCTGTACACTGACAGTATAATACTGCATATTCACTTGCACTACAAATTGCACAGCTGATAGAAAATAACATTAGAACAAGGCAGCTTGTGCACGTACAAGAAGTTTCACTTTACCTTGACTGTCTGTGTCTGTGCATGTTTGGTAAAAACGTGCTTGTTCTTCACTCAGTGAAGTGATGGTTAAGCTTCAGCAGGAGTTGGCTCTCATTTTTCATGTACAAGTGGAACCTTGGATTGTGAGTAACTTGATTTGCGTTTTGCAAGATGAGCTAAAATTTTTAATAAATTTTTACTTGATAAATGAGCAAAGTCTTGCAATACGAGTAGTCCGTATTCGCTTTGTCTGCCAAGCGTCACATGATCACTGAGCTGATGGTTCTTCTCTCTCTCACTGCGGGATTATGGGCAATCGTCAGTCGGCATGCCTCACTCATATAGTGAACATCCGTACAAGCGTATACTGTTTACTACAGCATTGTGACCACGTGTGTGTGTGCTGTGACGTGCGAGTCCCCGTCTTGCACGCCAAAACACAAAGCTGAGTCTCAATACTTTAGTGACACCATCTTTATTCAGCTTGAAACAGGAACAGCGCGGTTATCTATTGTAGCGGGATCTGCCACTCTCCTATACACAAACACAGCAGTCAGACAGGGTCATGCCTAGGTTAGTGGCCAAGTAATACTGCCCTGCGCATTTATAATGTTCCTTGTTCCTTGTATCACCCATCAACGGCAGATGCTTATAGCATGATTGCGATCTTTTTGGATTCTCTTTTACGGCAAACTGCTACAGCGCTGGGTGCATGCGGTTGATTCAGGACACTCTTCTGCGTGTCATCCCGTTGGGTGAAATGAATAGTTTTGGGTTGTGGAACGAATCATCTGAGTTTCTATTATTTCTTATGGGGAAATTCGCTTTGATATATGAGTGCTTTGGATTCCGATCATGTTTCCGGAACGAATTATGCTCACAAACCGAGGTTCCACTTGTATTCTTTCTTTCCCTGTCCGCTATCTGTGAGGAGTTTGTGCCACTATGCCACCACAGTTTGTGTGCGGTCATGTGACTGCATGGCTATGTCTGATTGTGAAATGGAGCCATGTGATTATTGTTTCTATGTCTGATTGGTGAAACTGAGTCTTGTGATTATTGTTGCTACGTCTGATTGGTGAAACATGCAGTAGATCCACTGGTGGCTTCTCTCTGGCAAAAATATAGCGTATCTAATGGAAAAAAAAGTAACAATTCTAGTGTTGCCCAATGTAGCGGAGTAAGAGTAGTGTTTCTTCTTCACAAATGTACTCAAGTAAAAGTAAAAAGTATGGTGCAGTAAAACTACTCTTAGAACTACAATTTAAAAAAAAAATACTTAAGTAAATGTAACAGAGTAAATGTAACTCATTACTACCCACCTCTGCTTAACCGTTTATATTACATGCTAACTACACTAACCCATAACCTTAACTTCCACCAAGAAACTGCTGGTATAGCCCTGCAGTGGTATATGATGCTGCAGCTCTGCAGTTGGATATTATTGAACATATTAGGAACCTTTTAAAAGCCCAGTATCATTTACAAAGAAGTCCTTCCCAAAATGAAATGGTTCTTGTGAAGAAATGGTTCAATAAGGAATCACACAACCCAATAAAATGTCATTGAAGAACCGTTATTAGTAAGAGTTTGGGTACTCAGTTTAACCTTCCAAATCCCAAAAACATTGAGGATAGGTTAATAGATGCATCCACTACATATCTGCCCAGTGATGAACTGGCGGGGTGGGGGTGGGGGTGGGGTTCTGCTGTCTTTTACCAGTACTATGGGAACACCAGTTGCCTGTGACCCTGGACTGAGTATGCTCAATAACAGATGGATGGTAATCTGAGTTAATTAAAACAGTTGAAATACGTAGTTAGTTGAAATAAATAAATATTTAGACTCTGTTTATATATTTTGAAACTACCAAATAATTTTCAATGCTCTTCTTCTAGAGTTCCACCTTATTTGAATTCTATACAAAAACAGAGCCAAATTGCCAAATCACTTATCTTTGTACCTAGCTTACAGTATAATCTGATTTATTTATTTCTGTGTTTGATTCTGCGGGTTTTTTTCTTTCTGATTATTTAGCCCGTGTCTAATATTAGAAGGGCTGCAAGGAAGCAACAGGGCTTTTGTTTTGGAAAATGCAGGCCTATGCTGACCCCTGCTGGCCATTAAATAAATAGTTTACACTGTTAATGAAGGCCTACAGAGTTTTTTCAGAAATCTGCATATCTTCCAAGCATGTAATTAAAAAAACTGCAAAGCAGTAAATACTTTGAATTCTGTATATTTTCATTATGGATTAATATATAAAACCTTTTACCTATTGCTACAAATAAACACATATATGACTTGCTTCTCCATGTTAGCACTCGACTTCTCTGCAACTAAAATTAAACAGGAATATCCCATTAAACTACTGTATAGTCACGTCAAACCAAGCTGGCTTTATTGTTATACCATCTATATGCATACTTTGGTATATTGTACAGTGGTATGAAATTATGTTTCTCAGGGCCACAGTGCAGTATACAATAGCATTTATGGCCTCATAGGGTTTAAGTGCCTGATCTAATGTGAAATTTCATGATCTTTTTGACTATTTTTAATTTAGTTATATATAGTCATCCAATGAACTCTGCGCTATATAAATATACTGTATCAATGCACTCTAGTCTGCATGATAATGCCATTCTTTGATGTTAGATGTGTATATCAACAATCTAAAACTCCAAGGGGAATCCCAAAATCTTTTCAGTTTTATATACCAATATGCCTTTGCTTCCCAAGAGGGAGAATGCCTTTTCAATGGTAAACTCATTTATCAACACATAATAAGGGGGCAAAGACTCTGATACCATCATATCCTTCACAATAAATATGACAGTTTAACAACACAGAGTATTCAGAGTCCAGAAATATGAAATGGGAACTAGAATTATAGGAATGTAGAAAAATGAACAACATCTCTACAAATTAACATCATATTGACAAACAGCAATCAATTTGTACACTGGACAAGAAACACATAGAAATGCAGAATCAATATTAGATAACAGCCTGTGACAAGGGGGCACGTGCAGGGACAGGGGGTAACATTGCATGCAAGGGCCTAACTTCCTATGGGAAGAAGTTGTTGTTCAGTCTGGAAGTGCTGGCCCGTAGACTCTGATACCTTCTGCAGGATGGAAGCAGGGAACAGAGATTATCGAAGGGGTGGCAATGCCTGAGGCCTTACAGATACAGCACTTTGTGAAGAAGTCCATGATGGAAGGGAGAGAACTCCTGATGATGGTCTCCATAGTGTACAATATCCATGGCATGGAATTGTTCAGTGTGTTGCATCAAGCATCGTATGATAGATACTAATTTCTTATCCCCAGTTTTTGCTTTTGCTGTCATTTATGAACAGCTGACCATACACAGACCAAGTAGCCTTAGTGAAGAATCAGGACATTTGCAACCCTCTGAATTACTCCAGCACACTGCAACTCAATGGATCTTTACTCTCACAAGAAAGTTTGACTCCCATGTTCTCAATTATACAGTGACGCCATCTGACTTCCATCAATTGTAATTGCAAATCAAGAATTAGAACAAACCGGCAAACTGGGATCTAAGGATCTACTAGCTATCATGTTCTTCTGAAGCTCTCACTACCTGCACATGTCTCTTTTAACAAATCTGAAGTTACACTGTGGTTGTGAATGTCCTTATTTATACACTTCAGGAGTTATTAAGAAAAACTACTATGTTGCTAAAAGTTAAGTGGTAACAATAGCAAGTTCAGGAATGAAACCTTTCAAATGTTCAAACTTGGGTTTATTCAAGCTAACATGTTTCTTCTATTTTGTAAAGAACTTATAGGTCAAAATAAGTAGCACTTGGGATCAACTGAAATATTTGGGTACATTTATATTCTTTTTTCAGCTGTTAACAGAGAATTTGTTTCAGCTATGTAGTATTTCTAATCTGATTTCATGAGGAGTAGAATTTATTACACCCAGCCAAACTGATTGAAATGCCATTACACTACTGGCTTGGTAAGAGAAAGGTTACAGGAGAATGATCAAATTGATCAAATTGAGAATGATCATTTGTACTAATGATAAAAATGAAGAGATTCTAATCCATCCATTTTCTAAATCTGCTTTTCCCTTGTCAGAGTTGCAGGGAGCTAACATCTATCCTGACAGCAATGTGTCTAATGTAGGAACAAGTCCTAGATAGGATGCTAACTTGTTGCAGTGAGCATCAACATCCATCAGACACACATGGACTTGCTTAAGCCAAGCAAACACTGAGACAGAATTCCATACAGCCATAAATCAGTGAGGTGACTAACCTAATCAATTTCTATTAACAATAATAATAATAATGATAATAATAATGATGATGGAGGTGATAAAGGTAATAATTCAATAATAAAGACTTGTAAATAGAATGGAAAATTGAAAACTAAAAAATTTCCTATAAAGCCATTAGATGGCAGAGTGTGTTCTCCTTTTTCAATTTACACTTATTAAAAATAGAGTAAACATAACCATATCACCTGGGTAGTGCAGTGGTAAAACCTGCTGCTGCTTCACATGTCTAGCATTTTGGTTTGAACTGCATGCCCTATCATTGCCTGTGTGGAGTTCACGCATTCCCATCATGCACTCTTTGTGGGTTTCCCTTTGACATTCCAAAGACCTGCTGTTTAATTTAATTGGCAATTCCAAATTGGCAACATGTGGATGAGTGGTCCCTGAGATGGACCATTGACACATCTAGAGTTGATTTCTATCTTGTTTCACCATGCTGTTAACATAAGCGTCAGTGGGTTTAAAGTTTAGTTTAGTTTTGTATGGCAGTCTTCACTGAGTGCAGTTGCAGAACTAAAAACAAATAAAAAAAAACTTTAAAAATGACTAATTATATGATGGATCCATAAAAGATGCTTTCACAGTGCAGGAATTTTGTTTTCAGGAACCGATGAGTTCCTGTAGGATGTAGGCCCTGGGCCACTTTCATGAGTTGCCTTCCCAACACACAACAGAACTGTAACCTTTATATTAAATATGTAGAGTGATGCAGTGCACAGTAAGACACGTTCAGGAGTTCATAGGTGTCACCTCCTACATATTGCTTCAATGTGGTGTATGATACAGAGCACCAGGGGGGGTGACTGAAGTGTGGAGAGATTGGGAGTTCACAGGCCTTATTGCTTCAAATTAATTGTGATGTCATGACGAGATCATTGGATCAATGTAGACCATGGCACAGCGCCACAGCAGGACAACTTTAAAGTGTGATGCTATGTGAGCAAATGTTCACAGAGACCAGTGCCTTATTGCTTTGATGCAGTTTTGACTTCAAGAAGAGATCATTGCTTTGATGTGGTACATGGCACACCATACCATGAAGGAGGTTATGAAGAGTGATGTGATGTGAAGTCTGGTGCAAAATGTGAAGTGTACTGCTCCATCTTCCAAATTTCAAACTACTAATGGAGTTTCAAGATGGTTCCAGTGCATGTGGTCAACCAATTAACACAATTCATCGCCCAAGTCCCACCCATGATAGTTCCTGGTTGAACAAAAAGTACATACCCTAGAATAAGAGCCAAAAAAACTACCAGGCACTATTAAATGGCCCGAGTTCCTGTGATGGGAATGCTACAAAAGTTCCTGAGTTTCTAAAAAAATCCTTGATTCCTGAAAAAAATTCCTGTGGTGGAAAAGCGCCTCTAGACACAGATTCGCTTAAACTGACAGAAAGCAAAGTGGTATGAAACTGATTGAATCCAACAATATTTGTTAATTAACAATATTATTTAAGTATGGATATTTGACAACAAAGGAGAGAAAAACAAAAGCTCCAGTTAGCTGCATCCCTGGAGAAAATAAATATTTGGGTCATAAGCAAAAAACATCAAAACACAAAGTGAGACACAGTCCTGGAGACCTTAGCCAACTGGCTACCCACCCTTTCCTGGCCATTCTACAGTCAAGTATGTGCTGGGCCATCTAATGTGATGACAGAAACTTTCCATCCATTGATTCCAAAGCTCCTAGTATCTCAGATCTCAGTATCTTTACAAGGGCATGAAAATAACTTGGCAGTAGAGCAGTGGGGCCGAGTGCCACAGAAGGAAACCAAAAAGACAAACAGAACAGAGGAGTGTTAATAACAGTTCATAATTATTGTATTACTTTTATTTTTATACAAATGACTGATACACAAGAGACTCAATATGCACAGCTAATCAGCAGCTCTAATCAGGGTATGCCTAGTGGGTTTAAGAATGTCATTACAGCTGAATGGCCGAGTCTGGATTAATACTGAAATAGCATTCTTTCTTCAGAATATGCTGAGTTAATGATCAAAATACAGTATACAAATATAGCATGCAGAAAATGAAGTGTATGAGCTTAGTTCATCACCTGCAATTGAGACTGAAATGACTCCACTGTTGACTCAAAGAGCGGAGTCTAAATGCTCACACATCTGACTCACAGCTGTCTTTAGGTAAATATGTACAGATTAAGGACACGGATCTCTGCATATGTGTTTATTTTGATTTACAGAGCCGTAGGTGAGATCCCTCTATTGTACAGAAGCCAATTCCTACACTTTGCGTGGTGCATCACTCTGTATATCTAGATGGACAGAGTTTTTAGACGTTATTAGCCACACTGGCAAATTTCAACATATATTAGAGGTGTGATCTAAAGCAAAAGCAATGAATGTAACAAGGGGTGTGTGATGTATATAAAGGTGGTGAAGAAATCAGCCACTGAAGCATGCCTTCAAAACCTGTCATAAATTTTCAGTATGCGGTTTAGCTTTTAAAATTGAATCAGATTTCCACGCGGTATTGACTCAGTAACTTTGTGTAAGTGGATGGAGATTCACTTCTAAATTGGGGACAAACTGTATGTACCAAATGCTATGGAATATGAAATGTTCACTCATGTGCCAAATGTTCTCCATATGAGCATTTATGTAATAGAACAATACGCTGAGACCATAGTGATGATGGAGGCATGGAATAAAATGCCAACAGAACACAACAAATCTGCTTGTCTTTGCTGAAAGGCTGTCATCATACACACAGCCACCAGCTTTAGCCTGGAGTAGTATTCCCATTGCTTTAGGCACAGGACACCTGAGAATACAATTAAACCAAAAGATAACCCATCTGGGACACATCTGGTTTGTGAACTGATTCATTTCACTTATTACTTCTTTAACTGTAAGACTGCTGGACTGTGACAATTCCTGTTATGCCTCTTTATCTGCTGTAGTGGAAAAAACAACATGTACCTTTATAATAAGCACAAAACAAAAACGGTCATTGTATGACAAATAAAAATAACAGCATGTGTACATTCTCTATTGACAGCGGGATATGAATTATTGATATTCAGAACTAACCAAATGTCTAGCTCTTTACAATTGATCGTTCTCATATGTTTTAAAAATAATCCACCAGGTAATGTATACTACATTGATGTGTGCTGCACTGCATTCTTCATTTTTTATCAGACAGAATAAGAGAACATTTATCATTTGCTTGTTACCCAAAAGTGACAATGGGGAACAAAAAATATGTTTTTCAAATTTTTAAAATAAAAATAACTTTAGTTATAGTAAGATATAGTAAGTATAATTTTGGATCTTGGAAAGCCAATAAAATCAGCCAAGGTGCACTTTTCATGCACTCCGCTTGGAGACAAAATGTTTTGTTTCTGAGAATGTTTTCATACACCAACATACAAATCCATCTTATTTAATAGGGTAAGTGTATGTGTGTGTGACCATCTGGCTGCTATGTCTCTGTTATATGCCATTTGGTGTGAGATTCATAAAAGCAGTGCTAATGCTTGTGTTGCACCATCTGTTGGAAAGAATCATGTACTGTATTTTATTACTACCTGCATTACAAAATGCACTCCAAATGTATGTGCTGGATATGCTGAGATCTGTATTGATTACTTAGATTTCAACTTGTCTTAGATGGGTAGCACTGGTAGTATTTTATATAGTGCTTAGTCATAATGATCAAAATCCATGTAGTTTTATACAGTATAATATCTCTATATATAATCTTCATTTGGATCTTGATCTTTGTCCGCGAATAAATTAGAAGAAGAAGCACTAGATGGCAGTAGAGAGACAGCTAAAACATAGGCATTGCATTAAGACTGTCCTCCAGGCTTATACTACTGAAGACTGTAGTACGCCAGTCACACCTCAAAACACAGACATTCAAACTAAACAAATTGTTGTGCTTTAAATTAACTAAAGAGATCTTCATTTAGATCTTGATCTTTGTTTGTCCGTGAATTCCACACATGCATAGACCACCTTCCAGTTTAGTACATTGTTGTTACTCACGGATGTCAACAATGTGCCGGAATAACGAAAGGGGTGGTGGACAGTGTTACGCTGGTTAGCTCCTGAGGCCTGGTTAGAGAATGAGATTGCCAATGATAAAAGGTACGTGCCTATGTAACACATGAATGAAAGAAAGACAGTGGGTAAAATGAATGACAACGTAACAGCAAGTTCCAGAAATTATTATTGTTACGTTGTAGCCGGCGAGTGCTACGCGTCTCACAGTTGTACCATGGCTTGCTCACATGTCAGTGAAGTGATCCATATTTATGCTTTAAAGAGCCTGGATACCTATGTGTCCCCCTTTTATAACCATTGCTCCGTGTATATTCCCTTACTCTTTGGATTGCCACAAAGCAACCTTCGAGATCGTGAGAGGAAACAACAGCGTCGTGAAAACAAGATGGACTGTGAAATGACAGAAGAAGAAATGCTCCTACACCACCACATAATTACGATTCGGACAGTGATTCCGAGTAGGCCGTTCCTATCGAATCAATATCCAAGGGTTTTCTTTTGTAATTTTGTTTCCCTTATAAAAAAATCATAATGCTGTGCGACGAAGGGCCCAGTTCACGACTGGCAGCCACGTTTAAACAGGGAGCCCTTCACAGACAACTTTAACACGTGCAACGTAGTTGGGTGCACATGGCTAGTACAATATATACACTCATTGGCCACTTTGTTAGGCATACGTTCCTAGTACCAGGTTGGACCCTCTTTTGCCTTCAGAATTGCCATGATTCTTCATGCCATAGGTTCAACAAAGTACTGGTCATTCCTCAGGGTCCATATTGACATGATAACATCACACAGTTGCTGCACATTTGTCGGTTAAACATCCATGATACGAATCTCACATTCTATCACATTCCAAAGTTGCTCAATTGGATTGAATTCTAGTGACTGTGGAGGCTATTTGAGTACAGTGATCACATTGTCATGTTCAAGAAAACAGTTTGAGATGACTTGAGCTTTGTGACATGATGTGTTATGCTGCTGGACATAGCCATTGGAAGATGGGTACACTGTAGTCATAAAAGGATGGACATGATCAGCATCAATACTGGCTTTAAAACGGTGCTTAGTTGGTACTAAGGGGCCCAAAGTGTGCCAAACAAATATCCCCTACACCATTACACAACCATCACCAGCCTGAAACATTCATACAAGGCAGGATAGATCTCTGTTTTCATTTTGTTGACAGGTAATTCTGACCCTACAATCTGAATGTTGCAGCAGAAATGGAGACTCATCAGACCAGGCAACATTTTCCCAAACTTCTATTGTCCAATTTTAGTGAGCCCGTGTGATTTGTAGCCTCAATTGCCTGTTCTTAGCTGACATGAGTGGACATGTGGTTTCCTGCTGCTGTAGCCCATCTGCTTCAAGGTTCGACATGTTGTATGATCAGAGATGCTCTTCCGTGTACCTTGGTTGTGGTTACTTGAGTTACCATTGCCTTTCTATCAGCTCAAACCTGTCTGGCCATTCTCACCTGACCTCTGGCATCAACCAGAAAACCGCCGCTCATTGGATATTTTCCCTTTTTTGGACCATTCTCTGTAAACTCTACGGACCGTTGTGTGTGAAAATCTCAGTAGATCAGACCAGTCCATCAAGCACCAACAACCATGCCACAGTCAAAGTCACTTTACTTTCTCATTCTGATGGTTGGTTTGAACTTCTGCAGGTCATGCTGACAATGTCTACATGCCTAAATGCACTGAGTTGCTGTCATGTGAATGGCTGATTAGATATTTGCGATAACAAAAAGTTGAACAGGTGTACCTAATAAAGTGGCTGGTGAGTGTATGTGTGTATGTACATAAATAAATGGAGCATAAGTAGATTAATTGAAAAGTAGGAAAAAAGCAAAAGAAAGAGTGTCACTGTTTAGTAAAATGGACCAAACTGTCATCCAATCAGGCTGGAGTGCTTTGAAGAAATAAACTCTGATCATTTATGGGCAGGCGAGTCACTCCTACAGACAGTAAGCAGAGTAATGGATGGACTGACTGGACTGTGTGGAGTTCTTTAATGGATTACACGGTCAGTCCTGCTATATGAATAAACAGCAAGGCCGTGCTAAATGGTTTACTGCCAGACTGGCACTATTTTGAAGTTTTTGCCTTCATTCTTTTTACTGCCACACCACCCAGCTCCAGATGTGTGTTGAATATTTATAACCTTCTCCCTTTTTATGTTTAAATGATTTTAAGTCCTGATGGAAGGATTTTGTTCAATTCTAATATTTAAATAAATTTTATTGAGAATTTAAACTACAGTTTTGATTACCAAATCCCAGACAAACATAGTTCCAGCCTTCTCAAAGTGTTTCTCCAAGCACTCTGGATGGTGTGCCACTGAGATGTTGTCTAACCAGCAGACAAAGATGGTGCAGGATATTACAGGGGCTTTGAAACAATTCTCTAACACATCTCCTCCTCACACAATACCATACAGTCAATTACCTGGCCCACCCTCAATGAAGAATACACAGCCAAATGTCTGCATTTTTAACCAGCTTTCATATTTTTTCAGTGTGAGAACAATCTTTATATTTTTCCCTTTTGCAGATGCATGCTGATTCAGCTCTTCACTAAATCTAAAATTATTTCATATTTTTCAGAATTGCTTTAAAATGCTCACACTTTGTATTTTTTTCTGACTGTTTTCATCATTTCTGCTGTGATATATTAACTTTCTGTACATCATAGACATTTATCCCGCTTATAGACTCTAAGGTCACACCCGTCATAGGCAAGCTTTCATTTATAATGTCATCAGTAGCAAGAGGCAACACATGAAAGAAAATTCTTACAGTCGCCTCTTTCCTCTCAGCTAAGCCATTTAACCATTTATCTCATCTGAAA
This sequence comes from Polypterus bichir lapradei, assembly GCA_026402145.1. Classification (NCBI taxonomy): domain Eukaryota; kingdom Metazoa; phylum Chordata; class Cladistia; order Polypteriformes; family Polypteridae; genus Polypterus; species Polypterus bichir. Next base: position 84,955,690 of record JANRMT010062854.1, read on the forward strand.
AGACGGCATTTCGCTTTTCAATAACAGTACATTCTCTTTCTTCTTTGTCAGAAAAATACAGTCAAAAAGAATACCTCTCTAGGCTATTTAATGTACTTTGTATTGTGTATATACAGAAGACAAATTTACGTTTTAAAAGCTATACTGGAACTTAAAACAAAGAAAAAAAAAGTCAGAAAATGTATGTCTAGTCAAGTCTAAAGAAACATGTTAATGTTTGGTATGATTCACATGAATGTGCTACATCTTGCAGAATCATTAAATGTGAACAATTAATACAAAAATGTTAACTCTTTATGCTTTTGTTTCAGTGAATAAATGAAACATAATCTGATATGCTGCTGTTGTACCACCCTAAAGGAAAATGTGAAACATTTAAAAATAATATCTAACTATAGTCTGCGGTGGGCTGGCGCCCTGCCTGGGGTTTGTTTCCTGCCTTGCGCCCTGTGTTGGCTGGGATTGGCTCCAGCAGACCCCCGTGACCCTGTAGCGGGTTGGATAATGGATGGATGGGTGGATCTAACTATAATAGTGAACTTCACTTGGAAGTGGTGGACATCTTGTTTATACTACAAGAACTGCAGTAAAAAAGAGATTTCAAATTGCTATTGGCAGAAGGTATATCACAAAGCTGGAAATGCCTTTATTGATAATAATAATTAGGAGGAGGATGCTAGCATGGCAGCACCAAGAATATCATTACAGCCTTATAGCATGCAGAGCCCAGTTTTAATCCCAACTCTCCTCCTTGCCATGACATTTCCCTCTGTCCCAATTTATTCTCAATACTATCCCTTTCAGCTTTGAACTGTTCCTAAATAAATAATCTACAGATCTGTGAATACAACCTTTCACCAAAACATTTCTTTAACATAACAATCTTGGACAAATTTGTTGGTACCCCTAAACAAAAAAATGACAGACCCACAATTGTCCCTAAAATACCTTGAAACTGACAAAAGTAATAGGCCCCCATCATTTTTTAGTCCGTATTTAACAAAAATCAGACTTTGCTTTAGAGTTTTGATTCAAGAGAATATTTCAAATGATAACACATATCATGGCATAGGCAAAATGATGTGACCCTAATATTTTGTTGTACACCCTTTAGGGGCAATCACTGCAAACAAGCAACTCCTGCAGCTCTCCATGAGACTTCTGGACCTGTCAACAGGTAGTCTGGCCCACTCCTCCTGAGCAAACTGCTCCAGCTGTGTCAGAATTGAAGGGGGCCTTCCCCAGACCGCATGTTTCAGTTCTTTCCATAAATGTTTGGTAGAACTCAGATCAGGGGTCATAGAAGACCACTTCACAATAGTCCATGTGTTGTTCTTAGCCATTCTTGCGGGTTTTTAGCTGTTTGTTTTGGGCCATTATCCTGCTGAAGTGTCCATGACCAGTGACCAAGACAGAGGTTTCTAACACTGCACAGTGCGTTTTGCTATTCTTGAGATTTCATTGTTCCCTGCACAGACTCAAGGCACTCTATGCAAGACTCAGAAAAGCAGACCCAAAACATAAGAGTCTTCTCCATGTTTCACAGTATTTGTGGTGTTCTTTTCTATGCACATAGAGCTAACGTGACTTTCCGAAGAGCTTCAATTTTGTGGCTTGTCAATATGCATTTTAGCAAATTCTAATCAGGCTTTTTTATATTTTTATTTCAACAGTGGAGTCCTTTTGAGTCTTCTTCTATTGAGCCCAATGTCACTCAAAAAGTGACAGTGGGTGTGATCAAACACTGATAGACCTTGACCTTGAAATTAAGTTTGTATCTCTTTTGAAGTTGCCATTGGCTATTTGTCTACCATTCTCACTATCCTTCTACCCATTCTAGGGTCCATTTTTCTCATGTGGTCATATCAAGGGAGGTAGGCTACAGTCACATTGTGACGGTGTGGGTTGGCCCCACGCTACCTGGGCTGGGGCCTCTTGAACCCGCTACCACTGATAATGTACCTGAGGGATGAGCCAGCGAATGAGGACACTACATTCAAACATTAGCAAGGGGTAGGTGCAAAAAACAGTTAGTTCTTTTATTAAAACAACCCTTAAAAAAAAATCAAATGTCCAAATAAATAGTGCAAAAAAGTTCAATAAATAAATAATCCATAAAAACAGGGTGAAGGTGAATGTTAAAAGTTCCAATAAATAAATCCCTTAAAATTGGAATTTAACCCTTAAACCACTGCAACAGGCTATAGTTGTTCCCAATGCAATTTGCCAACATGCCAGAGCTGAGTATATTTGGCAACATACATTCGGTGAACGCCGCAACCACCTATAGTCGGTTCCCAGTGCAATTTACCACCATGCCAGAGCTGATCAGTCAGTGCCGTATATTCGTTGAGCAGCCAGCTCATGACCACTGCTGACCCCTAGTGAATCAACATCACTGTACCTGCGACTCAGCCGCTGCACTAGACTAGCCTGCAGGCATCAGCGTTGGCCTCTGTGTGCTTACATGCAGCCAGTTCAAGTGCAGGTGGCTTGGTGATTTACTGAATTTCATCAATGGCTTCAGTTGTGCCTTGTACATATAATAATAAATTGCTGCAGTAGTTTTTGCAGTTCATTGGAAGTGTGTAAAATGATCGGTGTTGCAGTAATTGTGTTGCTCTTTGCATGAAAAAAATGTGTTCTGTTAAAATTTCACTTTTTCTTGGTGAATTGTGATGTTTCCTTAAAAAGTGCAGCAAAAAAGTATTTGATGTGCAGGAGTGCATTAACCCCTCAAGTATGTGACGGTTTAAGGGTTAAAAGCAGAGACAGTCCAAGAAAAATGGAGTCCCAGTGTTTCCTTGTCAAATCCAGCGCCTCCTCCTCTTAACCTTTGCAGAGGGAGGAGACACTCTCTGAAAGGTGCAGTCAACCTTCAAATCCCGGCTCAGGTCCTCATTGCCCAGCCTTCAGCAATCCTGGGGTGCTTCACTGAGCCGCATACATATCCCACTGCCAGTCCCACCGCATATCAGGCAGCTTCTACTCCCGGGCAGGCATTCTGTAGGAGTGCCCCATTTCACAGCCACCGGCTCCTACAGCCCCGACAGTCACCCCTGACCACCTGCCTCACTCTGTTCAGCATGGGTGCTCTTTCTATCTCCATTGTGTCTCTCCTTCCTTTTTTCTCGCTGTCCAGTCTATCCTTCTTCCTTTCGTCTTTTTTTCTTTGCTCCTGCTGGCTATCCCTTATGTTCCTCCGTGGGCACAGCAACTCAACTGCACACTGCAGAAAGCTGATGAAATGGTTGAGACGGACCAGACCTTCACATGCAGGGGCGTCTCACCCCAATTACTTCACCAACCTCCCGCAGCTGCATGATCACACAAGCTCACAGTAATCGAGCCAGATAATGAATTATGAATTTATTAAAATGGGCTCCTGATTGTTAAGCCCCAGACCTGCTATGCCACACACATGGGCCTTAAACCTCTTAATAATATTGACAAATATTGTCAAAGAAACATTCAAGTTGCCTAGAGGTGGTCTTATAGGCTTTACCTTTAACATACTTTATATTTATAAGTTCCTTTCTGCTCTCCTCAGGCAACTCTCTCCTTTGCTTTCTCTGGTCCATGTTCAGCATAGGATACTCAATGAAACCAAACAGCCTAGTGACTACTTTTGTCCATTTAAACGACACAATTGGAGTTGTGTGATGCTAAATAAAGAAAACAGTTAGTAGGAAAAACTATCTAATCCAATTATTTATGATTTTTTTTTCTAAGGGGACCAACAACGGTGCCCAAGCCATTTTAGAATATCTTTGTAGAACAAGGATTACTTTTCTCAATGACATATTGAAGGCATGCAGGTATACATAGGACAATTGTTTTTTATTGAATCACTTTTCAAGGAGGCATACGGCACTTTTTCAGTGAGCTGTAAGGGTACCAACAAATTTGTCCATGTCTGTATAAGTCAGTGACTTTTCTAAATGAAACACAGATACCGATGAGTGAAACAATTCACTCAGTGTTTCGTTTCAGTAAAAAAAAATTACTAAATAAATTGCATTTCGCTTCCAGCAAAATTCATGTCATTGACACAAAAAAGAAGGCGTTTAGCTCCTGTCTAGAAGTGTTTTCATGCATTAATTCTGCATATAACTGTCACTTAGTATCTAAATAAAGATCTCTAATGGAAAAAAAATCCCTGAAAATGTTCTTATCCTTAACTAGGATAATGTGGTTACTAGGCAACAGCATAGGAGGTGGGGTTTGTCAGTGGTGGCTTTCCATGTGCTTTTGCTTTGGACAAAACACAATAAATTCCAGAATGGCGTGTTCTGGTGTGGAAAATATGCAGCAATATCATATTTTTTTTTTAAAATGAACTGCTCCAGCAGACCCCCGTGACCCTGTAGTTAGGATATAGCGGGTTGGATAATGGATGGATGGATGTACTCTACCATGTAAGAGGCATAAATAGAGCTGAGTTTACCGATGTGGTAAGTATTACGTGCAGGGAAAAAAAAAAACAGTTAAGCAAAATTTGAACAAGGCTTTAGCATGTATTATTCCTTGTTTTTAACTCCCACTTGCAAACAATGAGAGGTCTATTGATTACACAATGAAAGGCCTGAAAATCAAAAGTACACCTTATGAGAAGGATTCAGGAATTGTAGTGGATTTCCAGACAGTGTTTAAAAGCCATTAAGAAGGCTAACAGAATGTTAGATTATATAGCATGATGTGTGGAGTACAAGTCCAAGGAGGTTATGCTCAACCTTTATAATGCACTGGTTAGGCCTCATCTTGTGTACTGTGTGCAGTTTTGGTCTCCAGGGTACAAAAAGGACATAGCAGCACTAGAAAAGGTCCAGAGAAGAGCGACTAGGCTGATTCCAGGGCTACAGGGGTTGAATTATGAGGAAAAATTAAAATAGCTGAGCCTTTACAGTTTAAGCAAAAGAAGATTAAGAGATGACATGATTGAAGTGTTTAAAATTATGAAGGGAATTAGTACAGTGGATCGAGACTGTTATTTTAAAATGAGTTCATCAAGAACACGGGGACACAGTTGGAAACTTGTTAAGGGTAAATTTCGCACTAACATTAGGAAGTTTTTCTTTACACAAAGAACGATGGACACTTGGAATAAGCTACCAAGTAGTGCGGTAGACAGTAAGACGTTAGGGACTTTCAAAACTAGACTTGATTTTATTTTACAAGAATTAAGTGGATAGGACTGGCGAACTTTGTTGGGCGGAATGGCCTGTTCTCATCTAGATTGTTCTAATATTCTAAAAAACCTCTACTGTCAGTTTTGTGAAATTCTATGCAAATCTAAACTTTCCTGTTTTGCTGATAACTAAAAAGAGACATTTCCTAGCCTATACCAGGGTTTTCAAAAGATTGCACCTCCATATAACTTAAGACAGCACTAGGAATGGGAAATTAAAATATTTTTATATAATGAATGGAAGTGTGCATGAAAATAAACACACTCTTCCATGTGTGTGAAACCTCAACTCGTAATTTCTCATAATTTCATACCATGCCCATCTTTTTCAGATTCAGATAATCTAAAATGTGGATACGTCAAGAGTAGAACACAAGAAAGTAGCCCCAGACATGTTAAGGAGCTCTGCCCTGGTTTTCACAGTAGCAAACATAGTCAGATAAAGATAGGTGGAAGTCCCCATGCGTGTATTCTTTATTTTTGTTAGCTCTGTCATCTATGTGCATGCTAGAGAAAACACAGGCCATATTCATTGGAACAGCGTATTTCAGTTCATGTTCATGTTCATGTAGAGTACTTCATGTTGCCACATGAGGGATTCATTAAATAATAAATATCCCACTGGGAATACTCCTGTGAAATGCACAATTAAGCATTGAAATTCATGGAAAATAGAGAAGATGTGCTTAATAATAAGTCTTCAAACAAAGTATACACAAATATGCTTAGAACTAAAAAAAATTATATTAGCAATTATATAAACAAACAGACAAACTCCATTTAACTTACTGATAAATAGACATGGAAGTGTCATCTGTAATTAAGTACTTTGAACTAATATCTGATATGACTGATTATACAGTATGCCTGTTCATTTTGTTTGTTGACATTTTCATCCTGATCAACATTATTATTTTTATTCCACTTTTGCAGGTATTCTGGTTATTTGAACTTGTATTCACAAATAAACATGCCAGTGAATCTGACCCTGAGGGAACTGCGGCCTTTCAGCATTCAGTTTTGTTTGTCCTGACGTCTGTTCTACTTGTTGTTTTGTTGTTAATTGTCATTATTAACATAAGGATGGCTAAGGTCTTTAATTATACTGTTTCCATTTCTAACACAGTAAATGTTGTACATTGATCAGAGTGAAGATGGGTGCTGGTAATATTCTATGCCAAATTCACCACCATCAGTGATGAACTGTGTTCTTGAGCCAAGCAGGTGCTGTACCAGGAGAGGTTTGTGACAGCAGATGGAGGAATGAAAGTTGTCCTTATATATCTGAGAAGGCTGAGGTATTGGTGAGCTGTCATGACAACAGATGAAATGCGTTATGTCCACTTTAATTCATTAGCAATTTAAATCTGATCACTCGTTCCAAAATCAACCCCTCACATATAGATGAAAGTGTGGTCTGTGTTCTACTTCCTAAACTCTTATTATTGTTCTGGCACCATTGAGTCTGCAGGTAAACCTCTTCTCTATAAGCTCTCTCCTCATTGTTGGTGATTGGCCGGCGATGGTAGTTTCATCAGGACATTTAATGACGGAGTTGGAGTGGCGTTTGATCACACAGCCAGAGATGAACAACAACTACAGAAGGGGGCTCCTTCAGTCCTGGTGCTGAGGGGTCAGTGTGGAGGACGTGCTCCTGTCAGTTTGCACATGCTGAGGTCTGATTGTTAGGAACCCCAAAATCTAAATTCAGATTGTGACGCTGAGTCCAAAATTGAGAAGACTGGAGGTCAGCTTTGACGGCAAAATTTTAAAGCTATGTTCTACAAATAGGATTCTGGAATGGCAGGTTTTATTATCCAATTTATTATTATTTTATTTTATACTCAAATTCTTCAATCCAAAGAAACAATGAAATCAATTTAATATCATTGTTAAAAATGTAAATGTAGGTTTCCATCCCTTAATGTAGAGCTCTTCAAATGCCAGAAGGATTACAAGTGCATTTGATATAACGGTTTTGGCTAGCTAGCATTGTATTTAAATGAAATACATAAAGCTTTATTATTATGCAGAGATTCTTAGAAAATTCAGTGCTGAAATGTAAAGTATAGCTCTGCATTTGTTCTAATGAATGGCACAGCTGTGAATTGTGAAATAATGCGTCATGTCAGATGCAGTCCATTGATGCCCAGCACAGAGAAACTCTTTCATATTGTTCACAATACACGCTTTGCAAAACTTCACTTGAAGAAAAGAATAGAATTGTTTAGTGTGTCTTATTACATGGATATTAGATTCAGAATTTCAAAGGTTAAATGAAGTGCAATTCTTTGGCATAAAGTTTCTCTATAAGCAAAACCAGGGGTCTTCCAGAAACTTCTTCTGTTGCCATCCTTGTTCTACTTGTACACTGAATGTAACATGACGAAAACTGGTATGAAGGAAACAGCAGCTGGTATCAACTATGGTAGAAGGACGAGCAGTATTAGAATTGTAATTGATAGCAACAAAAATATGACATGACTCTTGATGACAGAAAAATGGAGTCAAATGAGAGGCTGCTGCTTAAAACAAAAAACAATGAGATAACTGACTGACTTCATCAACTATGGGAGGGTACGCCAAGAAATGGTAGAGACTTCTGTGAAAGATGAAGAAGAGTGCAAGAAAATAATTGCTTTTTGTCTGCCAGGGTGGACAATATTAAACTGTATAGTAAGGGGAATAAAATACACAGTTTAGAGGAGACTGCAAACAAGATGAAGAATGCCAACATGGAAGATGAGAAAGCAGAATGGTAAGGATAGAAAAGCACCATAAAGGACGGCAGACCAGATATTGTGCTCTGGCTTAGTAAGGAACAATACTTACTATATAAATACTATAAAATAAAAATGTACAAAAATAAATAAAAAGTAAAGTGCTGTATGTGTGATGAGTGCTTTGTTGCGCAGGGCAACTTTTTAAATAAATAATCATGTGCCAGGTACCGTGCAGGTTTGGAATCGTGTGTAGGCGTGCGCAAGCACTTTTCACTCAGTGGTTAATTGGGGTACTTGGCCGGTCATGCCGCATACATGTGTGGAGGTGGGCAGATCAGCCGGGCACCTCAATTGTGCCTCAGGTGGAGTGGCATATCGTACATGCACCCAATTAAACAGACAGAAAAAGAGGAGCCTGCATGGCAGAGATAGGGAAAGACAAGTAACAGAAAAGAAATGAAAAGAAGCATGGAGGTTAAAGGACAGAGAGAAGGGTAGGAGTGAGAAAGCAGGAGGACGGGAACATGAGCCCTGGGAGAGGACTGTGTGGCTGGTGCTCGAGGAAGTTGAGGTTTGCTCTGGTTCAGCTTGGGAGCAAGGGGCAACAAGATTACTCCGGAGGGGCTGCCCTGCAAGGCTGGGGAATGGCAGCGGGAGTCGAAGTAGTGGAGGCTCAGCCGCGCCCTGTCGAACACCATGGGATGGGTGGCAGGGACACAAACGGATCAGAAGATCTGATCAGGATAAGCCAGAGAGACGTTGGTTTTAAAGGGATGCACCAGGGCTTGGTAATTTTAGAGGGTAGCTTCCTACTTGTTTTAACCTCATTTTGTGGATATTTATTTATTATGAGTTTTTAACCTCTACTATTTATTTGGATCACTGTTGGTTTGACTTTGTTTTAATAAAAGCACTGTATCAATTTTGCACCTACCCCTTGGCTGGATGTTTGTGTCCTCATCTGCCAAACTCATCTTGTTTACGGTATCGATGGTGGTGTGTTCAAGAGGGGCCTAAACAGGAGTGGGAGCATGGAGCTAACCCAGAACCAGCACATCTGGTGGCAACAGTGGGATGAGCTGAGGCAGTGAAGAATGAAGAATAGTAGGAGAATCTGAATTATAAACTGTGATTTTAACGGTGGGTGGCACAGTGGCACAGTGGTAGCGCTGCTGCCTCGCAGTAAGGAGACCTGGGTTTGCTTCCCGAGTCCTCCCTGCATGGAGTTTACATGCTCTCCCCGTGTCTGCGCAGGTTTCCTCTGGGTGCTCTGGTTTCCTCCCACAGTCCAAAGACATGCAGGTTAGGTGCATTGGTGATCCTAAATTGTCCCTAGTGTGTGCTTGGTGTGTGTGTGCACCCTGCGGTGGGCTGGCGCCCTGCCCAGGATTTGTTCCTGCCTTGCGGCCTGTGTTGGCTGAGATTGGCTCCAACAAACCCCTGTGCCCCTGTGTTAGGATATAGCGAGTTGGATAATGGATGGATGGATTTTAACGGTAATAGGCTTCCTTTTATACCATTCCTCATTCACACAGATGACCAGTCCGCCTCCTGTCTTTTTTTCCACACCCCACTGGGTCTCTGTCTACTTGAATGTAATGAAATCCGTCCAGCATTAAAACAGTGTGAGATATATCAGGTTTAAGCCAACTCTCTGTAAAGCACAAGATGCCACTGTACTTGTATGCTCCATGGCCCACAATAAGCACAGACCATTCATCCATCTTATTTGACAGAGATTGAACATTTCCTATTACAGTACATGCTAGACAAGTTTTTAAATCTTTTTGCTTTGCTTTTACTCTCGCACTGGCACATCACCCTCTCAGTCTGTGGACAAACAGATCCAGCGGTAAAGTGTAACTGAGCTGCTTAGGTTAATCAAAATTTATTTATCCGATTTCTAGTAGCTACTATCAGTGACAAGCCAGATAACTTTTACATAAGACTAGTAACTAATAAATAAGTTCAGAAAAAAAGAAAAACAGGGAGAAATATGGAGCTTCTGTAAAAAGGCTGCTGTGCTGTGTTATATCTCCACAGGGTTGAAGCGTTAGGAGTAGCAACCCTGCACTTCCAAAATGCTAACCAACAGAGAGCAGGAAGTAAAGGAAGACTTGATTTGGACCCTGAGTGACTGAAATGGAAGGATGAGTGAAGAATGCATAAAATATGGGGATAAGCAAACTCAGAAAGGGAGTTTTGAAGGCCAGTGCATAGAAGTTGTTATGAAGGTATTGGGCCTCCAACTATACTTGAAATGTGACAGGGAACTAGTTCTGGGAGATGTGGGATGGCACATAGGGATTTGATCCATGTTATTTGTGAGGAGTGCTTTTATTTATTTTTTTGGTCAGTTTTTAACCAGGATGGAAGTCTATGGATTACAATTCCTTTTTTTTTTGATTGGCCCATTAATTAATTTTTCTTCAAGCACTAAAGGGGGCTGTTTTCATTGTTATGAAACACTATTTAAATTGTTTATTGAACAACAATGAATAATAAAGGCATCCACTAATTTGAACTTGGCCCGAAAAGCAACAGTCTGAGTGTTTCATTCTCTCACTGGAGGTCTCAGGTCATGACTATTGCTGTCCCAGGAAATGGAAGATGCCAATGACAACAGGCCCTAAGGATGTCACACACACCAAATGCCATGATTGGTGTAAGCCAAACAGTGAACCTTTTTAAAAACACATCATCCCCACTGTGAAACATGATAATGGCAGCTTGATTCTGCGTGGAGGCTTCTCTGGAGCAGGCCCTGGAAGGTTTGTGAAGGTAGAGGGTAAAATAAATACAGCAAAATACTGGGAAAGCCTGACACAGTCTGCAAGAAATCTGTGCCTTAGGGGAATATTTGTATTCCATAAGACAACAACCCCAAGTATAAAATGGCAGAAAAAAAGCAATGTTAATGTCCTGAAGTGGCCAAGTCAGAGTCCAGATCTCAGTCCATGAAGATTTGTGGCTAGACTTGAAAAGGCTGTTGACTCAAAAGCTGCATGCAGCCTGGCAGAAGTTGAACAGCTTTGCAAAGAAGAATGGGGACAACTGCAGTGTCCAGATGTGCAAAACTGATAGAGACATGTGCACACAGACTCAAGACTGCCACGGCTGCCAAAGGTGCACCTACTAAAGTGAATACATATGTGATCGACTCTTTGTGTTTTATTTTTACAATTAATTTAGACTACTTTGCAGAGATCTGTTTTCAAATTCACATTAAAGAGTCTTTTCCTTTTATTCAGTGTGAAGAAAAACAAATTATATCCACTGTCATTCATTGTCGTATAACAATAAAATTCACCCCAAGGGAGTAAATACTTTTTTACAGGAATTTTGTATGTCATAAATAAAAAAAGTAAAACATACAGTAATTCCTACCTTGACTATTTAATAGTACATCACTGCAAAATAATTCTGTTGCCTTTTATATAGTCTCACTGTACTAATGAATCTGTAGTGATCAAATCATTGAAATGATGCATTATGATTATATGACAGTAAAAGGGCTATAACGGACAAATTAAATAGATCCTTTCAGGCTGAGATGATTTTTACTCAGCTGATTCCTCAGTTAATTAAAAGTTTCAGGAATATATTTACTGCTTTAGTTTGCCCTTTTGTTACCAAGTAATAAAAACAATAGCTGAGTACTTAGTGAGAAATAGAAAGAACACACCTTTTCATAAACTGGAATAATAATCAGCCATCTGTTCCGAGAATTTCACAAAAGTTAGTCTTTCAGATTAATAATAACCATACAGTATCTTTAATTTCTAAACAAAATAAATGTACAGTCGTTGGGGTCTTTATTAGAGAAGGGATCTGTGCTGGCAATCAGAAGGTTGCTGGTTCGAATCCCATAAATGTCAGAAGTGACTCCGTTAAGCCTCCGAGCAAGGCCCCCTTAACCTGCAATTGCTTCATACTGGGAGTGATGTTAACTGCATCCAGTCATGCAAACAGGTCCTCGAACTTGCAGGGAAAACTTGAGGGTTGGTGGCAGGATTGGCACTCCAACCACTGTATAAAAACCTCATTCTGTTCCAGTGTGGTGTTGAGGTGTCACCCATTGCACGGCTGCACTCGGATCCTAATCCGGGTGGTTCACTGTACGGCAGGTGTGGCAATGTGCTGTAATCAGCGCACGCTCCCAACCTTCTCCTCCTCCTCATTGGAGTCTTTATTAGGGCCACCAGCCCTTTCCAGTGGTCACTCAGTGGCTGCATGGTTGTGTGTCCAGTTTGTTCTGTTATTGGCCAAATACTGACTATGAGCCTGAATAAGATTAACACATTAAGAACTGGAGGCAAACATATTGTTAAGGGTGTGATTGGACCAAAATGCCTGGTTACTTTAATTATCTCTGGTTACTTGCCCGTGTTTTACTTCAGTCAGTTTCATAATTAGATGGTGACTGTTGACTTTAGTTACTGTCCAGTTTAACTAACCGGCTTTTGGCTTCCTCTGAAAGATGACACTCAGACATAGTCAGCAGATCGTGGGAATGCTTTTCAACACAACATGGCATTCATTCTTCTCATCCCATTAAGCTCTGACTTTGATTTTTTTTTCTAAATCATTTTCAGCCAACCTTGCAGTGTTTGGGACATTGGTTTGATACTAATGTGAAGTAGTTTCTGCCCTTTGTGATCTCTATGTGCTCAAATGTGAATCCCCTGAGGCCACAATCCAAAGCTGTGCTTTCAACTTGAATAGCAAATTAAAATGGTCGTGGTGTGAGTGAATGAGATTTGTGATGATGTGGCCTCCAGCCAAGTACTCATTCCTGCCAGGCACCCATTACAGCCTGGATAGGCTCCAACTTCCCCACTGGCAAAGAATGCGGGGTATTGGGGGGGACTGGATAGTTTCGAAACACACAGTTAGGAATGAGTAAAATGATCTTGTTGTCCTTAAGATACAAGGATATTTGACCCTGTAAATGCTCATAATAACATGGCAACTATAAAACTGCTGTGAAGTCATAAGAAGCAAAATTGTAACATGTGACTAAGGCAAAAATGAATGATTAAAAAAAGACAACATTTAAGACAGTAATGAAGCATCTTCTTTACTTCTTTGCACTTGCACACCATGTGAGGATATTGTTTGAGAACAGCAAAACACCAACCTACAATGAAACTAATGGAGAAACTCTAGCAGACATGGTGATCCAACACTCAGGATCAATCCAGATACATCAAAAGTTAAAAAAAAGAAAATAACACCAGAAGGCCCTCATTTGCCATTTCTTTCCACCCAGAATGATGCCAAGGAAATCATAAATATAAAAAATTGGATGTATTCAGTATGTGGCTTTTCCTATATAAAGCTGTGATCTTGAAGGCCAATATTTTATTACGTTGAACAAATCATATCTTATTTAAAACTGCATATTCTCTATACTCAATATTGTTGCATCTGCGGTGCAAATGTGCACCAAAATGTAAAAACATTATTTCTTTGGATGAAAATCTACTAGAACAAATTTTCTTATAGCATTTTACAGTGCTAATAACTGTGTGTTCATTTTTGAATGCAAACACTCATAACCAGACCCACCAACTGACACTATTTTCTCTGTTATTAGTGAGATTGTGCTCAGGGATGACTAAAATGTTTAAAGTCAAAATTCTGACTCCTGTATAATACTCTGTCTATATGAATATCTGTAGCATATCTAGGGTGAGTTAATATTATATGCTTATTATTAACATGGTACACTAGGAGTACAAAGGGAAGATATAGTATATAAATCAAATATATATTAAAAAAAAAACATTTAATACATTTCAAGGTCACAGAGCGTGTTCTGCCAGTTATGGTTAAAAAAAATCAGCAAATAGTGGTGGAGAGTGTGCCAGTACATAGCAGGGTCAGTGTTGTGCAAGTTCACACCTCACAAGAACTAGCTCAAAGTTCAGTTCACACAGATTGAAATGAATAAATTCATGTTTTTAGTTCACCATTTCAATTTTGAACTAGTTCATGTTCAGTTCATTTTGTACTTTTTAAGGAGTGAGAATAAGTGACCCATGAGTTTACTTTTCTTAGTTTTGCTTGCCTTATAATTAGGCTATTACAGTGTTCTTGAATAACCCTTACCGTAACCCTAAGGCATTTTTATTTCAATACACTTTATTGAGTTATACCCAGCAACAAACCTGTATAACCATATATGCTAATATCCTCCCGGCCAAAAAAGAAATTAAATAGATGCAAGTATACATATAAATTAATGCTCTGTTTCCAACCGTGTGACACAAATGGTGACTGTGGAACCAGTGTGTAGGTGAACTAACCTATTATGCTGCCGGTCAAAATTCGTGTCACATATTGCATGTCCAACGGGGAAAAATATAAAGTGGCCTCGAGAAATACGTTTCCCTAAAAGCGAAAGCACAGCTTCACCACGTGCTTGTCTCAGTGGGGGTGCAGCTTAAGCACAAACAGGCAGACACAGACAGTGTCTATTTGATTTTATGTTTTTTTTTCCCGATTGCAAATAAATGGCAAAAAATTTGTACAAAATTAATATTTGTAAACATCCACTATTTGTGCTTATCCAAATACCGTATTCAGATTTGGCTCCACCCCTACATTATAGCATAAGGCAAAACATTTAATCTGGACCTAAACTAGATCCGGAATCTATACTAATAAAAGGCAAAGCCCTCACTGACTGACTCACTCATCACTAATTCTCCAACTTCCCGTGTAGGTAGAAGGCTGAAATTTGGCAGGCTCATTCCTTAAAGCTTACTTACAGAAGTTAAGCAGGTTTCATTTCGAAATTCTACGCGTAACGGTCATAACTGAATATTCCTTATGTACATATATACGGCCATAGCCTGCAGCTCGGTCGCCGTGTGAGGTGGAGTTGCGTTCCCCCATCCCCACGCCTCCCACGTAATTGACTGCCTGCCCATATAATGCCATCCGTCAGCAGCACTAATCTCTTATTTATAAACAACGCAAATATATTCACATGTACTTAACCTATATTACAACTATATACACATATAAATTAGACACACAGACACACACAATCCCCACACGTCCCCCAGTCCTTTATCTGAACTTTCTTTTAAAAGTTTATAATCACACGGCCTGGGAAGTCTGCAGTGAATCCGGCGACCAATCCTGATGTGCGCCATGGACGCGTTTACTTAATTTACATGTAAAGAAGCAATCTCACCGGCTCGGCGACAGTTCCTTTATTATACTCGCAGGCAAATCCACAACTTCATAGAGACGCTGCCAAAATCGAAAGAATGCAAGAAAGCAAGGTAAAGAAACAGAAAGAATATCTTATTTATAAACGCCGCAAATATATTCACATGTACTTAACCTACTGTATATTACAACTACAGTGGTGTGAAAAACTATTTGCCCCCTTCCTGATTTCTTATTCTTTTGCATGTTTGTCACACAAAATGTTTCTGATCATCAAACACATGTAACCATTAGTCAAATATAACACAAGTAAACACAAAATGCAGTTTTTAAATGATGGTTTTTATTATTTAGGGAGAAAAAAAATCCAAACCTACATGGCCCTGTGTGAAAAAGTAATTGCCCCCTGAACCTAATAACTGGTTGGGCCACCCTTAGCAGCAATAACTGCAATCAAGCGTTTGCGATAACTTGCAATGAGTCTTTTACAGCGCTCTGGAGGAATTTTGGCCCACTCATCTTTGCAGAATTGTTGTAATTCAGCTTTATTTGAGGGTTTTCTAGCATGAACCGCCTTTTTAAGGTCATGCCATAGCATCTCAATTGGATTCAGGTCAGGACTTTGACTAGGCCACTCCAAAGTCTTCATTTTGTTTTTCGTCAGCCATTCAGAGGTGGATTTGCTGGTGTGTTTTGGGTCATTGTCCTGTTGCAGCACCCAAGATCGCTTCAGCTTGAGTTGACGAACAGATGGCTGGACATTCTCCTTCAGGATTTTTTGGTAGACAGTAGAATTCATGGTTCCATCTATCACAGCAAGCCTTCCAGGTCCTGAAGCAGCAAAACAACCCCAGACCATCACACTACCACCACCATATTTTACTGTTGGTATGATGTTCTTTTTCTGAAATGCTGTGTTCCTTTTACCCCAGATGTAACGGGACATTTGCCTTCCAAAAAGTTCAACTTTTGTCTCATCAGTCCGCAAGGTATTTTCCCAAAAGTCTTGGCAATCATTGAGATGTTTCTTAGCAAAATTGAGACAAGCCCTAATGTTCTTTTTGCTTAACAGTGGTTTGCATGTTGGAAATCTGCCATGCAGGCCATTTTTGCCCAGTCTCTTTCTTATGGTGGAGTCGTGAACACTGACTTTAATTGAGGCAAGTGAGGCCTGCAGTTCTTTAGACGTTGTCCTGGGGTTTTTTGTGACCTCTCGGATGAGTCGTCTCTGCGCTCTTGGGGTAATTTTGGTCAGCCGGCCACTCCTGGGAAGGTTCACCACTGTTCCATGTTTTTGCCATTTGTGGATAATGGCTCTCACTGTGGATCGCTGGAGTCCCAAAGCTTTAGAAATGGCTTTATAACCTTTACCAGACTGATAGATCTCAATTACTTCTGTTCCTGAATTTCTTTGGATCTTAGCATGATGTCTAGCTTTTGAGGTGCTTTTGGTCTACTTCTCTGTGTCAGGCAGCTCCTATTTAAGTGATTTCTTGATTGAAACAGGTGTGGCAGTAATCAGGCCTGGGGGTGGCTACGGAAATTGAACTCAGGTGTGATACACCACAGTTAGGTTATTTTTTAACAAGGGGGCAATTACTTTTTCACACAGGGCCATGTAGGTTTGGGGTTTTTTTTCTCCCTAAATAATAAAAACCATCATTTAAAAACTGCATTTTGTGTTTACTCGTGTTATATTTGACTAATGGTTACATGTGTTTGATGATCAGAAACATTTTTTGTGACAAACATGCAAAAGAATAAGAAATCAGGAAGGGGGCAAATAGTTTTTCACACCACTGTATATACACATATAAATTAGACACCCATACACACACAATCCCCACAAGATCCCCAGTCCTTTATTTGAACTTTCTTTTAAAAGTTTATAATCACATGGCCTGGGAAGTCTGCAGTGAATCCAGCGACCAATCCTGATGTGCGCCGCGGACACGTTTACTTAATTTACATGTAAAGAAGCGGTCTCACTGGCTCGGCGACAGTTCCTTTATTGAAGAATGAAGTCCGTCTCACCTGGGTGACTCACCGTTAGCGTCCATCCATGGCCGACGCCCGCTCCACAACAGACAAGTAAAGGCGTCAGCTCCGAATATCCCTTTTAGGTTAGCAGGGACCCCTTCTACGTGCACCCAACCGTCCTTATTACGGAGTCTTCCTTGCTTTACCGCTGGTTATGTTATTTTTAAAATGTTTCCTTTTCTTTTTCATAACTTCTTTAACACACTACTTCTCCGCTGTGAAGCGCGGATATTTTGCTATCCACACATATAAAAGGCAAAGCCCTCACTGACTCATCACTAATTCTCACACTTTCCATATATGTGGGAAGCTGAAATTTTGCGTACTCATTCCTTGCAGTGAACTTATAAAAGTTAGGTATGTTTCATGTCCTATTACAACATCCAAGGGGGGGAAACGGGTGTGTCCCCTAAACTGTATATATAGATGGGGAAACCCCTCCTTACTATTTCTGCTACTTCCAATTTTCCCATGCTCATCCTTTACACTGTACTTACAAACATTAAGTATGTTTCATTTCGTGTTCTGCCCCGTTATGAACTTTTGAAAATAATGTCTTCTTTTTGGTGGTTTTCACCATTACGCCATATTAAGTTTAGGAACTGAGCTCTCCTTTTGGCGGTTTCATTCCTTATTTCCATTAAAAGATGATTTATTTCACACACAAGGGCCACCTCCGGTCCCCCTTCCTTTTTCCACACGGCCGGTGTCCACACACCTACCACGTGGTTGGCTCCCTGCCTATATACATTAACGACATCCCGTGCTCATGTGCCTCCTCACTCGCTTCCTTACTGTCCTCAGCTGTTCGTGCTCACTGCTCCCTTCTTCTTTACTCCACCGCTTCAAGCCTGTTATTGTTCGCCTTGCTTCACGTCTGCCTGCTGGTGACTCCTGCCTTTTCGTTTACTCCACCGCTTTACTACAAAACTTACAACCACCAAAACTTTGCAATGGCACCAGGCTTTAGATCGAATCTCTGCACAAGAACCTCATTGAGGCAACTATTTTCACTGAAACAGGCTCAGAGAAGACTGCATTTATTCCTCGCATCCCTCTCATACCCTCTGACCTCCCATTCTAGTTCAAACACCTCCAATTTCCAGTAAGATCTGCTTCGCTATGACAATAAATGAGTCACAGGGCCAGACTCTAAAAAAGGTCGGCATTGACTTGACACAAGATTGCTTCTCACTTTGCCAAGTGTACGTTGCATGCTCAAGAGTAAGCTCAGCAGACATTTTACAGCCTGGGGGGAGAACTGCAAGTGTTGTTTACAAAGAGATCCTTACATCCTAAAAATGTGTATTTCTCATACACAACATTTACAATCATACTCATCATTCTCAATACTAAAATAAGCCTACGACAATTACATTGACAATCACGTTACGTTATTTTTAAAATGTTACTTTTTTTTCATAACTTCTTTAACACACTACTTCTCCACTGTGAAGCACGGGTATTTTGCTAGTGTCACATAAAACTGAACTAGCTTACGTTCAAGTTCTTCACTTGCAAATATGTTATAAGTTCACCGTTCTTAGAAAAATGAACTTGTTCAATGAATGTGCTCTTTTGAATTAGTTCATGCCCAACACTGAGCACGACCAATTACAATGCCTAACCAGCACGACTTTAGGTATGTTTGACTATAACACATGAACAAAAGGAAAATGTGCAAACTCCACACAGGCAACAACTGAAGGTGGGATCTGAATCCAGGACAGTGGAATTGTGAAGCGGTGACACTCATTGCACCAGGGCGCTTCTTTATGTTATCTTAATTTAAAAGTAAAACAAAACCCTGTTACCTCTATGGACAATGCTGTTTTCTATCATTTGGGGTGATAAGTCCTGCTGCCAGCTACTGCAGCATCACAGAAATGCTCTGCATTCTCACTATCTTGTCAGAGCCGATCCCAGATGGGATTCAGAAGATCACAGAGCTCCACTATTAAAAACAGGTAAACACACCTGAAGAACAAGGCATCACAAGATGAGGACATCCTCGATTACTCCCCAATATTAGTTAGACTTTCCTTTTAGTTTATTTGCATTAATCCCTTTATCTTCTCCTTCTTATTCTTTCATAATTTACTATATATATAGTATACTGTAGTCACACATGTGCATCTGGAAGATTGGGAGACAACCTAAGGGCTCATTTAGTGGCTCTTACACTCTGAACCAGAGGGTGGCGCTGCTGCCTAATGCATTTTCTCTTCCTCCCTCTGCAGAAAGGATGACTGACAATTCATCCATCTCTGATGTCACTTCCAGTTTCCACCCTACTGAACCCGGCATCAACGCCATCTTCAAGCCAATCTAAACAAGGCTCCAGTCTGAACAAGACAACCGATTATTTTTTTTTATTTTTTTGCAATTTGTTTTGGCCATCACAGTCTTGCTAACTTTACTGTCAGGATTCTGGGCAGCACAAAAAGAATGAATGATAAGAACCGAAAAAGGAGTCAAGTTGAAAATGCCAAAAAAGAGTCATAACCGAGGAGGACAAAACAGAAGCAGATTTCTGAAAATTACAAGCAAGACTGGTGTCAGAAAGGGTAAAGCAACAGATTGAAAACCACAGCAACAAAAACAGAAGCACACAAAGTAACATTTTGCTTTTCAGCAGATTATCCAAATCACATATAGAGAGTGAAGTGTTGCACCGATATTTAACCATCAGCATTGATGACATTAGACATCTTGACAAACAGAACCTGGACCCCCAGAAACCAGCAGATGCTTCTTAGCAATGCATCCTACAAAATGGCAGTGCCCATTAACAAAATAAAACGGCATCACAGGACTGTAATAACATACAAATAACAAACTTTTTTCTTGAAGAAGAAAATATTACTAAACATTAATAATATTCAATGGAACAATAAACTAAAATTGCCACACAAAAATCAAGAAAACAATATTCAAACCGGTCCATTCACAGCACCAAGTCTCCAGGATCCACTTCTGTCTATAGTCTGCTGTGGACGTTAAACCCGGAAACAAACAGACACCGACTCACAATGTCCCAGAAACACACACGTTTATTAATTTCCTTCTCCCTCTGAGCCCACAATATAGTGCACAAACCCCAATAATCTCTGTTCAGTCCTTTCTTTGGCTTTTCTTCTCTTTTGCTGCCTCTACTCCTCCCATCGCAAGCTCCGCCCTCTGCCTCCCGACTCTGGCTCCATGAATGGAGTGAGGCCCTTTTATACTTCACCCGGATGTGATCCAGGTGCTTCCTGATGATCTTCCGGCAGCACTTCCTGGTGTGGCGGAAATGCTGCCGTCCGTCACTTTGATATCACTTTATTGTTTTCACATTTGAGACAGCTAGACATGTAAAATATATGTTATTTTGATCCTAAATTGCCTTCATGACTAAGCAGACTTGAAGTGGGCACCACCAAGCATATTTGTGAACCACAACTGTTATCACGTTGTTTGACAGTTCTGCTTTCACTGGAGGATTGCAAGCCCAAGTTTGACAGTCACTGCTCTAGTCAATGGATGTTATCAGCTAAAGTATCAAAAACCAGACAAAACATTTACACACTTTTTCCCATTGTCAAACAGGGTGAAAACCCCAACCTTAGATCCATTTCTCTCCCTTCTGTCTTCATCTACAGTATCCTCAAACTTTTCTCCATGTACTTCAAGGCCATTTTGAGGCAGGATGGCCAGGGAGATAAATTGTATCATCCTTGTTAATGTGTATTAATTCTGAAATAGAAATGATTCACTCTATTACCAACAATCTAAAAGATAAATTGTTCTGAATCTAGAATGTGGGTGACTTCAACCAGAGAAATTTCGGAAGTAGCACACTTCTATCAGCATGTTCCATTTGTAACACATGAAACTGTACCAGCTCTATCCAAAAATGTTTGTGGGCAGATCCAACTTCACCTTCCTGTGTTATCTATCTATCTATCTATCTATCTATCTATCTATCTATCTATCTATCTATCTA
>JANRMT010062854.1:84976820-84994533 GCA_026402145.1 Polypterus bichir lapradei
CTATCTATCTATCTATCTATCTATCTATCTATCTATCTATCTATCTAATCACTTCACCACTCCTCCCAGTCTTACTGAGAGTACATTTTCTCTATTCCTGGGATTCAGCCTAACAAGAAGTGACAACTTTCACTTGTTGGAGCTCCATGTTCAAACATAACAGCAGCATATCTACTACAAGCTAAAGGGCACCATATTGGCTCTCTGGACTTCTCCTGCAGGATCACATAACCATTCTGGCCTAAAACTCCCTAATTTCTGGTGTTCATTGACATGTAGACCCACCTCCCACTCATATCCAATTGGCTTTTACTCCAGTCCAACTACACAGCCATTTCTGAGTCATTTGTAAACAACAAAGGAGGCTCCGGCAGTGTGCTGCTCTCACTGTCTCACTGCCTTGGCTACTTAAGACAGCTCTCTGGGGAGTCTGTCCGGCAGTTGTACTGCCTCAATAAACACAGCTGTCCTACCAGCTTTACCAGCTGGATCATGTCAATTATTTCACTCACGTGACAGTATTTTAAAAGAGTACTTGGCTGACAAAAGATCACCGAGGACAGGGGGCTCCATGAGGAGTGTAAAATTAAGATTAAATAATATAGGAAACTCTCAAAAGTGAGAAAGAGAAAGTATCATAATGGCAATGATAGAATGTGTACAGTCTTACAAAAAGTAAGTAATTTGTACATTGGCAGTAGCAAACATGTATTGACATTATTTTGTAGCAGAAAACAATGGTGTTTTTGGTATGAAAATTCTGGTGTGGCCATACTACAATCTTAATATATACTGTATGCGTGTAGACATAATTAACATAAACATGGACTTGCCTAACTAATACTGTCTATCTCTGTTTTGCTAATGACTAAGGAAACCTGAAGCACATACACTTTTCATGTAACAAAAAATCATACAACAGGATGCTGGTGGCTGGTCTGTCTTGATTGGCATCAAATTGTTGGCATTGGCTTTGACATTGTCATCATCTGGCAAAATACAATATAGATTTAAACTCTAAGTGAAGTGAGAAGCTTACAACCTCTTGCTAC
Organism: Polypterus bichir lapradei; assembly: GCA_026402145.1. Classification (NCBI taxonomy): domain Eukaryota; kingdom Metazoa; phylum Chordata; class Cladistia; order Polypteriformes; family Polypteridae; genus Polypterus; species Polypterus bichir. Next base: position 84,977,873 of record JANRMT010062854.1, read on the forward strand.
TCAAAGAATCTATTGGCTATCAAGTGCCTAACATGAAATGGCAAACCTTCAAGTTTAGAGTCAAATGGCTTTGAGGTGAAAGACAACAAGGCACAAAACAATGAAGAATACCGTGAACTCTTTTAGGATCCCCCCAAACGGGATGACACGCCGAAGTGTGACTGCCGTGTATGTGGAGGAATGCTTGTCCATCGCCGAGACAACTGCAGGTTTGCTGCGTAGCAGCATAGCACCGCAGAAACAACTACAAGCGAAACAGATTGCAGTATATGCGTCTGTCTCTGATGGGTGATAAAAGGAACATTATAAATGCAGGGAACAGTATAACTTGGCTACTGACTGGACCCCGACTATGCCCATTTGCTTTGTCTGTGTATAGGAGAGTGGTAGCTCCCGCTGCAATAAATAACCCTGCTGTTCCTGTTTCAAGCTGAATAAAGCCGGTTTTGCTGAAGTACTGAGACTCAGCCTCGTGTTTTGGGGTGTAAGACAATGACTCACGCGTCACAATACGCAGACAACACACAACACATTACTTGAAATGCACACTGCACATCCAGTAGCAGCACTAAATACCATGCAACCAGCATGAGCCCAGCAAACAATGAAAGAAAACAATTTTCTAGATACATATCTATTCTTTACATGCCCCAGTTTCTGCACTTCTTTAAAAGGAAGTATCATAGTGCTGGAAGGAGCACACTATGACAACTTGGGGGCATCTCACAGCCCAGTGCCGTTCTAGGTACAAATATGTGAATTGACTTTCACAAATACCTTACACAGGTTTCTTCCTTTGCACAATCAACAACTCCAGACCAGATTCTCCTCGTCTCCATACCTTTTCTGATGACACTGCCTCCTGACTCTGAATGACCAGGTGAAGTGCAGCAGCTTCCTTCATACTGAACCTGGGAGTATTTCTCTTGCTATCAAATGGCATCCATGAAGCACTTCCAGGTCAGACAGAACCTCCCTGTAACTAGAGAGGCTTCCTCCAGCAGCTCTCCCTAGCTCCCATGCAGCCCTGCCAGTGTCTGAATGGGAAGCTTGCCAAAAAGATGTTGCCACACAGTGTACTGGGGGAACACATGGCCCTGGAGAGCTGTCTCCCTATTTTCTTCTTCTTCTTCTTTCGGCTGCTTCCGTTAGGGGTTGCCACAGCGGATCCTTATACCCGTCCATTATAAAGGCCGCTCTTCCAGAAAAGGTACCACTTACCAATATGGCTGGGATGCATATCCACCCACATCCTTCAAATAAAAAAGGTAAGGATGCCAGCCTACCCATGTCGTTTATTGCAACACATAGTTTTCTCTTGTGATGTTTTCAAAATTTGCGTTGCCTTCCTCAGCGGTGGCTGAAACTCAAGATGCAGTGCAATGTCTTGGGAATAATGCATTCCTGGTGATAATGTCCTTTCTTTCTTTTTTTAAGATCACTGTGGCTACCTTTAAGGAATAAAATGGTACTGGACTTTCTGCACCTTTTTTCTGGTATATACTGCATGGCCTTGACTGGGAAAAACAGGAACTGGAAGTGCAAAACACAAGATTGAAAAGAAAATAAAAAAACAACAGCAACAGATGGTTAGACCTGACCTGAAGTACAGTGTACAGCTTTAGTCTCCAGGATACAAAAAATAAGTATATCAAATCAAAAAAATAAATTAAAATGGACATAGCAGCGCTAGAAAAAGTCCAGGGAAGAAGTGAGTCGGCTGATTCCAGGGCTACAGGGGATGAATTATGAGGAAAGATTAAAAGAGCTGAGCCTTTTCAGTTTAGCAAAAGAAGTTGAAGAGGTGACATGACTGAAGTGTTTAACATTATGAAAGGAGTTAGTACTGTGGATCAAGACTGTTATTTTAAAACAAGTTCATCAAGAACATGGGGACACAGTTGTTAAGGGTAAATTTTACACAAACATTAGGAAGTTTTTCTTTACACAGAGAATCACAGAAATAAGCTACCAAGTAGCGTGGTAGACTATACGACTTTAGGGACTTTCAAAACTGAAGTTGAAGTTATTTTGGAAAAATTAAGTGGATAGGACTGGCGAGCTGTGTTGGGTTTAATGGCCTGTTCTCGTCAAGATTGTCCTAATGTTTCACAGTTGCATGGCTAAACATGAGCAATGTGATAAAGAATTTATTAGCAGAATCTCAAATGACGTTGAGTATAAAAGAAACGCCATGGAGACATATTGCTTAGTGAAACGTGAAATGTAACTCATTATTTACAAACATAAATTTTAAGTTTGGCTATCCACAAGTTATAATATTATCTAAGTGATTTGCCTAGATAAGCACTTCTGGAAAGGTTTGTGTATAAGATGACAATAAATGTCTGTCTAGATCAGGGTATAAACCTTGTATAATTCTTTTCCCTAAAACAAGTGTGGTTCAGGGACTTTCAAACTCGACTTGATGTTACTTTAGAAGAATTGAGTGGATTGGACTGGCGAGCTTTGCTGAGCTGAATGGCCTGTACTCATCCAGATTGTTGTAATGTTCTGAAAGGTACAAGAGATGACCTTCAAGACAAATCAGTAAAATGGAAAATTCTGGTTGCACTTGCATACTAGGACTAAATGGTCTAAACTCTTTGCCCCCTCTCCTGAAAAACAAGTTAATAAATTAAACTACTGAGGGAAGCAAATTAGGGATATTAGGGATAGATAGATAGATAGATAGATAGATAGATAGATAGATAGATAACACATTTTCAATAAGCAATATTAACAAGTGAATTTAACATTACAGGGTAAATCAAAGCAAATATAAAAAGAGGCTAAACGGAGTGAAAATGATCTGGTATTCCATTTTTGCTGTCTTAAGATGCTTTAGGATGTAAAATCCCTGCTAGAATGGCACTACACGCATTAAAGATTATTAACATATCTACATCATAATAGATTTGGTATTCTGAATTACTCATTCCAATACCAAGTAGTTCAGTAAATGGAAGGAAACCGCATGATTGAATTCAGAGATGGAGGAAATTTATTAACATTTATTCATGCCATCCTTGCAGCAGCAGAGATCTGTTTGAGTGCTGTCAGGCTTTCTGTATTGACGAGGCTCTAAGGGTAATAAAGGGACTGTGCTGGAAGACATATGTAACGCTCAAGTCAGGCTGTTTGATGGCTACAAGACTTTTATGCACTGTAAGCACCTCCAGGAATGACTGCAATGAGGTCATACACAGAGTACTCATGAAGTACAAATACAAGATGAAAAATCCTATCAGCATCCTGCCAGGAGCATGGAAATCCCACAAGAGTACAACTCAGATTGCATCCCCATCAAGCACAAGAAGAAAAAGAATGTAAAAAAAGTTCTTAGCTGACTAGAATTTGTTGCTCTTTTGTACCTCAGATTCTGTTAAAGACTAACATCCTGCTTGCAAATGTAACACATCAATTAATCTTCATTTAATACAACACAATTTACTGTAAGAACTTTTATAAGGCATTGTAACAGTAATACACAATAAAGCTTCCCTCATAAAAATTCAAAAGCAAAACAAAATAAAACAGGAATTCGTGAATTGTTTCACGGCAAAATGAAATTAGCTCCATATTTGAATTTTTAGAACCACTGATGTAGAAAGATCATTGATTAAGAGCCCCATGAGTACTGAAATCATATTTTAGAATAATATGACACATGTTCCTGTCCAGCATGTCAATATGTACTGTATGCTTTGGTTTCATAAAGCAATAAATGCAACTTCCCTTTTATTATAAGCCAATATATAGTATAAATTCAGCCAATCAGCACCTTCCAAAAATCCAACAGTGTAAAAGAGTACCTGGTGTTGGTGTTAGCCAAGTGTTTAATATACTTTTATTGAGTTACTCTGATTAGTTTTTTTATTGTTAATTATTGCTTATCTGTAGTTCACAGACACACATGCCTTGTGAATTGTTAGCTTTTATGAGGTGCCATTTATGACTTGGTTCATTTTCACACACTATACAGGTATTCTGAAAAGGTTATACTTCATAGTGAAAAACACACTACATACTAAGATTTTGTCTCATACACCAACTACACATGCATGTAATGTGGAACTTTTATTTTGACTACCAGACTTGTGAGGTGCTTAAAATTACTTCATTTGCCAAGTAGTGACACATAAGTAACATGAAAAGTCAAGGAGGTTGTATATTTGTGCTGTAAGATTTCTTAGAAGAGTATGTCAGTACAGACTATATGCTATATGAATTTGATAATTAATAATCAATAAGATGTCCAACCAGAAGGACCACATAATAATGTCAGACTTGAAAAAAAAATTATAAGTTGGTTAATTAATCATCAATTTTGCCTTTGGCAAGGGCAGGAATTCATTGAATAATTCGGATAAGGCTCCTACTTTATTTACCTTCCCTTTCTCTGTTATAGGAGGGGGTCTCCAGCGTTTAGACTTATATCAAGGTAACTGAACCACACTTGTTTTAGGGAAAAGAATTATACAAAGGTTTATACCCTGATCCAGACAGACATTTATTGTCATCTTATACACAAACCTTTCCAGAAGTGCTTATCTAGGCAAATCACTTAGATAATATTATAACTTGTGGATAGCCAAACTTTAAATTTATGTTTGTAAATAATGAGTTACATTTCACATTTTACTAAGGAATATGTCTCCATGGTGTTTCTTTTATACTCAATGTCATTTGAGATTCTGGTAATAAATTCTTTATCACATTGCTCATGTTTAGCCATGCGACTGTGAAACATTAGGGCAATCTTGAAGAGAACAGGCCATTAAACCCAACAAAGCTTGCCAGTCCTATCCACTTCATTTTTCCAAAATAATTTCAACTTGAGTTTTGAAAATCTCTAAAGTCTTACTGTCTAGCATAGTACTTGGTAGCTTATTCCAAATGTCTATGATTCTCTGTATGAAGAAAAATATCCTAATGTTTGTGCAAAATTTATCCTTAACAAGTTTCCAACTGTGTCCCCGTGTTCTTGATGAACTCGTTTTAAAATAACAGTCTCAATCCACTGGACTAATTCCCTTCATAATTTTAAACACTTCAGTCATCCTCTTAATCTTCTTTTGCTTAAACTGAAAAGGCTCAACTCTTTTAATCTTTCCTCATAATTCAACCCCTAAGACCCTAGAATGAGCCTAGTTACTCTTCTCTGGACCTTTCCTAGCACTGCTATGCTGTTTTTGTAGCATGAGACAAAGACCATACACAGTGCTCCAGATGAGACCTCACCATTGCATTATAAAGCTTGAGCGTAACCTCCATGTAGTCTACACATCGTGCTCTATAACCTAACATTCGATTAACCTTTTTAATTGTTTCTGAATACTGTCGGGAATTTCATAGTATATAGTCCAAAAAGACTCCTAAATCCTTTTCATAATATGTACTTTCAATTTTCAGACCTCCCATTGTGTATTCAAACCTAACATTTTTACTTTACATTTACTGACATTAAATTTCATCTGCCACAAATCTGCCCAAGCCTGTATGCTATTCAAGTCCTTCTGTAATGATTTAACAGATTCCAAATTATCTGCCAATCCACCTGTTTTGGTATCATCAGCAAACTTAACCAGCTTATTACTTATATTCCTATCTAAAAAAATTAGAAATAGCAGCGGCCCTAGCATTGACCCCTGTGGAACACCACTCTTAACATCGGCCAGTTCTGATGAGGTTCCTCACACCATCACCCTCTGCTTCCTGTGTCTGAGCCAATTCTGCACCCATCTAAAAACATCACCCTGAACTCCCACTTCTTTTAATTTGATGCCCAACCTCTCATGTGGCACCTTATCAAATGCTTTCTGAAAGTCCAGATAAATAATAACATATGCTCCACTTTGATCATACCCTTCTGTTGCTTCCTCATAGAATTTCAGCATATTAGTTAAACATTACCACCCTATTCTGAACCCATGCTGATCTTTTCCTTAATAATTCCTTCCATTAAACCAAAAGTCAATGCCAGGATAATTAAAAAACACCACGGATGAGAGTGATCGAGAAGCCATTCTTAGAGATTTAATGTCACAAGTAGGCCCTGATGAAGAGAAAGAAATGTGGGAACCCGGAGAAAATCCCAGAGTGAATAAAAGATGAAGAACAATGAAATGGGAAGGCATGTTCTGACAGCTGATCAATGTGGGACATGCAGGGCCCCTTGCATCATGGAGGACAGTCTTAAAAAGCAAATGATCTTTGGTGAGCTTTATCTTTTCCATTTGTATTAAATAACTTTTACAATGGAAAAATTCTATCTTGGAATGAGGGCTGGTCATCACTCATGAGGTTAAGGATTTATTGGGATAGGACAACTTGCGAAGAAACTTAAACACTATTTTGTCTATTGATCGATGTATGGTTTTAATGTTGTAAATGTTGTATATGATTTTTTTTCTCAATATAACAGAGCTGGCATAATTTGATGAGTGGTTTTTTAATGATAACATCTGTGGAAGAAATCCCTGAGGAAGACAGAAGTTGTTAATCAAATAAATCATTATTAAGGCACAGGTGAGTACATGGAGTAATGTGTTGCAAGGCAGAAGAGCAAAGTTGCCCCTTTTGGTCATTTCTCCCCCACCCTCCCCTTACTTATCGAGCGAGCAAAAAGTAGTTTATCTGAGCATTATGTCTTTATTGCGTAAATCAGTCATCCGTTTCTTTTTTGTATACGGATCAGATAGGCCCTTGAAGCAGAAGTTATCTTTGTCTTATTTTTGGTGTTTAGGATGGGCGCACCACGAAAGGAGAAGTTGCCCTAGGTCAACTCATGTTGAGTAACTGTATGAGTAACTTTTTACTGCATGAAACAACTTTTAATTCTTAGTAGCCTGTAAGCAATTAATTTTCTTTCACACATTTCTGGACCAATTTTAATAGAAAGAGTGTCCGATATAGTAATCTTGTGAGCACTTATATAGTTAGGTCATTACAGCGAGCCATATCTAATAAAATAGATAGGAAGTGGTTACAAATTGGTGCAAGCTGGAAACAGGATTAGACTGGGTCACCAGCCCCTTACAGGGTCCAACTCATGCACACAGTGAAATTCACTCATCAAACATCCATGTCTTTTGAGACGCAAGAAGAAAACTGAGGTACCTGCATACACAGGGAGATTCAATTGTTTCATCGAGTCAGGGTGAGCATAGGGATTGGAGAAAAGGTCCCAGTATATCACAGACCTATACAGCATGCAACCAGAATGCATGGTAGATCCACCCCTGCATAACACGGATGAACAACATAAAATTTTCAACAGCACTTTTTGTATTTCTAATGGGGCCATATTTTAACTCTTCATTATCATATGGTTTCGTGGATGATGTGGAAATGGGGTGTTGAGGTCAGTTGGCCTCATTTATGCAGTATCAGAGTACAGAATTGAACACATTTTCAGGTTCTTTTCATGTCTAAAACTTGTCTGTTTCTCCCCTACTGGGTTACCTCCGCTTGTACTATTTGCTCATCTGGAAGATTGCAGAATGGGCTGGCAGGTTATGATCTTATCCACAGTGCCCGCCACATTTTTTGAAAGAGTGTAGCTTAAATTTATTTTTTGCAGCATGTCTATGTAATATGTATTTGTAAAGAAAGGTGAATATAAACAAAATTATATATAATGTAACCTTTTATTTCTAGTTATTTTTGTATGTGTTGTAACAAAGATAGCCAAGAGACATCAAAGGTTTGGGGCAGCAACCCATATAATATGCCATGGCTGCAAATGGGTGTTTTTTGTGAGTTGTGTTCAGGTTGAAATCCAAATCAGAACTGATTTTAGTTTGATAACATGGGGGCTTTAAAGGCCGTGACAGGAAGTGACATCATCTTGACCAGAACTGGAAGTGATGTTGTCAAGACCGGAAGTGACCACACACACCCCCCCATAACACTGGAAACAGACGTGACCAAACCCAAGGCCCCTGAACCGGAAGTGATGTGTTTGGCACCGGAAGTGATGTCATCCATGGCACCAGTACCGGAAGTGTCATCATCAATAGCACCAACACCTAGTGGGATTTCCAGTACATAGTCTGCAGAGGATGGAGACAGAAAGTTAGTGCAGCTCGCCACCCCCTGGTCTGGCATGGTACTACTATTATTTAGGCACTCTAGCTGCCTCTTAGTCACACGTGTGTAACAGTATATACTATATAAAATAAAAATAAAATCAAGTACAGTGTTTTACCATCACTTTTTTATGATCTACGTAGAGGCCTATACCAAACCAGTGCTTGTAAAGGTAGAACAAAGTATGGAATGCATCACAACAAGTTTGTTTTGTGGAATTCACAAGAGCGGATCAGCAAGCAGAAGCACAGAGCGGATCAGCAAGCGGAAGCACAGAGCAGCGGCGTCTCCCACAGGCACGTAGCCCTTCGTAAGCACCTGAGCAAGTTCACCTGAGGTAAAGCCGGCAGCTGACCAGTAGAAATAACCGGCAGTGAGAAATTAAAGTCGATCGCTCAGCGGGTGGTGGAAACTTAAAGCCAACGGTCTCTTAGTGTTTCAGCTGAACACGAAAAGCGCCGAAGCACCTATAAAAACGGCAAAGATGACTTCAACACTTAACGTAAGTTCTATCTGCTCTGCCTGTCAAGGGCACGTTTATATGTTGTGTGTCCTGCCGTATGTACAGTTCAGGTTTTCCAGCCGACAGTGTAGATAGCTTCACCTGCCAAAAGTGTTTAGTTAATTTAGAGTTGGTCGGGAAAATACGCGAATTGGAGGACCGCGTTAGGAATCTGATAGCGAGTAGGCAAACCGAAAATTGGATTGACTCGGTTTGTTTAGACAATTCGGCTACTTCTGATTTGGCTTCAGACTCTCCAGGTCCCACTGTTGTCAGTGCGTGGCCGAAATCAGCAGCACCAATTCAGCCACAGGGCGAGTGGGTAACAGTAAGACGGGGGTCTAAGAATCCAAAATGTAGTCCCCCGGCACCCAGGTCACCAATTCGAACCCAGAACAGATTCTCAGCACTCCGCAGCGTGCCTGTGGAAACTGAGAATAATAAAGTGCTCATAATTGGCGATTCCATAGTGCGGAATGTTAGAATTCCAAACTATGTTAAACCAGCAGTTAATGTTAAGTGCCTCGCAGGGGCCAAGATTTCTGGCATAGAGGCCGCATTGGACCGTGTCGCCGACGATGAAGTATCTACCTTATTGCTGCAAGTCGGCACTAATGATATTTATTTACAGCAATCTGAGGTATTAAAGCGGAACTTCATCTCTCTATGCACCAAAGCTAAAAGAAAATGTCAGAATTTAATTGTATCTGGTCCCTTACCAAGATTATATAGAGGGGATGTGATTTATAGCAGATTGCATTCCCTTCACTGCTGGCTAGAAACCTGGTGTGCAAATAAAAGCATAGCGTTTGTGAACAATTGGGATGATTTTTGGGAAAGGCCTGGATTTTCCCAAAATATGACAGCAAAACTGCCTGGTTGACTGATTAGAGCACCATCCAGGCCGCAGTCATGTGATCTTAAATCACAGGCTGTTGTTTATCCCACCTGTTATTTTCCTGAATCTGTTACCCAAAACTCTTGTCATGGGGCATCCAGTAAATTTAGTCTTGATACAAACCTTAAATTAATCGATAACCAAAAAATAAGCTGTATAATTAGACCAAGGGATAAAACCAGACCCTCCACCAGGGGCATCTGTAATAGAAATTTACTTCAAATTAAAACAAAAAATATATCACCAGTTCAGAAAGAACCATGCAGTTTTAAATGCTGTTTATTGAACATTCGCTCTCTTGGCACTAAAGCTGTTTTGGTAAATGATATTATATTAAATACAAATTCTGATCTGTCTTCTCACTGAAACCTGGCTTAGTAAATGTGACACTGTTCCCCTAGCTGAGGCGTCACCAGATGGATACTCGTTCCTTCATAAGTCTAGAGATTCTGGTCGAGGAGGAGGCCTTGGAATAATTCATTGTAACAAAATGCAAATCACTTCTAAAAATGTAGGCAACTTAACATCCTTTGAGGCATTTATTTTAAATATTAAAACAGGTTCCAACACAATTATAGTGCTAGTCTACAGACCACCAGGGCCATATTCATTGTTCATGACTGAATTTAGCAACCTTTTATATGATTTGGCTATAAATTATGATCACGTTGTACTGATGGGGGATTTTAATGTACACATTGATGTGGAAACTGACACTTTTAACAAATGTTTTACTTATTTGTTAAATTTAGTAGGATTTTGTCAGATTGTCAAAGGTCCAACTCATAATCATAACCATACATTAGACTTAAATATAACTTACAAAGTTGAAATTCAAAATTTAAATATTACTCCATTAAATGAAGTTATTTCCGATCACTTCTTAATTACATTTGATTTAGTCCTGCCCTTGCCAATGTACTCACAGATTAAAACAAAGACAGTGCGACATCTAGATTGTAATTCTGCTTCAAAATGTATAGATACCTTGAGTAAGTCGAGTGTAATTATGGAAAACCATTTAGATCAATTAACATCAAATGTAAACGTGGAAAACAATTTAGATCAGCTAACATCACATTATAATGTGACCTTGAGAGATGCTCTGGACACAGTGGCTCCCCTTAAAACAAAAGTGATCAAAGCACATTGAAACTCTCCCTGGTTTAATGAAAACACTCGCGCTCTTAAATTAGAGTGTCGAAAACTGGAGCGCAGATGGAGAAAAACAAAGCTACATGTCTTTCAAATTGCGTGGACAGAGAGTGTTAATAAATATAAAAAAGCCCTCTTTAAAGTTCGCTCAGAATACTATTCTACATTAATAGATAGCAATAATAAAAATCCTCGGGTACTGTTTAGTACAGTGGCTAAATTAACAAATGGGAATTCAAATCAACAGTGCAAAATACCAACAGCAGTACAGACTTTATGAACTTCTTCAATGAGAAAATTAAAAATATAAGATCCCAGATCTCTGCATCACAGTACAAACCAAATACTAGCTTAGCAGACCCTGTCTCACAATGCATTTAGCACTTTAATAAGTTTAATCCTGTAACTGAGCAGGAAGTCTTAACTTTAATTACTAAAATAAAGCCCACTACTTGTTCCCTAGATCCAGTGCCAACAAAACTAGTAAAAAGTGCCATGGATGTTCTTGCAGCACATATTCTAACCATTATCAATAGTTCATTACTGCATGGCACCGTACCTGATGCACTAAAAGTGTCAGTCATTAAACCATTACAGTAGACCCTTGACATACGACCGGCCTGACATGCAAACAAATTGAGTTACGACCAACAACTTGCGTTACGACCCAGATGCGGTCACGTGTATCCGCTCGCGTGATTGTAAACAAACAGCCAAGAGCATTTGCAAGCGGCAGTCGGAGTCGAGATACGTGTATTTGTGGACGTATTTTTTCTCAGTGCAGTGATTAATATCATTTATTTGGATAATTACTATCAAAATGGCCCCAAAGAAGTTAAGTAAGGAAGAAAAGACAAAGAAGGTAAAGAAAGCGATCTCGATCGAAACAAAGAAGGAAATTGTGCGTAAATATGAGAGTGGCATTCGTGTGACTGATCTCGCTAGCATGTACAGCATGTCGAAATCCACCATCTCCACAATTTTACAACGAAAAGATTTGTATAAGGAAGCTAGTGTTGCTAAAGGTGTTACTCAAATTAGTAAGTCGCGATCAACAGTGTTAGACGAGGTAGAAAAGAAAAGCTATTATTAGTGTGGATAAACGAAAGGCAGATGGCAGGCGATAGCCTATCTGAGTCAATCATTTGTGAAAAAGCTAGGGCTATAAATGCAGATCTGTTAAAGGATAAGCCATCAACAAGTGATAGTGGTGAAACATTTTGTGCCAGTAAGGGGTGGTTTCACAATTTTAAAGCGAGAACTGGGATTCATAGCATAGTTAGGCATGGTGAAGCAGCCAGTGCTGATAAAAGGGCTGCCGAAAATTACATACGCCACTTTGAAATGATAACAAAGAGAAATGGCTTTTGCTCTCATCAAGTTTTTAACTGTGATGAAACTGGGCTTTTCTGGAAGAAAATGCCCAGGAGAACATACATTACCCAGGAAGAGCAGAAAATGCCTGGCCACAAGCCTATGAAGGATAGGCTAACCTTATTGTTATGTGCCAATGCAAGTGGTGACCTAAAGATAAAGCCTCTCTTGGTTTATCACTCTGAGACCCCTAGAGTGTTCAGAAAACATACAGTCATGAAGAATAGGCTAGGGGTCATGTGGAGATCTAATGCAAAAGCCTGGGTAACAAGAGTGCTTTTTCTTGAGTGGATCAGGGAGGTTTTCTGTCCTACTGTTAAGAAATATCTAGAGGACAAAGGCTTACCACTCATGGCTCTCCTAATCATGAACAATGCTCCGGCTCACCCAAGAGACTTGGAAGAGATTTGGCTGAAGAATTCCCATGGCTTACAGTAGATTTCCTCCCACCTAATACAACTCCTCTACTGCAGCCTATGGACCAGCAGGTTATAGCTAACTTTAAGAAGCTATACACCAAGGAACTGTTCCAGAAGTGCTTCCAGATGGTCTCAGATACAGATTTGACTCTTACAGAGTTCTGGAAGAAACATTACAACATCCTTTCCTGTGTGGGGTTAATAGAGAAATCCTGGGCCAATGTCTCTCTAAGGACACTAAGATCTGCCTGGAAGAAAGTGTGGCCTAAAATTATAGAGGAGAGAGACTTTGAAGGCTTTGTAGAGGAGCCTGAGCCTGCAACTGACCCTGTGGTTGATGACATTGTCACTATAGCTGAGTCCATAGGCTTGCAGGTTGACAGTGGTGATGTTGAGGAACTGGTGGAGGAACACTTAGAGGAATTGTCTACAGAGGAACTTCAGCAACTTCTGGCTGAGCAACACAGAATGGCAGCTGAGGAGATTTCTGAAGAGGAGGGGGAGGATCAACAATCAGTGCAGCAAATGTCCTCTTCTGAAATAAAGGACATCCTGAAAAAATGGACAGAGCTACAAACATTTGTAGAGAAGACCCACCCAGACAAAGAAAAAGCTAATCGTTGCAATAACTTGCTTAATGACAATGTCATGTCATACTACAGAACTGTGTTGAAGAAAAGACAGAAACAGACAACCTTAGACCAGTTTTTATTTCCGAAAAGGTTGAGACCTAGTGAGCCAGAAGCAGGTCCTAGTGGGCTACAGCCTCTCCCAAGGAGAGAAAGGACACCAGGGAGTCAGAGTCATGATGTTCTTATGGAAGGGGACTCTCCTTCCAAACAATAACCACCTTCCATTTCATTCTCCTCCTCCTCCGTTCCTGCAAGCCAAAGATGTCAACTTAAATGGTGAGTGCAGTATGAAATTGTTGTTTCTGGTAGTCTAGGCACTTTTTATAACTTTTTGGTTAGTACATTACAAAAATTATTGGTGTTTTTGGTAAATTATGCACATTATACAACCCTTTTTATTATGAAAAGTTTACGTAAGTGTTGCTGTGGGAGGTTTGGAACTCATTATGGGTATTTACATTATTTCTTATGGGAAAAATAGTCTTGACTTACAACCAACTTGAGTTACAACCAACCCTCGTGAACCAATTGTGTTCGTAAGTCAAGGGTCCACTGTACTTAAAAAGTCAGACCTAGACCCACACATACTAAATAATTATAGGCCTATTTCAAATTTACCATTTCTCTCTAAAATACTAGAAAAAGTAGTCGCCATTCAGCTTCAGTCACACCTTACGCATTACAATTTATTTGAGAAATTCCAGTCTGGTTTTCGCACTGGTCATAGTACAGAAACGGCACTAACACGGGTTGTAAATGACATTCTGATATCCTCTGATGAAGGAAACACCACTGTAATTATGTTGTTAGACTTAAGTGCAGCATTTGACACCACTGACCATTCTATTTTACTGCACAGGCTAGAAAACGATGTTGGGCTTACAGGCCCCGTGCTCGCTTGGTTTAGTTCTTATTTATCAAATCGATTCCAATATGTACAGAAATGTGCTGACAGTACTCCATCATTATACACAGAAGTTCAATATGGTGTCCCACAGGGCTCAGTACTGGGACCTTTACTGTTTTCACTTTACATGCTTCCACTGGGATCTTTCATTAGGAAACATAATGTTAATTTTCACTCGTATGCAGATGACACCCAGTTGTACCTTTCATTTAAATCAAGTAAAGTTTCTCCGATGTCTTTAATTAGTTGTGTTAGCGAATTAAAGGAGTGGATGAATGAGAACTACTTGTCTTTAAATACAGATGAAACAGAGATGTTAATTGGTGGAGGGAATGACGCTGATCACAGCAATATTTTGTCATCATTTAACTCAGTTGGAATCCCAATTAATTTTACTGGATCAGCCCGCAATCTAGGAGTTATCTTTGATTCTAGCATGTCATTTAAAGCACATATTACAAAGTTGTCCAAAACATGTTTCTTCCATCTTAAAAATGTTAGGAAATTAAGGCGCTTTCTAAATAAACAGGATTCTGAGAAATTAATTCATGCATTTATCTCTAGTAGGATTGATTACTGCAATGCGGTGTTCACTGGCTGTTCAAACTGTTCTCTATATAGCCTCCAGTTAATCCAAAATGCGGCTGCAAGAATTATTACAAGAACAAGAAAATACGAACACATAACTCCAGTTCTTAAATCCTTACACTGGCTCCTAGTTAAGTTTAGGGCAGATTTCAAAATCCTCCTTTTAACATATAAAGCATTAAATGGCCAAGGTCCGACTTACTTGTCTGAACTTATCATGACTTACAAACCTGAGCGCCCATTAAGATCTCAAGATGCCAGTCTGCTTATGATTCCAAGGATTAATAAAATAACAGTGGGAGGTCGAGCTTTTAGTTACAGGGCCCCTAAACTGTGGAATGGTCTGCCTGCTTCTATAAGAGATGCCCCTTCAGTCTCAGCCTTTAAATCCCAGCTGAAGACTCACTACTTCAGTTTAGCATATCCTGACTAGAGCTGCAGATTAACTGTACAGACTGCATCTCTGTTGTTAGTCATTAGCACTAAAACATACTGTAAGTAACATGATAGTTATAATTGAATACTAACCCTCACCTATTCTGTTTCTGTTCTCGGTACTCAAATGTGGCAATTGGTGCCACGTCCCACCTGCCAAGTTGTTTGCCTGCCTATGGTAAAGTCATCCCTGATGGAGGAGCACAGGAATCGTGGGAAAGAGGGGTCCTTTCATCGGATTGACTGGCCCAGCACTGTTTCAGCCATGGAATGGCCGAATGGGGGAGGCAGCTTGATGGATGAGGTCTCCAGGACTATCCAAATTATGTGATATCATCTGCTGTTAAATTCTGCACCGTACTTCTAAAATTTTTTTATTTTTATGCTGTATTAAGGATTTGTTCTGTTCTGTGTATTGTATTGTATTGACCCCCTTCTTTTGACACCCACTGCACGCCCAGCCTACCTGGAAAGGGGTCTCTCTTTGAACTGCCTTTCCCAAGGTTTCTTCCATTTTTCCCTACAAGGTTTTTTTGGGAGTTTTTCCTTGTCTTCTCACAGAGTCAAAGCTGGGGGGCTGTCAAGAGGCAGGGCCTGTTAAAGCCCATTGCAGCACTTACTGTGTGATTTTGGGCTATACAAAAATAAACTGTATTGTATTGTATTGTAATTTCTAGCAATATGAAACTAGAAGTTTACATTTCCACAGAAATTCTGAGGGAACCTGACTCAAGTTTTTGCAGCCGGGAGCAGTCAGAGCATTGATGAACCTATGAGTAAATTCTTGAACATGTAATAAATATACAGTCAGGTGCATAAGTATTTGGACAGTGACACAATTTTCATAATTTTAGCTCTGTAGACCACCACAATACATCTGAAACAAAACAATCATCATGTGATTGAAGTGCAGACTTTCAGCTTTAATTTAAGGGGTTTACCAAAAATATTGTATGTGCTGTTTAGGAATGACAGACATTTTTCTACATGATACCCCTATTTTCAGGGACTCAAAAGTGTTTGAACAAACCAATATAATCATAAATATAAAGATCATTTTCAATATTTGGTTGAAAACCCTTTCCAGTCAATGACTGCCTGAAGTTTGGAAACCATGGCCATCTCCAAGTGCTGGGTTTCCACCCTAGAGATGCTTTGCTAGGCCTTTACTGCAGCTATCTTAAGTTGCTGGTTGTTTGTTGGACTTTCTGCTGTCAGTTTTGTCTTCAGCAAGTGAATATGCATGTCCAATTGGGTTGATGTCAGTTGATGAATAGACCAAGGATGCCAGAAAAGGTTGGGGTGCCAACTGGTCAACCCCATTTAATTGTACAAAGAAAAGAAAATAAGCAACTGTTGCTCTTGGTACTTCAATTATAGGGCTTTCCGCAACCAATGGCGCTTCAGATGGAGTTCTATTGCCATTGAAGTGCAGGTCCGTATTGTGTGACATATATACAGGTCCTTTTCAAAAAATTAGCATATTGTGATAAAGTTCATTATTTTCTGTAATGTACTGATAAACATTAGACTTTCATATATTTTAGATTCATTACACACAACTGAAGTAGTTCAAGCCTTTTATTGTTTTAATATTGATGATTTTGGCATACAGCTCATGAAAACCCAAAATTCCTATCTCAAAAAATTAGCATAT